>OY728131.1:749603750-750822798 GCA_963277665.1 Viscum album | reverse complement strand
AGTCCCCAGTAGGCAACCACCCAAAGATCAATGCCTAACAGTCAGTGAATACATGGCAATAAAAATACAGGAAGCAGTAAACTGGAAAGCACATAGCAGCTACAATCCACAGTGTCTATCATATAAAGTACACAAGTAATAGCCAATCCACAAGAAGAAGAACAGGTAACCCCATGGGTAATTCTCATAGCCTAACCCTTATGGTTTAACCTAAAAATACTACCAACACTCTGGGAGGCACACACAGTCTCGCTCCTCTGGTTCAGCTAAAGAATAGACTCTCTAAGGAATCACTCACCGTCAATTCCCCCTATAGTATCGTATCGTACTAAATGATCTCGGGGGAAGAACTCAACATCTCATTCCCCCTATGGCCCCGCATCGAGGAACTACAGACTCTCTGAGGAAGCACTCAATGTCAATTCCCCCTGTGGTCTCACATCGTAAATTAAAGACACTCTAGAGAAGCTCTTACGTCCATTCTCTCTATGGTCCACTACACTAGGTTCTCTCATCCCTGTGTAAAACAAAAATTCATAGCGCGCATATCGCCCCAATTAAACCTCAAGAACTACTTGGCTATCATTCTAAGGTACAGCAGCATAATAGTACAACAGTTCCACTATCCTACAACTAGGAATGGAAACTATAAAAATGCCTAACAAGAAAAACATGCATGGAAAAACATCCAGAGAACAGTAAAAATTTCCTTATTCACAAGCATTTACCTCTACTCAAGAAATCAAGCAAAGCAGGCAACAACAATGAAAAAATAGGAAACACACATAAGACCCCGTTCAAGTGAATTGGTGTAATTGAACAAAATATTCAAATACTTCCTACAGAAAGGCACAAACCACCTACCTCGATGCTAGGAGATTGATATACTTGAACCACGATGATTGATTATCCTTATAACATCGAAGATCTGAGAAAACGTCCAAAACGCTCAACCCACGATATCTTGATAAATAGGAGGAATTGGAAAACAAGTCTCTAGGAGAAGGAATAACTCACCGCTGCGGTCCCAACGCAATCGACGGTGACTGAAACGGAGATCAGACGGAAGCTCAGGGGCTCGGAGAAGAATTGTGGTCGTACATGCGCTCTTGGCCGAACGAGACCTAGAAGAAGGTCGTTCTGGAAATTAGTCGTGACCCCGGTCTATTTAATGAAAAAAAGAAAGAAAATACACAGAGTGTACTTCTGGGGTACATGGCATGTACTCGGTTTTTTTGTACTCTGCTTTAAGCGGCCTCCACATCACCCCTACACACCGTGTGTGTAGCCCGGACACGGTCAGCACAAGGCTTCGAGCGGCAAAGGAGTACATGGCATGTACTCATAAAGTACATGGAGTTTACTTCAAAAATTTCCAGAGGTATATGCTTCTCCCAAGAACTTCCAAAGTCTAGTATACAATCTCAGAGCATATCCTCTAACACCTAGATCGTACGCTTGGACTGGCCATCTGTTTGAGGATGGTATGTTGTACTCAAAACTACCTGTGTACCCAAAGCCCTCTGAAGCCCCTGCCAAAACTGAGAAGTAAAGCGCGCATCCCTGTCTGAAATAATAGAGTGTGGAACTCCATGCAGACGTATAATCTCTCGGATGTATAGTCATCCCAGATCATCAACACTGAAGGTTTCCTTGATTGGTAAGAAGTGAGCAACCTTCGTAAGCCTGTCGAAGACAACCCAAACAGCATCGTTCCCTTGAGGCAACCTCAGCAATCCGGTCATGAAGCCCATCGCGACATCATTCCACTTCCACTTTGGAATGGGTAACTGCTGTAAAAGGCATGTTAGTCGCTGATGCTCCGCCTTCACCAACTGACAAGTAGAATACCTCATGAAGAAACCAGCAACATCTCTTTTCATACCTGGCCTCCAGTACTGGCGATGAATATCCCGATACATCTTGGTGATGCCAGGATGAACTACCCAAACTGAGTAATGAAAATCCCGCATCATCTCCTTGCATATGTCTTCTGGCACCCATACACATCCCTGGAAATTCAAGATTTCATCCTCGCCCACTGTCCATCTAGAAAGAGGGTCCTCTCCTGACACACTCTCCCATAGGACTAAGCCTTCTGAGTCTGATAGCTTCCTCATTCATTCCCTATCAAGAAGTGTAGAGGTAACAGCTACATAAGATAGGTAAGTATGTCCCTGTCTATCGTGCACCTTCAAATGCATCTCAGAGAACAGATCCATAATCTGCCACTCACTGCTGGCCTCCTAAACTGCCTGAATCTGAGTTCTCCTACTCAACACATCTGCCATTTCATTGCCCTTTTCTGGCGTATAGGCAAGATCTAAATCAAAAGACTGAAGATACTCTACCCACCTACGATGTCTCAAATCCAGATCACGCTGGGTGAAGATATACTTGAGACTCTTGTGGTCGGTGAAAACCATAAAGTGCTCTCCCAGAAGGTAATGTCTCCAACAGCTTAAGGCATGAACAACAGCTGCCAACTCCAGATCATGCGTCGGGTAGTTCCTCTCATGTGGCCTCAACTGTCGAGACCCGTACGCAATGACTCCATCTCCTTGCATAAGCACAGTGCCCAGTCCGATACCTAAAGCATCACAATAAATAGTATATCTCTTGCCTCACTCTGGCAAGACTTGTATTAGTGCTGACGTCAACCTTCCATCCAGCTCTTGAAAGGCTGACTCACAAGAATATGACCATAAGAATTTTGCCCCCTTCTTGGTCAGACGTGTCAATGGTGCTTCTAGGCATGAAAAGTCCTGAATGAAGCGTTTTTAGTATCCATCCAACCCTAGGAAACTCTGTACCTCTAAAACATTCTTCGGATGCTCCCAGTAAACTACATCTCTCACTTTCTCTGGGTCCACAGATACTCCTGCCTCTGAGATGATGTGACCCAAGAAGTGAATCTGATCCATCCAAAAGTGGCAGTAGAGAGTTTAGCATAAAGATGATGCTATCTCAGTGTACTCAAAATGATCTCAATGTGGGTAGCATGGTTGTGTCAAGTGTGAGAGTACTCCAAGATATTATCCATGAAGACCACGACGAAAGAATCCAAGTAAGGATGGAACACTCGGTTAATCAGTTCCATGAAAACCTATGGATCATTCATGAGACCGAACGGCGTAACCGTATACTCGTAGAGACCATACCTACTTCTGAAGGTTGTCAGAGGTATATCTGATGTTCTAACGCACAAATGATGATAACCAGACCTCAAATCGATCTTTGAGAACACTCGGGCTCCTGGAAGATGATCGAAGAGATCATTAATCCTCAGCAAGGGGTATCGGTTATTGACCATCAACTGGTTCAACTTCTGATAATCCACACAGAGCCTAAGGGTACCATCTGCCTTCTTCAAAAATAGGATAGGCGAACCCCAAGGAGAAGTACTGGGTCGGATGAAACCCTTTTCCTGCAAATCCTCCAACTGCTTCTTGAGTTCCTACAACTCAGGTGTAGTCATCTTATAAGGAGGAATGGACACCGGTGTCGCTACTGGCATAATCTCAATAGATAATTCTACCTCACGCTCCAAAGGAAAACCAGAAAAGTCCTCTGGAAAGACATCCCTAAAATGATCTACTACAGGAGGAAAGTCTAACTGTGAAGTCCCCTGGTCATACAGATAAAGACTAGCAATCTGGGCCATAACCCCTCCTAGCCCATGATGTTCGAGTCCTTCTCGACTCTCCTGAACATCTCATTCGCCTCTATGAAGAAAATATTCACCCTCTTGTGAAATGAAACTCACCCTATGGCAATAACAGTCAACGACTTCCTGGAAGGGAACCAACCAGTCCATCCCGAGAATGACATCATAACCTGTCATCTCTAGGAGATAGAGATCCCATAAGAAATGATACCCTGCAACCTCAAGAGGGCACTCTCTGCACTGATTTACACTAGATGTACTCATCCCAAAAGGTGTGTCCAGTGTGAACAAGTCATTAAAAGAAAAGATACAGAGCCCAAGGCTCTCCACAACAGCGACAGAGATAAATCTATGCATAGCACCAGTATCGAAAAGAGATGAAGATAAAAATGAGGCTACTAAAATCGTACCTCGAACTATAGAAGGTCTGGGATCCTGCTCCTAATAGGTCTACTCCACCGCAAAATTCTGGCATGCCCCGTGGCCTTGTGACCCTACCTGACCACTCTGAGATGATCCTCTCTGCTGATGCTGAAAGACTGGTGACTGACCGCCATAGCCTCGACCTCCACCTCGGCCCGAACAACCGGAAGAACTCCAGTTCTCCAACTGGTGGGAAACTGGTGGTGCTACTCCTGAACGAGGAGTCATGGAAGAACCCTCGTCACCATCTACTAGTGATAAAACCTGGCAGAAACCCTAAAGGTGACTCATCTTGCCACAAGATCGGCACTCCACTAGGTCTCTCTGGCACTGCGGCCTCGTGTTCCCTACCCTTCCACACTGGTAGCATACTACCTGGCTACATGTAGATGTATCTCGCCTCCTCGGATCACCGCACGTAGACTCCCTACATCGCTTCCTGCTATCAACTGGAGGAACACTAGCTCTGGAAGCATAACCGCCCTGGCTCGTAGCTTCGGAGTCTCTTAGATTTCGCTCTGCAATCAGTGCCTGGATGACGATGGAAGTGATGGAAGTCAACTGGAAGATATTCACCTGAGAGTGCATCTCCTGCCTAAGACTATCCTCAAACTTCCTTTTTAAGAACACCCCATCTCCACCCCGGAGGGGTGTGAAATGCTGCAGCTCAGTGAAACGAGAGGAATACTCCATAACCAAAAGAGTACCCTTCTCTAGACTCATGAACTCCCAGGATCGATCGGCCCTCAGGGTCTCTGGATAGAAGTAGTCGTAAAACACACACTGGAACTCCTCCCAAGATATAACCTGCTGATGAACCGCCTGTGAGATCACGTCCCACCACCTCTTGGAGGAGTCTCGTAGCATATAGGTAGAGAGCTTGACCTGCCTCTTTGGAGGTGTTTCCAGATGCTCAAAGATAGTCAGCATGGCTTCCATCCATGACTTTGTAGCATGTGGTCCTCCTTCCCCCAAGAATGTAGGAGGATGTTGCTGCTAGAAAACCCACATCAAGTCTTCCATAGTCATGGCAGGATGCGGTGACTCCTGAAAGGTCTACATCATCCTCATAAATCCTTCCCTGAACTGTGCATCGGTGTCTGTAACTAGTATGGCAGCTGGTTCCAAGGCTGGCCTGACTGGAGGATTGGCAGGAAGTCCCTGATCAGCCATATCTGGTGTCTGATCACCATCTGGAAACTAACGTACAACTGGAGGATGTCTCGGAGGCACAACTCTGGAAGATCAAAAGCATACTTTAGATAAGGAATATCAAATACTGAGAACACAAGAGTACAAAATGGGAACAGGAGAAGGAAACATTCAAGTTTACAAAACACGACTACACGGCGTGTATAAAACTACACGGCGTGTTCACTCAAACCATACACATGGGTGTGTACTCCTGCCACCTCTGGTCGTGTAACACCCCAAACTACACAGTGTGTTGTCCCCACACACAGCATATACTGAAACTCTATTCCCCTGCCCGAGTCTCTTTATATGGATAACCCACATGGTCCTCTTAAACTGATACTACACGGTGTGTTCCCTGTGGACATGGCATGTAGTAGACAAGGTTTCAACGACCCGTGTTGTTAGTTACATGGATGAGACTACACGGTGTGTTCTGAAAAAATACGGCGTGTACTTGAATATTTTTCCCGACCCGTGTTGTTGGCGACATGGCCGGGTACATAGCTAACCCTTACATGATGTGTTCCGAACAAACACGGTGTGTATAGGAGGAGATAACACTGTCATGTGTTGTCCGTGACATGGTCGGGTAATGAGAACAAGGATACACAGTGTGTTCATACACAACACGGCATGTATGACACAAGCTTCCCCGACCCGTGTTGTTAGTGACATGGCTGGGTACACAGCATACTACTACACGGAGTGTACCTACCGTACACAGCGTGTTCCTGGTGATTTTTCACAACCCATGTTTCTTCTCACACAGTTAGTGACACAGTTTAAAACTACACGGCGTGTATATATAAAGTACACGCCGTGTATTCTGGGTTTTTCCAGGCAGTAGCTCTGAAACTTTACTGAAGCCCAGAAAACACTGAAAAACGAGCATGAAGGTGCCAAATTCTAATTCGTGAGGGCCTATACTCCCCACAAATCAAATCTTGGCATCTAATACAGTCATATTTAAGTAAAAAAAAGTTAATTATTCACCAATTTCTGATTCAAGAGGTCCCATAACACCTCAAGAACCAAAATTTGGCATTCATTTAAGCAAAGTACAATACAAACAACCTCTCTGTCAAACTGCAGGGATTATATCAAAGCATCTATCACAACAGCATACATAATCTACACAACGTCTATCACAACAACATGCAATTGCTAATTAACCCTAGATGGCATGGAAAGAATGCATGGCATGTGATTTCTAACAAGTTCCTATATGATGCATGAGATGGCATACCCTCATCTCATCAGGTTGCGACAGAAATAGAACCACAATATCAACAACAATAACAACACAAGCATGTTAATCACACTAGGTTAAATCAGATCAACTATAACATAGAAAAAACCAGAAAATTGTAATAAGCGAGATAGATTGGATTTTCCCTGTACACGGGTTAGCTAATCTCGAGAATAGCTTAATACCAAGTACTGAATCCTTCCTATCCCTGGATAAAGGCTTTAAACAATAAATAAAGAGAAAATAAACCCTTTGATACCACTTTGTAATGTCCTGGTTTTAGAATCCACCCAGAGGCGCCCCGTACCCGGTTGGTCACATAGCCTCAAGCGCATTTCCCCAAATGCCAGAGGTTGCCGACTAGCAGTGAGGGCCTTGGGTGTGATAGTGGGGAAAATATGCCCTCATTGGTAGAGTACACATTGGAATAAAAACAAATAGACAATAGCCGAAACCATAACCATCATAAAAGATTAAACGATAAACAGTGGAAGATTAAAAGTAAACAACTGGAGCACACACACATGTATATAAAATTATGCATGATACATATGTCTAGGAAAGCAGCAAAACAAGTCACAATGCTGAATACAATACTAAACCAAAGTGCAAAGGAAAACAGGTAAACTCCTCAGCATTACAAGCCACCGCTTGGTCCCAGACTCTCTAGCTCCACAGCAAGTCAAGTACCTGAAGTAGAAGGGTGCTTGACCTTATCTATACCTGCAACAATATAATCTGTTTGGGCCCAAAAGCATGGCCTAAAAAGGGTGTGAGACAAAGTCCCAGTAGGAAACAACCCAAAGATCTGTGCCTAACAGTCAGTGAATACAAGGCAGTAAAAATATAGGAAGTAGTAGACAGGAAAGCACACAGCAGCTACAATCCATAGTGTCTAGAATATAAAGTACACAAGTAATAGCCAATCCACAAGAATAAAAATAGGTAACCCCCTAGGTATTTATCACAGCCTAACCCTTATGGTTCAACCTATAAATACTAGTAACCCTCTGGGAGGCACACACAGTCTCGTCCCTCTGGTTCAGCTAAAGAATAGACTCTCTGAGAAAGCACTCACCATCAATTCCCCCTATAGTATCGTATCTTACTAAAGGATCTCTAGGGAAGCACTCAACGTCTCATTCCCTATGTGGCCCGCATCAAGGAACTACAGACTCTCTGAGGAAGCACTCAACGTCAATTCTCTCTGTGTTCTCGCATCGTAAATTAAAGACACTATGGAGAATCCCTTACATCCATTCTTCCTATGGTCCACTACAATAGGTTCTCACAGCCCTGTGTAAAAAAACATGTATAGCACTCGTATCGCCCCAAGTAAACCTCAATAACTACTTAGATATCATTCTAAGACATAGCAGCATAATAGTACAACAGTTCCACTATCCTATAACTAGGCATGGCAACTGGAAAAATGCCTAACAAGAAAAACATGCATTGAAAAACATCCAGAGCAAAGTAAAAATTTCCTTATTCACAATCATTTACCTCTACTAAATCAATCAAGAAAATAAGGCAACAACAGGGAAAAAATAGGAAACACACACAAGACCCCGTTCAAGGGAATTGGTGGAATTTCACACAATATTCAAAGAGTTCCTACAGAAAGGCACAAACCACCTACCTCGATTCTAGGAGATCGATATAATTGAACCACGATGATTGATTCTCCTTAGAACGTCGAAGATCTGAGAAAACATCCAAAATGCTCAACCCACAATATCTTGAGAAAGAAGAGGAATTGGAAAACAAGGCTCTAGGAGAAGGAAGAACTCACCGTTGTGGTTCCAACGCAATCGACGGTTGCTGAAACGGAGATCAGAGGGAAGCTCAGGGGCTCGGAGAAGAATCATGGTCGTATGGGAGCTCTCAGAAAAATGAGACCTAGAAGAAGGTAATTCTAGAGATTAGGCGTGACCCCGATCCGTTTAATCAAAAAAATATACGGGGTGTACTTATGGGGTACACGGCGTGTACTCGGTTTTTTCGTACTCCGCTTCAAGCGGCCTCCACATCACCCCTACACACCATGTGTGTGGCCCGGACATGGCCAGCAGACGGCTTTGAGCGGCAAAGGAGTACACGGCGTGTACTCATAAAGTACACGGCTTGTACTTCAAAAATTTCCAGAAACTCCTCTTTTCTCAAAAACTCCAGAAAAAGGAAAGATATACCTAAAATGAAGATTCGGGTTCTTATAGTTTCGGTGGTCTTGGGTTGCATTCTTGATGGAGGGTTGTGGTTTTCTAGGTTATTTATATTCCATTTTCATTAAATTTATCTTATGATCATATTTCTTATCCTTTTCTTTCATAATGATTATTAAATTTTGGGTTGATGTACGGGATTTGAGACTACTCTCTTTTATTTATGTCAAATTTTGGAATTATCATGCTTTTCTTTTATTTGGGTGGATGTTATGGATTAACCTAATGAAGATAATAAATGGGATAAATTAAATTGAAGGGTATGGGGTGATTCCCATGTGTTTATATATTTATGTCACTACTAGAAATTTAGGCTATAGACACATTTTATAAACGTGAATATAGGGCACTAAACAATGGATATATGTAATAGTCATGGTTTGGTGGATAGTGGCTCCTATTAGCATGGAAATAGGGTCACATCTATAGCCATGGTTTGAAACCATGGTAATAAACCTATAGCCATAGTTGGAAACCATGGCTACATATATTTCCAAATCAGATTATAGTCATGGTTCAAAACCATGGCTATACACCTATACGATGGTTTTAAACTGTGGCTATAGCCTACAGAAAAGGAAATGAAATATTTTTTCCAAAAACATAGTACTCTACCCAGCATTGCATCGACACTAATAGGATGATCAATAGTGATATCAAAACATTACAATGATTTGAAAAAAATCAATGATTGATTTCTTTCGATTGGTAAGTGTTCTTCAATGTAAAATTCTGCATGCTAAAAATGTTTAAATGATAGATATAGACTTTCCATTAAAAGTAGTATATGACTTAGTAGTGATTTCAGATTCATTAACTTTCAAATTAACTGGGTTACAAACACAAATACCTCACCCACACAGAAGAGATCAGTATAACGATACAGTCTATTCAGATAGAAGGCGGTTAAACAAAAAAATTACACCAAGGAATGTTGGCCTTGGTAGAATCTGCAATTGATATTAAAAGCATGTTGTTACAAGAAGGAAACAAAATCACTAATTTTTTTTTGAAAAATTCTAATGAATTATGACCATATCTCGCCTAAAAATCATTAGATATTGTAGCCCTCAAGTATTCAATAATGAAGCTCCAACCAATGTTACCAAAATACCACAAAAATTGCAATCCGTTCAAATAGAAGATCTGCATTACTCTATAATGACCTCATCTTTAACCAGTATTGGTACTGATTAATAGAAAATATTCATTTCTTTAAAAAAATGAGGAAAATTCAAAAATAAATATAATATCATCTAGGGGGAAAATGGAAAGTCACACTACCATGTGATAAATATTGTAACCAGGCTTTGATCCCCAATACGAGTAATCTCCTATAACAAAGTTGTCAGAAATTTAACCTACCACCAATGTAATAGTAAACGGTTACTTCACAACATAAAAATTCCAAAAAACGCATCATCATGATAAAAATATATATTAAAAAATAATATTGAAATAATTAGTGATATAATTGAGTTAAAAAGAGATAGTAGCTTACCCAGAACATTGACCACATAGATGCTGTCAAGCAAGAGGACTTTCAAGTCATTCAAAAATCACAGGCATTGTTTAAAAACTATTTCCATTGACCTACCAGATAAGAAAAAGAGAATTCCAAAAATGTCTAAGATATTCTATTAACAATCATTTTCATAACTATTTTCATAATAAATGTAGAGAGAGATCATATGTTGGTATTTAAAAAACAATATTAAAATAGGCATATGGGCACTCACTTGGATGTTTTATTTAAAGGTTGAATATGGATTCCGTATATAGATGATGTAGTTCTATCAACATTTGAACCCCTTGAACCAAAAAAAATTATAATAATGACTATTAAGACATATCTTAATATTGAAAAGAAAATGTAAAGGAATAAATTATGTTCATTTTTCAAAAATAAAGTGTATACAAAGTTTGCAAAACTGTGAGCTCTATAACTTAATTAAAAATTTCATAATTAGATATCTTCCAATAATAATACAATAAATGAATTCCAAAATGTATTTTAGATAATATGACTACTAAAAAATTAAATGTTTGATAACAAAAAAAATCAAATCAAGCATAAAAAATCATGGTTTTATTTACAACAATACACAGAAGCGGAATCTTCTACTACACCAAGAATTAATTATCAAGAGTGAACAAAGTACCTTTAGTTCCATGAACTGTTTCTATAAATATCGATACATTTATTGACCCATCAAGAGAAAAACCTAAGTAAAAATTCAAATACTAGAGGTGATAAAAAATTAATAATAGAATTGAATGAAACTCGTAACACAAATGCACTTTTTCACTATAAAGGTTTTATTATAATGCCCAAAAAAGCAAAACAGAAGCATTAAAATTCCTTCCCCCCAAAATTTACAATGCTACTTAAGATGGAAAATGACCTCAAAATGATATATTATGATCCTGAAAACGTCATACACACATCATCTATAATATCAATGTATTAAAAGACAGCCTCCCCCTACTGCACCATCCTCCCCCACTACACTAGACTCCCCTCCCACCGTCCCCTACCACCCACACCATCCCCCTCCCCCCTACCTGCACTATAATCCTTCCCCAATAACCTTCCCTCATGCACCATCCTCCCCCTCACCCCTGCACTAGAATCCCCTCCCACTACCCCCTCCCCCAGCCCCAGCCCCCCTGCCCCAGCCCCCCCCCCCCCCACACACACCATCCTCCCACCTCCCCATGTATTATCCTTCTGATGAAGAATGAATTTTCACATATTTTATGTTTTATTACAATGTTTTAAAACCCAACATAGTGTTATTTTATGGGAAACTATGATATTTTTAGGTTTTATAATAATTTTGAGCTCAAATTCAAAAATGGCTTTATTTTGGGATTTAACTATTTTATTTGTCTTCGGTATTTCGACCATATAATTTTCTACACTTGTCCAAATTTTGAAATTCATTTTTTTAGGTTTTCTTACATCATGTTCCTAATTTAATCCTTATGAATAAATATCTCAATGGATCATTTGGGGGCCCAAAATCATATCACTATCTGTGCCTCATAAACTATGTATAGATCTGTAATTTTTTAAAGGGGAGCTTGTATCTCGTACTGTTATGGAACATTGGAGCTAAAATTTTACATGGAACTGGAAAAGAAATTAATGAACATCTTTAATTAAGGAATCCACATCTGAATCCACTGGTTTCATGGTCTTAATGGCATGGTAAGTTGGAGTTGTGGAATACGATGAGTCACCATGATAGATTAAATAATCCGCACTAAAACAGTTATAACTACTTCATAAGTGGACGAATATGGATGAAATTTTGTGTAGGAATGCGAGAGACGTAATGGAACAACTTTAAAGAAGGTAAAATTTACCAATTCTAGAATTTAATGGGTCTAAAAGTCGATATCTTCCCTATGATAGAATTATATCGATATTTTTTCACCCATTTTTCTCTATCAATTTGTACCTCCTCTCCCTTTTACAAGGATAGCCATTTTAAGGAGGATATGGTGGAGTTTTGTTTCTGTACTTGTTCTTAATATTTATAATATATATTATTGAACCTTTATTCTTCTTCTATTTATTTCTTCTTTTCTTTCATTCTTTTATTTTATGTGTTTTCCCACTGTGCTTCTTTCTAACACCATGCTTGTAGAGAGCTAACCCTCTCTATTGTTCAAGGGGGGAAGTGGTGGTATTTGAGTTTATTGTGAATTTTTGTTTTATCATGTTTTGTTCTAATGATTCAGTAGTGGTTAAATGATTGTGGTGATCGGTCGCCCCACCTTCTCTATTATTGTCTTCTTCCTCCTCGTTCAATAATTTTCCTTCTCATCGATATCTAATTCATTCAAACAGTGGAGTTTGGATTGGGTATTAATGTTTAAGAGTTAAATACTACATGAAGAGGTCTTGGTTTAGGGTAATACATTTCAAATGAGAGGGTGTGGAGTGATAGTTCTTGATCTCCACATTGAATAACTCATTGATGGATATTTTGAAAAAAAATGATAATTCCACCATGAAACCCGTAGAACAATGGTTTTCTTCTATTAACATATTTGTGTCTTTTCTTCCTTTTCTTTGTATTTTTTATTTTCATATATTTATATATTTATAATATATCTATATTTCATGCATTTTAAATTATCCCCCTCATTTATATTAGTATTATCTTTTCAAATTAGTTAATTTACAATAGTGATAATAGGAAGATAGTTCATGTAAGTGACCTCCTTGTGATCGACCCTAGGGTGTGCCACTATAGTGTATTATTAGGTAAATAAAAGTTTAATTGAATTGTGGTTTGTGAAAAACCACTCTTATTAATTTGGTGCCATTTTTGGGGAGTTCAAGTTCTTTCACACACTGTTTTTCAAAAAAACCCAAAAAAACATATATTTCCAAAACTAAAAAAATTATTGCATATCATTGTTTTTTTTGGTCATGGATTATTTCAGTGATTTTTCGTATGCTTGGCCTAGTGTTTAATTTTCTATAAGGGAAGATACTTTTATGTTGTATATGGAACAATATTCCATAATTATTCAAAATAATTTCAAAATCCTTGAACAAGCAAGCAAGATGGTAGCATCACTGGCTACCAAAGTTGAAGAAGTTAAAGTTATATGGATGGAATGACAACAAAAACAGAACCAAGATGAAGAAGAAGAGGTAAATGTTGTTCCACCTATATTTGAAGTTGAATAACCCAAGTAATACTTGAAGGCTCAACTTGAAGATGCAATCGTCCCTCCTTGGTCATTGCTTGAAGAGGTTCTTGAAGATGTCATGCCAACTGATACAATTGTGGGAGGTCAACATGATTTGGATAAACGTTGGTTAAAATTTTTTGAAGACCAAAAGGTAAGTGATCCTCCAAACATTTTCAAAGAATAATTAGTACCTATATACCTCTCTCTTTCTCTATATGAGGATGAATAAGTTCATGAAGAAAAAGAATCCCCATTGGCATTGCCTGAAGAGATCGTGTTCCAAGATGATATACATGAAAGGGAAGATTTTTATATTGATTCTTAATGTTTTAATCATATATAGGTGGAATTATTTTCTGACTTACCTTCTGAATTTTTTGAAATATAATCACATGAGTAAGCCCTGGATGTTGAAGTCAAAGTGGCCAAAGAAGTCATGGCTGAAGAAGTAAAGGACCCATTCTTCCTCCATCCCTTATATTCTAAGATGTAACACATGAAAAAGGAGGAGGAGATATTGTAATATATTCATGGGTTCCTCCATGATCATTTTTGGATGAAGATAATTGGAAAAATTAATATGTGTTGGTTTCTGATCAAGAAACCCTACCCACCTTCAGATTGGGGTTAAACCGCTGCAACTGCTAGACTAAGGGTAGTAAAAACCTAGCACCCGCATGGGGGTCCAAACCATGTTCTATGATATTTTACCTTACTCTTTATTTTTCTAATGATTTGATTTATTTCATGTTTTTAGGCTTAGTAGAAATAGTTAAGAGCTTAACTCAACGTTTTCACTGAAAAATAAAGTCAAGTTGTATCTTTCCTTCCCTTTATTTTTCTTCCCTTATTATTCTTTTGTTGAGATGCATTGAGGGGTAGTGAAATCTAGGTGTGGGGGTAATGTCATCCTGATTAGTTTATTTTGTGTTATTTATTTCTTTTGCTTTTCATTTTTTAGTATCCTTGAAATTTAATGAATATTCTAATCATTATTCACACACTTATTGATTTTGAGAAAGTTCAAATGATTTTTGATGAAATGGATTTTAAATGATTGTTGATGTGGGAAACTTCTTCCTTGAATTGGATTTTCAATCATTTTTATGAGTTTGACTGATTTTTCAAATCCATTCCCATGAAACACTAACTCAAATATTTTTTCAGTCCTATGAGGTATTCTAAACCACTTTGAAATATTTTTTCTAATACCCACACTTTCTTGAGAGAAGATTGGATTTTGTGAGAGATCCAAAACTTGTGATTTTTCTCTTTCGAAGCTTTGGATTTCATGGAATTTCTTTGATATGATTGAGGCATTTTTTTGTCTAGAAAAATTTTTATATTGAGACCTACCTTTACATCTATCTTTTTTAGCCCTTAGATGCCATGAATTGCCTCCCCCCACCCCATGCACCACCACCCCCCACCCCCACCTACAACAGCCTCCCCCTACCTACACCAGCCTCTTGCCCTAACCTCCCCCCTAAACCAGCCTCCCCCTACTTGCACCAGCCTCCTTCCTCATACTCCCACCCCCCCCCCTAAACTAGCCTCTATCTCCCAATTAACTAATCTCAACTCTCACCATCCCCCTCCCCCCTACACCCCCCCCCCCCCCACTCCACCATCCTCCCCCACTACCCTACCTGCACCATCCTCCCCCCCTAACTTCACCAACCTCTCCCCAGCCTCCCCCAGCACCCCCCCCCCCCACCCATAAAATCCTCCACTCCTCCAGCCACCTATTGTAGTCCCCCCTAGTCCCCTACCTCCTAAAATATCCCTCAACCCCTCAGAAATGTGTTTTACAAAAATATAAACTAAACTATTGTATTTTTTCTATTTAATTTCTATAAAGCATTCAATAATATTTGTTTGTAATTCTAGAATAATGTGTTGGCCTATAGGAAACAAGGAAATACTAATTTGATTCATGTTAAAAGGAGAATACCACAAAAGAAGATAATAAAATATCACATTTTTTCTAAATATAACTCATATTTGAAAAACAATTGTGCAAGAAATATCTATTATCTATTTGATGAATTTATAATCAACAAAGTCACCCTCTATGGTGATAGTTGTCTAATAAACAATATACATGTCACTTGAAACTCATTTAAGGATAAAACATCAAAAAATAACCCAAATGCATCCAAATAATAGTATTTCTAATTATAGAATCTAAAATGTATATGTGATAGTGTATGCACCCAACATACAATTTCATCCCCCACATCAAGATCAAAGTCAACATCTTCCTATAATATAATGAAAAAAACCAATAATAAATAAAAAAATGATGTAGTAAATTATGAAAAAATAATAAAAGAAAATTATTCATGAAAGTGACAGATAATTTTAACTCTGAAATAAACACAATAATTTGAGTACAAGATAAGATTGAGAAGAAAAAAGAGATGACATAGTAAAGAACCTAAAATAAAAAACATGGAATTCAAGAACGGCTTGATTCCCTAAAAACATGTTATGCTCTTGTGTTCCAAGATATTATAATGATGTAAATATTTATGAATAAGTAGGTTAGAAAAAAAAAAGAGGTCTTATTTATCAAATTTTAGTACTAACTACAAAAAATATATAATGTACCAGGTCATCACTGAGTTCATATTGTTCATGGTTCATCTCACATTTTCACATCTTGGACTATTTTCCCAACATGATTTAACATCTAATAAATGGTTTTCCAAACATTAATCCCAGTCATCACTTATCGCCTATAAAAACAGCAAACATATTATATAAAGCCCTATATTTTCATTGAAATTTAGCTATTAAAACATTAAAACACATACAACATACACAACGACGACCACTAACTATGGCTAAATTATCAGTTCCAGTCCCAGTTACATTACCAATATCATTCATTATTCCTTCAAAATAAAAATGTTCTATTTATTTTAATAAATTTTACATTACACTAAAAAGATCAATATTTAGTAAATCTATACCTTCCCCAGCATTGGAGGGTTTGGAAGCATCTTAAAAAAAATCCAGACTACTATCTCTAAAAACTGAATACGCTCATTTAATTTCAACTACTGAATTTATGAAAAAAAATGAAAGGTATTTTTGAGTAGAGTGAAATAGAAATTTCAAAAATGAAGGTTTGAAATCAAGCCACACACAAAAAGAAGGGAAGAAATGGTGGATCATACTACATGGCTTCTTGGCTTGAAAAGTTGAGAGAGTGTAATTTAAAGTATTTCCCCATACTTTCATTAGTGAAGTTATTTATGTAATTCAGAACTATATCTGAAGTATGATTTTACAAGTCACAACAAGGTTCTCTTATACAAATGGAAAGAGGAAAAGGGAGAAATAGAAAAATAAACCATGATAAATTTATCCATTACTCAATGGAAAGAAACAAAATTTGATATTAAATATATATATATATATTTATTTATTCATTTATTTAAAACCCTCATAGTAATACAAAAAAACTATAACCAAAGAGTGCAATGTCTGAGTTACAACCCCCCCCCCCAAACACACACACACATACAAAGAAAAAATTATGCATACACCTTTCTCAAGAAACATTGGTCGATCCATCAAAACATGATCAAATACTAGCTTATAATAGTGAAATAACTGAATAGTTTCAATTTGACCAACAACATCAACCTATAATAATTAAATACCCAACATTGGAATAAAATATGTTACAATGGTATGGAAAAAATCAATATAACCATCACATATTTTCTTGTATAAAGTAACTCACATAAAAATCAATGCTAATATCCCACCCATCATTATACTGGTCATACCATGGAGAAACAGTCATGACTTAATTCCCTAATGCCTACAAATTTTACATCATAATTGAAGGTAAATTTGGTTCTTGTATATTCATGGAAAGCATATACCTATAAAAACAAAAGGAACACTGAACCACAATAAGTATGATCAAGATTCATAATCATCTTACCGCAATGGATGGTGGAAGACCCCTAAGAACATCACCAAGTATACTAGTTTTTCTATATGGTCAACCTTATGCCCTACTTCCTTCCCCAATGCCAGTGCCACTACCTGCCCCAGCCATTGCCATGATGCCTACTCCACCCGTTGCCCGACTACCTGCCCCACCCACTACCCCACTGCCAACCCCACCTGCTACCCTAATGCATGCCCCCTCCCCATGAACACCCCCCACACACACACACGCACACCCCATTCCCCCTACACACCCCCTTTCCCCCTACACACACCCCATGCACACTCCTTAAACACCCCCCACACCCCATGTACCCTCCCCCTACCCATTGCACCCCCCTTTCACCCCCTTGCCCATCCCCCTGCCCCCTGCACCCCCTAACCTTTACACACCCCTTTCACCCATGCCCCTGCACACCCCATGCACCCCCCCACTACACCCTCCCTTTTCCCTTTCACCCCCCCTGCACACCCCTTGCACCCCCTTGTGCCCTGCACACCCCCTACCCCATGCACACCCCCCTACACACCCCTTGCACCCTCATCACACCCCTTTCACCCCAATTACCCTTAAAGGTTGATTAGAATATAATAAGATGATTCAAAAAATGGAGGTACTCAAATCAAAAAACACCACTTGAAATTATATAATGAAAAAAACAGTATGAAATGCAGGGTCTTACATTGGGTTGTGGTTCTAGATGAATGACTTGAGTTTCAAGTTATCTTTAATCCACCAAAATGGTTTCACCTATAGAATAAATTAAAAATATGGATAAATTATGGGGAGAAACTAATAGTATAAAGAGAAAATAATCATCAAAACTGGAAATTTAGACTACATACCATCAGAGGTGCACCAGAGGACGTAAGGGGGAACCCTATAGCAGCATCGGTGAGTATGTATGGTGGTCACATCATAGGAGGATACAATTAAATATAATAATAAAAACTTAACTACTATAGAAACAAAAATACATCATAATACAAAAATTCAATATATGTATAAACAGTCAGAAACACCACAATACCATTCAATATTAAAATAATCAAACTTAACTGCATAATAAAATTCCACATATTAACAACACAAAAATACAATTTACATCTATAGTAATCTCAGTATTAGTTAATTAAAACCATGATAACCCTCATCCATGCCTCTTACAGAAACACCATCACCACCTCTCACGCCACCATCATCAGCATTAGCATAAACATCGGAACCATCACTGGCACCAGCTTTGGATCGAGATATAACTCCAAAAAAGTAATATACATAAGAAGAATGCATCAAAATTAAATTGGTATAAACCGCTGTAGATGATTCTAGTGGAATTATAGAAGAAAGGGAATAAATAACTTTCATTATATTTTCATTTATCGTCTTTTCTGATTTTTTGAGTTGCTTGTTTGATTGTGGTATTCATTTTTTATGTTGTAACCAAAAAAGAACCGGTACTCGGAGAAACATTTTTGGAATACTGGTATCATGATGGTAAAATATTATTTCCATGTCAACATCACACTCTGCCCTGATGACCATCTCCTAATAGCTGATGTAGATGATCGTTCAGGCCCAAATTGTCATGTTATTTTTTCAACAATGCCTCCAAATCATTCTATTGATTGATTTATAACATAAATTAAAATGATAAAATAATATAAAGAATTAAATTAATTTAAAATAAAATAAATTGAAATATACTTACAATCATCTTCTCGATGTCAGTATTTTCAACAATACTATCTCTCTTTTTTCTGCTTGTACAAAACAAAGTTGAGTGATTAACATAACCCTCAATATTCAATTACTTTTCTAAAAAAACATCATTGGAAGTCAAAAAAAATACACTAAACCAAGATAAATATTTTAAATGTCAAATTACCTACCCTTTATCATGATCTGGGAGTGAAGTGTGTCCAAGAGTATGAACGTGTTTCATTCCACTCTTATTTATTTTATTTTTGTCTGATTTATCCTATAAAAAAATTATATAATTCAATTAACATAAATAAAAAAAGTAATTTATTATTTATAAATCATTTTAAAATTAATAAATGAATATACATGTAAATTTAACAAATACCTTAAACCTTGGAATCTTCCAATAGTTGATCATCTCTTTGTATTGTGATATTGAGAAATCATGAATCACTAGTATTTCTTCAAGCTCCGTACCAACTCCCTTTTTCCAACCAAAATATATTTCTTACTTGTACACTCACCACATATCACCTAATTTCATTAAACTTAAAGCCTTGGCATTTTTTCCATTAGTAAAATTATATAATAGATGCAATAGACAAAATATTTGTTAAGAAAATATTATAAATTAATATATATAAAAGGAAATTAACATTACTTACCCAAATATATTCCTAGACATTGTTCATTATTTTTTCTCCAACTTCCCTCAAACTTATTGGTTTAACCGGAATGATATTGATTTTTTTATAAATTGTTCCCATAAATCTTTTACATTCCTTTCTATTTTTTCAATTATAAAATTATCCTCATTGTAATGAACCATGATTTGCATGTGTCGATTCCAAACCCCTCACATTTTTGTGTGGCCTGGTCTTTTGGTAGAGGCTAGATCTAGTCATGAAAAAAAATAAAGGAAAATAATATATATGAATTTATCATTAATCACTAATAGTAATGTTTAAACACGTACTAGTAGATGGGGTATCTACTAACTCATGAACTGCTCTATCTAGAGGAGAGAGAGTATATGAGGGTGGATATGGATAAGTGTACTAATGGAGGGATAAAACCTGATGTATAACCTTTTATAGATGAGGGTGGATATGGATATGGATATGGTGGTGGGATATATGAGGTCACAGTGACCTATATATTGGATGGTGGGAATAGAAATTAATAAGGGATGGGATTGTGAGAACTACCATCTTATGTGGGTGTGGGTGGAAAGGGATATGGAATAGGTGGGTATGGAAAATATGGAAGTGGAATAATAGGAGGTTGACCTCTTGGAGACTGAAGAAGCATAGTAGTAGGTTGAACTGTAGAATCTGTCGCATAAATACCCCCCCCCCCTCTATACTATCATCCTTAGTGTCATAATCCAACCATATCCTTGACTATTTATCCTAAAATAACATATATGATAAATTAAAATGAACTATAACAAGATAAATAATATGAAATACCATAATATTCAAACATAAGATGTACTTACAATGGTTCCCATAGGAGACATACATTGTTCATTTCTATGTATTCTTATACTTCTTCTTGTATCATCATAATTAGACATTTAATTTAAAATAATAATCTCAGATAAATAGAAATAATGGAAAATGTTAAATAATATAATTGTATCATAAAAAAATGAGATACATTTTCATGTGTGATATTTATATTGGGAAAATATCATGACTTTTCTATGTTCATGAATTGCAAGAGATGTGCTTAAAAATAAATTGGTTAGGTTATTAATAGTTTTATATTAGAAATTGGTAAAAAATATAATGGTTAATTTTATATCATGTATGAACGTTAAAAAAACATACAATATTGAGATAATATCAGGTAAATACATACAATTGTGTCAACACTATGTGTGCTTTGTGACAATTTATGGTTCACAATCTATTCAAACAATTGAATTATTTATGTAATTAAATGTAATATTTCAACAAATATCAACAGGTTCATCCAAAAAATCATTCTCATCCATGTATTCATAAAAAATATGTCTAGTAATGACATCAAAAATAACACCAAATTGTTGTTGTAATAGGTTAGTTACATAGAACATTGGTGTAGCTTGTGATGTAATAATATAAGGTCCATCAGTATGAAGTTGGTGGTTCATATCAGTCACTCTAAATCCATAGTTATCAATATGCATTCTTTTTCATGTCATAGAATAAAACCACTATCATTTCATCATTGTTACATGAACATGTGCATAATAATCTAATAAAATGATTCTTTCAATGACACCGTAATATGATATATATTTTTATTGAGGTTGTCTGTCTGATGAACTCTCATAAAAATCTGTTATGGTGCTTATCATGACATCATCATGCTATGTTTCCATTTTTTTCACAGCTATTTATAAATAATTTAAATTCATTGACAACCATTGCCTAATAATTACGTACCACATCATTTGGACCAAAGGAAAATGGTCTTATTTCATCTGATACTTCATTCATTGGTAGAGTTAAAACCTAAAAGATACCGATATAAAATATTAAATAGAGACATGTGATTATGTTATGAGAATAGAAAAATAAATCTATTACCTTTGACTTTAACCAAGTAGCAAATTCTTTATTGTGCAATAGTTCCTTCCTCTTTTTAGATAAAGAGAGATGTCTATTTTTTATTATTTCTAAATGTTCTCTATAGATATGAAAGATTTAAAATGTCAGAAGATATAATGAAATCACACAATGAAAAAAATGAATATCTATTAGTTTACTTACTTGATATAATCATCAAGCACACCATAGTTGAATAATATTTTATGATGAGACATTTCCCACTCTTCCCTGTTTAAAGTACATAATGAGTATGATCCAGATATCCCCCTTTTGAGGCAGTGAAGGAAATGTAGGCTCAATGGGATCATATTTCTCATCTTCAGTTCTCATTAGTCCATTATACCTCATAATGACATTATCCAAGTATGATGAATAGAAATCCATACATTCTTATGATAAATATCCTTTCACAATAGAGCCTTCAGGATGATATCTATTTATCACATAATATTTCAAATTAATCAAAATTATTTCTATAGGATACATCTACCAACTCGAAATAGGACCACTAAAAATAACTTATGTGGGAAGATGTAAAGTTATATGTAACATAAATGTGAAAAATGACGGTGGGAGAATTTTATCCAAGTAGCAAAGAATAGTCGGTGCATCTCTCTACAATTTTTTAACAACACTTCTATTTAGTCTTTTACTACAAAGGCCTCGATAAAAATGACATAACTTAGTCACAAAAACTCTAACATTATGTGAAAGTAAATTTCAAATGGAAATGGGAATCAACTCATGTAACAAGACATGATCATCATAGGTTTTAAGAGATTTTAGTTTCATATCTTGTGTATTCAGCATTTTTAGAATATTTTTTGAATAACCATCTAGAATATTTTAACATTCCAAGACCTGCAAAATTATTTCTTATCCACATTTATCATCGAATAATATGTAAAAGGGATTTTCCATTTATTTTGACCAATTAACTCAGGATGAATTATTTCTCTTATAACCTAATTCATAAAATCATGACATGACCACAAATCAACTTTTGTTTTTCCTTTGACATTTAAAATAGTAGTAAGTAAAATATCATAAATTTTTTCCTTGATATTCATTACATCCAAACAATGAAACAATAAATTTTATGACCAATATGACAACTCAAAGAATATGATTTTCTTTCTGAAATTTATTTTGTAATTCTAATTAAAATGATTTCAAATTTTTATATTCGATTGAATTTTTCAATGAACATAATTCAAATAATCAAGTTCTTTAACAATATAATTCCTTGACATTCATTGAGGTGTCTCATATGTCTTGAAGACATTATTGAGTTGTCTTCTATTTTTCCTATATGGGTGATCCATTGGTAGAAATCATTGATGCCCTGTGAAGCTAAAAGTTCTTTGAAACTTTAATCTTCAGGAACATGTATTTTCCATAAAAATAGGGGAGGATAATTTCTCTTTAGTACTCCAACCATATATTGTTCCGTAAGAAGGGAAATCATTTATCATCCATAAAAAAGATGAACGAAATATAAAGTACTCCTTCCTAAATGCATTGCATTATTGTACCCCAACAATAAAAAGCTCCTTTAACTCATCTATTAATGATTGCAAGTATATATAAAAATCATTTCTAGGATCACTGGGTCCAGATATCAATATACTGATGAGAGTAAATGACTTCTTCATACACATCCATGAAGGAAAATTATAAATGTGAATGAAAATAGGAAAAGAATTTTGTGAAGAATGCATTTAGAGAAATGGGTTGAAACCATCATAGGATAATCCAAATCTAACATTTTGTGGGTTAGTTGAAAATTAGGATGTAACCTATCCCATTTATTCCAAGCCAACCCATCTACAGGATGCACTATTTCATTATTATCCTTATTTTTTTCATCTTCATTCCATATCATATTTCTTGAAATTTGTTCTAACATAAAATGATTTTAAAGCTAGATAATTAAAATGAAGTGCCACATCACTTTATTTGATATGCGTGATTGAGTTCTGTCATTATTAGTCTTCCACCTTGATCTGCAACACTGGTTGCACTGACTCAACTCTTCATTTTCCTTCTAGAATAGACAACAATATTTGGGGTAAGAATGAATAATAATATATGAAAATCTAAATTTTTTAACCAAATTTGATGCCATGTAATCATTTTTTTTTTGAATACAAGCATAATCAGGATGTAAATCCTTAATAAATGTAAGGAAATAGTGGACTGAAGTATTACTATATCTATAAATTTTTTTCCCATGATATAATCACATTAAAAACTCAAGTTTTCCCATTTTTACACATGCATAATATTCTATGGTATTCACATCTTCCACCATCTTTCTAACACCCTCACTATCATTATCCTAACTAATAGATGAAAATTGTGTGTCGGTATTCATTTCCTATTTCACTAGTCTACATGAGGAGATTACTTCAGAAACAAAAAGTAAAATGATCAAAAAATAGATTTTTAATACCAATCATTTCTGCTGAATCAATTTCATTATCCACTTGAGATTTTTCTCCATTGTGATGCAACACGTGATAATTTTTTTGGAATCTATGTTTAGTGATATGGTAACTCACTTCCTCATAAGATAACCATGGTCTTCTAACATAATCAAAACATACACATCGAATCAATCTTCCATCTGAATCATTAGTGAATGGTAAGTCAAAAAAAATATCATAACTCCTTATGAAACTCAACATTGATCTGATCAATGTTGTACATCTATTATCTATCCATTATGAGTAATAGAAACATGCATTAAATAAATAATCTAGAAAATGACTTAACATGATATGTATTGTTTTGTAAGATTATAAGTAATAATTAATAACATGTTCATAAAAATCATAACAAATATAATAAAATTACTGTTTAGGGAATTTATAAATGTTTTTTGATATAAAAAAACATGAATAGTCAGATATAAGTTCCTAGAATAAGGATTGATTATAGTAAAAAGATTTTATACAAAATCTAACAGGTAATAATAATAAATTCCCAAAATTATTTGGATGGATTCGCAATGAGTTGTGATATTTTTTATTAATTATTCAAAGATTTATTGAAATTTAGAGACTTTTTTAAAATATAAACCATATCATATACCATATTTTTCTAATGGATGCCATTCCATTGTTGATTTTTAATCATAGAGTATAGCACCGCATCATGATAAAAATGGGAATGATATTGGATACCATTTGATCAATTTTTCTAATCTTATTATCTTGTGTTCTTCAATTTTCAACACATAAATTTTTAATGTGTTAAATTATATCAAAATCTAAAAAAAAATTGGAGTTTGGTTTAACAATGTAGTGTGATCCAATGGTTTTGGTTGTTATGTAACATTTGAAGCATTATGAATTATAACATACATATGAATTTTATGTATGTGTCCTATATAAAGGTGGATAATCTTTTCATAGTTTAGATACTATAAACTATTTTAAACTAGAGAAATACCTCCAAAATTTTCAATTATCTATTCTCTTGTGTGGCTGATCTATAATACCATTTATATAAAATACTTTCTTCTGATGAATTAGGTGATTTTAGTGTCTTGTGGATATCATCAATGGAAATGACACATTAACTAATTAAATTATCAAAGTAGAAATGTGAAAGATGTCGCAAGATTTATCTCATGGAATAAAATAAATGATTAAATGATCAAAGTAGAAAACAATCCTCAAATTCAAAAAAAACTCACAAGCACAGAAAATGAAAATTAAATCTTGAAAAAAATATTTTAAACATTTTTAAGATATTTTTTTTATGTTCTCACTAAAATTAAAATTTATCAAAAAAAGAATCCTCCCCTAAACATAAAACTCAATATTGTTCCGAAGGTTGAACCTTAAAGAATAAAACACATTTTAAAGTTAAGTTCAAAACTAGTTTTCAATTCAATAATTATGAAATCTTAAAAATGATAATAAATAAGCAAAAAAATAGCACCATTACATCAATACAATAGACATATTCTGAAAAATTAGTGAGTACATTCATAATTTAGTAGTGAATCAAAATAATTTCTTATTAAAATAAAAAGAACATCACGAGAGTCGACCCATTTTAGGTATGTAATAAGACATAACCAGCAAGCATAAATTACAAAAAATAGTATACAAAACAAAAAAATTCAGTAGGAAAGGAGAAAAAAACTATTAGCAGTCACATAATTTAATATCCAGTATGCAAAAATATTTCAACAATTTTACTTCAAAGATAAATAGAAAACCTAAGCACAAGTCTAACAAATACTCTCCTGAAGCTGAATATTTATCCTCTAAATTTTTAGCCTAAAATACATTGACCTATAACCCTTATTGAATTGATTTGGTAGTAACCATTGGATTTCCTATGAAGCACAATAAATTAAACATTAATTTCATTAGTTAAATCCAATGAAAAATGAAAATAGATTAAGAAAAAATCAAATGAAGAGTTGAATTCCAAGGTGAAAGGTTGTATCAATCACTCAAGTTCAAATAGGAGTAAGACTTCCAAAACTTCCATGAATTTCACAAAATTATTACAAGTAAATAGTTTCAAAAATCATTAAAAAAATATTTATCAGTGTACAATCATTTCTTTCATTGATAGAAAACATCAATTTTCAAGAAGGCACAAAATTAATCAAGTAAAATAGTTTCAACGGTCAAATATTTTATATTTATGGGTGTCCATACATGTTTACAATGAAAGTTCTCAAAGATTTAAAAAATTGAACTCAAGAAATCAGAATGTAGACAATTCAAAATAACCAAGTAGAAATCGCAATAATCAGGTAGATAATGAAACTCAAACAATGGTACGAACATGAAAAACTTAGAGTCATGACACTGACCCTGAGTAGGTAAAAAAACTTTCAGAAACCTCCAATAAAGACAAGAAAAAGTATATGCATTTGTTTATTGATAGCTCACTTTAATTTTTAAATAAATTAGAAGCCAGTAAGTTATACTCTTATTTAAGAACACAAATTAGTTAAAACCAACAATCAAAGTCATGTTTTAGTAGCAACAAAAATACACAGATTCAATAGTGAGAAAACATGTTTTCAATTATTTCACAAATGGTATTCAATTAAGAAAAAAATAGGTTATATAATATCATTTTAGTTAAAAACCTAAATTCCAATTGGTAATCAGTAGGTGTGACATCCATGGAGGAGGATGATCCCCTAGATGTGGGCTGGCCATGTTAGAGGAACGATAGAGGAGGAGGTGGGGTGGCTATCTCGAAGCAGCGTCAGCACAGTGGTTGCATTGGGTGGTAGGGTTGGTAATGGAAGGTCATAGAGAGGATACCTCGCATGGGTAATCGATACCCACTTCATAGGAATGTCAGAGGAGGAATTGGGGAGGCCATCGTGAAATAGAATTGGCTAGGAAGTGGAGCGGCGACATTGATTGGTAACATTAGGGAGGAGGGAGAGGAGAGAGAGTATGTGGGTAGGAAGGAGGGTTTCAGATCTAGGAGGAGGAGGAGATTGATGGAATATAAAAAAATAAATTGCTGTAATTTTTTTGGAAATGTTTCTATAAATCATGATATAGCCACGGTTTTAATTGAATCATGGCTATAAATCAAGCTATATGCATGAACCTATAAAACTGGGGCTATAGGTCTGTGGCTATAAATAAATTTTATAGTATTGTGTTAATACATGTGAATCATGTTTTTTTATTTCTACATTTGAGATTTTTTTTCATTGTGATATATGTATCGTTGTTGTAACCAAAATTTTGGACCCACCTTTATTAAAAGTTTAATTATTTAGATTTATAAATGAAAAAGTATCTTAGAATATGGAACTTTGGTGATGATGTTTATGTTTTCCACAACTAATTATAAGGAAAACAATGATTATAATATAATTTTTGTTATGTTTTTTTGTTTTTTTATATGGATGGTTGTTTCTATTATTGTTTCCTTTTATTTGGTTGGAAAGTTATTTATTGGGAATTATTGTGGCTGGTTTGTATTTTTAGCAGGTGTTACGCAACAGGTTTTATGTCTTATTTTCCCTAGTTGGAATGGGAGGATGTGGTTATAATGTATCAAAGATGGATGTAGTTTATGTGGTTTGAAAAGGTGGGTGGGATATTATGTGACATGGCTAGTAGTGTGAATAGGGAATGATTTTTTATATTTATGGTTTATATAAGAATATTTTCATGGGTAGTTTATTTAGGTATTGTTTGTGTGTTTCAAGGTTGTGTTATAGTTTCCCAGTGGTATAGAATATGACTGGTAATGATGAAAACTAAAATGGGTATGGGCTATAATTTATTAATTAGTTTTTGTTAATGAATAATTGAGTAGAATAAAAGGGTAATGTCTTGGATGAATGTGGGTGGTGGCTAATGAATTGTTTGGTATTAAATATGGATAAATGAATTGAATAATAAGTGTAATATATCTAGTAAAATGATAAATTTGGAAATGATAAATGATGAGACTGAATAAGAAATCATGAGTGTTCATATGGATGTTTTTGGGAAAGGTGGGGCATATATGTGTTGTAAATATGGAAGTGGTTTCTAGTGATCAATAGTAATGATGTGGTAAAGGTTTTGGTATTTGGTAGTGTTTTTTGGAATAAACAAGGTAGCAATTTTTTGTGTCTATGTGTGTTGTATTTTCCTTATGATTTCTTATTCACCCCACCCAAGTAAGAGAGTCTTATTGATTCCTAAGTGTTTTGGGTTCTAGGGGTTTTCCCCAAATATATTGATTAGCAAGGTAACAGATGATTGGATACACAATCTCCCTCACTCTCCCTTCTTAGTGTGCTACAGGCTGTGATGGATCAATATAGGTGTAATAATATAGGATTTAATTGTTTAAAGTTATAATATATGATATACTAGGTGACTCGGTTATGTGGTGGTGGTAATGATGCATAGTGGGGGTCGTTCATGGTAATAGGAGGGCATAGGGTTGATTTCCTTCATATTCATGAAACCCAACTATGATGGATATGTGATGAGGTTTTTGTATATGGTTGTGGTGTGGTATGTGGTGATTATTATATATATGTAGTGGTATGTGGTGGTGGATATGTGATGATGATGATATATTTTTGGTATGTGGTATATGGTTATGATATGATATATGATGTGTGATTTCATGGATGCAGAAAGTATAGGAGCACCATGATGTATTTTTTCTAGTTGTGAGAGTTGAAAACCAGTGGGGAAGTGGCTATGGGGTACCCATTTCTATATTTATTTGAAATTTTGATATTATATTTAGATTCAATAGTGGTTGAGTGAGCCTCAGTGGAATTAAGTGGTAGACGGCCTATGTAGGTGTGTATTGGTTTTAATGTTTATTCATTGAGAAATTGGTCAGATTCTTCCACATTTACACAAGCGGCCTTGAGGAGGGACCTACTAAGTGTACCTGTATGCTCGCCCCTATATATATAAATGTATTTTTAGGTTCCCAATATGGATCTAGTGATCAAGTAGTGCATTACTAGCTGATGGATTAGAGATATGGATGGAGTCACTACCTTAGGAGTTTCCTTTTGGTATTTAAATTTTGTGACTTGTTATCTATAAAAAATTTACATGAATTACGGGATTTTTATTTTCATTTATATTATGGATTTTATTGGTGGTTTCCTTCTATATGTAACTATGTTTATAGGGACAATGGTTCCTGCATGTATGTTTTATACCCTCAGTGTTGGTCATCAACCCATGTCTTATTAGAGGTGGGCTTCGGGGGTCACTCTCATCTTCACTACATCCCAAACGTGGTTATCAATGTTTATCATGTGTTTATTAGAATTTTTTAAAATTATTTATTTTTTGATTCTCACAAACACCCACATATATGTTGCTAATGAAGTTGCTTTAAGTGAATTTCAAGATATTAATAATTGGAATAATTATTTTTATTTTTGAATAATATTCAATATTTATGCCATGTGAAGATATTTTATTTCTCAATGAATAAGTATTATGGATGTGTTTTATAAGTAATCAATAAGCATTGTTCATACACTACATTTTAAGAGGAATGTATGGTTTGTATACCCTATGTTTGGAATAAAAGTATGGATGAAAACCCTACTTTGGAAGAAACACTACATTTTAAGAATATATATATGGTTCATTATCCCAATTTTTTTAATCAACTATACTTTTGAAGTTTATCACTATACAGAGAAACTCTACGTTTGACTTTCTCAAAAACGGTGATTTGAATTATGGCTTATTTCTATGTTTTCTATAACATTTTCATCGTAACTAAATATCTCTTTAAATATGTTATAAATAATGATTAAATGAATCATATTCAACATGATTAGATCATTCCAATTTTTAAGAGAAGTTAAAATTCTTTGATCTTTTTGAATTCAATTATTCACTATTTGTTATGTGATATTTCTAGAGTTCTTTGACCTATAAGAATTTGACTATCATGATAAATACTGAGATGTTAATATACTAAATATATATATATATATTATTTTTCTGAATATACATATGTGTGTTTGAAAATAATATATAATCATCACCTCTAATTCTACACTTTTGATACATACAAGTTTTTATTATTATCTGGTTGATCGAATCATTGTTGCTGCTACTATATTTCATTATTAATATTTTACTGCGGTTTTACAAATAAAAAATCATTATTAAACTTAGTATACATACATTTCAATAATATTCCTAATGTTTTCTCTAATAATTATTAAATAAATACTATTTTATGTTGAAATATATTTCTCTGCTTCTGTGATTTATTAAATAACATATACAACTATCAGTTGCTGAAACAACTATGTACTGAAGTAGTTTCAACATCTACATTCTAATCTATTATCTATTTAGATTATTAGATGCTTATACTCATTCATTGGTGGAATTTCATCTTCTCATACTAAACACTATATATTTTGGTTCCTTTTAAAAGAAATAGAGGTCCCTATAAAACCCTTGATTGTAAGGGTTCAACTACCTATACTCAATTGTAGGGTTTCCTAGAAAATGGACATACTATTGAACATCACCATGCTCATGGAAAGAGTGCTGGTGGATTTGACTTAGGTATATTTATTCCCTAAACCATTTTACATTGATGTAATATTCCCTTCTATTATTATCTATTGCTTACTCATCTTTAGGAGAGAAGAAAATAACCACTTTATCCTCAAGAGGGAAGTTTAGCTTCTATCATTTTTTAAATGAAAACAATTCACCCCCTTGTGTCTTCATCTTTATCGTGCCGAACCAGCACCCAATAGTATTTTTTCAAGGAAATATAGGAAAGGGTAATGAGATACTGTATGGTGGATAGTACTAATTTTATTTTGAATCATAATTGGTGTAATGTCCCAACCCAAGAACTACTTAATGCGTGCCTCGAGCTGATGGGCCAATGGTATCAAGAAAACATCCTCGTATGCTAGAGGTTGTTGACTTTCATTGAAGGTCTAAGGTAGTAAAATGGGGAGACTATACCCTAATATAAAATTTTTATATCATACATGATAAATAAACAGACAAAAACATAAGAATATATAACCAAACACTATAATGAATAGACCAGGAACCCACTATAGAGGAAGCATATACAAAAAGGAAAAAAATACCATTCAATTAGCATCTCGATCATATGCTCAATCCTATACTCCCATGATCCAACTATAATTAAATAATTTCAATAATCTATAGCACGGTTCTTTACCTTATTCATACATGCAGAAAAGTAATCTACTTGGGTAATAATGGTGGCCTGAGTAGGGTGTGAGATAAAATCCAAGTAAGCCTCCACAAACTGTGTCTAAAAGTCGTCTAAGTAGTTTATATAGGAACAATGGTGTATGGTTAATAAGAATAAAAACCAATATTAAACAAATAAATACCATCTATCTCAGGTTTTTATAGGACACTTGGCATCTCTACCTACTTCAACATAGGCCGGAATGGGAGTCTGATCAGAAACATTATATATAGTAATAATATATATAGTATAGTTATATAATGTATCGAACTATATAAACTATGTCCATGAGGAATTAATTAGACATATAACTTTATAATAGGTGATGGATGGACTTGAGAAATAACATTAATGTCTATAACCAGTCTAACGATCTCGTAGGCTCAAGAAGAGGGTACATGCCCTGAATCTCATAATGAATGAGAGAGGTCATGCTCAACAATTGATATTGGTGGAGTGAGATTACATGCTCATCACTCGAAGCAAGGAATGTGAAATTCTATACCCATCATCTAGAAACGTGTATAATGGTTGGAGTAATCATGATCAACACCTGGTATAAGGGATCATGAAACATCATGCCCAACCAAACCCTTAACCATCATTCCCTAACCAATATCCAAGGTGTAATAATAATAATAGTAATATCATATGGGATCATCACTATAGAATAATAACAATCATCCCAATATATAATGGGTGTCACAATTCATATATTCAATATATAAAGACTTGCATAAAAATTTGTGTCATTTCCACCCATTATTACTCATTTCAATTTTTCCATTTAATTCATTTAAGAAAATAAAAATTTCTTGAAGCTAAGACAACCAATGAATTGATACATTTAATTTATTCAAGGAATATAAATTCAATTTCATATAATCAAATCACTTAGGAGGTTCTCTAGAAACAAATAAATTATATATATGAGTGGGAAAAATAATTACAATCCAAGGCGAACACTTAGTAGGTGTTCCTATCATTTAATCAATTAATGATAAAGGGGGATTTAAAGTTAATACACCCAAGGGGTTTCTATTATTGAGGTTGGAATCCTATAAATACTTATCAATGATCCTTGAGATTATATTAACATGAAAACAATTATTTAAAATCAAAGAACTAATTTTATGGAATGTGCGGTAATGACTAGCATGAATCACAATGATGCGTGTATAAAAAAACCAAATCATTGGGGAATGAAATATAGACCACCTACCTTAGGTATGTGAAAAATTCCTCATCTGATATTGGAATTATATTTGAATTATATCATAACAAATTAGGGAAACATTCAAACAACCTCAAGTTATCCAATGCTTCTAACGGATCTTGATTTGGAGTGTGGATCTAAGACTTATAAATTTACCTAGATTAAGAAAAAGGGAGAACCAACATGAGGAAAAGTAGGACTTGCCTGATGGAAATGAGAAGGAGGGAGAAAGTGAGAGATGTTAAAACATTTTAAGTGAAGGAATGTAATTCCCCCACATAGAAAGGGGTGCATACATTTCCATGCGGTTGGCCAAACCATGTTTTAATCATTCACCACAACACTGCCCATAGAGAACCCCGCATATTATAGGTTAATTATTTTTATAACTATGCACAATTCATGTGAGACCCACTATCTCCAAACCCTCTTAAACTCGCATGTGTGTGCACCTAGGATCGCATGATTGAAAACAAGCCATGAAACCCACTAATGCTCAAAACTGCCCATCATGGTTAGTATTAACCATGTGGTAACCATGAATCCCGTGATTTTTTCCAATTTATAGGAGTTTTAAACTCTAAAAAATCCCTATATTCTCTTTGAATCTTACTTAGTACATAGTTAAAATTTACCAATATTAAACAAATTATTAAACTAAAAAAATGAGCCATACCTTGAGAAAAGGGGAAAGGTCATTACAACCTACCCTCTTTAAAGTAACTTACCCATGAGTTGTACTTATGAGGGTAATAAGGAATCATTAGAGAATATCTTCGGACAATAATATTTTATATCTTCTTCCTACTCCTAGGTCTCATCCTATAATATTTTATGCTTCCATAGCACCTCTATCAAAGTAATTGACCTTCATTGGATTGTGGTGATTTTCTCCAAAATAACACACATTTTATACTCCTCAAATGAATATTATTCATCCAACTCAACCTCGTTAAGATATAAAACATGTGATGGGTGTGGATAATAATGTAGAAGCTGAGATACGTGAAATACATCATGCGTAGTCTGGTCTCTCTAAGGAGGTTCTATCTGGTAATCCACAAATAGTATTTGTTTCCAAACTTCAAAAGGTCCAATGAATCGAGGAAAAATCTTACCCTAACTCTAAATATGTTAATGTCCTAACCCATATGAGACTCACAAGAAAACATTGTCCCTGACCTCGAACTCGAGAGTTTTTATAAGTCAATTTTCATATGAATAGAGTGTGGATTGAGTAATAATCATGCATTTTATGATCATCTAGACCTTATTTATCATCTTCTAAATAATACACGGTTGAATAGAATCTATATACCCTACCTCTAACCAGCACATAGGTGATCATCAATGCCTACCATAAAAGGTTTCATAAGGATCCATCTTAATTATATCCTGAAATCTGTTATTATAAGCAAACTCAATAAGGGGTATGTGTTTCTCCCAAGAATCCCTAATGTTAAGAACAAATGCATGGAGCATATCCCCTAACACCTAAACCATACACTTTATCTATCTGTCAGTCTGAGGGTGATAGGCCATGCTCAGAACCACCTATGTACCCAAGGCCTTTTGAAACCCCTTTAAGAATCATGATGTGATTCGATCATCCCTTCTTAAAATGATAGATCATAGAGCTCTATTAATACATATGACCTCTCAAATGTATATCCTCCCTATGTTGTCTACCAAAAAGGTCTCTCGAATAGGTAAAAAGTGTTTGAACTTTTTCATATGATCAACTATAACCCATATTATATCATTATCATAAGGTGATATGGGTAAATTAGTCATGAAGTCTAAAGAAACAATATCCAATTTCCACTTAGGAATGGAAAATAGCTACAAAATTCATGTTGGTTGTTGATATTTCTCATTCACCTACTGTTAGGTGGAACACTAATTAAAAAACAAGCAAATTCTCATTTCACAGTAGGCCACCAATACTAGTAATGTAAGTCTTGATGAATTTTAGTGACACTGGGATGTATTACCCATGCTGAGGAAAGAAATTCCTACATCAAATCTTATTTGATGCCTTCTGGGACCCAAACATGCCCATGAAATAGAAATGTATCATCCTCATCCATGGTCTAATCAGAAGATGTATCCTCATCTGAGATACTTTACCTTAAGACTAATCCATCAAGATCTAAAAATATGGCTAATTATCACTCATTCATGAAGGGTAGAGGACACTACTAAGGCTGAGAGGATAGTATTTCCATGATCCTCTTGAATCTCAATGTGCATCTATAAAAAAAAGGCCCTGATATGACATTCACCACTAGACACTTGAGCCTCCTGTACCTGAGTCTTCCATCTCAGAGCATCAGCTACTACATTGCCTTTTCTAAGTGTATAATCAAGCTTAATATCGAATAATTTCAGTTAAAACCCCCATTTTTATTGCCTTGGATTCAAAATCATGTTGCGTAAATATTTACTTGAGGATCTTGTGATTGGTGAATACCACAAAATGATCTCCAATTAAATAGTGTCTTTAAGAGCATAGAGCATGAAATATTATACCTATATCGAGGTTATGCGATGGGTAATTCCACTCGTGAGTACTTAACTGATGAGACCCATATGAAATTAATCTCTCTTTATACATCATAATATCTTCCAACTCGATATCTGATGCATCACAATAGACTATATAGCTCTTTATTGTATTTAGAAAAATCAGGATCATCACTGAAGCCAATCTACCTTTAAACTTTTGAAAGGATTCTTCACAAGCTTCTGAACATATGAATTCCACACTCTTCTTAGTCATAATAGTAAGAGGTGCTTCTAGGCATGATAAATCATGGATCATGCATCTATAATACCCGAATTTCCCCAAGAAACTCTTTATGTCAAATAAGTTCTTAGGATGTTCCCAATAAACAACATCTCTCACTTTCACATCATCTATTAAAACTCATGATTCTAATATAATGTTACCAAATAAGTGGACTTTATTGATCCAAAAGTGTCATTTATTGATCTCATCATAAATCTAATGATATCTCGGTGTATTAATAATGATCTCAATATGGTTGGAATTGTCTTATAAAGAGTTATAATAAACAAAGATTTATTAAAAAAATAGTACCATGAATGAATCTAGATTTGGGTAGAAGAGCCAATTTATTAGAGCCATAAAAACTGAAGGTGCATTCGTGGGACCGAAAAACATGAGTAAGTAATCATAAATACTATACCTTCTTCTAAAAGATCTGTTATGTATGTTGATGACCTGACATGAAGATGATGATAGTAATATAATCCCATGTCCATACAAGAGTAATTATAGGTTTCATAACTCCTTTAGTATGTCATCTATCAACCTTTTCCTATTGAAAACCCAAGGATCTTGAAACATATTCTAAAATTTCCCACTTCATATTATCCCAAAAAAAATTTCTTCAATCCCTGATACATTTTGGTGCTACCAAGCTGTATTAATGAATTTAAACTATGAGAATTATCTAATAATTCTCTTTTTAGATTAGGAATAGATGGAACACATAAACTCATTTCAAAATTTAAGTATACCATCTTTATAGATGAATTCTAACAACTTTTCATCATCCAAAACTTTCATTTTTCTTCAATATTATTATCATCATGTAGTGGACTTTTTATTTTATCTAATAAGGATTTTTTGGAAATAATTTATAATAGATGTGATGTTTCCCCTTCCCTAATTATTCCCATATTCTAATTTACTAAATACATGAATATATGATCTTTATCATTCCTCGTTTTCATCAAAATTCCATGATTTTTCCTACTCAATGCATCGACCATATTATTTGACTTCATAGAATAGTATTGTAATAATAAATCATAATCCTTGAGTAGTTATAACCATCACCTTTTCCTCATATTAATATCTTTTCTTAAGAAGAATCATTTCAAACTTTTGTGATCCATATATAATTCACATCATTCACCATAAAGGTAATTTATCTATATCTTAAATACAATCATTATGGTTTCTAAGTCAGGATCACAGGTTGGATAATTCTATTCATGGATATTTAACTACCTTAATATATAATAAATAACTCTATTATTCTATATAATGTAACATCCAAGTCCATTCTTTAATGAATCACAAAATATCACAAATTCATCCCATCTTGATGGTAAAGTCAACATCGATTCATTTCCCAATAAGATAATTAATTATTCAAAACTTTCTTTACATTATTCTGACTATATTATCTTAACCCCTTTAGGTTTTATCTTGGATATTGGGTAGATAATAAAGAATTTTTTTTGAGTGAATCATTGATTTTAACCTGACAATCCATGGAAACTATGTTCCTTGGCTATATTCATTGGAGTTGGCCATTTCATCACTTCCTTTGTATTTAATGGATAAAATGATATTCCATCCCTAGAAACAACATGTCCAATAAAAGAAACTTTATGAAATTATAATTCATATTTTCTATATTTTATATAAAACTCATTTTCTCTAAGATTCTAGAGAATGATTAACAAATATCTCTTATGATTATTTTTACATTTTGATTATACCAAGATATCACCAATAAATACCACAAAAAAATTATCAAGATAATCCTAGAATAATATACTCATTATATCTATTAAAACATAAGATTTATTGGTCAAAATAAAGGTAATTACTATAAATTCATAATGTCCATACCTCATATGAAATTTCGTATTTGGTATATATTCCTTTTTTTACTTTAAACTTATGATACCCCGAATGAATATTAATATTTGAAAAACGTTGTAATCCTTGAAGTTGATCAAACAAGTTATAAATTTGGGGAAGAGTATATAATTTATTTATAGTAATAACATTGATTTCCCACTTATTTGTTTATAATATCATATACCCTTATTTCTTCTCAACAAAAAGAACAGGGGATCCCTATGGTGAAACACTAGGGAATATAAATACCTTATCATATAACTCCTACAGTTGTTTCTTTTTCTTACAAATTCCACTGTGTACATCCTATAGGGAGTCCAAGATATAGGTTTTTTATTAGGTATGAGATCAATGGAAAAAATCAACCATATGATTTGGTGGATTTCTAAGTAGTTATTTAAGAAACACATCAATGTATTCCTATAAAATAGGTATATCCCCTATTATAAGGATATAATTCCCATTCATAGGTATAATCTACACTTATTGTCTAATAATTTCCTTAAGAATATATACTGGTGGTGGATCCAGATATGATTCAAATGTTATAGACTTACCTCCAAAGATAAGGGATTCCACACCTCCATAAAAATAATAATAACTTTATATTTTTAAAAAAAAATATTCACATTATAATTTTAAATGAAATCTATAATAAGTATTATATCAATTTCAACCATAAGTATAATAATCAATTTTTAAAATAGGGTATGACAATGTGTCTGAATGGGAACTAATTGACATATTTTTTTAAGAATATTTCAACTAGGTTTCTTTATTGAAAAATCTCTTATTATGGTTTTAAGGAAATATATAATTTTATTGGAAAATTGGAAAGATATACAGGAGTGTGAAGATCAAAAATAAAATAAATCATTAGCTAAATTTGAGGTTATTATAAAAGTACTTGCATCCACATATTTTGGAACTTCATCCTCATCTATGATTATCAAATAAAATTGTACTTACTCCATTGGTATTTTTTTGGGAAATTCCCTTAACTCTAGGGAAATTCATTTAAATAGTGACACATCTTCTTATAGTTGAATCATTTAACATTAGAGGATTATTTATTTCCCTTACAATCACAAGTGTGATGTAATTTCTCTAAAAATTTAAGTAAACTACCATTCTCACCAAGAATATTTTATGGTATTTATTTCCAAAACTATTAAAAGTAATAAATTATAGCCTTAACTTATTCCCATTTTCTATATTTCCTTTTCATAGTTCTTAGTTTCCCTTGTATTTTCTTTTTTCCCTAGAAAACATAAGACTTGGATAATTCTTTCACTCTCATGATGGAATTTGATACTATATCATAATATACTAAAAGTTTTTGTGAGAAAAATGCCCTCATATGGCTTGGTTATAGCCCATTAATAAAGTGATCAGTCATACTTCTTGGATTACATATATAAACCATATCATGATTTGATAACCTTTTAAAGTTAGATTCATATTAAATAATATTTTCTCCTTACTTTTTACTTATATTGATGAATTTCATCTCCATATCTTCTTATTTCTTATGAGGAAATTATTTTTCAAAGAATATCTCTGTGAAATTATTCTACTCCATATTAAATATTTACCCAGAATCTTTAGTGTTCTAGATCAATAATCACCATTCATCAGTATCTCTCTTAAGATGATAAACTTATATGATAACTTTTTATCTTTCAATACTTCCCAAAGTGAGAAATATCTTTTCGAGGGACTTTATTCATTACTCAACTACTAATGGATCAATAATCCCACTGAGTTATGGTGGTTGTTTTCACATGAAGCAATCCAACATTATTGAACCGTGTTTTGAATCAATAGATTTTTTCATATGGGCATGGTTATTAGTCATAACCTAAGTCATATTCCCAAATATAGTTATAATTTTTTCATCTCATACTTTATTTTCGTTGTCTTTCTGATGAGGGAAATCCCTAAAAATATTATATGCATTGATATTGTTTTCATTCCTTCCACTATGAACTATTTATAAATAATTAAATAAATCGAATTAGCTCATAAAATTATGAATTTTAAATCATACTTTATAATTCAAAATCTTGGGTATCACTTAACATAAATTGAAATTTTTTTCAAAACTAATATCATAATCATAAGCTCAGTATCTTTGGGAATATCATAAAATCATAAAAATATTTCAATTCTTTCATAATAGTATATAAATAGATATTTAATTGACCAAACTATATCCCTTAGGATATTCTAGCTAGGTGTGCAGTCTTAGGGTCACTCATTATGCACCAAGTGAAAATAGATTTGTTACTCAACTAACCTTTTTTAGGTTCTTTACCACTAGGTTCATTTTTTCTAGAACTATATCAACTTTCTAGTATCTAGAGAAGGATATAATTTCTAAGAAACCAAACATTCTCCACCTTACTGAAAATTTATGATATCAACCTATACTTAGACTTATCCCTAGAATTTTTTGTAGTGTTATTTTCTCTAAGATATGTTTTCCTAAATCTAGTTACAAAGGTTTATATGAAATTTACTTTTACACAAAATATAACACCCCAAACCTAGTAACTCAGATCGTATGGTTATTTTATTACATTGAAAAAAGATACAAGATATCACATCATGAAGTATATAAACATTTATTTGTCTTAGGATACAAGATACATACTTTATTCTCACATTACATATGAAAACATGAAGTTATACTTAAATTTCTATTGATAACATTTTTATTTCTTCTAATATATCCCTAAAATAATTTATTGATCCATTTTTCATATTCTAGGGAAATTAAAACATACCAAAGGATGATATCAAATGATCAATAAGGGAAATAATACAATAAAAATATCATATAATAAGTAAAGTGTGAATAATGTGGTAGAGACAAACAATAATCAAATATTCTATATAAAAAAATATCATAAAATGGAAGTATATCATGGATTAAATAAAAAAATAAACAATCACATAGATAAAAATAACTAATTTTATAATATTCTAATGTATAATTCTAGACATTGTAATATTACCATTAAGTAATTATTCTAAGACATAATAAAAAATAGTTAAGGTGTATTCCAAATATCCAAACTAGATTAACTCATGAGACTTACCACTACATTAAGGTGTTATAGTAGGCCCCAAATTTCACTTACTATTCTAATGCATTCATTGTATTATATAAATGAATAACAATTAAATACATAATGAATATAAACATTCATATTAAAAACTACCTTAAAAAATGTTAATATTTTCCCTAATTAATAAATAGAAAAACATAATAATAATCTATATAGATAAATATGGTGGGTGTTATCATTATAATATATCCCCAATAAATCATAATAATCATCAATGTATGTTGACATATAGGAAAATAAATTTAAAATAACACTCAAGTATTTAATTGAAAATGTGAAAAAATATTATTTTCTTTTGATACCATTTTTAAATATAATATATAGAATTTTGAGAAAATGATTTTCTATTAAAATAACCATATAAAATTTTAATGAAATCTTAAAATCAAGGAATTATTATGATTTTGGTAAAAACAATTCATTTGTTAGACATTAAAATAAATATTCCTTTCGCACTTCTGGTAAAAAGTAAAAAGTACCACATTTGGAAAATGAAAAGAATATTAATTTTAAAAAAATTGTTAGTAAGTTTAATATATTTGAAAATTAATTTAAAATCCTTGGATCATAGAAAAAAATTATTGAAAAAATTATATTGAATATGGAAATTGATGAGAAAGATTTATGTCCAAAAGGAGAAATAGGATTAGTTTTCCTAGAAGAGATGTTATTAGTCGTTTTAGGTGCCAATTAGATTAAAATTAATGGAAAACATGTAAACTCTATAGATAACCATATAAGAATAAAATATATGTAGTTTAAAATAGAAATATATTATAATTTCATTAAATGGAAATTTAAACATAAATAACTCTAAAAAATGAGATTATAGAACAAACCCATACCTCAAGTCTGACTTGCCACATATGTAATTTAACTCCTATATAATAATATTATATCAAAATTATACTTTATTAATATTCATTTTTAGTTTTATTTCCTTTTCATAATCTCATTTATTTCATTTATTTATATTTCTTATTTATTTGGTAAATATGTTAAGTTCACAATGGATATTTTTTGGCCCTTTGGTTTATAACCTCAAACTAACATCAGTGCATTGATGGTGGTTAGAGGGGTCATGGTTCCATTATCTAAAAAATATTAATCATAAAATAATTCTTATTTTTATTAATTAAATACAATTTTGGAATCATCTATGAAATTATAACATGAAAAAAAATCACATTGCTTCATGGAAGTGGTAGTCCACGCGCATGAATGAGCAACATTATCATTTTTTAATGTGTGGATGGGTAAGAAGGTAGATAATATATTGTATTTGTAGAATAATAATTATATAATAAATATTATATATATTCAACATTTCTATATTCATAACTATACAAGTAATTTTGTGATGAAAAACAAATTACACCGCTATGTGGAGATGGTTAGCCGTATATACACATGAGCAATGTTTTCATTTTCCATAAGATGGAAGAAGATATGAAAAGGGGTTTTCACATCAACATAATGAAATTTTATTAAATGTATGATTATGATGTTATCATATCAGCATGTTAATATATGATTTTAAAGATTTGGAAGAAGAAATAAACCTAGAAACACTCAGATAAGAGTTATACCTCTTCTTAGGAAAACATACTTTGGCTTACACCTTAAGCCTTCTTGGATTGTAATTTTGGTGATAAGTAACCTCTAGGATGTAGATAGTTATGTTGGGATATAATTTGGATTGTTCTTGTACAAGGTAAATGACATAATTAGTGTTAATAAGAGAGTATATGATGCTCTCTTTTATCAGTGAGGTGGGTGGGACACTTGTAATTACTATTATCTATTAAATATTATAGGTATCATACTCATAGATAATTTGATCTAAAAAAATTAAATTTCAATGATAAGGTGATATGGGTCGATATACGTTCATGAAATAATAATTAATATGATACTTTATGGCCTTATAACATGATGTTATCCTTAATTAAACCATCTCTCCACTTTACCGTGGTGATAATATTTTTACCAAAGTTACTCTTGATAATGAGAAATAATGAAATTGAAATTGTTGCTAAATTTGAAATCCTTGATTAAAAATATGAGATTGATTTTTCAATATTAAATTGATAGGATTTAATGTAATAAATTTAAATATAAGTGAAAAAAATGTAATTAAATTTTTTTTTTAATAAATATGTGTTTTATGTATAAAATAATCTTACACCAAAATCAAATATAATGATGATTATTATAGAATTAAGTATATTCTATTTAATAAATTATATCTTATGTTTCTCTAATATCAAATCCAAAATATAATAGAAAATAAAATAAATGACAATCTTGAAAAAATTGTATTTTCCACTATTCACCTACAAATCAACTATTTCTAAAAAATACAAAAAAAAACAAATAAAAATTCAATGTTATGAACTCAAAAATGATATCAATTTAATAAAATTAAAATTAAAAAATTAAAAAAAATTAATTTTAGAAATAACTATAAACTATTTCTATTTTAATGATAAAGTAATTGGATATGCATTATATAATAGTCCAAGGATGTAATGTTTACCTGTTATTGAATGGTCTCAGATATTTAAAATAGAGTTCAAAATTAAATTATTTGTGATTAAGATTTTATTTTTTTCCTTTATGTTTTTGAGAATTCATTAGTATGTTTTGAATATAGAGTTGAAATTTAGCACATTAAATCATCCTAAGATAGATGTTCAGTCTGATAGGTCCATTCTAACTGTAGAATATATTATATTAGCATTATCTATAAATTCCAATGGCGTTTGGGATCAACATATTCCTTTAGTTTAATTAACTTATAATAATATATTTCACATTAGAATTCGGTAGGTTATTTATGAAGACCTATATGGGAATAAGTGAAAGACTCCAACATGTTGTGATGAATTTAAAGAGTGTAATATATTGGGGCATGAGCTAGTTAAGTAAATAGTAGAGAAGGTTATATATATTTGGAAACATGTTAGGGTTTCTGATGAAAGCCTGTCATGGGATATGGAAAAAGAAATTTTTTGATTATTTCCTAGTGCCTTACAATATCTGACATGGGTCATCTCACTTGAGGATCTTCACAGTTTGTTTTATTGATTAATGCAATTCACTTAAACTATTTATTTTAGTTGTTTTTTGTATTTTATAAAATCAATGAAATTTTTTGTTTTGATTTTTTTTCAAAATAATAAAATGAAATAATTCCAAATTATCATCCAATTCTAAACATAATGAAATAAGAAAGAAAGGATTATTCCCTTAGTTCAGTTTTGATATATTTCATTATTCCTCTTTATATGTTTAAATTTAGTTTGATAATACAATAATGAAATTTAATTCATGAATTAATATCCTTTTATTTAGAATCTTGAAATCTTGAATTCCTTAGAAATATAATTTCCACATCCTTCTAAAATCAAGTTTTATGGAATACCTCAATTGAGAGTGTGATATCTTCTAGGACCCATGTCCAGTGTATTTCATTTCATCTATTTATCAACTCAAATCCACCATGTGAATATATTATGATCAATGGAATGGGTAAAGATAAAAAAATAATAGAAATCGAATTTATTTTCATGTCATTGTGTACAATCGGGACACCCATGTATTCCACTATCATGTACCAAAATCACATAATAATCCTTAAGAAATAAATCAAGAATACCTTACCTTTATCGGGCCAATACTCAGGTCATCCCCTCATTTTTTAGAGCAATATATCACTTAAAGGAAAGATAGAATAATAATAATAAAATAAAAGGGAGAACTATGGGAGATAAAATTAAAAAAAATAACAAGAATAATTGGAAGAAGAAGAAAAAAATTAGGTGAACACAAGAAAAATATTCATGTTTTGTTTAATTAAGAAATTAAATGAAAATTATATAAAGAATAAATCTAGAGTAAATAAAAATAAAAATAATAAAATAATGATAGGAAACATTATGGATGGGATCCTCCAGTAGCATCCTCCCTTGGTTTGTGTCATCCACTCCATATTGCAAAAAAGAATCTTGTTTTATCGATGAGGAGAGCCCTCAGCCTTTACATATCCTTCATATCATCATCATGAATAGCGTCACAGCTTTCTTATTTTTAAAACTTGGATCTCGGTTTGAATATTTATTAAGATATCCTATGGGTATTAGAATTTTGAATCTGGGAGTGCTCAAACACCTCTCACGGGGCCGCTTCAGTCTGGAAAGAATGGAAGCACCCTTCCTCGTACATGCATGGTATGCATGGTGTGCATTGGTCAAGTAGTGAAAGCAGTAGATACTCCTTCATACGGCCTTCAAAGTGGTCGTATGAATCCCTATGATGGTATTCATGGATGACATATGAGATCACTGAAGTGATCCCAGGTGGTCAGGGGGTTTCAGCAGTTTTGAAGAGGTCTATTAGATCTTACATGGTATCTCCCATGGTGGATTCTAATGATAATAGGTGAATATGAGAGGTGGTAAATGATGGAGAGTGGCAACATTAGTTAAGTAAATATCCAGAACTACCTTCAGTTCAATTCTAGATCACATCTACTATTAGCAAAATGGTAGATAACATCTACTTTTAGCTCAATGGGAGATCACATCTACTGTTTTATTAATGGTATATCATATCTACCATTGAAATAATAGTAGATCACATATATCATTGGAACTTTGGTAGATCACATCTACCGCTGGAGATGGTTGCATGTCTTATTCAGGTATCATGTCTCATAGTGGAATATCCTACCTTTATAGTGGCAATGTCAATAGTGAAAATGGCCTTTAAAAAATCCTCCAACATTCATAGTATCTAGAGATATATCACATAAGTGGGAATGAAGTCTTTCATCCTCAAAATGGGTTCATGGTGGTCGTCTAAGGAACCAGATGTCATCTTGGGTGGTGGAAATCCATGTATGTGCTTCTTAAGCTTGCACCAAAGCTTCCCGTGGGTGGGAATGGTTGTCCATGTGTGATGAAAATGTGTTTGGTGACATCGAGTGGCAAACCAGCAATGGGCACGATGGAAAAAAAATATCCTAGGACAAAGGTGTCACATGTCTGGACAAAGCACTGAAATGTTTTTAAGTTGAATAGTAACTACATAGAACACATCCCATGTCGTCTTTGTATTAGTGCTCTTTGAGTGTTTAAATATCAAAGCATCGCATATCAGTGGAATTTAATTTATATGGGGTCTGAGGACCCCCACAACAATTTTGTACCACCCAACCTGATAATACCCTCCTCTCATAGTCGTTTGGGATTGACCACCACATTTTAATGCTCACACGGGCCTTGGCCCAGCTATGCACGACACAGGCCCAGTACCCTCGTACGACCTCATGCCCCTACCGGCTTGAGCAGGAAATTCCTATGCTTGCTTGTCCAATTGGCCCACCATGTGGGAAGGCTATGTGGTGGGCTATCCTAGTTGAGGGCTAGCTTAAGCTTGGATTTATTTTTTAAACAATTGAAAAAATACAATATTTCAACTAATAATCAATTGAGTCGAACTAAAAATATAAATTAAAAATCATCCTTCTTTTATCATTTTAATTCAATTTCAATGGTTTAATTTCAATTCCTCATACATTTATAAAAAAAATTAATTTCATGATCATTTTGATTAAAATCCTTAAAAATAATTAAATTATGTTTAAAAATATGCATGAAATATGAGTGTGTAAAATACCCCCATAATTAAACTATTATTTTCCTCAATCATAAAATCTAATCATTGAAAATCATAGGGCACCAATGTTACCAAATATTCAAATTCCAAAATAATAAAATCAAATAATTGTCAATGGAAGACTAAATTTTAAAATTCTACATAAAATATCAATTCAATTTCAAAATTTTCAAAGAAAACAATAAATCCATATATATTACTTTCCCTCTTTTGAAAAACATGATGGGAATTATCCTTTCATTCATTCATGTTACCTAATTAATAATTATTAAATATACTAAATAATTATTTATCTCACTTTTGAATCATTTCTATCATCACTTATCATATAAATTAAATTAAATTTATTATAATATCATGAGAACATGCTCCTTATTCATAGGCTTGTAAAGGAAATACATTCTCTACTTTATAAAGACAAAAGGATCATAAAATCATAACATATTTTCAATCAAGGTTCAAATGACACTGAGGATTATTGTTGGTGGGAATTGATGTTCAAAAATTAAGTCTCAAATAAGAGTTCTATCTCATTAAAGTATAAATCATGATATTAAAAGTAAAATTTTAAGGAAATTCACCATTAAAAATATGAAATGTATCACTTACCAAGATCAAAGTAATGACATATATGATGAAATCATAATGAATTATGTGCACCTTCTTTAATTTTATCTACTTTCATTTTTTTTTCAAAGTGTTTTTTTTTTCATTTTTTTCAAGACTTATTCTTAGACTGAATATCACACCCAGGACATAATCACATTTGATAAAAACAATCATACTATTAATGGTGAATTTTTATTCTTAAAATTCACAACCCATTCTTATAAATTTTTTTATTTTTTAAGAAGGAAAACAATTAAGTATAATGAATGAATCAAATCCCATTATCGATGCCTACAATTAACACCCCCACACTTTATTTTATAATTAAATTTATCTATTTTACCATGAATTTCCCAACCCCCACACTTAAAATTTAATTTATTCTGAAAAATACTATGAATAGGGTAAGAATAGATAAAAATGTCTTGAAATATGGATCATACCTAACAAGGAAATTCATGGACTCTATGGGATGAACAATAATAGATGAAAATGTGATCTTAATTATAAGGGATTATAAAAATATTTCTTGATCATTTTAAATGAGTTTTTCACAATCATTAGGTTTGAAAAGTTTCAATGAAATCTCTAGTATCTGGAATGTCCCAAGATCACTAAAGAAATATGATCAAGATAAAAATATAAAATATTTGGTCTAGAAAACATCTCTAGAGTGGGAAATATAACATTTGGACAATCTCTCAAGGCATGAATAATAATGAAAAATAAACTCACATGAATTTATTAAATTCAAAGAATGAAAAATGATAGGTAAATTTTATTTAAATAAATAAAATAATTCCCCCAAATCAATAGTCCTCATTTTTATATCCATTATTAAATCTAATAATTAAATTCTATAGCTTACTAATTCAATATTATTAACATTTAAATATAAAACATTGCATCATGGGGTTCCTAAGAAACTCATGTGTCCTATATAAGTGAAGTAAATAAAGAATTCAAGAATGGGTATAAAATTTTCAGTTTGAAACTTAAAAGAGGTTTTTAGAAGAAAACAAATATGGGGAATTTAAAACATAAACATTTAAAAGTTAAATTACTTTTTAAATGAAGCTTTAAATCCTCCTCTTTCACTACTTGGGAGGTTCATTATGCCATAATGGTTCTATAAAATATAATTAATCAATTAAGAATAAGGATTATTCATTTTAAGCTCAAAAATAATAGAGTGAGTGGGGATTCATGTTATACTAATTCTAAGAATGAAAATAAAATTTATAGAAAGAAAGTAAAGATAAATATTGGTATGATCCCCCATGTGAGCCCTAGTTTTTTAATACCTATAGAAGTGAATCTCAACCTACTATCCATAATTATTTGGTGGGTGGAGATTCATGGATTTGAACCACCACATGTGGATTTTCCCTGATTCCAGTTATTCTTGGTTGGTGAGGATTAATACATGGATAGAGTATACCTAATTCATCCAGTTCACAATTAGTTACATCTTTCATGGCAGGGTATGATGAATTAGGGAACATCTTCATTCTTGGTTTCTACTTGTGAAACATGCTCTTTCTTTTCCAATGTTAGATCTATATGGGTGGAATGGATTAAATGATTAAAGTATGCTAAAAAATTCACTCAATAAAAATGTAAAAATTTATAATCAAAATTAAAATTCCAAGTTTAAAAGTGAGTAGCATATGTATTGGTTTACTCATAATCATCTATATTTACATCATCATGGTGCTCCTCTAATACATGTTCAATAACATTAGGGAGCTCCATGTTTTCATCAGTAGGTGTAGGTGTTGTTTCTTTTTCTTCCTTGAGGGAATAACAAAGATTGTCTGAATATAAAAATTCAAAATAATCAGGGGTGATACTAAAATTATATTGAATGAGATCAAATTAAATAGAGTTTAAATAGAGATAAAATCTCGATCATAGTTATTTTTCAATATCTTCATCAGTGGTAAGTTTCTCCTAATGTTGGATCTTAATAGATAGATATAGGTAGTCAAGATCCTCAATATTTGTTTCAAATTCTACCAACTGGGTGGTGTGTTCCTTTTCCATGGATAGAAATATATGCAAAACCTGTGGGATCTTATAATTTTTATGGAATGGAAAAATCATATTGTGCCTCATACTCATTCCATAAATTGTACTGATCTTGTTGATCTCCCACATGTAGCTCAGTGGTAAAGTCTTCCTAATCATGAATCCACTCTATCTCATCATGGTCGATTTAAATCTGATTATTTAGATGTTAATGATTTAGATACTCATAAATATTGGCCTCAAACTCTTTTATGTACTCAAAAGTATGAGATAAGACTAAGGTTCCATCTTTTAGTTTAGTTTGGGTTGCTCGAGGGATATATTGAAGCACTCAGTTAGCCAATTAATTTTTCCTTGAAGATCTTGCACCTTATTTTCCATCCAATGAATCACATATTTGATATTTTTGTTACCCATTAGTTTCTAAAACTACACCTGGTGAATTTATTTAGAAATTTTTGGAGGAAATAAGAAGGTATCTTCTTTTTTTGTGGGTATTCCTTAATAAAACATTGATAAGTAATCATGGAGTTTAGATATTTATCTATAAAATCCTTCAACTAATGGTTGTTTGAGGGTATATTTAAGATATTGGATGTGGTTCTTGTATTTATTTTCTTCTATAATTGGTCAATGATATCCCCATATCTATTTAGAAAATAAATCAACACCATCTTCTATATACTAGGGTGAGTTGAGCATTTTTTTTATTTTTCTTATTTTAAAGAATACAATGGAAAACTATCTACTGAGTGTAAAAAATAACATTCAAGAAAACTCTAATTAGGTCACCAAAAATGAAACTAGTTTTTAAGTAAATCTATCATGGGGAGTGGAAAAAACAAATTTCTAATTGTTTCCTAGTGTGGAACAGTACCAAGCTCTTCTCATTGGAGGAGCTCCATGGTTTGTTTACTTACATAATCTAACACACCTAACTAATTTTTTTATTTTAGTATTTTATGAAAATAATGATATCTTTTTTTTTTGATGTTTTTATAAATAAAAAAATAAAATTAAATCCCATATTAACATTAAATGATACATAGAATGAAATAATAAAGAAAGAACTCAATCCTAGGTTCAGTTTTGGTCTATATAATTATTCTTCTTTATATGTTTAACTTCAGTTTGATAATACAATTATGAAATATCATGTATTAATTGTTATCATTTTATTTATAAGTTTTTAAAACTCAAATTCCTAAATAATATAAATTCCAACTTCTCTTGTAATCAATGTTGAAGGCATACCTTAATCAAGAGTGTGACATCTTCTGGGACCCATCTCCATTGTATGTCATTTCTTTCATTGATTGGTTTAACAATAAAATGTGAAGAGATTATTATCAATGTAAGGGATTGAAATATAAAAATAAAATAACATATATATAATTTATTTGTATGTCATGGTGGAAAATCACCAAACCCATTCGTGCCACTCACATATACTACAAACACAAAATAAACATTAATAAATAATTCAAGAACACCTTACATCACCCAATCCAAGCCTCGGGTTAGCCACTCATTGAAGAGGTTAATATATCACTTGGTGGAAAGTTATAATAAGTATAATAAAAGAAAAGAGAGAACTGTGGTAGAATAAATTAAAACAAAAAAAAATATAAGAAGAAGAAGAAGAAGAATTAGGTGAACACAAAAAAGAAAAAGATGCATGTGTCTTTTATTTAATAAATTAAATTAAAATTACATAAATAATTAATCTATGATGAATAAAAATAAAAAATAAGGAAATAAAGATAGGTAGAATCATTTTTGAGCTTCTCTAGTAACAACCTCCCTCGATTGGTGTCATCCCCTCTATAGTGAAATAGAGCCTCTTATTTTTATAGGCAGTAAGAACCCTTGGTATCCTCATATCCTCAATATCTTAATATTTAATAGCATCACAGTCTCCTTCTTTTTCATATTTAGATCTTGTTTTGAATATTTATAAAGATCTACTATGGATATCGTTGTTTTAAATCTGGTAGATTGAAAAAAAAAATATTGAGTGGTTTTCGTGACCTAGAAATCATGGATTCTCCCTTTTTCTTACATGCATGGGATGCACGACCTACATGGGTTAAGTGGAGGTACTGGTGACTCCTCCTTAATTAGGCCTTCACAGTGGCTGGATGAAGCCTCATAATAGTCTTCATGGTTATAATATGAGGTTTTAAAATCAATCCCAAGTGTTCATGGGGCTTTAGAATTTCAAAAGTGCTTAATTATAGATTATATGGTAGCTCCCATGGTATTTCCTGATGACAACAGGCAGAGATAAGCGGTGGAAGGTGGTAGAGAGTGGAAACATAGGTGAACAAATCCCCCATATCTATCATTGGTTCAATGGTAAATCACATCCACCTTTGTCTCAATGGTAAATCACATCTACCGTTGTCTCAATGGTATATCATATTAATTATTGGAACAATGTAAGATCACATATACAATTCTCATAATGATATATCACATCTACCACAGGCGATGGTATCATGTCATGTTTGGGTCTCATGTCTCATGGTGGCACACTCGCCCGTAATAGTAGTGGTTTCAATGGTGTAAAGGGCCTTCATAATACCCAATATCCTTTACATTGGACATAGGGAGCTCAAATAAATGGGAATAGAATTGGTCATCCTCAAAATTGGTTCATAGTGGTCCTCTAAGGTACTGGATTTGATCCCAGGTTGTGGAAATCCTCAGCACTACTTCTTCCACTCACACTTTAGATTCCTAGTGATGAAAATAGCAGTCCCTGAGTGATGTAGAGGTAGTAACCTATGTAAATTAGTGGATAAGCAGTGATGATAGTGGCACAAAAATGTTTGAAGTCGAGGTCATCATGTGGATGGAACACTCTGACATTTTTGTAAAGTGAATAGTAATATCATAAAACGCATCCCATATTAGTTTCAAAGTAGTTATCAAAAAAATTTAAATATCAAAGTACCAAGTATTAGCAGTAGTAAAGTCAGATGGGGTTTGGAGGACCCACATCGCCACCATGGATGGCCCCATCCTAGAGATAGCTTCCTCCTGTCGTTGCATGGGCTTGACCATCATGTGTTGGCACTCAAACGCTACTTGGACCAACTATACTTCACATGGACCTGGTTCACCCATCCGTACTCATGTCCCTACTATATTGAGTAGGCTCTACCTATTATGGATTATCCATCCCACCCATGTAGTGTGTTAGCTATATAGAAGGCTGACCTAGTTGAGGTCTAGCATGATCCTGGCCTTATTTTTCAAATACATAAAAATAAGACAATATTACATATATTAATATCTTATATCAAACTAAAAATCTAAAATCAAAATCATTATTCTCTTATAATTTTAAATAAATTTCAATCTTTTAATTTAAATTTCTCATAATTTTATAAAACAATTAATTTCATGGGCATTTTGATTAAAATCCTTAAAAAATAATTAAATCATGTTTAAAAATATACATGACATACGAGTGTGTCTATAGATTAGAGTAGACAATAATTATTACTAGTAATTGTTTCCAAGAACTAGAGTTAGAGGTTGGTGATAATTTATTCCTTAAAATATATACTTGGAAGAAAATTGTGATATTTGGAAAGAAGGTAAAGCTGAGACCAAGATATATCGGCCACTTTGAGATTCTTAATCATATTGGTATGGTATGTATCTATTGGATCTTACACCAAACCAATCTAAAGTTAATTATATGTTCCATATATCTATTTTAAGAAAGTATATTCCTAATCCTTCAATGTACTAAAAATAGAGCTTATACCACTAGATAATGATATTTCTTATGATGAGAAAATGGTGAAGATTCTTGATCAAAGAGATAAAATACTATGAAAGACGACCAGTCATCTAGTAAATGTTCTATGGCGGAACAAAAATTTCGATGAAGCTACGTGGGAACCTGTGGATGTGATGAGATAGAAGTATCCTCGTTTGTTTATATGATCATAAATAAATTTTTAGGGAGAAATTATTATAAGGGGGTAGAATATATAACCCCATTATTTTGAAATATATATTTCTATTTAATTTTAAGTGTTTGATAGCTTTCATAACATTCAACATTGATATAGTTGAACCACAATATACTATTGAAATATTATTATTAAATGTGACTTTTATCACATAGCCATTGGATTAGAGGGTATAAATAAGACTAACTAAATTATGAATAATATATATAAGTTTTCCATAATTAAAATGTATTTATTAATGATTATGAAACAAGTACTCAAATTTTAATAATAAGAATAAAATTATATAAGACCTAATTCTTTCAAGAAGTGTATTTTATACATATTATGTATTTTTATCTAAATAGAATATATTTATAACCATTGATAAATGATGAAATGTGTTAATAATAAATATATCCAAATGAATATTCATTAATAAATTGATTATTAATTAGTTTTAAATTAGGATAAAAGCATTTTAATGTAAAAAAGAGATATTTAAAAAACTATTCTTATTGTGTGCAATGTATCTTATCTTAATAAATTGTACTAATAAAAATTGATGAATAATTTTAATAAAGTTTTGAGAAAATATATTACATCAAATAAATTAAAATTCATATAGTGGTTTTTACTGGGTAGGTAATGAGAAAAAAATTATTATTATGATTATAAATATTTTTTTCTCTAAATGTTAATTTTACATCTTTTGTGTGCGGATATTATCATTAATTTTTGACATTTATTGAAATTGAATATTTTAAAATGGATTCCATATTTAGAATAGGTATAATTAATATTAGGTAATAAGTTCGACTTAATATTTTCTAAAGGTGGAATGGTCATGTCTGGCCTGGCCGGAACGCAGCAGAGAGCCGTTTTTGGCACCTCCTGCCCCGTGGGTCATTCGTGTGGTCATTCCCCAGCTGCAGTCAGTTGACCATGGCTCCTCCGCATGCAACGCGGTGCGGCGCCACGTCAGCTCGCTGCCAGACCCCGGATCGGAGGTCAGCGGCCCCTCTTACTACGCCTCAGCAAAAGGTTGTGGCCTCCTCCATGTGGGATAGCCACCGATGCATCTGTCTGGGTCGTCGCGGCGCACCTCCATGGTGCGTTGGCACGCCGTAAGGGTCTTTGGCGGACCACTGGACACGCTCTGGTTGTCCGTTCTCCGTGTCACTTCCGCCTACAGCCTCTGAGGGATTTCACCTTCCCTACGATGGCCTCAATTATGCCTTTCCATCCACTTGATAATTTGGTTATGAAGAACACACAATTGGAGGGGCTTAGGCCTTGTTTTTCTTAGCTCTCACCCTCAGCGTTAGAAGTTTAAATACAAGGGGAGGATTAGAGATTTATGTTCTATCAACAAAATTTTTAATCCCGAATAGAAAATCCCAGAAATAAAAATCCTCCTACAAGAACGTAGGATCCACAGATCAACTTGTTTTTGGGTTGATCTATGTTTGTTATTTATAAAAAGAACAAGGAAACTTTAAATAATTCAAAACCCCTACCTCATTGACGTTTGTTGTCGTAGAGCTTCATCCTCGAGGGTCTAAGAGGTCGATGGCGTTCGTCGTTCTTCAAGGTATGTCCAAGTCGATGACGTCCTGCCGGTGTTCATCATTATTAATTGGGGAGAAAATCCGTTGGAGGTTCATCAGAGAATCCTCACTGTTTAATCCTCATTCCACCAATGCGCCAAACTATTAAAAATAAAACACGTCACAGTGTTTCTTTTACGTTGCGATGTCGCGTCTTTACGTTGTTTTATTTATGAAACAGCGTAGCAGTTATGCATCATTTAAAGAAGTGTTACGCTTCATGTTAATGAGGCATTAATGAGATCCATTAATTCTCCTTTTCTCTACCTCGCAGCGTCTCCATATCAACGTTCGTCGATTGACGAAAAGAAATAAAATATTTTGTAAAAATTATTATTTTTTGAACGGTCCGAAAATTAACTTTTCCATTTGGCCCTTTCCAGCCAAAGTTAAGTTCTTTTTAGGTGAATCTCGGTGTTCCAAGTTCAACGGTGCCCTCATATTTTAGATCCAAGCACCGATTCAAAAGTTATAAAAAACTGCTCGCACGTTTACTGAACGTACCATAAAAAAGTTCAAAATTCCATTCTGGAATCATCGGGCCTCGGAATCACATGTTGTCAGAGCGTGTAGTCTCGAAATAATTCTATATAATTGAAAAAAATTACATGGAAATTTTGAGATGTTACATTTTTTTCATTAATTAATTTGTTTATAATAATTTGCACGTGCATATTATTTTTGAATTAATAATATTTTTTTATAATAATTAATTAATTTTTTTATAATATTTGCACACGCACATAATATTTTTTTTATAATAATATTTGTGGGTGTGCATAATATTTTTTTACAATAATATTTGTTCATAATAATATTTTTTAACAATAATATTTTTTTTGCACACATGCATATATGTATGTATTTCTAAATATTTTTATGTCTAAATATTTGTTATGTTATTTTTTTTATGCACACACATGTGGGTAATAATAAATTTGATATTAATATATTTGATTAAGAAATTATGTAATATATATATATATATATATATATCATTTGAAATAAATATAATTGATTGGTTTTTAATAATGATGAGAAAATTAATTTAAAGAAAACATTTTAATAAAACGTTATTTATAAGTATTTTTTTTATAAAAAAAAGTTTAAAATCATTTTAACGAAAAACAATGACAATTTAAAATATGTAATATTTATTAAAAACTTAGTTAATAATAATTAGGTTAAATTTTTGTAATAGTTTGTAAAAAAAATAACAAATATAGAGAATTATTATAAATTCGTAAAAATATCAATTATTAAAAATGTAGTATTAATTTAAATAATTAGTAAAAATAAATAAATAATTTGTAATATGTAATAATTAATGAGAATTTATTATTAATAAATTTTAAATATTAGTGATAATTATAAAATAATAATAATTTGTAAAAAAATTATAATAAAAAAGAATAACTTTTAGAAATTCATAATAATTTGTATAAAATGTTGTATTAATTAAAATAACTAGAATTAATATTTCGTATAAATGTTGTAAAAACACCTGACTCGAACAACTATTATAACGCATCTAGGGTAGAAATTATTAATTCAAAATAATTATGAATTCAAATTAATTATTAATTCAAAAATATGAACTCAATTTTATTTTTAAATTATTTATATAAATTATAAATTCAAGTTAATAAAATTTATTTATAATCAAAATTAACCATAATTAAAAATATTTATGATATATATATATATATATAGATTTTATATTTTTATATTTACTTAAATATGAGTTGGAATATATTTAATGTATTTATTTTAATTAAGAAATTGTGATATTTATATATATTAATTATTAATTTTGTAATAATAATTTAAATAAATTAATAATAATAATTACATAATTTATAATAATTTAATTAATTTATAAAATTTTAATAATAATCATCATTACATAATAAAATTGTAATAATAAAATTGTAATAATAATTTAAGAAATTCTGATATATATATATATATATAATCATTACATAATCTATAATAATTTAAATAATGAATAATAATCATTACATAATAATAATTACATAATTTATAAAAATTAATAATAATCATTACATAATTTATAATAATATTCATTAAATAATTAATAATATTCATTACATAATGTATAATAAATTATGATATATGTATATAGTAATTACTAATTAATTAATAATCCTTTCATATAAATTTTTAATTAATTAAAATAATCTGTATTAATAATTTATATAAATATTTTAATATATATTTATATATAAAAATAAAAAATAATATAAATAATATTAATAAAAGATTAAAAATGATACGCCCACGTGTGATGTAACGAAACACTCGACGCTAATAAATGTTATGTCATTCTTAGGGTAAACCCCACATCCCAAACCTAACAGTGGTCTTCGATTTTTCAAATGATAAATAGTTTAGAAGATACTTTAAATTTTAATAAGAAATTATAATAAATATATTAAATGAATTACTCTCACGTTAAATCTAACGAAACACTTGATGCTAACAAATATTTTATCATGCTTAGGGTAAACCCCACATCCCAGACCCAACAGTGATCTCAGATTTATCATACAATACATATTTTGAAAGATACATTGAATTTTTATAATAATTTATAATACAAATATTAAATGAATTATCCTCACCTCCAATGTAACTACCTGACGCTCATAAATCTAATGTCACATATACGGTAAACCCCACATCCCGGACCCAATGGTTATCTCCAATTTATCTTATGATACACCGTTTAAGATGTATTTTATTATTTTCAAAAAATAGCATGTGTCGTATATAATATTTTTAATATTTTTATTTTTATTTGCATTGAGCCTCTACAGGCCCTGTAAACTAGTGCTAACCCAGTGCCTCACTCTGCTTATATTTCATAGAATATTTCAAGATGGTAAAATATAATAATAATTTGAAACTAGTAAAAATTATCAGCAATAATTATTCTTATTCTTGTTTTTTAGATAACTGTAGACTCGATAAGTAGACACCAGTATCTATTACGTGATCATGATTGGATAAATAATCACAAAAATCCCAAAGGATCTGGTTTAAATCATGTCTATATTGAAGGTGTTAAAGCCTTTATATAATTTGCATTGTCAAATTCAGATTTTTTTTCTAAAGGAAGAATTAAATGTTTTTGTCAGAAATGTGATATTAGGACATTTGATACATTTTAAAATGTTGGAATTCATCTATTTCATTCCAGTTTTCAGAAAGATTATATTTTTTTTATCAACATAGTGAAAAGAGTTTAGTAGAAAATAAAATTTTCTTGGTTCCAGATCCATAATTTTAGAATTTAATACATGAGGCAGCTGGTCCATCTATTCCTGAAACAAAAACTCAGAAAGATATTCCAAATATGGAATCAGAACCTTCTCAGTTTTACAATTTGTTGAAATCTGTTGAGTAGGCCTTGTATCCGATAATCTAGATGATCAAACTTGAAGTTGTTACAAAATTTATGGCTATTAAATCAAATTTTGGAATTTCTAATAGTTGTTTCGATCAGATTTTATCTTTGTTTAAGTCATTGTTTCCTGATGGAAATACATTACCTGTAAGTTCCTATGAAATTAAAAGGTTATTTCATAATTTGGGTCTAAGTTATCAGAAGATCCATGCATGTTCAAATGAATTCAACTTATATTATGGTGATTATGAATCTTTGGTTAATTTTCCAACATATAGAGAATCAAGGCATAAAGAGGCACAATAAGGAAAGTACATATTTCTTGTGAAATAGTTGATATATTTTCCAATTACACCTCATTTACAACATTTATTTATGTCTCGCAACACAGCTGGATTGATGACATGGCATAAATCATATATTTCCATCATAAAAAGCTTAAATCATCCATATGATATTTATTCATGGAAACATTTTGATCATAATAATCTTTATTTTGCTTCAGAACATCATAACATATCATTGGGCCTTTCTACTGATGGTTTTTTTCCATTTGGTGCTTACGACAGTCAATATTCTTATTGGCCTATTTTTATTACTCCTTACAACTTGCCTCCTTGTATGTTGATGAAGGAACAATATATATATATTTGACGCTGTTAATTTCATGACATCCAAAGAATAATATTTATGTTTATTTGAAACCACTAATTGATAAGTTAATTTCATTATGGAACAATGTTGTGACTATATTTGATGTAACTATAGATCAGAATTTTATATTTAAGGTTACATTAATATGAACAATCAATGAATTTCTGGTGTATGGTATGTTATCTAGATGGAGAACACATGGTATAAAATCATGTTCGTACTGCATGGATGAGAATAAAGCGTTTATGCTTAGTAATGGGAGAAATGTTAGTTATTTTGAATGTTATCGGAATTTTCTTCTTATGGATCACCCTTTTCAAAGAAATAGAATTAATTTTAAAAAAGGTCGAATTGAAACATATGCACCTCCAGCAGTTATCTTAGGTAATTAGGTAAAATCTATTGTCTCTTAATTACCTCATGTTACTTTTGGACTAACCATAAAAGAGAAAAAGATAAATGGTTTTGGGAGAGATCATAATTGGATAAAGCAGAGTATTTTTTTGGGACCATCCATATTGGTCTGATTTGTTGGTTCATCACATGTTATATGTAATTCATATTGAGAAGAATATTTTTGATAACATGTTTTATAATATGTTGGACACACCTGTTAATACCAAATATAATGTAAAGGCGTAATTAGATATTACATAGATTTACAGATGTTGTGAACTTCAATTATTTGAAGATGAAAGATCACACAAATTAATGAATCCAAAATCATCTCACTTACTTAGTAAAAGAAAACTATTTATTATTTTGTCAATGGATTAGAGATTTGAGGTTAACATATGGTTATGATTCTAATTTGTCTTGTTGTGTTAGAAATGAGCATATTACTGGGTTAAAAATTCATGATTTCCATGTCATAATTGAAATATTATTGTGTGTTGATCTTAGAGGACTATTTAATTCTTCAATCTGGGATGTGTTGACTGAAATATCATATTTTTTACAAGATATTTTTGTGGAAACATCGAATTATGATGCATTGAGTTTTTTGGAAAAGGATGTTGTCTAAATTTTATGTAAATTGGAGAAAAATATTCTTACTGGGCTTCTTTGATTCCACAAAACATTTAATATTACATTTTCCATACCAAGATAAATGTGGAGCATTGGTACAATTCTGGTGGAACTATCCATTTGATAGATGTATGAAAAAATTAAATAAAAAAGTACATAACAAATACTCAATTGAAGGGTTGATTACAGAAGCGTACTTGGAGGTGTAAATTTCAAATTTATTCTCTTATTATTTTCAGTTGGAATATCCTTTAAAACATAATCGAATGGGTCTTAATGAGAAAATTTTTGATGATGTCACAAACCATCATTTGTCACTTTTTAATCAGCTCAATCTTGGTTTTAGTGGTTATTGTGAGCGATGGCTTACATATGAAGAACTACATAGAGCTCATACTTATGCTCTTACTAATTTTGAATAAATGAAAAGATTTCTGTAGTAAGTACTAATTTTTTATTATTTAGTTAAATTTTTATAAAATATCTCTTTATTTACATTAACTTTTTTTAGACTATATGATGACCATATCAAAAAAACAATTTATACAAATTACATCTGCTGCTCTTGAAGAATGTTAGCAACAAAATTTTTCATATTGGTTTCAAATATTGGTAATATAAGTTTCTTTTGATGGAATATTAAATCAATTTTTAAATGGTATCTATTATTAATAATTTTTATTGTTTATAGGTGACACAAAATGAAAATAAAATTGAAATTCGATTATGTGTTCTCAAAAACCCTCCATCGAAATTGGTAAAATTTTATAATGGGTATGTGGTTAATGGATTTCGATTCCATATATGAATATATGGTGACTCAAATAAATCAATGAAAAGTGGTGTTCGTTTTAAAGGATACCATCATAAGGAAAGTGAAGTTTACTTTTATGGTATACTAGATGAAATAATTGAGTTATGTTATATAGGACCAAATTATGTTACAATGCTTAAATTTCATTGGTCTGATCGATTTTTTACGGTTCCCACTTTTCTATGAAAGTGTATTTTTCATGAAAAAAAAATGATTTCATTGGTTTGATATTGATCGGGGGTTGTGAGTTCATCCATGATATGGAGTCATTGACATCAAATATAACAGTCTTTTTTCATCAAATGAACCATTTATGTTGGCACGTCAAGTATACTATGCAAATTACTATGATGTTTCGAGATATTTGAAGGACTGGTGAAGTGTGATAAAAATGAAATCACATGACAATCATTTTTTTGAAAATTAAAATGGTTCTTTGGAAGTGAAACATATTTAAATTTTTCAAGAAACATCCCAAAATATATCTATTACCCGACAGGATATAAATATTGATGATGAAACCCCCCAGTTAAGGTTCAATGATATAGATAATATTGATAAAGTAATAAGGAATGTTGAAACTGAAATTCATATGGAATTTGAAAATGTTGAATATGAGGATAAAGACATTGATATCGATGAAAATGTTGGTGAATATGAAGATTGATTATATTCAGGTCTTTAGTTATAGATAATTATTATATTTTTATATTTAATAGTTTTTTAAATTTCATATTTGTATTAACAATCTATTATAGGTAACATTATTTTATTATAACATTTATTAGTTTTTATATTTCATATTTGTTTCAATAATTTCTTACTGGTGAGAATATTTGTTTCATATGGATAGAGGTGATCTTAATGACCTATATGTTCTCTCATTAATGTTTGACTTCCTAATGATGAGCTCAATTTATCACCTCCTCCTCATGCCAGTGTGCCTACTAGGAGAGGGTGTGGTCTTTCATGATTACTGATTCCAGATCCTATTCCAGAGAGATAGAAATCTATTGATTTTGATCCTTGTTTACATAGGTATGTTTAATTGTTTAAGATATTAATTTTATATTAACTAATTGTATTAATTTTGATAATAATTTTATGATTATATCTTTGTTTCAATTTGCACATTTTTTCACATTTAGCCATTGGGTAGGCTGGTGCAATTCTAAGAAATTATTTTTACAAGTCATGGATGTCATGGGACCTGGTACCCATCGTCATGCATGACCAGATGTTCGACCACTGGATTTTACATTATTAAATAATATATAATTTTTTAAAATTTATTTAATTACTAACATATTTTTTTAATTGTATTTCAGAATTTATTTTCTCTGATTTATGATATCCATAGAGATCCTATCCGAAAGGAATAGGATAATTGCATACATGAGTGCTTTAATCAGTTTCTACACAACATCAGAAATTGATTTATGGATAAATCTTGTGATACCATTTTCAATCAGTCTTGCATCTCTCGTTGTCTCGACTATATATCAGCTCAGGTATGGGATGGGTTGTGCTTCTTCTAGCTAGGAGATACTTTTAGGAGGATATCATCAACTAGACGTCAAATCTAGGGGAGGCAAGAGGTCACCCATAGGGCCAGGAGTCATACATTTGGAATACATTGACGACATGGGGTAAGTGGTATTATTTATTAACGTATATTTATTTTTAACTATAATATGTTTGTTATATTATACATGCTGCTATTGAATCATCTATTATAAAGTTTGAAGTTTATAAGAACATGTATATTAATCCCCGTATAGGAGAAGTTATAGGCAAACGACATCACCATATTGTTGTTAGTGATTTTTTTGAAAAATGTCATGAATATTAATTTTATTTTTATTCTAATTTTTCTTTATTTTTAAAGGAAACAAATGAGGTTACGACTTCTAATTCATGAGAGAGTCAAGCTGAGACCAAACAAGATGTTACTACTAATTCATATTTCGATGAGGGGGCTTGGATATAGGTGACTTCTTAGGGTGTTTAGAAAGGTCGAGTGGTTGGTATTGGTTCTCGACTGATACCTATAAGTTATTATGGTACTTCTACGATGGAATTAGTGAGCATAAAGGGAGCTTGTGGAGAGTTTTCATCGATGTCGTCGTCCGTTTTACAGTATAAGGAGAGGTTGAGAGCTCAAGATGAGATCATACAGCAGATGCAAAATCATAGGGAGGAGGAGCATGTGAAGCAGCGTCTAAAAGATGAGGAGATGATGGGGTATATACAGCGACTTGTGTGTGGTGTTGATATGGAGTTTCCTCCCCTGATCCTTCAAGTGGTCCTCCTCCACCAAACGATAGTTGATGATTTATGAAGTTTTTATGACCTTTTTTATAATTTGATATGGAAAACATGTTAGTTTTTAAATGATGTATTACTTTTATATCTGTTTAAATTTGTTTAGTTTTCTATAATTTTTTTAAAATATTTCTAAATTTATTAAATTTTAATTTTTTTAACATATTTTAATTAATTTTAGGTTTTTTAATTATTCTTAAATACATATATATATATATATATTATTATTATATATATTTACTATGTTAATTAATTTCAATAATTTAAATTATTTTAATTATTTTTTAGTATATTTACTTTTCAAATTAAATTTATTTTATTTAATATTTACATTTTTAAAAAATATACATATTTTTAAAATAAATTCAAATATTTTTTTATTGTTTTTTATTTGGTTTCTTTTTTGGAAAATTTTTTATTTACAACAGATGAGTTCATCCATCACAAATAACTTTTCGAACCTTTTACGAAAGACTATAGTATCTATCACAAATAAATATTATTTGCAACAGATCGTTGAAAATAAACACATTTGTGATGCCACCATTAGTAATGGGGTATTTATGACGAAATCCCATTGTAATTACCTTAAATTATTGTAGTGATTTCACAAATCATAATCTTATTATCTATGTAGTAAATCCTTGCATTATACTTTAACTTCCAATCCATACTAAGGATTATGTCAAAGTAAACCATAGATATAATAATCAAATATTTAAATAGTAAATATTTATGAATCTTAATTAAAATTAACCAATATATCCTCAATGTAAATATATTTTTACTATGTGTTTTGATTGAAAACTTCTTTATTAGTGTGTTAGGGGATGATTAAATGTTTTTAGAAAATATGTTAGATATAACTTTGAATTTATGATCAAAGTAATTATTATCATGTCTTTTAAGACTTCAACATGTGTTTTTCTAATTGCATAATCTTTGCCTTTCTCCCTTTGTCTATTTTGGTGTAAATTCCTTAGATGATTGAGACATTGATTGAAATAGTGTCCCATATCCTTGTAGTTGAATCATTGGACATTGAAAATTTCTCTCTTTCCTTTATATCCATGATCTTGATGGTATTTATCACCACAATTGTAGAGAACTCTCATTCCCTTTAAGAAATTTCCAGAGTGTTTCTTTCTATGATTATTACTTATTAGAAATTCCACCCCTATTTTCTTCTCTATATCTAAATTTCTCTCTACATAGTGTTCAGTTGTCCTCTTCTTATATTGGTTTACTTTGAGAATATAAGACTTAGAGAACTCTTTCTCAATCTTGATAGCATTTATCACTATCTCCTCATATAAGTAAAATTTTTATGAGACCAATTCCCTTCTAAGGCTTAGCTTTAGTCCATCAAAGAAATAATTGGTATTACTTCCTATATTATGTATGTAGTCTATGTCATTAATTTCTAACCTTGAAAAGTTACCCTCATACTCATTGATATTTTTCTCTCCCTTTTGTCTTAAATTTAGGAATTTTATTTTCATATCAACTCATTCCTCATGAGGAAAGTTCTTTCTTAAAGAATATCACCTTAAAATACTTTTATTCCTTACTCTCTATCTCCTCATATTTCTTAGTGTTTTGAATCAATAACCACCATTAATTACCATATTCCCTTAGATGATATATTTTCCTGATAACCTTATCTATTTCACTACTTTCTAAAGTAAGGAATATCTTCTTGAGGGACTTGATCCATTATTCATCTAATAATGGATTAGTGGTTTCATTAAATAATGAAAGTTGATATTGTATAAAGTAGTCCAACATTATTACACCATGTTGTAGATAAACAGGTTGTTCCATATGTCCAAGTTTATTGTTTATAACCTAATTTAACTTCCCTAATATATTTATAATCTTCTTAGCTCCACCACCATCCTCATTGACTTTATTTGGAGGGAAATCCCTACATTGATTATGAGTGTTGACACAGTTTATGTTCCTTCAATTAGGTTCCATTTCTAAATAATATAATGTACTTAATTATATCATAACACTATTAATATTAAATCATAGTATACAATTCCTATGTAGGTAAAGTATTCCATAAAATTTTATTGAATATACTGAGGGTTTATCATAATGATTATGTTGTCTAACTATGTTATTATAAATCTAGTTCACAAGGTTTCTACTAAACTTTCTCTGATACCAACTATAACAATCCAACTCCAGTAACCCATATCCAATGGTCATTTTGTTACATTGGTAAAGAATATAGTAGATCACATTATAGATAATTCAATAGTTTATTAGTCCTAGAAGTCTAAATACATATATGGTCCTTATATTACATTTTAAAACTTAAAATCCATCATAAAAAAATTAATGAAAACTTTATTATTCCTCTTAGCATATCCTAATATCATTAATAGTACTCCTCTTAGTTACCTAGGGGAAAAAACAAAATAAATGGGTGATATCATATTCTTAGCAAGGGTTAGTGTACAGTGAAAGCTATCAAGGCATAAAATAATACAAAATAAATCAATAATAATAAAATATTTTCATATATCAAATAACATTAGTATGAAATATACACATGGATAACATAACAATGTAAATAATTAGTCACATGGATAATAATAAAATATTACACAGTTATGGAATGATTAATTTAAGACATTATAAACATACCATCAAGACCTTATATCAAGACATCATACATAATGGGTAAGTCATAAACCAAATACTCAATCTAGCTTGCCTCATGAGACCTACTGATGTATCAAGGGGTATATAATTTTGATCCACACCCATAATATAATAATTTCAATACATCCATCATATGAAAGAGTTTGACTAAAAATATATATCATAATATTGTAAACATAACCACTAACATGCACATGTCTTAGTAATCAATACTTGTTTGTATATAATTAATGTGTATACACACTATCAATGTTTCCCAATTAAATTGAATTACTAATATAAAGGATTTTTTTTGGATCCTTGGCTAATATTTTTATTTACCTAAGAATGAAATATAGTGAAACCTTAGGGTTAGTCTCTCAAGGAGGCCACTTATATGAATTGTTTCTCTATGATCACTATTATCTTAAAATAAAATATATTAAACTAATATATACTAATATAATGGGATATTTAATAATTCATATGATATAAATATAAATATAATAATTCAAAATATAAAGAATAAGATATCATTGTTCTTTAAAAATATATGCATTATCCTATTCAATGTTGAGATCAATATCTATCACTAAACACCTTATCACTTTAATTTTATTACCCTACATTGATACCTCTACATGTAGGATTAATCTATTCCACATCAATACCCAATCAAAACTCTACTGTTTTAATGAATTAAATATCAACAGGAAGGAAAATGAATGAATGAGGAGGATCAAGTCAGCAGTAAAGAAATTAGGGTGACCACACACCACAATAAATTTAACCACCACTAAAATTTTTGAATAAAATAACAAAATTTCATTCAATTACAACAAACTCAAAACATCACCCCCCAGAACAATATCAAGGTTCAGTTCTCCATTTTTTGAGATTAGAAGGATTATGGTAGAAGAAACAAAAATGACAAAATAAAACAATGGAAATGAGCGGAGGAAAAAAACTAATATATATTGAAAATATATTATAATATTACAGAATAATTCTACCCAAACTAATATGGACAACTCTTTGAAATGGAAATAGAGATATATTTTTATAGGCAAAAGGTGTCCAGATCACCCTCTAATTTTATTATTTTAAAAAAATCATGATAGACCCATTAAATAGTATAATTATAAAAAGTGGTATTATTGAAAATTGTTAATCTATTTCTCCTATGTATACCCACAAAATTTGATCTTTATTTTCCAAGTGTATCCAAAGTTATGATCATATCATTAAATAAATTATTTCTAGATAGTAGACTCTTTATATTCCCATCCTTTAGTTTATAATGCATTAATGGACTTGATATAGGAAGAATCGTGAACATAGATAGATAAATAAACTGTTCCCAAAAGTCTTCTCTATCTTACTTAAAATTTCATCAATTTTAGTTTATCAATTTTTGAGATATGGTCTACACATTAAAAGAACTCCAATATGTACATAAATTTTTTAAGGCATGAATTATGAGCTTCTTTTGGGCCTATAATTATTGGATTCAGCTCTTGATCCTCTTGGATTAAATAAATACCATAAAGTATGTAACAATAAAAAATTATTTCGTGATTTGGATCGGTGTAGGAAAATTTATTTCTAAAATATTAAAGTGAATAAAAATAGTTAAGATCCAAAAGTATATCATTTTTTTAATTCAACTCAATTTACTTCAAAAGCCTGCAAATGTGACAATTTTTCATTAAATAACACATTGGTGGGACTAAAAATATTTAATTACATAATAAAATATGTGAAATTATTATCTTCATCGTTCTTCCACACTTAAACATTTCACTTCTTGGAAATATAATGAAATTTACCAACATAAATAATTATCCTGACTAGGTTCAAACTCACAAATAAAAAAAGAAGAGAAATAATGATCCATTCATCATTGAAAATATCATTCCTCTTATATAAGTCATATAAACTTCCCTAGTTAAATTTAATCAAAATTTCAAGTTTGAGTATTCTAAAAAAATGGAATTAAGTGGAATTAACAATTTGACAAGTTTCACTATCATAAATTCCTTAATCCTAAGCTCCTTAAAAAATAGACTCATATAATTTTTTCCTATATTTTATGGACTTATAGGATAGGAACCCAATAAACACATTGAGTATTTCACCTTGGTCCACCCAACACTCAATCCTAGAGGAGTCGTATAGAATCAAGTGAAGTGGAGATATTTTCCATTCTCACTTGAAGGAGAATCTAAGGAGTGGATATATAGTTTACATCCTAGAGATTTAAATGATTGGGATGATCTACATAGAATATTCATCTAAAAAATATTCCCCACTTCAAGGATCATAGCAATTGGGAAGGAAATCTATGCCATAAAAAATCATAAGGAGATACTTTATGTGAGAATTATGAGAAGTTCAAGAAACTTTGTAAAAGTTGACCTCACCAAGCCATTGAATAGCATCACACCTTAGTCTTTTTCTATCAAGTTTTTCTTGATAGTGATAGGAAACCTACAAATTCATCCTCGAGATGATATTTCATTAAAAAAATAACATGTAACGGTAATAGAATTGATAGATAATATAGCCTAGAATTCCCAAAAATTTGGTATAAGAGGTACTGGTGCCAGAGGACTATATGAGGCATAGTCATCTAACTCATACCCTTTACTAGAATCCAATCTTGAGGAACTAACCACACTAGTTATATAAATTTCTTTGAAATAGTTAAGTGAACATCAATCACCAAAAAAGGTATGTAGTTTTTGTTCTTATACTAATGATTATATTGACCATTGTGATAAAGTGTAGGAAACTGAGAGTTATATAACTTCCTACCAATAAAGAAAATTTCAAAATCCTAATCAAGTATCGAGACATAATTCCCAATTGAATTGGGGAGAAATAAAATCAAACCATACCATATTACCAATAGAAATACAAATAATCCCCTTTCTAAAAACTGTTTATATAGTCTTACAACTAACTAGCTTACCAACCAACCCTATTTCCAACAAAATAAGACTTATGAGAAACCCTCAACTAGTTCAAAACTTCCAGTATAGAATCAACAATGTTTATAGGTTGGGGAGTTAAGGAATGAAGTTAAGGGATTTAATAATTATCTTTGGAGAATAGTGTAGATACTATATAAAAACCTTGAAAATTTATAATACTAGCTAGTCATAAACCCTAATGGGAATATGATGTTGGTTATCACTAGAGGTGGTAAAGAAATTAACCTCATTACCACACTCAAATATAATAAAAACTATTCAAATACTGGGGAAGACCAAGTATAATTAGTTGACAAGGAACTTGGGGAACAGACTCAGGAATAAGAATGAAAGGGAATAAGGGAAATTTATAAAGAATAAAAAGAGACTAGAGACACATTTAAAAATTAAAAGGGATAATAAGTTCATTCCACTTCCACTTGCATCAATAATGATCCAATCAAGAAATATACAAGAGGAATAAATTCAAAATCAGATGCTAGAAACTTTACAAAAAAGTAAACATTATAATACCTCTACTTGAACCTCTAAAGAAAATTCAAAAATATGCCAAGTTACTCAAGTACCTATTTACAAAAGAGTGAATACTTCAAGGTAATGAAAGAGTAAACTTGGGAATAACTGTTTCATCCTTGATCACCCTATAGCTACCTACTAAGTGTCAATATCTGATGACATTTTATATCCCTTTCACCATTGATTCTATAAATTTTGAATATTCTTTGTGTAATATTTGTTCCTTTATAAATAAAATTTGACATTATATGTTTACTTATTTATAGATAGAATAACTAAATCCCACAAGAGTGGTGGTTCAACTTAGAAAAAATAAACTACCTTTCTAGAAGGAGTCATGGAACATGTTCTAGTAATAGTACAAAATTTTATATTTCCATATAACATCTATGTATTTAACATATATGATGAAAAGACCCCATCACAATCACCCATAATTTTGGGTAGTCCCTTCTTGGAGATAGATAATACCATCATAAATGTACATGATGGAACTCTTACTATGGGGTTTTGGTCTGAGAATTTTCCACTTCAATATCTTTGATTCCATGAAGTGTCATTATGAGGACTATACACTTATCACACTACCACGTGTTTAAGAGTTTGATCATATTTAAGACTCAGTTATGTTGTAAGAAATTATCACTTTGGGAAAATAATTAAAATTTTATTTATTTTTTTTGAAAAAAATTTATAATAAACTTAAAAACTTTATATACAACTTGGAATAAGTGGTAACCTCATAATTATTTTATAGATTTTATTATTTGTTAAATAATAGAGAAGCTTATATTTTATCATATTTTTAGGAAGTCCAAAATATAGAAGTAATAAATTCATATCTCATTTTATTTATAGAACAACCCCCAAACCAGGAATTAAAAATATTTCCCACTGACTTAAATTATGTGTACCTAATGGAAGGGGAAAAGTTTCCAATAATTATTTCCAATAATTTTTACCCTAACTAATAAAAAATATTGATAAATCTATTAAGGGAAAATTTAAAACTATAGGTTGAAGTATAAGAGTAATATTCCCTAGACCCACACTTCTATATCTGGTTCTAAATATAAAATATTTCAATATATCATGTGAATTAAAAAAAACTCCCAAGATCAAAAGTTTAGTGTCTTTGGGAAATATGTGAATATCCATCAAAACTTATACACATTATATATTTTTTCTATAAACATAATCCAAACATACAACCCTTCTATGAATATCCCTTCATATAAATTCTTGGGGAAATTGGGACACATAAGAAAGGGTGAACTCAAATGATCAATAAGGGGTAAAATATAATCGATAATAATTTAATATCATAAGTGAGAATGAGATAAACATGTGAGTATGATAACATGATCAATGTATGTAACATACCAGGTAAATGAAGAATAAGACATATTTCACATTTATTAATATTTGTGAATTAAAAATTAATTTTAATTTAAAGGGGTTGCTTTGTTCGATAGTGTACCTGATACTCAACAACAGGTTTCTTTGGAATCTTACGTTGCACACTAATAATATAATATTATTATTTTAAATGGTGGTTAACTCCTAGACGTTGTATTGTCAGTAATGAACAAAACTGACTAAAATATGATTATACATGTTTGTTAAATGTATTTACATTTATCCAATAAAAGTTAGAGGCTTAAAATGTGAATGAATCTAATTTTAAGCATAATTTACATTAAAAGGCCGATTTATCACCTTTTAATGGTGAAGCCTTTTTAAATATAGTTTTGATCACTTTAATAAATTCTATATGACCAAATAAAATCCTTCTTTAGAATGGGGACATCAAAATTTACTTTGTGTAAATTTTTGGAATTTTTCCGATAAAGTTCATTTTTTATTGAATAGTGAAAATATTGTATTTTAATTCAAAACTATGTTTTAATATAATTTATTTATATGGTTATATTATCTTTTTAATTGTTTTTAAAGTGTAATTAGAATATATTTTTACCATTTAATCCAATTTTTTTCATTGGAATTAATTTCACTTTGAAATTGGACATAAACAAGTGTCAATCTTTTGATAGTTATTATTTCTTAAAAACACGCTATTTGTTTTAACAACGGGAATTAATTTTAAAATTAATTAATTCCACTTCTATGTTTTGAATTTGAAAAAATAGACATCAATTTTGAATTCAGAATATCAAATAATTCTAAGGCTGAATTTTTGTAATTTTTCTGAAAACTTCATTTTTTGATGAATAGTGAAACCATTTAGTTGTAGTTAAAAAACTGAATTTTTCATTTAAATAAAATTTTAAAACTTCTGTGAATTGAATTTAGAAAATCCGACATACATGGTTGTTATCAAGAAGTAAAATATGGTTCAATAAGATGAAAATAATTTTTGGTGAATAGTAACTTTTGACTTTTATTTACCGCAGTTAAAGGTAAATAGGGTAATTCAAGGTTAAAAGAATATTATAATAATTTAAAATTAGCTTAACACTTGTCCAAACCTTATTGGTTGAGTTATTTATGACCATGGGCATATTTGGGTCGATTTTGGGAACCCATTGAGCCACTTGGGAGTGATAATGACAATTTAGATTAATTAACTTAAAGTAAAGGCAAAAATGACAAAAGCAAATATATTTTAGTAAATTAATTTTTAGAAGGGGTTATATAAATTATATTTTCGACTATAAATATTAATTATAAATATAAAAATATTTCCTATATCATGGTATTTTGTTTATAATTTTTAGACATCAAATAATTTAAATTATTTATGACACAATAATGATGCAGTGTTTACCTCATTAATAAATCATTTAAATAAATAAGATTATAATGATTAAAATATTATCCAAAACCTGTCCAATTCATATTGGATGATTTTATTTCGACCATGATTCATCTTATATTAGACTATAATGATTTTTGGACCATTAGAAACCGAATATAATTATATAATAAAATAATGTTTTCACACTTTCCTAAAGAGCCCCTCCTCTCCCTTATAAAAGGAGACCACTTATAACCAATTCCTCACACCTCTCAAGCCTTTTGGATCATCCAAACTCTGACCAATTAATCTACCTACATCCCTCTCCTCCTTCTATAAGCCTTACATTAGGAAGAAGGCACTTCAATAAGTCCTTTGGTTCAAACCAAAGGGAGTTACCCAAATTAAAGGTAATGGTTTCTCTTAAATTGTTTTCTTTTATTTTACTTCTCCAACCCCTAAACTCTTTTTATTACTTTCTTTTGTAACAACACCAGTATCCTCAATATACAATGATTTTGTTATGATAATTATTATAACTACACTTACACACACCTCCATCTAATGGGTGAAGAACATAATGTTTCTATGGATGGCAAACTAACCCCTCACGAAACGATGATTGTTCAATTACCTCATACCGCCTCTCATGGTGGCCATTATGATGGCACTGTATTTATATATGATATATATTATGTTTATTTTTTTTATTCTTCTGTAATTTCCATTTATATCATACCTTTATGGTTTCCATTATGGGTAAATGTGATAATCTCATTAGAGGAAGTGTGGACTATCGCCCCCTCAAAGTGATATGACTCATTCATACCATATGTGGTATGTATATAGGATAGATTTAATGATATTATATATGATAAAATACTGGAATTATAATATACCTATGTATAATTATGTTTTAATTCCATTAAAATAAGAAATAGAAATGAAAGTAGTGTTCATGCATACGTACGGCTTACCGTCTCCATGAACGGTGCATTTCATTTCTTACCTCCAAATGTTATGTACTATTATAAATACATGTATATAATGGATATATATGATATATATGATATCTAAATCATGAATATAATTCTAGATATAATGTACTATTAACCACATGGACAACTTGTAAATATAAGGTGTTCATTTTTTACTCAAGTACCAAATATCGGCAAAATGAATGAAAAAATGATCGTTATTAAATTAAATGATTACATAATGTTTATAAAATGGTAATAAGTGATATAAAAGGAATAATAAACTTAAAAAAGGTTCCTAATCAAGTAGAAATTAACTTTAGTTTATTATTCATGATATTAAAGAACGATCGAGTCAAGTCGGACACGAGGTAAGGGACTTCGTCTCAATATCCTTTCATTGAGTCATATTTTCATTTATACACAACTTTCTTTTATACGGTGTATCCTTTGACTTTTAATTTTATTCAAAATGAACCTTTTCTCTATGAAGCGTTTTACTAAATGACAAAAAGTATGTTTCTTTTTAACGTACACGGTGACAATGAACTTTCCGCCGCCCCGAGTATTATTTGATCTTTGGATTCATCAATAAGCTGTAATGTTTTTAAAAGAAAATTAATATCATATACTCTTATGTATTTTGGTATTGAAAATGGTTTTGATAATGTATTTTTTATGTCAATATATTTAAGTGATATATTGTGATTGAAATGCAGAAATGTTTTCTCTCCTTTATATTTGTTTTATTTCTTATGATTTTATAATGGTACTTGGACATTTGATGGGTGGTTACGTGATAAACCAAATGATGGGTGGTTCCGTGAATACCAGTACGGGTGGTTACATTATAACCTCCAATTCATTGGGTATGGAAGTAGGCCGTATGGCTATTCTATTTAGTGATATGTGTGGAAGTCGACTGTATGGTTATTCTATTTATGTATGTTTATGTCCCAAGTTACCTTTATATGTTATGTGTTCTTTATATGGGTTTTATGGTAATATTTTGGTTACAAAAGGGTAAGTAATGATCTTTGGTTTAGTGAATAGTATTTACTACTTCATAAAGGTGAAAAGTATTACTTATGATAAAGTATTAATGGTTTACCTGTTGTTTTGAAAAACTAACAGTTTTCCTTTTTTGTGTATCCCTTATTGAGATTTTTATGATCATCCCATGTTTTTGAAATGTTTTTTATAGGACATAAAGTGTAATATGGTCAAGTATGGGATCAAGGAAAATTCATGCTCTCTTAAACATGGAATTAGACATGACTATTTTTTCAAGAGTTTTTATTTTGTGAAAAAAATGAAAACTGAGTAGGAGTGTCTACTTTGTATTTTTGAGATGTAATATTTTTCAATGTAATAGTTATGTCCTAATTCTCTAAAACTCTAAACCTGAAAAGATCCTCAATGTTAATTATTCATTTAATTCAATATTATGTAAGGTTTAAGATTGGGTCCTTATAATGTACATGAAAAAAACATAACTAAATTGTACCTAATAAAATATGTATCACAATTTAGGAATCATAACATAAGGATTTTGGAATAAAGTAGTAGACATTGTAGGATCATGTAATTATAAGAATGTGGTAATAACATAAAACATGAAATCATAAGCATAAGTCAGGAGTCACTACCAAGACAATATAACATAGTCGGCAAGATCTCATAGTGGATTTGGTTTACTCCCTAGTACAATACATATCATATCATGAGATATAAAACATTAACCGGTGTATTGGAGGGATATATAATTATAATCCCACCTATCATATTATAATATGTATGTGTATATGTGTTCCACATAAGAAAATCATAAATAAATCCATCAATGGTAATATCATGATAAAAGGGTGGAAATTAAACTATTATCCAATGAAATTAAGTAACTCTCTATGTAAATAATATTTAATTAAGATAATGAAGTAAAAGTTATTTACACCATATAGGTAAAATTGTATGCACTTTAATCAATAATTTCCCCAATCAATCAATGTATGAGTATTTAGGTGAACATCCCATGATTATCTTAAAAAAAATAGGATATCCACAATGTAATGGAATGTGACCTTATCAAAGTAATGATAATAAGGTAGTAGTTAATAGTACCTTCATGGTGTAGGTATATCAATAATAAATAATCATTCATTATGGTTCATAAAGAGTTCTTGGATTATCCAAATCATATCCCTAGGGAGTGTCAAACTAGGTGTGTAGTTAGTCCCAATTTTTATAAACCAAGTGAAAACTGAGTTAATACCAAACCGAACATTTTTAGGGTTTTTATAACTAGGTTTTTATATTCTGGAGCTTTCATTCACTTTTTTTATCTATATATTGATGTCGTTTTAAGGAAATACCACACTTTTTACCAAAAAATTGATGTTTTAGGACAATTGGAAAGTTTGATCATTTTAATGAATTATGAAGGTAGTATTATGAGAGGGAATGGTGATATATCATTAATAATATAATAATAAATTTATATAAATGATGCATAATAACATTTCACATTGACATGAAAAGGAATTGGAAATAATAACACAATTAAAGAAAAAAAGAGGTTAGTAACACTTAATTCGACATTATAATAGTTTAGGAAAATGTTATAATGGGAGGGAATATGTAATATATTCTTAAAATATATCAAATGGATAAAAATTCCATGGAATAATAAGCATGGAGGTTTTTGGAATTGAAAAATTCATTCCATGCACTTTTCTGCATAGCCAATGATATTATCCTCACTTAGACAACACATGTTGAGTTTGAGTAGAAATGTATCTCCAATCCATAAGAAGCATATTGTATTTTCATGTGCCAAAACAATTATCATAGACCAAGGGATGGAGATTCCTCAAAAACATTTCCCAATCTGGTGTCATGGTGGTGAGAACATTCCTCCAAGATTATTCCATGGATTTCAAATATCAATGATAAAAATGTTTTGATGCCTTAAAATGAATTTTTAAGGGTCCTTTGGGAACTTTTTGGAATCATAAAAAACCCAGATAGGGTATTTACACCATATTGAGGGTTGTAGGTCACTTCACAATCTTCTATTTTACTGCTCATGGAGCCCAAACAGACTTACGAATCAAAAGTTTTGGACATCGGAAGTTCGTCTCTCGTACATATTCGCCAATTCCATACAAGTTTAGTCTACATGGTTTACTTTCATGGCCATACACCCCATATAGGTCTCCCCTATGTGACACAACCATTCACATCCAACAACCATAATATAGTTGCATGAATATCCTACACGAATGACTTGTGTGAACAAACCTCTTTGCCTAGGGTCCCGAGTTTGCCTATAAATAGGACCCTTAGGCTCCCCATTTAAAAGGACTAGAAGACAAAGAGACTTTATGAATCAGTTCTTTCCCAAGTATCTCTCCCATGTCCACCAAAACCTTAGGTATTGCTCTAATCCTACAAAAGAAGAGTTAATTAGAAACTATAAATGGATTGAGGTCCCTCGATGTATAGAATACCAATAAACTTAAGAGGAACCATCACCCCAGTCAAAAACACTAAGTATAAGGGCCCTTACATGGCTCAAAACTTGAGCACAGTCGTCTAAAGTCTCCTGAAGAGACCCTTGGTTCTTAGATCAAGGCCTTTCCCAAGTGTTGTTTCCAAGTTTGGTTATCTCCCAATAGTAATATCTAGCTCTCCCAGGACCACCCTATGTGAGGCATCTCCAGTTCACCCATGTTCACCCTATGTGAGGCATCTCCAGCTCTCCCAGGTCCACCCTGAGTGAGACATATTCATCTCGCCTAGGTCCACCCTGTATAAGGAATATTCAGCTCTCCCAGGTCCACCATGCATGAGGCATCTCTATCTCACCCAGGTCTACCCTAGGTGAAGAACATTTATCTCGCCCAGGATTTACCCGGTGAAGCACCTACAACTTTCCCAAGACTTACCCGATAGAAGAACCTTCAGCTCACCCAGGCCTTACCTAGGAAAAGTACCTTAATATCTCCCAAAAATTACCTAGGAAAAGTGCCTCTATCTCACCTAAGACTTACCTAGGTAAAGCACCTCTATCTTTCCCAGACCTTACCTAGGTGAAGCACCACTAGATCTCCTAGTTCCACCCTGCACAAGCCACCCTATGATCTTTCCCCTTTACTAATTATGATAGGGAACCTCTCTCCCTTGGACTCCAATTTGATGGATTCCAAATAAAAACCTCCACCTAGGTATCCATATTTTCATGATCATGGTGAAATCAACACTAACGAGTCTCCTATTCAATTATGTATTCCCTTGGTAAAAGATGTTCTACACTTATCCTACCAAATAGATAGGGTCCTCATAATTCTTAAAATTATTAATTATCTTAGTAATGAGGGACCCTATAATGGAGGCAGTACCAGGGACCTACTTATTTTTAGGAGACAGGGGAACCACTTGTTTTTCCCTTCCATAAGGGTTAATGCATGGTCTTCCTCTCCACCCATCAAAGGGGATATTGCCTGTCAAAAGATTCACCCCATGGAATCCCTCATGGAATAAGTCCCTAGTATTTATTTTAGAGAATTCCCCCACCTTCCATATCCTCACCCTCATCCACCATTATATAAAGAAGATTTTATGGGATTCTAGATCTTCTACTTCCTCTTATTTCTCATACTGATAATCACTCACATGGGCTTAGAGTTCAGTGATGATCATGTCATCGAGATAATTGAATACCACCAAATAGAGCTTTTAATTACTATAATCCCCAATCTTAATAATATACCTTCCTCATATTTTGATTGTACGAGGGGGAAAAATAAACATGGGCATCCTCTTAGGTGTATGCCCCAACTAAACCTTAAAATATCCATGAGTCGAGATACTCCTCATGGTTCTAGAAACATGGTCATACTCCTGTGTGTAATACCCAACCAAATATTCAAATATATATGAGTTTAGATAATACTCACGGTTCTAAAAACATGGGCATATTCATAGGTTTAATCCCCAATAAAACCTTCAAATATTCATGAGTCGAGATACTCGTCATAGTTCCACAAACATGGTCATTCTCTTAGGTGTAATCCCTAAGCAAACTTCCAAATCTCCATAAGTCAAGATACTCCTCATGGTTCCAAAAACATGGGAACACTCTTAGGTGTAATCCCTAACCAAACCTTTAAAAATCCAAGAGTCAAGATACTTATCATGGTTAACAAAACATGGTAATCCTCTTAGGTGTAAGCCCCAAGTAAACTTTCAAATCTCCACGAGCCAAGATACTCCTCATAGTTCCTGAAACATGGGCATCCTCCTAGGTGTATTCCCCAACCAAACCTTCAAAACTCCATGAGTTGAGGAACTCCTCATAGTTATAGAAATATGGTAATCCTCATAGTTGTAATACTCAACAAAACCTTCAAATATACATGTGTCTATATATTTCCCATGTTCCTAAAACATGGGAATCTTCTTAGGTGTAAGCCCCAACCAAACTTTCAAATCACTATGAGTCGATATAATCCTAATAATTATAGAAATATGAGCATCCTTATAGGTGTAATCCCCAACCAAACCTTCAAATATCTATGATTTGATATAATAATCATGCTTCTAAAAACATAGGAATAATAATAGGTGTAATCCCCAACCAATCTTTCAAATCTCAATGAGTAAAGATACTCCTCATGGTTCCAATAACATGGTAATCCTCCTTGGTGTAAGCCCCAACCAAACTTTAAAATCTCCATGAGTCGATATACTAATCATGGTTCTATAAAGATGGTAATCTTCCTAGGTGTAATACCAAACCAACCCTTCAAATATAAATGAGTCAATATACTCCTCATGGTTCCAAAAATATGGGAATACTTCTAGGTGTAATCCCCAACCAAACCTTTAAATCTCCATGAGTTGAGATTATTTTCATGGTTCTAAAAAACATGGTATTCCTCCTAGGTGTAATCCCCAAAACATACCATTACCTAGACCAAATACTATGTTAGATACCTTAGGGAATACCATGAATAAACCCCACATTTTTTTCTATTGTATCCTCTTTCACAACACTAGGATCTTCTACAGGTAGCCTCAGTGCATAATTCCTTCTTTCAAATCTAATAGTATGCTCTCATGCAATGTAATTGATCTTATACTCTCTCTTTTTTCCCATGTCTAGAAAGTATCACATGGGATTAGAGATATTCAGTTATCATCCCATTATCATAGTGAATTTTCCTCTATTATGGGCCTCCTATTGAGGTGTAACTCCCAATAATTTCATCAAACTATATGTGATGTGATTCTTATCTTTAATAGGATATGTAGGACACCTATTTGAGGTCTGAAACCAATTTCATTTACCCTTTATCCATTTAATAAAATGACATGTTTTTGGATTCCAATTTTTATAGGATTCATAGGAAGCCTCTTAGAGGTTAAATCCAAACTCCAAAACACCACCTGCCTCCAGAGACGTAAATAAAATCCAAAGATCCCAACTATCCAGCTATATACCAAAGTATCAAGAATTAATAAGAGAAAGATAAGGAACCTCTAATTCATGTAGAGGTTTACATCAAACACATGGCCTTTATTAGATCATTATAATAGGGTTAACTAGTCCCACACTAGGATTTTATAAGGATTCATTAATATGTATTACATCTCTAAGAGAGTCCTAGAGTATACAATAATCCCCCTAAAAATGTGTGGTGATCCCGACCTCCCATCATCTCAACCAAAACATTTTCTGTCATTGGAAAAGTCTTAATGACCACCTACCTTTGGAAAGTAGGTTCTCATTAACTTTAAATGATTGTGGGTGTGAAATACAATGTAGTTTTCCATGTAGAAACAAAATGGTGAACCCGATGTGAATCTTTCAATTGTGTTATCATTTCACAATACAATGTTAGACCATTATCATGTGAAATAAAATAGACCGATATGAAACCTTTAACTATGAAAGAAATTGATCAATCTTGAAATTTTATATGTGATGTTGCACTGATGAGTGTCTTATTTGTGTTTTCTAACTCATAACATTCAATAAATCAATCTAAATTGAATCTCTAACTCCACTAACGAATTCAAAGATCATCAAAAAAGTTGGTAGTATCTGTAGGATGCCTTCACACAACTAGAAGACTTGAAAAACATATGCCTTGAGGTTCATATATACCATGGCCTCATATCCTCAACATACACTTTCATCAACACAACACCTCTAGTGTCATGTGGTAAATGTACAACTGCAACAATATCATTACGATGGCTGCATCCCAAAACTGGAAGAAGTTCATTAATGCCTCCAGATGATGAATCCCATAATCCATCCTATTAATGATGGAATGTGAGGAAGAAAGTGGCACTCTTCACCAAATCTAATTTTTTTGGGATCTTATCCCCTGAGGGAATAGATCCATTCCTTATCTATCTTGGGGAGGTGGATGATGACACCCACCATGTTAAGGAAATTGACTAGGAGCTACCAAGGAGTGATCTTATCCAATATAGCCATCGTCATCATCATTGATGTGTGGCCCCAATTAAATATGAATCTTGGAAGAAATAGTTACAATCCCAAACATCTATATTTAGGAATCCAAAAGGAGAACCTGTCAGGGGGAGCCCGTCATTGCAACCCCATAGTGGGTCCAGGTCATAGCTACTGTTAACAGCTATGAGGTCCATCGGCGCATCCCAAAAGTGGATTAGGTTTGATTCCAGATTACCTCTAGTTATAATATTTAATCATATAAAAATCTATCATTGTTCATATTATAATCCTACGTAAACCCCTATCCCATAGAGGTGGGGAATTTTTATCCTTGAAGTCATCTTCTTTATTATCTATTGGGTAGAAACATAACCACATCAAAGATATTCCTCATCCAAGGAAATCTATACTTCCTCTAACATGTTTCACATCAGTGAATTTCATAATTTTTGGAAGATTTGGTGATTAAAACCTTGATACTATTGATAAGGAGGTAGATGTGGTCACATTCACTACCCACCCATCATATTACCATGGTGAAGCTTTCTGGGTAGAATAAAATATTGTTCAACTCAAAGTAAGAGTGGAAGAACTTCAGTGGGTCAATACTAAGTTACTTAGGGGAGGAAAACAATTAGTATATTCATCATACTAAAGATGTTATTCCTTCAACTAAACCTATTCAATTGAAGAAATTTTCTTGACCTATAATGGAAGAATCGATCAACCCCCTAAAATTGAGATTACATCAATCAACCCATTATACTACAGCGCTTATTGATTTCCAAGTGATCTTGCCACTGGGAAGACATCAGCTTACATTTTAGAAAACTCATATGTGTTCAACTTAGATCATGATATTTCAAGAATTATTATATTCCCTCATTTCTCATATGGATTCTCTTGAAGGCCTATGTGAACTGGTAAAACTGGAGAGGAAGTCGTCTCTTGAGTGGGTGGATTCAAATCATCCCCCTCCAAACTTCAGAAACCCAAATTTCTCTAAATTTGATGGACTGGGTGATCCATAATAACATCATGTCCACTTATCTTCCAATTATGGCCCAATGTTGGTAACCCCATAACAACAAGAGGACACCAATCTTAGATTCTCTTTGTAGACCTTGGAAGGCCTCACCTTTTCTTGGTATAGTAACCTTATAGATGGGTCTATCTCAAGTTGGGAAGATCTTAATTAGAAACTCATAATCCAATTCATCTCTCCACTTATGAAAATAACAATCCTTGACCTATGTAATTACAAACATCAGGAAAATGATAGCACCATAGATTTCATTTTAAGATGGAAGGGTCTGATGTATTCTATGGAAACACAAATTCCTCATGAATAGTTACTGGATATCTATGTGGAGAACATATAGGATGAGTTTTCAACTACACTTATTCCTTTAAAGTACCCAAGAGGTTTTTGGGAATTTGAAAATATAGAAAAATGTTCATAGGATTCTATTCATAGGTCCAAGTAAATAAACTATCAAGAAACACCTACACAAATATAGAACTCAAGTAAAATTAAATCATTTGTTATCACCCTAATGGAAAAAAGGATGAGGCATCATGACCTGGAAATAAGGAAGGATAAAATTTAATTCTTTCATAATGATCAGGTTCCTGGGTACCTCACCTTATCTCTAGAATAAAACCTAATCATGATTCTAGAAATAAAGAAGCCATATGAAGTAGGGTATGATGACCATCCAAATTACTTCCCTTACCACTGTATACTGGGTCACATGATCTAAGATTTATTCATCATAAAATATTTACTATAAAATATGATCTTTAAGGTTAAAATTCCAATAGAAAATTCCATGTAACTTGTGGAATATGATTCAAATATTCTCCCTAAATAAAGAAAATAATGGTCAAGGGAGCTGACCCACCAAGCAATAAAATGGGCATTGAACCAAATGATAAAAAAGGGAACTAACCCACCAAATGATAAAAAGGGTGTTGAATCACAAAATTAGTGAATGTGAACCAAACCATTAAAAGATTGAAAGGTAACAAACCCACCAAATGATAAAAAAGGAATTGAACCACCAAATGGGATATACAACTGAATACTAGAACCAGCTCAACTATGTCTCCATCAACATTATATCAACCAAATCTAAAGACTTTCCATATGACTCTATTGAGGATTTTATTGATTAGTATCACTATAAATTACTACAATCCTATAATCCCTGGAAATTTTTCCCACCCTCTGCTCTAAGAATTATTGAATAAGGGCTTAATGATACCATTACTACCTCTACAGAAGGTATTATCAACCCTGTTTATGATTCAGAGTGAAATGTTGATGGAAATGTGGCTAATTTCAAAATAATATCGAATATTTGGGGTTTAAGTTGAGAATACCATCATTCTACACACATCCTACCCTTAAAAAGGAAAGGGTGTCGATGAATATTTTTCTTATCAAACCCTTGAGGATGATAGGGACATCATTTTTAAAGAACATATCACTTAGTTAAAGTAAGAAAATGAGGATCTCTACAAACTAATTATAAAAATTCTTCATGGATCTTTTACCCATAATATAATATCAAAATACTCTTATAGAGGTCCTCCTGGCAGTGAAGTACCCCATCCCATAGGGCTCATGGTATTTTCAAAAATTGCATCCCCCTCATCAAGTGAATTCTGGACCTTATTCCACCTCACCCAACCTATAGGGATGGGGGAATTTTCATATGTTAATGTACCCTATCCCATAGGATGAGGAAATTTCTATATTTTCCACATTTTAATCAAATGTATTCTAGAAATTATTCGACCTCGGTAGTTTCTACTATGTTTTTAAGAGATTAATAGTTCCCCAATCTATGGTAGACATCATCAACATATGGGGCCCCCAATGCTTCAACTTCTCTTATTAAATTGATTAAGATCAGGGAACTACCTCCCAGACCTTAAATTTATCCATGTTACCATATCAATAGAGGCATATGTGACAAAATGGGGAAGTGGTGTTATCGATTATCACTTAATGACAGATAAATGAAAGTTTATTAATTTTAATTATAGAAAGTCCCAATGTATTTTTACTATTCCATGGAAAATGATTTGATCATGCTTCTGTGAGTGAAGAATCTAGAAGATGAATATGTGAGAGAATATCAAAAATGATTCCCCTAACATCGATTGTTAGGACATATAATCAAGAGGTGATTTGTCTTCAAGGATTGTATTTAGATACAAATATATGAGGGGATATTGGAACCACTGATACATGAATCTCATCATCATCCATTTATAAATCCTAATCAGAACATGAAAAGTGTATCAAAGCATTTAGGCCATCCATATATTAGGGATAGATGAACTAAGTTATATTAATTTATATCTAAGGATGTGGCTACATACTTCACATAATCATTAAATAAAAATCTTTTTGAGATTTTGAGGATTAAGAGACCCATAAAGGTAGTCATGAAAGAACATCCCAATTTTTTTCCCTACCATGGAGCTTTGGGATATACAATTGAAAAATGATTTATATTCAAATATTAGCTCCATAATCAAGTATAAAAAGGCCTTTTAGAGTTATATAATCCTAATAATCATTCCAAAATCATGATATTTATCCTCACTCCACCAAAAGATCACTATTCTTGATGAGTTATAAACATGTTCCTAGTCGTAAGACCTTAAACTACAAGAAACCAATGGTCCTAGTTGTAAGACCTTAAACCGCAAGACACCATTGGTCCTAGTCATAAGACCTTAAAATAAAAGACAACATGGTTCTTTATACATGACTTTAAACTACATAAATACCCTCATCGCATGACCCTAAAAGGCACAACCAACTCTTCTTGTTCGCATGATGTTAAACTGCACAGTGCCATAGGTCCTCACCAGAGAGGATGTAGCACTTTTGGTGTTGGTATCTCAACGCCCTAAATAATTGATTAGACAATAAAAATACATATTTTAATTAAATTTTAATGTTATTAAATGTTCATCTTTGATCTTATGATCCTGAGTTAGTGGATTTTAATTTTGAACATCCATTCACTTCATGCCTAATGTATACCAATTTAGGCCCAATGATTAATCTGATTTTAAGGAATGTAATTATCCATATTTTAATTTTATATTTTGGGAAATTTATATAAATAAAAATATGAACATTTTTCATTCAGGGATCAATGGATTATTAATAAAGTATGATGGGGATATTTGGTGATGAAAGGAAACAATTCTGGATAAGGCAGATTGGACACCAGCCCACTGATGAGAATGTCGGGCCCACAATACAGACCCACTGAAGCCAAAATTTATTGGAATTATAGAAAACATATATATGAACATATAATTATTCGTGAGATAGTGATAATTAGTCCTTAATTGTGGTTATTCAGGCAGCCCAATTTAGAGATAAAATTTTGTGCCAGATTCTATGGCCCATAAAAACATCCCACAAATTTAATCATATCTCGGAAACCAAAAATTCATTTGGGATGAAATTTTATAGATATCTAGGAAACATTTATAGATTCACTTTTTTCTTCTATGTAACACTATAATTAGGCCATATAGAAGTCCGTCTAGGCACGTTTTTTCGGCGGATGTAAGCTGGATGCCACTTCGATTCAAGGATAAAGAAGTCCACTCTCCCTTATTTTCCACCAACCTAGGCCTACCATAATCAAGTGGGATGATTTTTAATGTTGGAGGCTATACCCAAGGCTCCCAAAATTCCTATTTATGTCAGTGGTATTTAATTATTTTATCATCTTTGAGCTTTGTTTACATTGTAAAGTTATTATGCCGATTTGTCTTTGTAACGTTTTTCTTTCTCATGTAAGTTGTTCGAATCACCTTAGTTATTAATAAAATTTATTAATTTCCTCTTATTATTTTTTTATTCATCTCACTTTGATACCTTTGACTCAAGGTGTGAATTTATTCACACCAAACCTTGTGAAATTATTCACACAATGGTGGAGTGATCATTTTCTTTTTATTGTTTTTTTTACTTCTCCAATTCCTCCCTCATGAGTCTAATTTCCACTTCCATTGAAACCATAGAATCAATAGAGGGGTAACCCACTTATGGGTTGATCCAAGGGAGTATAAAGGGGATGGATTTGATGTTATTTATCACTCCATTAATTTCTAATCACTTCTTTTAATTGAGAATTTTGTTTGAAGATCTTTAAACTCTTTCATCCTTGTTGAATTTAAGGTCACACACTTCAAGTGCTAATATGAAACTTTACCTTGAATTTCTCAAAACTGTGATCCTTCAAGTGTATAGGTGATTAGTATTAAAGGGTGTAGGTATTAAACTAGTAAATTATGTTGTTGTTTGATATTCTTAAATGAAACCATCTCAAATATAAGAAACTGAAATAGATAAAAGGAATGCATCTAATCCACCCCAAGTGATAACCTAGGATCAACTCATTATTTTAATTTTAATTCACTTAAGTATATTATAATTCACTTAAACCCATCAAAAATCAACCCAAAGTTGGAAAATTCATAGCCAAAAAAATCTATAGAATGTATGTTTCTGTAGGTTTCTTCTTAGGTCTCTGAGGATTCGAAAACCCAAGTTACACTACAAGCAATCACTTAACCCTAAAAACTTGGGTAAATTTGAGTGTGAATCAAAATTTGGAACCGTTTATGGGGACCCAAGTAAGTAATCTTAAAAACCCATTCTATTTTCCCCCATTTCTTCTATTCTCATCAAAATTCTCTTATCTTTTCCCTTTATCATTTTTTTTCTTTGGGCGCATGTCCGCCTACACCCATGACCAATCAAACCATCTAGTTAGGGTGGATAGTCCTAGGATTGGGGAGTCAAGTACACTAAGGTAACTCTTTCCATTACATACTAATCTTTTTGATATTCTAGAGTCAAAAATTGAGCCCATTTAAATGGAAGGTCTTCAAAGAAACCAACTCATAAACCCGGGTGGGAACCAAAATGGAAATCCAAATGAGGAAGCCCCAAACTTGGGGAATGCAGTTGATCAAACCATGAATGAATACCTCAAAATTGCCTGGACCAAAGCCCCCTCATTAATTAAACACAACTCCCTGGGATATTCCAACTATATCTTTAAACCCCATGTCCTAAACCATTTTCCCACATTCCATGGAATGCAGTCCGAGATGCCCTACCTTCACGTTAAGGAGTTCAATGACATTGTTGAAACCATGTGTCCCCCACATCAACTAGAATAAGCTAAGATGAGGTTATTTCATTTTTATTTAAAGTATCAGGCTAAAATTGGCTAAAAAATTTGATACCAACATCCATCAACTCTTGGAACCAATTACAAAGAGAATTCTACAAAAAATACTTTCCCCAACACAAAACAATTGCACTTAAAAAGAGAATCCAATTTTTTTTTGAAAAAGAGGGAGATTCATTCTATGAAACATGGTAGAGGTTCAAATACACCCTAAACATGGTTCCACATCATGGTTTTTCTATACCTAGACAGGTTTGAATTTTCTATGAAGGGTTGGGTTCGGGGAATAAACAATTCATTGACATGATGTGTAATGTAACCTTTAAAAATAAATCCCCAAATAATGCTTACGAGTATCTGGAAAGCCTTGCTAAACAAAACCAAACATGGGGAACTTCACCTTATTCTAAAAATCCACAAAGAACTACTGGAATTCATATACTTAGAGAACAGGAAAGCCTTAGGGATAAACTCACAGCACTTTCTAGGAATTTTGAAGAGATGGACCTTAGGAAAGTCCTTGAAATCTAAACTATAGACCCTGTTTGCACAATTTGTGATAAACATGACCATAAGAAAGACAACTTCCCAACCATTCCATCCATCAAGGATGTTCTTTTATGAGTACCCCCAGCGGAAGTAAATGCTTTAAATTTTCAAAAGCCTTAATACTAAAACACCTTCAACCCAAGGTATAATTACCACCCAGGATTCTGCTGGAAAGATAACCAAAAACCTAGCCAACCACGGGGACAAAATCCTTACCCCCATCATAACTACCAAACCCATAACCATTTCCAAAACCAACCTATCCAATACCAATAGCCACCAGTCCATTTTCAACAAAACATACCACCTCCAAAAGATCCCCCTGGGATAAACCAATCTTCTCAAGCACCAACCCAAACTATTCCACAAATCCTACTAGAAAAATTGTGCAAACAAATGGAAAGGATGAACTCAAAAGTCTCTTCCCTAAAAAAAGAACTTCAAAGCATCAAAACTGGAAAGGCACCCATACCTACAAAATCCATTCCACAACAAACAGTAAGGGGAGAGTCAAGTTGAACTCAAACAACTCATTAACAACTAAAGGCTGTGACATTTTTAAGAAGTGGGAAATCAATTGAGAAACTTGAACAAATAATTCATAAACCATGTGAAGCTTAAAACTCTAATGATAATTCAAATTAACCACAAGATCAAACTAAGGAAACTGATAACAATGTGAAAGAAACAACTCTTCAATAAACAACCCCACAACCTGCACTATTTCCTCAATGCATAAGGGGGAAAACCAAGCCTGAATTGAGTGAAACATTGAGGTAAATCTTATCACAAGTCAAGTTGAACATTCCCCTTCTCGATGCAATCCAAACCATACCTTCCTACTCAAAGTACCTTAAGGACTTGTGCACTTTTAAAAGAAAATTTTCACATAAAAACCAAGTCCTTTTGGCTGCTAATGTGAGTACCACCATTCAAGGGACTATTCCTTCTAAGTTTAAAGACTCAGGTTTCCCTTACATCAATGTTGAACTAGGAGAGAGAAAATTTGTCAAGGCCTTGTGTGACCTAGGTGAAAGTGTCAATCTCATCCCCTATGTCATGTACTTCCAGTTAGGCCTAGAAGAGATCTAACCCATATCTGTCACACTTCAACTTATTGATCATATTATTAGGGTTCCAAATGGGATTTTAAATGAAGTTCTAGTAAAGGTTGAAAACTTCATCTACCCTGCTGACTTCATTGTCCTTGAAAACCATCCAAACTTAGGAAATAATGAACAAACCCCAATCATCCTTGGTCATCCTTTCCTTGCAACAATCAACTCTATTATTCGAGTCTGAAATGGGAACATGACCATCACCTTTGGAAACATGATTCTAGACTTGAACATCTATAATGAAATCTCACAAATAGGGGATGACAAGGAAATTAATGAAGTAAACATGATAGGAAGCATTGATAATGAATCCATATAACATCAAGGAATATTTTATAGATGTTTAATTTAGGATGAGATTGATTTAATTTGTTCACGTTAAGGAAGTTTATCTCCTTGGATTGAATCATTTTCAAATTGCTCTTATAATGAAGTCTTAGTTCCAACAATCAGTGAAACCTTTTAGGAAACCACTTTCATGGAGACCAATAAAACTTCCTTCCCTAAATCTGATCAAACCAATATTATAGCTGAAACTTCTAAACATGGGGATTTGATTCTATCTAAAACTCTTGGAAAAAAATCAATCTTGACCCAATGTCCCAATCTTCTGCTGAAATTCTGAACCAACCTGATCTTGAATTGAAGAAACTTCTCGTTGCACTCAAGTATGCCTTCCTAGGGGACAATCAAACACATCCTATTTTCATTTCTTCTTCTCTTGAATCCAATAATGATAGGATGCTTCTAGATGTCCTTAGAAAACATAAGAAAGTCATTGGTTGGACCTTGTCTGATATTCCTGGGATTAGCCCACTAATAGGGACTCATAGGGTTGTTCTAGAATCTAATTCAAAACCATGTCATCAACCTAAATGGAGACTCAACCCTAATATCATGGAGGTGGTAAGGAAGGAACTTCTGAAATTGTTAAAAGCTGGTATCATCTATCCCATAGCTGAGAGTGAGTGGGTCATCCCAATCCAAGTGCTTCCCAAGAAGGAAGGAATCACAGTGATAACCAGTAAGGATGGATAGATTCTTCCAAAAAGGGTGAGTAGTGGCTGGAGAGTCTACATCGACTATAGGAAGCTAAAATCATTTACCAAGAAGGATCATTTCCCCTTACCATTCATTGACCAAGTCCTTGATAGAGTCATAGGTCACGCCTTCTATTGTTTCTTAGATGGGTACTCGGGGTATAATCAAATTTAGGTATCCCTAGAGGATCAAGGGAAGACTACATTCACATGTCCATTAGGCACCTTTTCTTTCAAATGCATTCCCTTTGGGTTATGCAATGCCCCTGGAACCTTCTAGCGGTGCATGATGGGAATATTCTCAGACATGGTAGGGGATTTTCTTGAGGTCTTCATGGATGACTTCTCTATCTTTGGGGATACATTTGAGGGATGTATTAGGAATGTGGAGAGAGTTTTTTCTAGATGTGAAGAAACGAATCTAGTCCTAAACTAGGAAAAATGTCATTTCATGGTTAAACAGGGATTAGTCCTTGTCCATATAGTCTCAGGTAGGGGGATTGAAGTTGATAAAGCAATGTTTGACATTATTTTTCACCTTCCATCACCTAGAACTATTAAGGAAGTGAGGTCTTTCTTAGGACATGTTGGTTTTTATAGAATATTCATCAAGGACTTTAGTTCAATCTCTCATCACCTTTGTGCTATCCTAGTAAAGGATGCTCCATTTTTTTTGGAAAGAAAGTAATGAGGGTTTATTATCAACCCTCAAATCCTCTCTCACATCTCCTCCCATTATGAAATCTCCAAATTGGAACCTTCCTTTCGAACTTATGTGTGATTCCAGGACTTTACTATAGGATCTGTGTTAGGAAAACATTGTGATAAAACTCCTTATGTCATTGATTATGAAATAAAATCCTTAAATGATACCCAAATCAACTACACTGCCACTGAAAATGAGTTACTTTCTATTGTGTTTTCCTTAGAGAAGTTTAGGTCCTACCTCTTAGGATCCCCCATCATTGTGTTCACTGACCATTCTGCACTAAAATACATCTTCCAAAAACAAGATGCCAAGGCTAGACTGATTAGGTGGGTCCTTATCTTAAAATAATTTGACCTCAAAATCAAGGATAAAAAGGGTGTTTAAAATGTTGTAGCTGATAATATCTCTAGGATGGAATTAAAAGACAACTCAAATCACATTTTTGTGTCTGATTCATTCCCTGATGAACACCTATACTCTGTGAGTGACTGCCCTTGGTATGTCGACATAGACAACTTATTAGTTATAGGAGTCATTCCAAAATTCTTAGGGACTCAATATTGAAGGAAATTCCTTTCTGATGTTAGGAACTATGTGTTTGATGATCCATACCTCTATAAGTTCTACCCTGACCAATTCATTCGGATGTGTGTCCCAAAATCTAAACAAGAGTCCATCCTTAAATTTTGTCATAGTGAGGCATGTGGAGGTCACTTTTCCTCTAAGAAAACTTCTTCTAAGGTTCTTCAGTGTGGTCTCTTCTGGCCCACAATCTCAAGGGACTCCTACACATTTTTTCAAAGTTGTCCTAAGTGTCAACAAGTAGGGTCCATCACAAAAAGGAATCAAATTCCACTCACTCCGATCTTAGTAATTGAAATATTTGACTGTTGGGGAATCAATTTCATGCGTCCCTTCCCAAAATCTAGGGGATATATATACATCCTTTTAGCTGTTGATTATGTCTCCAAATGGGTTGAGGCCATTCCTACAAAATCCAATGATCATCAAACTATGATTAGATTTCTCAAGGAAAACATCCTCTCTAGATTTGGAATTCCTAGGGCTATCATTAGTGATCGTGGAACTCGTTTTTGAAATCGTCAATTCTTATCACTCATGTAAAAGTATGTAATTTCTCACAAAGTGTCCACTTCTTACCACCCACAGAACAATGGTTAATCTAAGTTAGCCAATCGAGAAATCAAACAAATTCTTGAGAAAACTGTTAATCCATATAGGAAAGATTGGTCGAGAAAACTCTTATATGTTCTTTGAGCCTATCGAACTGCATATAAAACCATTGTAGGAATGTCCCCATATAGGTTATTTTATCGTAAATAATTCCATTTTCCAGTGGATATTGAACATAAGGCTTTTTGGGAAATTAAGAAAATAAATTATGACCTCTCATTGGTCGAAACAAAAAGGAAATTAGATCTCAATGAAATTGAGGAACTTAGGACTTATAGAAATTCAAGGATCAATAAAGATAAATTACAAGCCTACCAATCTCAGAATATTAAAACCAAACACATTGTACTGGGTAAACCTATTCTTTTGTATACTTCTAAAATTCATTTACACCTAGGAAAGTTGAGGTCTAGATGGTCAGGTCCATACATAGAGCATAAGGTGTACCCCCATGGGGCTGTTGAAATTCAAGATCCCACCAATGTTCATTTAAGAACCCTTTTTTGTCTATAAAAGACTTTGTAATATTCTTGATGTTATTCTAGAGTAGCACCTTCAGACGGCGTGCGATTCCGAGCCTCGGTGTGGCCGGAATTAAATTTTCAGTGTGTTCACACTGGGCACACCAAATAAATAAGATAACTCCTAAACGGTGATCTGGATCAGAAATCTAAGTGAACGGATGGGTCAAGAATTGGGTTTTTAACCAAGGAACGACATAAGACATGTCGACACGGGACGTTTGGATCCCTCTCCCGTTAACGGAACATTAAACGGATAATTAAAATAATTAATTTATTTGTTTAATGGTTAAACTCAGGTGTTTCTTAAACGGTATCTCAGATTAGAAAACTGAGGACACCGTTGATTTTGGAACGTGTTGTTTACCCTAGGAGGGGTGTAAGTTTCACGGGCTCAGGCCCTCTATGGAAAATGCCACAGAGGGCGTTTTCGTAATTTGGAGGCCTTGGGTGTTTAGTTTTAAAACTTTTGAACGGGGCCTCGGATTAAAATTATGAGACTGCCGTTGTGCTCGAAAGGTGGTGTTTACCCTAGGCGCGGCCTGGCTTTAACTGCGTCGGGGTTTTTGGACGCGGGTGTTTTCGGGGGTTGAGTTTTTAATTAAAAAGAGTTTAATTATTTAACTCTTCTCTCCCTCTCCCCCCATCCTCATTCCCCCTGGAGAAACCCCATCACCCTCAACCCTTCCCTCTCAACCTCCTCCTCCACCTCCATCCTCTTATCAAGGTGGCGTCGAGCGGCAGGAGCGAGAGCGGTAGCGGCACGTGCGGTAAAGCTCTGGGCTACGCCCTCGCAGGTAGGCAGTCGTTGTTTTCAGTTTTTAATTTCCAAACCCCTCTTTGAATCCCAATTATAGTGTCGTTATGCTGTCGGATTATTGATCGAAGGATGCGGTTGCGAAGAGGCTGATCTGAGCTCCCCAACGCACTTTTCGGATTTAAAATCCGAGTCCTGACGTGTTAGCGAACATCTGGAGAAGTTCGCGGGTTTTTTTGAAGTTTCTGGTGGTTTTCTTTTTTTTTCCGTCGAGCTCAGACGGCAACGGTGGGCTCCCAGCGCGGCGGCGGGCTCCCAGCATGGCGGCGCGGTAGGTCTTCAGCGGAGGTGGCCGAGGATCGTGGTTGAGTGGAGCAGGCAGTTGCATGGAGGGCGCCGGTGCGAGGCAGTGTTGGCCGGCGTGAGGCGGTGCTGGCCGGACGAGGCGGCGGCTCCAGGCGGCGTGGTCGAGCCGCTGGGGCGCGCGACCGCGGGGTCGCGGCGGGGGACAAAGACCTGCATCTCATGGGTTTTCACGCGGCAAGGGAGGTCGGCCACGAGGTCCGGTCTGCACGTGGACCGTGGGTCCACGGCCGGCCCACGCGGCTGAGCCGCGGGCCGGCGCTGCGAGTCGGGCCGGCCGGCGTGGGCCGGCCCAGGCCGGGCGGACTGGCCGGTCCGGGCCGGTCCAGCCCAAGGGGATTCGTTCCCCCTCTTCGGACACCCGTAATTTTCATTACGGGAGTCCGTTTTGTGTGACATCTATGGCACTACCGTCCTGGCGTCGAGATGAGCATTTTGAGATGGTCTCGGGAATTTTTAATTCCCGAAATGAGGGGCCTCAGAGGCGTGACATGCCTTTAAATAGTTTGACGTTTTTCCAGGGGTTTGTGTTTTGAGCGGTGCAGACACATCCGCTGTCCGTTTTGAGCGTCGTCAGCGACGTTGGGACCCTGGTGCCGAGGTGGAGTTTTCTAGTATGGTTTCGGGCGTTGAATCTGAAGTTGAGGTGTGGGCCCCACGGCCCGTCTTTCGAGCTGCACGTAGCTTTTTATAAATTTTTCATCAGACATCCATTCGGGGCGTGAGAGTAGTCAATCTTGGGTGTTTTTCTAAGGGAATTGCAATGGTGCAATCTGCCCGCTTAAATTCAGCACGCTGGTGCGGGCCCTACGGGGGCCGCTTTGGGAGTTGGTGGTGATTTCCAGCTTTATCACCAGGTTTCCATTTTGGACAAGAGAATAGTCCATCTTGTGTACTTTTTCGAGAGGATCGTAATGGTGCAATCCGTTGGCAGTGCTTTGGGACCGGGATGCGGGTCCCACGCAGCACTGCTAATGTTCGGTATGTCGGAACGCATCTTTTTCTCCGGATATTCATTCCACTCAAGTGAGCAGTCCTTTTGACGTGTTTTCCCGAGGGGATCGCAATGGTGCGATGTGCCTGACTGTTTTCGTGACCGAGGCTCGGGATCACGGGACGTCGTTCGGGCGTAAAACGGTGTTGGCAACCTTTTCTGTCGGATATCCGTTTGAGGCGAGTAAATAGTCTATCTCGCATGTTTTTCTATGAGGATTACAATGGTGTAATCTGTTCAGGTGAGTGGAGCTTCTTACGCGATCTTATTAAATTTGGAAATGTGTAAGGTACTCTGGTGGTGGTTCGTCCTACTGTGTTTGTAGCAGACCCTTGGCGTGTGATCGCATGCACTCTCGTGTGAGTGAAGTAATGCTTGAAGAGATGTAGTTGGATGTGCCTGGTCTGATGAGGTGGCAAGTTGGAGTTGTTACATTTATGCCTTCGCATTGGCGTTGGGTGCCATGTGCATGATAGCCTTTGGGCTGGAAACGTGGTATACTCTGGGAGTATACGGGAATGCCTGGAAGAACATGTGGTTGTTTTCCCCTGAGAACGTTTGTGCGCTTTGTTGGAGTTGACTTGGGGCCACACATCATGTGGGCCCCATGTGCATTTCATGTTCTGCTTTGCGTACCTTTGACCTCTCGCGACGTAGAGGGTCCCTACGTTCTTGTTTGTTTGACCAGCAGGGTTGAGTTTCCCCTGGTTCTGTTCTCATTTGTTTGACCAGCAGGGTTGAGTTTCCCCTGGTTCTGTTCTCCTTTGTTTGACCAACAGGGTTGAGTTTCCCCTAGTTTTGTTCTCATTTATTTGACTAGCAGGGTTGAGTTTCCCCTGGTTCTGTTCTCGTTTATTTGACCAGCAGGGTTGAGTGGGTTTCCCCCTGGTCCTGTTCACGATGGTTTTGACTAGCAGGGTGAGTGGCTTTCCCCTAGTTCTGTTCTTGATGGTTTGGCTGACAGAGTTGCTTTGTGTTCCCTGGTATATTTCTTGTGGATTCAGTGTGACCAACACATTACGCGAGCATCGATCCTCTACACAGGAGGTTGTTTCCAGTAGGGATGGCTGGTGAGGTACTATCCAGCAGGGGTGGCCAGATTAGTACCATCCAGTAGGGATGGACAGTGGGTTACCATCCAGCAGGGATGGCTAGTATAGCGGTGTTCACTGAGTAGTACCATCCAGCAGGGATGGCCAGAGCAGTTCCAGGTTTACCTCCAGCTGGGCTAGGAAGTGGTCCTTGATGCCGGGTTTACCTCTAGCTGGGCTGGGAAGTGGTCCCCGATGCAGGGTTTACCTCCAGCTGGGCTGGGAAGTGGTCCCTGATGATGGTTCCGAGCCTCCCTCCAGTGGAGTACCCTTTTATGGGACTGGGCATTGGGACTCATCGATAACTTTAGCTGGGTCTCCCTCCAGTGGATTACCCTTTTACGGGACTAGGCAGTGTGGCACCCGTTGACTCTTGCAGGGTCTCCCTCCAGTGGGAACCCATCGACTTCTAGGGATTACCCTCCAGCGGGGCTGGGTAGGGGGTCACCTGTCGACTTTGAGGAGACGTCTCTACTACGTGGCAGTGATGGGGTGTGGTTTGACGTTCCCCTAGAACTCTCAAGTATGAGGGGTGCTTTCCCCACCCAGATGCGTCCTTACGACGCGACCTAAAACCGTGCGGGCGAGTCAGTGGCACACAAAGCGGATAGTGTCAAGGTGCGGTTATTTGAGCCCCTTGACTTGCAGTTCAGGGAAGAAGTGTGAGATGTTGGGCATCAATGGTGTTTACTTATGAGACTATTGGCTACTCACTTTCTTGGGCTGAGATATGGGACAGAGATCCCATTACGATCTTGTTTGGGTTTCTTGACAGAGCATGTATATATGTATATACCTTGTTCAAGTACCCACTTCTTGGGTTTGGTTACTCTCCTTCTAGGGGAGGTAAAGACGTGTGGGTTATGCCACGTGCTTTCCATTTCTAGCTTCTTGTGGTTGGATGAGTCTACTCTCCTGCTATAGGTAGCGAAGACTCGACTAGAAGTTCATCTTCTCACCGTTTCCAGCTCCTTGTGTCTGTATGAGTCTACCTCCTTTCTCTTGTTGAGTTGAGCTGGACTCTCTAATTTTACTCTTTACTGCACTCTCGGTTTTAATCCTTTATTTTTTTCTGTTCGATCTACTACTCACCCTTCGGTACCTCCTTTGTTTCTCCCTCGAGCCTTCGGGGTATCCTACTAAGTATTTTTATACTCACCCTTGCTTGGGATTTGCCCTCACATTGTGTGCCCTTGTAGACAACAGACAGGTTGGTCGTGATGTCATAGAAGCTTAGGAGTTTGGGATCTTGGACCGCGTGCGGTGGTCATAGTTGGGTTTCAGGTGTGGGACTCTCCCAGCTATTTACTTGTGTTCACCTGTTGTCGGGTTGTGGCACTTTTCTGGTTGGGTGTGTGTTTTTCCCTTTTCTTTTCAGTTTACCTTCAGCACTTGCTTTGTATTGTTTAGAGGTCGATGCACTTTTGTGGTTGTATATAGCAGTTTCAATTTACTTTGTTTGTCTTTTCTTTTAATCTTCACTTCTACATTGAGTGGGCTGCGTGTGTGTGTACAGGTGCTTAGGCAAAGGCCTCCCCGAGTTGTTTAGACTTCGATGCTTGTCTCCATCCCCTGGCTTATGGAGTCGGTCTTGGGGTAGTTGTGGCTCGAGCCTGGGTTGGGTAGGGTCGGGTCTTGACAAAGTGGTATTAGAGGTGGTTCATTCCTTGGGACGTTGTTCAGACGTCCCTAAAAAGGAATTGGTTGGGATTTAGGGAAACATTGTTAATGTGTCTCGAGAGCGGCTCTCAGGACAGAGAGTCTAGTGATGGTGCGGTGGCTGACATATCCATTCACCAGGACCTTGATAACCCTCTTATCGACTCGGCATGCTAAGACACTTGTTGTAGGGAAAATTGGTTTTTGCATCACATAGGATTGAGTCTTGACTATCCTTCTTGAGTCAGCTCCCCATTGTTGTGACTGTTAAATACATATATGCTCATCTGACTACGGCGCTCCTTGATAATATTCAGGATATTTCCGTGAAGACAGCCAGCCAGGATACCAGCTTTGGTTCATGACAAAGACCATGTGAGCTATGAGGCCTCAGTCTAGGACCCATAATGTGAGCCCCTTTCTCCGAGTGGGCTGGTTGTAGCACCCCCACCTGTTGAGCAGCAGACAGCTTCAGCAGAGAAGACTGAGCTTGAGCGCGGGTTGAGCGCGCACCATGAGTTCCAGCGGCAGAGACCGCTGAGGTTCGGTGGTGAGATAGACCCTCAGGCAGCAGAGGTTTGGCTAAATATGGTGGTTCTCCTTTTCAGGCTTGTGCAGACGTCGGCAGATCTTATGGTGGCTTTGGCTGCCAACCTTTTCCATGGATCAACTTGGTGTTGGTGGAGTCTGGTGACTCAGTTTCTTGACTAGTCGTCACTTTCATGGGGCGACTTTCAGTTGATGTTTCGTGAGGAGTTTTTCCCCTCCTTCTTACACTCCGTTCGGATTCAGGATCTCCTTCAGTTTCAGCAGGGAGGGATGATGGTGGCCGAGTACGCGGCTAGTTTCGCAGACCGTGCACGCTTTTACCCGAACTTGGTACATGAAGGAAACTTTCGAGCGTGGAAGTTTAAGAAGGGTCTCCGCCGAGAGTTTCTTGCTATCATAGTACCCTTGGGAATTCCCACTTATTTCGGGGTTCTAGAGAAGGCACTGGTGACAGATAGATTCCTTTAATGATCTATATTTGGTGGTGGCAGCAGGCTCGATAGAGACGAGACGTCTGCCATAGCTAGCGGGCGTCGGCTGACAGAACCTCGAAGCAGGTGGCTTTTCGATAACCAGACTCAGGGGCATGGTCGTACACCACAGTGGTTCCGGAGGGCACCAGTGCAACCTGGAGAGAGTCGGTGTTATGCTTACGATGGTCGAGGTCACTTGGCATGGGACTGCCCGATCAGGAACACTGAGAATATCGGGCAGGCAGCAGGTGCACCACCGTGACAGAGGCAGCGCCATGATCAGAGTAGCGCCCAAAGAGGTGGTTCTTGTAGAGGAGCAGGAGGAGCTGGTAGTGGGGGACGGCTTTACAAGGTCTTCCCATCACCACTAGTCAGTCCATGTCAGGATCCGGGAGCTGACAGTTGGGACCACGAACATCCGTGAGCTTTGTATGTCTATGATCCTGTAGAGCATGAGGTGATAAGAGGTATGCTTTACAGCTCTTCTACTTTTTGCAGTAGAATTGTTAGACTCTGTGCATGAAATGATTTTTCTCCCTTCTCCTTGTTTGAGTTATTACTAGGGTGGCGCGGGGCGTCGGTGTAACCCAGTTTTGGTAAGGTAAAAGGCATGGGAACTTTTTCTTTAGTCGATGGTGTCGACTCCTTCGCTTTCCCATCATGTAATATAGTTTTGGTTGCGAGACATCGACTGTGAAACTTTGCGTGACTAGATATCCTTGGGTGTTTTACCATATGGATATTCTAAAGGAGGGAATCACTGGGCCTTTTCCCAGGTCTAAACGGTGATTCCATTCGCGACGTGCGACATAGGGGTTCGTCCGGGGAGTTAAGCTACCCCTGAGGGCCTTCAGGCCGTTTGAGGTCGTGTGAAGGGATGGCGAGGTTCCCTACCTCCTTGCCCTAACCCCAAAGGCTAGTTTGGGTGCACTAAGTCTTCCGCATGGCTTACCTGAGGAGATGTGTGCATGCTCCTATGAACGTCATCGACAAGGGAAGACCTCGCGTGAGCAGATCAAATCCTTTGGTCTATTTGCGGTGACGCGGTACTGTGTAAGAGTTCTTCTAGGTACGGGAGAGCCAGGTGTGGGATTAGTACCCTGAGTTGTTCCCTGGTTTTGCTTTTCGTGGATGAAAATATTGAATGAGGGAATGATGTAAGAACCTGGTTTTTTGATATAAAATACTTTGGAATATTCTTGATGTTATTCTAAAGCAGCACCTTCAGACGACGTGTGATTACGAGCCCCGGTGTGGCCGGAATTAAATTTTCAGTGCGTTCACACTGGGCACGCCAAATAAATGAGATAACTCCTAAAAGTTGATCCAGATCAGAAATATGAGTGTACGTATGGGTCCGAAATGGGGTGTTTACCCTAGGAATGACATAAGACATGTTGGCGCGGGACGTTTGGACCCCTCGCCCGCTAACGGAACGTTAAACGAATAATTAAAATAATTAATTTATTTGTTTAATGGTTAAACTCATGTTTTTCTTAAACGCTAGCTCGGATTGGAAAATTGAGGGCACTGTTGAGTTTGGAATGTGCTGTTTACCCTAGGAGGGGTGTAAGTTTCGCGGGCGTGGGCCCTCTGTGGAAAATGCCACCGAGGGTGTTTTCGTAATTTGGTGGCCTCGAGTATTTAGTTTTATAAATTTTGAATGGGGCCTCAGATTAAAATTATGAGACCACCGTTGTGCTCGGGAGGTGGTGTTTACCCTAGGTGTGGCCTGTCTTTAAGCGCGTTGGGGGTTTTGGACGTGGGTGTTTTTGGGGGTCGAGTTTTTAATTAAAAAGAGTTTAATTATTTAACTCTTCTCTCCCTCTCCCCCCATCCTCATTCCCCCTATCAAAAACCCCTCACCCTCAACCCTTCCCTCTCAACCTCCTCCTCCACCTACCTCCTCCGATCAAGGCGACGTCGAGCGGTGGGAGCGGTAGCGGCACGTGCGGTGAAGCTCCGGGCTACGCCCTCGCAGGTAGGCGGTCGTTGTTTTCAGTTTTTAATTTCCAAACCCCTATTTGAATCCAAATTATAGTGTCGTTATGTTGTCGGATTGTTGAGCGAAGGATTTGGTTTCTAAAAGGCTGATCCGAGCTCCCCAACACACTTTTCGGATTTAAAATCCGAGTCCCGAAGTGTTCGCAAACGTCTGGCGAAGTTCGCGGGTTTTTTTGAAGTTTCCGACGGTTTTCTTTTTTTTTTCGGCGAGCTCAGGCGGCAGCGGTGGGCTCCCAGCATGGTGGCGGGATCCCAGCATGGCGGCATGGCTGGTCTTCAATGGAGGTGGTCGGGGCTCACGGTTGAGCGGAGCAGGAGATTGCAGGGAGGGTGCCGGCGCGAAGCGGTGCTGGCCGCCCGAGGTGGCGGCTCCAGGCGACGAGGTCGAGCCGTCGGGGCGCGCGACCGCGGGGTCGTGGCGAAGGACAAAGACCCGCGTTCCGCGGGAAGACGTGGTAGGGGATACCGGCCATGAGGGCTGGTCTACGCGTGGACCGCAGGTCCACGGCCAGCCCAAGCCGGGCGGACCGGCCGGTCCAGGCCGGTCCAGCCCAAGGGGATTCGTTCCCCCTCTTTAGACGCCCGTAATTTTCATTACGGGAGTCCGTTTTGTGTGTCATCTACGACAGTGCCTTCCTGGCATCGAGAAAAGCATTTTGAGATGGTATAGGGAATTTTTAATTCCCGAAACGAGGGGCCTCGGAGGCGCAACACGCCTTTAAGTAGTTTGACGTTTTTCCGGGGGTTCGTGTTTTGAGCGGCGCAGACACATCCACTATCCGTTTTGAGCGTCATCAGCGGTGTTGGGACCCTGGTGCTGAGGCGGAGTTTTCCAGTGTGGTTTCGGGCATTGAATCCGGAGTTGAGGTGTGGGCCCCACGGCCCGTCTTTCGAGCTGCATGCAGCTTTTTGTAACTTTTTCATCGGACGTTCGTTCGGGGCGTGCGAGTAGTCAATCTTGGGTTTTTTTACGAGGGCATTGCAATGGTGCAATCCGCCCGCTTAAATTCAGCACACTGGTGCGGGCCCTACGAGGGCCATCTTGGGAGTTGGCGGTGATTTTCATCTTTATCACCGGGTGTCTGTTTTGGACAAGTGAATAGTCCATCTTGTGTACTTTTCTAAGAGGATCGCAATGGTGAGATCCGTTGGCAGCGCTTCGGGATCGGGATGCGGGTCCCACACAGCACCGCTCATGTTTGGTATGTCGGAACGCATATTTTTTTCTGGATATTCATTCCACTCAAGTGATAAGTCCTTTTGATGTGCTTTCCCGAGAGGATCGCAACGGTGTGATCCATTGGTAGCACTTCGGGACCGGGATGCGGGTCCCATGCAGCACCGCTCATGTTTGGTATGTTGGAACGCATATTTTTCTCTGAATATTCGTTCCACTCAAGTGAGTAGTCCTTTTGATGTGTTTTCCTGATGGGATCGTAATGGTGCGATGCGCCCGACTGTTTTCGGGACCGAGGCTCGGGATCACAGGACGTCGTTCGGGCGTAAAGCAGTGTTGGCGACCTTTTCCGTTAGATATCTGTTTGAGGTGAGTAAATAGTCTATCTCACATGTTTTTCAGTGAGTATTACAATGGTTTAATCTGTTTAGGCAAGAAGATCCTCTTACGCGGTCTTATTAAATGTGGAAATGTGTAAGGTGCTCTGGTGGTGGTTCGTCCTACTCTGTTTGTAGCGGACCCTTGGCGTGTGATCGCATGCACTCCCGTGTGAGTTAAGTAATGCTTGAAGAGATGTAGTTGGTCGTTCCTGGGCCGATGAGGTGGCAAGTTGGATTTGTTATGTTTACGCCTTCGTGTTGGCGTTGGGTGTCGTGTACAAGATAGCCTTTGGACTAGAAATGTGGTATACTCTGGGAGTATACGGGAACGCTTGGAGGTACATGTGGTTGTTTGCACCTGAGAACGTTTGTGCGCTTGGTTGGAGTTGACTTGGGGCCACACGTCGTGTGGGCCCCATGTTTGTGTCGTGTTCTGCTTTGCATACCTTTGACCTCTCACGACATATAGGGTCCCTCTGTTCTCGTTTGTTTGACCAGAAGGGTTGAGTTTCCCCTAGTTCTATTCTCATTTGTTTGACAAGCAGCGTTGAGTTTCCCCTGGTTCTGTTCTCGTTTGTTTGACCAGCAGGTTTGAGTTTCCCCTGGTTCTGTTCTCGTTTGTTTGACCAGCAGGGTTGAGTTTCCCCTGGTTCTGTTCTCATTTGTTTGACCAGCAGGGTTGAGTGGGTTTCCCCCTGGTCATGTTCACGATGGTTTTGACCAGTAGGGTGAGTGGTTTTCCCCTAGTTCTGTTCTCGATGGTTTGACCAGCAGATTTGCTTTGTGTTCCCTGGTATAGTTCTTTTGGATTCAGTGTGACCAACACATTACGCGGGCACCGATCCTCTACCTAGGAGGTTTTTTCCAGTAGGGTTGGCTGATGAGGTACCATCCAGTAGGGGTGTCCAGAGCAGTACCATCCAGTAGGGATGGCCAGTGGGTTACTATCCAGTAGGGATGGCCAGTACAGCGGTGTTCACTGAGCAGTACCATCCAACAGGGATGGCCAGAGCAGTTCTGGGTTTACCTCTAGCTGGGTTGTGAAGTGGTCCCCGATACCGGGTTTACCTCCAGCTGGGCAGGGAAGTGGTCCCCGATGACGGTTCTGAGCCTCCCTCCGGTGGAGTACCCTTTGTGGGACTGGGAATTGGGACTCGTCAATGACTTTAGCTGGGTCTCCCTCCAGTGGATTACCCTTTTACAGAACTATCCAGTGTGGCACCCGTCGACTCTTGTCGGGTCTTCCTCCAGTGGGAAACCGTCGACTTCCAGGGATTACCCTCCAGCGGGGCTGGACAGGGGGTCGCCAGTCGACTTTGAGGAGACCTCTCGACTGCGGGGTAGTGACGAGGTGTGGCTTGACGTTACCCTAGAACTCTCAAGTATGAGGGGCACTTTCCGCACCGAGATGCGTCCTTGTGACCTGACCTAAAACCGTGATGGCGAGTTAGTGTTGCCCAAAGCGGATAGTGTCAAGGTGCGGTGATTTGAGCCCCTTGACTTGCAGCTTGGGGTAGACGTGCGTGATGTTGGGCATCGATGGTGTTTACTTCTAGTACTGTTCGCTAATCACTTTCTTGGGTTGAGCTACGGGACGGATATCCCCTTATGATCTTGTTCGGGTTTCTTGACAGAGCATGTATATTTGTATATACCTTGTTTCAGTACCCACTTCTTGGGTTTGGTTACTCTCCTTCCAAGGGAGGCGAATACGCGTGGGGTATGCCATGTGCTTTCCGTGTCTAGCTTCTCATGGTTGGATGAGTCTACTCTCCTGCTATAGGTAGCGAAGACTCGACGATAAGTTCATCTTCTCACCGTTTCCAGCTCCTTGTGTCTGGATGAGTCTACCTTCTTTCTCTTATTGGGTTGAGCTGGACTCTCTACTATTACTCTTTACTGCACTCTCGGTTGTACTCCTTTACTTTTTCCTATTCGATCTACTTCTGACCCTTTGTTACCTCCTTTGTTGCTCCCTCGAGCCTTCGGGGTATCCTAATGAGTATTTTTATACTCACCCCTACTTGGGTTTTTCCCGCACTTGGTGTGTCCTTGCAGACGACGGACAGGTTGGTTGTGACGTCAGAGGAACTTAAGAGTTCGGGATATTTGACCATGTGTGGTGGTCGTAGTTGGGTTTCAGGTGTGGGACTCTCCCAACTGTTTACTTTTGTTCACCTTTTGTCGGGTTGTGGAACTTTTCTGGTTGGGCGCGTGTTTTGCTATTTTCTTTTCAGTTTACCTTCAGCACTTTCTTTGTATTGTTTAGAGGTCCATGCACTTTTGTGGTTGTATATAGCAGTTTCACTTTACTTTGCTTGTCTTTTCTTTTACTTTTCACTTCTGCATGAGGGGGCTGCGTGTGTTTGTATAGGTACTTAGGCAAAGGCCTCCCCGAGTTGTTTAGTCTTCGACGCTTGTTTCCAGCCCCTGGCCTATGGAGGTGGGCTTGGGGTAGTTACGGCTCAAGCCCGGGTCGTGACAGGTCAAACATTTAAAGTTAATGGTCATAGAGTCAAATCATTCATAGAACTATTCCAAAAACATGAATTTGATGAAGAATTGTGTAAACCTACCTTAGATGACGAAAATAATTTATCAATTAGGGGTCCAAGTTGAGCTAACAATGTTAAAAAAATCATTTAATGGGAGGCAACCCATGGTTTTCAAGTTTCCAATAATTTTTTTGTTTTAATCAACTTTATATTTTAAATAGGATTAATGAATCATTTTTATATTTAAAAATTAAAAAAAATAGATTGTTTACTTGTTCTTCTATTATGAGTATGGATGGGTATGAAAGGGGATCGCCATATAAATCCATGTCACGTGGTGTGATCCTTGAGTAATACCTTACCCAGAAATTTAAAAAGAAGATAATGTATCATCAGTTAATTTTATTTTTATGTATTTATAGGTTAAAATAAAAAATATATAATAACAATAATAAAATTAAAAGGCCACATCGTAGGTCGTGGGGAAAACCCCGTCACAACTGGCAAAGCAGCAGAGACTCGAACTCAGGACCGAAGGGAGACAGGGGCGTGCGCTTACCACTAACCTACGACTTATAATGCTTACTTATTCTATAATTTTTGTATATATACTAATATTTTACTTTTTTTATTATATAAATATATATATATATATATATATAGTTTTTTTTGGTTTTTTTTCCTCCACTAGGTAATTCTCAGAGTGACATGGAGATCAAGGGATTAAAATAGAGCAGGAAGAATTTCAACTTCAACCACCAAGTGATTTAATTCCATGATCCTCATATTCAATTTCCTTTTTTAAATACTTTTCTCTGCCTCTACCCCATTCTAAATTTTCTCTCCTTTAAACATTGCGGACAGTGTTATTTTAAGTTGGGGGGAGATAAAAAAAATATTGCTTTTGTGTCAAAAAAATGAATGATTTGAAAAAAAAAGTGTACCTTAATGGAAGGGAAAATTTCTTTAACCTTGAACATGATAATAGACATTGTACACTTTGAACTGAATATCAAATAATTTAGCATGCCCTGATTCTGATTTTAATCCATGTATATTTCATTAGCAAATATTTTAGAAAGTTTGGTTGTCTAATGTGATATTTCATTGTTTATATTTTCATCCAAATAAAAAAAGAATCACAACGCATGTCATTTGGATAGTGGGGTATTAGTTTGAGTTCATGGGGTCCCCCAAATAAATAGCATAGGTTTTGTGATCATTTTAGTTTTAATATGAGTATTCAAAAAAACAATAAATGTGTGTGTAGAGCAATGAAATGGCCTAATGCGTGGGTTTCAGCACTTGGGGATCGTGAATCCATAGTTTTCTGGCCCAAATTTAGTAATTGTATCTCTATTTATAGTAATTTGACTTTTTTTTACTCAGTTAACTCGAGATGATGCCCGAGTATGTGGGCTTCACTTGGTGCCCTAAGTTCTTTGAGCCTGGTAGTCATCAGCAAAGTCTCACTACAGGGGTTGACTCTTTTGAGTGCAATTTCAATTACCATGGAAAAATTGAAAAAAAAACAAAAAAAAACAAAAATAATAATACTCATCTTAATATTGAAATGTGATTCAACCTAGCACTTCCATCATTTCCCCCTTGAATAAAGATGAACCCCCATGTCTAATGTGATGCACAACACATCATCACTCTTAATTGATATTGGATGAAATATGGTGATGAATTTGAACAAAGGAATAGGCTTGGGATTGGAATATTCTTATGAAACTATCTTGTATTAAAATATTTTGATGGGTTTCATGATTGTTTGGTATAAGGGTTTTTGGTGATCATTGTGTATTAAAATGTTTTTGGAAAAGGGAATTTGAATTTCATATTGTTGAGATACATTTTGCTTGGGACTAGCAAATATCAAGTTGGGGGTGTGATTAGCCAATAAAAATAAATATGTTAATTAAATTTTAATGGTATTAAATGTTCCTTTTTGATATTATGGGCCTGAGTTAGGGGATTTTAATTTTGAACATCCATTCTCATCATTTGTGCACTTCATGCCTAATGTACATCAATTTAGGCCCAATGATTCATTTGATTTTTAGAAATGTAATTATCCATATTTTAAAATTATATTTTGGGAAATGGGTCTACACTTCAATATGACAATTTTTCATTCAGGGATAAATGTAGGATTCATAAAGGATTATGGGGATATTTGGTGATGAAAGGAAACAATTCTGGAGAAGGAAGATTGGACACCAGCCCACTGATGAGAATGTGGGGCCCACAATACAGACCCAATGAAGCCCAAATTTCGTGGTATTATATAATAAATATATAGTAACATATAATTATTCAAAATACAGTGATAATTCAGCCTTCATTGTGGTTATTCAGGCGTCCCAAGTTAGAGATAAAATTCTAGGCCAGATTTTGCGGCCCAGAAAAACATCTCACCAATTTAATCATATCTCAGCAACCACAAATTTATTTGGGATGAAATTTTATAGAACTCTAAGAGACATCTGTAGCTTCACTTTTTTATTTTATGTCCTACTCTAATTAGAAAATATAGAAGTACATCTAGGCATGTCTGTTCGGTGGATGCAAGATGGATGCCACTTCGAGTCAAGGATAAAGAAGTCCACTCTCCCTTACTTTCCACCACCCTGGGCCTACCATAATCAAGTGGGATGATTTGTATTGTTGGATTCTCGACCCAAGGATCCCAAAATTCCTATTTAAGGAAGATTTTTTGAAGGATTTTATCATCTTTAATCTTTGTTTACATTGTAATTTTATTATGCCGATTTGTCTTTGTAACGTTCGTCTTTCTCATGTAAGTTGTTCGAATCACCTTAGTTCTTAATAAAATTTCTTTCTTTACTCTTAATATGTTTTTCTCCATCTCACTTTGATACCATTTCCTCAAGGTGTGAATTTATTCACACCAAACCTTGTGAAATTATTCACACAACGGTGGAGTGATCATTTTCTTTTTATTGTTTTTTTTACTTCTCCAATTCCTCCCTCATGAGTCTACTTTCCACTTTCATTGAAACCATATAATCAATGGAGGGATAACCCACTTATGGGTTGATACAAGGGAGTATCAAGGGGATTTATTGGATGTTATTTCTCACTCCATTAATTTCTAATCACTTCTTTTAATTGAGAATTTTGTTTGAAGATCTTTAAACTCCTTCATCCTTGTTGATTTTATGGCCACACACTTCAAGTGTTAATACGAAAATTTACCTTGAAGTGCTCAAAACTTTGATCCTTCAAGTGTATAGGTGATTAGTATTAAAGGGTGTAGGTATTAAACCAGTAAGTGATGATGTTTTTTGATATTATTAAATGAAACCATCTCAAATATAAGAAACTGAAATAGATAAAAGGAATGCATCTAATCCACCCCAAGTGATAACCTAGGATCAACTCATTATCTTAATTTGAATTTACTTAAGTATATTATTATTCACTTAAACCCATAAAAAATCAACCCAAATTTGGAAAATTCATATCTAAAACAATCCATATAATGTACTTGTCTGTAGGTTTCTTCTTAGGTCTCTGAGGATTCGACAACCCAAGCTACACTACAAGCGATCTCTTTACCATAAAAACTTGGGTAAATTTGAGTGTGAATAAATCATAGAACTATGTGTGGCTTTATTCTTGATCTCTTGGGATACATAGTGACACCTAGACCTCATTTATTTGTTCCAAACATTAATTCTCTTAACATTTTTCCTCTTTAACCTCTCGTCACTATGTGTAAATTCCTTGGAAATTTTCATGACATTGGGCCTATGTTGGTTTCCCTCTTCATGTCGAGTTATTACCTTTATGTGTCATGAAATTATATCCAAATCCTAGAAACCATTTGTACTAGTCATAAGACCTTAAAATATAGGGCAACATGGTCCTTGTCATATGACCCAAAACTATAAGACACCGTATCCCTTTTTGTATGAATATAAATTGCTTAGATGTCCTTATCGTGATACCTTAAAATGAATGGCCCAAACATCATTTCCACATGATGTAAAACCACATGGTTCATGTCCCCATCATACAATATAAATCTAGATAATACATTAGTCCATCACAATATAGGATACCTTCATTATAGTGTTAGTTCTCTCTTACTCCATATTTCATAACTACATGTATCTTGATTCCTATCCATACAGGATATATTATGATGCCTATGGCCTCTGTATTAGGCCTAGATCCAAATCCATCCCTTTACAAGATCAGTATTTCCAACCTTTATCCCCTAAGGCCTATCTTCGCATCTAGTTTATCACTTTTTGGCTGACAACATATTTTCACCTTATAGCGGTCAAGGATTTGTGACCTTAAATAATAGAAACCCCATGGTCCTTATCAAAAGACCCTAAAAGGAGTGAATAACTCACCCTAGTAATAATATGTTAAAATATATAACAACATCCTCACTACGTGATGTAAAAATATTGTTTTACGTCCTCATCACATGACGTAAAGTTGTGTGATACCTTAAGCCCTTTCCAGAGAGGATGACTCCATTATGGCATTGATCATCTACTGCGCTATATTCTATAAATATGTGTGGCTTAATTTCTATTGATATAGGATATGTAGTGATGCCCAAATTCTTCAATCTAATCTTAGAAACAAATTCCAAACCAGAGTGATATTATCTCTCATCCTTCTATTTTTCTTTTACTCACTTTAATACAATAAATGAACCCTCACTATTCCTTGTTTCTCACACCAAGAATGACTCATGTGGGATTATAAATCTTATAAGTGACCTTATTTCATGGTCAACAAACATGGTATGAACATAACAACCTTAAAATGCCAACGAGCCTATACCCGAGTGTTAGAGACTCCTACTTGGCATCCAAGAGACCTAGGTTCAAATCAAGGTGGGGATGAATTTTTTGGTATTGTAGTAGGTACTATTTGATACTGTAGCAGCCAAAACTATTCATCTGTTTTGGGCCTTTGGGCCACAGGGCTTTCAGGTCACTAAAAAGACCAAGAATCTGGGGAAGAACACATAAGGAGCAGGCCCAGATGAGGATTCAGATAAAAATAGCAACCACTAGAAGTAGAGCTAATTGGATTGGAAGAATGAGAGGGTATGGAAACTACCATAAGGACCATGCATCATGCAGATCTTCATGAGGAAATGCTAGCTGATCATCCATGTGAGGTGTAGAGCTAGGCACCTTCAATATGTAGATGTTAGGGAGGTGGTGTTTCAAGTGTGACAGGTCTTGGGCCTTTAAGGTCATGTATTGGTTTGTGTATGGGAATTGTGCCTTGATCCTATGGGTCATGTAAGGGTTCCCCTTCAACCATTAAAAGGGGTATTATCCAAAATAAATAAAAATAATACCTTCAATCCATTCATAATAACAACCTTAAAATGGGTAAATAATCACTTTGAAGATGCTTGTATAGTGTAAGATTTCTTTCCCTCTTTTCACGTTAGGGTTTCAAAAAATAATCAAGGTTGGAAGATGTTAAAATAAAATACAAACATAGAACTATGTGTGGATTGATTCTAACTTTTACAAGATACATAGTGATATTTGGATTCTTCAACCTAAGCCCAGCCACAAAAAAACAAAAAAAAATCCCCTCAATCTTCTATGTACGAGCTAAATCTACACAGGAAATTATAGCACAGGTTTTTTTCCATTTATAAACTCATATAAAAAAACATATATCCTTTTATAATAACCTAATAAGTGTTATGAATTTATTTTATAACTACATACAGATTGATTCCCATTTAATGGGATACGTAGTGATACCAAGACCCTCGGTCTCAGGCCCAGCCGCATGTTCTTCCCATTAGGTGAGACTATCATTACTATATTTTGGCCCATGATGCCTTCATTCATGTCGGGTTCATTATTATTGGATAGATAATCCATATCAACCTCACCACTGGTCCTAGTCATAAGTCCCTAAACTCCAAGTCACCAAGGTCTTAATTGTATGACCCAAAACTACATGACACCATAGTCTGAGTCGCATGACTTTAAACTACATAGTGAAATGTACTTATCACATGACACTAAATTGTATGATCCACCATCCTCACCATAAGATGTTAAATTATTTTTCCAACATACTTTCCTTAATATGTTAAACAACATAATCCACATCCTAATAACATGACTAAATTTTTATGATGATTTGGCCCTCACCTGAGAGGACCTACCTCTGGTGTCGATCTCTAACTGCACCCTTTTTAGCACTACGTACAACTTGATTCCTGGTTTAATGGGATATTTAGTGATTCATAGACCATATTTCTTGGGAAAATCCAAAAAAAATATTCCCCATAGATGAGACGTTATTTGCTAGCATTTGTCCCCCGAGGCCCCTATTCACGTTGGGTTTGTTATAAGTAGATGGAGAAGACGTCTCACCCCCACCATTGGTCAAAGATATATGAACCTAAACTATATAAACCATTATTATTCATCATATAACATTAAACTTCATGAAATTTGATCATAGACACATGACCTTTAAACTATGTTGTGCATGTTCTAGCTTGCACGACCATAAATTACTTGAGGAGGTCACTCAAAAATGATCTTAATCAATAACCATGATGCCCCCCATAAATCTTGAGTTCCAAATCCACTATTTATAAGGTTTAAATAAAACTTACTTTTAGTCATGTTCCATTCCTTCTATCTAAGTATCATGTTTATAAATTGATGCTATAACTATAGAATTTTCCAAAACCTTTTGGACACCCCTTCTTCCATTAAACCTACTTCATATATTTTTTGGTTGAATCGTCAAGTTCCTTGACTTGATTAATCCTGTTGGTTCTCTCTCATGTGTAAATTTTGGTAGCAAGGTTTGATTGAATTGAAGGGAATCTACTAGGAAATGATAGTAAATAGAATATTTTACCACTATGCATATGAAGTAACCCCTAGTAGACAGTTTGGTCCTATAGTAAAATTCCACCTAAACCCCATGAACTTTTTCTATATTGAGCATGGTAATGGCCATCCAACTCCCACCAATCTCCATAAATTGTATGTGGCATTAGTTTTCCATATTTACTAATAGTTATTCTACTCCCTCCAATATTCTATCCTGATTTATACATTTGAGTACATGATTTACTTTATCTATTTTTCTATGTTAAAAGGGATTAAGAATGTTTTTGTGTTTTATGCCATAATACTCATAAACTGTTATTCCTGTATCGATCCCAGTCATGAACTACTCCCCCATTCATGGGGTTACGTGTTCTGGCATTGGATCCACCTGGGTCCCTACATTCACTTAAGGTTTGGTTTTCCTTGGCCAAAAATCTAATCTTCTTATAGTCCAAGTTGTATGACCTTAAATCCAAGCACCTCGTAGTCTTATTCATAAAACCCTAGTGGTCTTGGATGTAAGACCTTAAAAGGCGCAACACATTTTTCAAAGTTATGTGACCTTAAACTACAACAATCATATGCCCTGTGACATGACATTAAACTATGTGACTAATGTCCTTCTCACAATGATGTTAAAATTTATGACCCTTATCCAAGATACATGAAGTTAAATTATGGAGTAAGGTCCTCATCACATGACCCTAAACTATAGAAAATTTGAGTCCTTATAGCATAAAATTAAATTACATGAAACATGGTCCATTCTATGTGACCCATTACCTACATGAGGTCTAGATCCATGTAAAGGTACCTGGTATATGATCCATATCTATAAATTAATATTAGGTTTGAATACTCCATTTCTAATAAAACTTATATTTTTTATCTTGGGTACTAGATTTGGAGAATCACATTATTCCTATCCCATATTAGGATGAAATATAAAAATTACCCTCCCCTTGTAAGAGATCGATCTATATAAGGGTCCCATCCTTTCTGAAGGATTTGTTGGTTATGGTTATACATCCCAACCAAAATGGCATGGTCTATCCAAAATATAACCTACATTACCCCATTTACTTACATACAAGTTAGATATTTGTAAAGAAAGTTTCAACAAGAAATATGTGTGGCTTAATTTCGATACCATGGGATACATACTGATGCCTTGATATTATATTTTCAGGCCCATCCATGAATTTTCATTGATTTTAATGAATTCCCTCTATGAAATCCAATTAAATGAAAATTCCCCCACATGTTATTTTTCATAAACTCTTGTGTGTTTTGAATGATTTCCCAAGTTTTATTTTGTTTCTCACAATGAGCAAGACTCGTTTCATATTAAAGGACCTAGAGAGTCTCTTTGACTAGCATGATTCGGATTCATTTTTATTCAAAGATAGGAAACTTAGTCCACATGGAAGGAAATTAAAATGTGAGGTAGAATTCTATCCATAATGACTCAAAACTAATCATGGTGGCTCATTTATTTTGGAATCCTTATTCCCTACATGATAGATCAATCCATGTATAAGTATTTGGATCATAAACTATTTATACCTTAGAGTAAAATTCCCCTTCCCCTATAAATGATCCATATCTATGCAGGATACCTTTTCATTCAAAGAACTATGTGTGGTTTGATTATCAATTTGGAAAGATGTGTAGCGATGTTGAGATTTCATATCCTTATCCCATCCACCAACATTTGGTCCAAGAACTATGACCATAAAATATGTATTTCACCCCATGGGATAATATATTCTATCATTGGGCTCGTTATTCACATTGGGTTCTTTCATTCCCTCGCTATACAGGATGTCCCTCCCTTTTGTTCCAAGTTATGCAATCTTAAACCCCGGTAATATTTGGTTAAAGTTGTATAAACTTAAAATTTATCCCTTCATGGTCTTAGTAGAAGGACCTTAAACTAAAAATAAAAATAGCTGAAGTTGTATCCATTTTCCACAAGATGGTGTTCAATATATGATGATGTAACCTTTAGGGTTCTTGAACCCTTATTGAATATCCTCATTCTCCATGAACCCACTTTATATCTCTAATTTATATATCAACCAATTTCTTGAGTCTTTATCTTGGAATCCCTCAAACTTGAGTTGATAATCCTCTTGTTTCTCTGTTGTATAGAAATTTTGGTTATAGGGATTGATTGATCCAAAGGGATCCTGCTAGAAAATTATGGTGAATAACACAGTCTTCAACTGACCCTATGAAGTAGCCTATAATGGATTTTTTATCCCTGGAGAGTCCACCTAAAATCCATGCACCATACATTAACTAATTGTGGAATTAGTTTTCTACCATTACTAATGGTTATTATAATCCCACCAGTATTTAGTTCTAATTTATTCAAATGTTCATAGGTTATGATTTACATACTCCAATAACTCAACTATTTGAAAAGATTTAATTACCCTCAATGTTACACACTCATTCATCATTCCCGCTTTCAAATAAATATTGTGACTCTATATTCTTGTGACCCTTATTATTTGGGTGTGTATATCCTTTAGAGATGTTGAAGCCTTAAGTTGATCTTATCCTTTTGGAAACTCACAGCCAACCAAGGTCCAATATTAATGATTATAAACCAAATGCCTCAGTTCAAGCACTATGACATTAAACTAAGTGTACTTAACCATGAGATCATATATACCAGCATTGACCTCTCCATTCATGTTAAGTTTCTATTATCCCTTGTAGTATGGAATGCTCACCCACCATTCTTGGTCCAAGTTATGTAACCTTAAAGCTCAAATAAATTTAGTCAAATATGTAAGACCCTAAATTCTATCCCAACATCAATCCATCTCGTGAGACCTTAAACTTATAATGGAAAGATACATAGTACTCGCTGGGTTGAAAACCCACAAAGGGTACCCTGTGAAAAAGTATAGACTCATCTCACTAGGCATGCACCCCACACAACCTAGGAAAAAAATGATCATTTGAAATAAAAGTAAAATGCATAAAACTTGTCATGTTGAAAATCCACAATGGGTGTCCTAAGAATAATTCAATTTCTTACCTGTTATAACTCTCCATTAATATATTAGGCAAAAGTTAGCATAAAAATAAAAATATATAAAACTCATAGGGACCATCGTTCGAACCTAAAAAAATCAATCTATGCTCGCTAGGTCTATTAACCTAATAAAAAATTAAAGCATGTGTTTTCTTCTCAATATTTATTTAAGGGTACTAAATCCCCACAAGACTTTAAACTGTATGAAATGTGTTCTATCATACATCACTTTAAACTACTTAGAGAGGCCTAACACATGTGGCCTGAAATTTTGGCATGAGATTCAAATCTGTGCAACATCCTCATAGACACATGGGTCTCTACACATGAATCCATGGTAAAATGATGATATCAAATCTTCTACATATGATATATATATACTTTTCATATTTCAACATATAGTTCTTTATTAATAAACCTATATTAAAAATTTCATCCCTCTATGTATGAGCTTTATCTACATAGGAGTACCCTTAAAAAGAACTATGTGTGGCTTGTTTATTACTCTCATAGGATACATAGTAACATCCACATAACCTATCTTGGATCCATACACAAATAAAATTTAATTCCACCACCCTTCCATTTCTAGAATTTATACCTTTCCCGATTTATTATATTCATGCCCTAACTTGAGATTACTCCTCTAGAAAGATCAAAATCCTTGAGTAAATTGTTTCTATTGGTTACCCAAATTCATTGAGTCAATATTATTCTATTGGTGACATCCAAAATCCTTGATTTTATATCTAACCTTTGGAAATAATCCTCTCATTAGTGAGATAACTCAAAATCCCACTAGATGATTTATAAATACATCAAAGTTCCCTACATTTAACTTAGAATCAGATTATTTTTATTTTGAATGAATCCAATTAAAAGGGGTCATTTTTTAGTATTTAAAAATTCTTTCCATGAAATTTTCCACACACTTGAGGATATTATCCTCACTTAGACAAAACATATCGAGTTTGAGTAGAAATATGCCTCCAAGCTGGAAGAAGAAGCAGATTGAATTTTCATGTATCGTAATAATTCTCACAGACCGAGTGATGGAGATTCCTCATAAAGGTTTCCCTATATGGTGGTGTGGTAGTGAGAACCTCCCTCTAGGATTAGGCCATGTATTTCTAAAATCAATGATAAAAAATTTTTAGTTCCTTAAAATGGATTTTTGAGGGTCCATAGGGAACTTTTTGAAATCATAAAACACATCAATAGGGTATATACACCTTATATATGTGTGTAGTTTGATTCTAAATATTCAATTTGACTACTCATGGAGCCCAAACAGACTTACTAATCAAAAATTATGAACATTGAAAGTTATTCTCTCGCACATATTCGCCAATCTCATAGAGGTCTAGTTTTTGTGGATCACTTTCAAACACGTCATTTAGGTCTCCCCTATGTGGCACACCCACACATTTCCAAACATCATGAAATACTTACATGAACCACCTATACAAGTGACTTGTACAAACAGACCTCTTCACCTAGTCTCCCCATTTGAGAGGACTGGAGGATAAAGAGACTGCTTGAAGATCTACTAGACCAAGTCTCTCATACAAGTCCTATAAACCCTTAGGTAGTTCCCTAATACTAAAAAATATTGAATTAGAAATATTCAATGTATTAAGGTCCCTCAAGTTCTAGAATACCAATAAAATTTAGAAGATCCATCCCAACTAATAAAAACAACAAGAGAAAAAGGACCTTTTATGGATCAAAACTTGATATCCAATCATCTAAAGACATATGAAGAGACCCTTGAATTTTATATCAAGGCCTCTCCCAAGCGTTGTCTCCAAGGTTATTCATTTACCAAGAGGTATCTTCAACTTTCTTATGTCCACCCCTTGCAAGGCATCCCCATCTCACCGAGTTCCACCCTATGTGAGGCATCTCCACCTTGCCCAGGTCCACCCTAAGAGATGTACATCTAGCTCTCCCAGGTCCACCCTCATGAGGAATATCCATCTCACCCAAGCCCACCTTGTGCAAGGCATCTCTCACTCACCTAGGTATACATTTTTTAAAGCACCTTCAACTCACACAGGCCTTACATGGGTGAAGCACCTTCAACTCACCTAGGCCTTACTTAGAAAAAGAACCTCTATCTCACCCATTCCTTACCTGGGAGAATCACCTTTAGCTTTCCCAAGTATTATCTAGGTGAAGAACATATAGCTCTCCTAGGTCCACCCTACATGAGACATCCTTTGATCCCTCTCCTTCACCACTAATGTTAAGGCACCCCTCTCCATGGAAATCCCATATAAGGGATACCAAATGAAAACCTCCATCAAGGCATCCATATTTTCATGATCATGGTGAAAGACACGCCAGCATGTGACCCATTAGATTTTTCACTCCCTCAGTTAAATATATCCTTCACTTATCCTACCAAATAGGTAGGGTCCTTGGAATGCTTATAATTTTTCATTCTCCCAATAACGAGGACCCCTATCATGGAGTAAATTACAAGGACCTCTCTATTTCAAGTAGTGGGGGGAACCACTTTCTTTTACCTTCCATAAGGTTCAATTCTTGGTGTTTCTCTCCACCCATCAAAGTGGTCGTCACCTATCAAAATGGTTACCCTAGGGCATCCATCATGGAGTAATCCCCTAGTCTTTCTTATGGTCCATTCCCCAACCTTCCATATCCTCACCCTAATCCACCAAAAAATGAAGGATATTGTATGGGTTTTCAAATCTTCAACTTACTCTTATTTTTTACACCAAGCATGACTCATGTTGGCTCAGAGGTTAGTTAAAATCATTTCATCGACATGATAAAATACCACCAAATGGGACTCTTAATTGTTTTAAGAACCAATATTAACAATATCCCTTCCACATATTTTGAGTGTATGGGGGTAAATATGGGAATCCTCATAGGGTTAATCCCTAAACAAACCATAAAATATCCATGAGTTGAGATACTCCTCATGGTTTAAGAAACATGGTCATACTCCTAGGTGAAATCCCCAATCAAACCTTGAAATTTCCGTAAATATAGATAATCCTCATCTTTCCATAAACATGGAAATTATACTAGGTTTAATCCCCAACAAAACCTTCAAATATACATGAGTTGAGATACTTATCATGTTTCTAGAAACATAGTAATACTCTTAGGAATAATATCTAACAAAACCCTCAAATATCTATGAGTCGGGATAATCATCATGGTTCCAGAAACATGGGCATCCTCCTAGGTGTAAACCCTAACCAAACCATCAAATCACCATGAATTGATATACTTATCATGGTTCCCTAAACATAGGCATCCTCCTGGGTGTAAAACTAAACCAAACTTTCAAAACTCCATGAGTCGAGATACTCCTCATGGTTCTAGAAACATAGGAATCTTAAAAGGTGTAAGACCTAACAAAACATTCAAATATCCATAAGTCAAGATACTTTTCATGGTTTTAGAAACATGGGAATTTTTATAGGTGTAAGAATCAATTAAACCTTCGAATATACATGAGTTTAGATATTCCTCATGGTTACCAAAACATGGACATCGTACTAAGTGTAATCCCTAACCAAACTTTAAAATATCCATAAGTCAAGATACTCCTCATGGTTCTAAAAAAATGGGAATCCTACTAGGTGTATGCCCTAAACAATCCTGCAAATCTTCATGAGTTGAGATACTCCTCATGGTTTCATAATTATTTGCATCCTCATAGGTTTAATCCCTAAAAAATCCTTAAGATATTCATGAGTTGAGATACACCTAATGGTTCCATAAACATGAGAACCCTCCTAGTGGTAATCCCCAACCAAACCTTTAAATCTCCATAATTCAAGATACTCCTCATGGTTCTAGAAAAATGGGCATCCTTCTGGGTGTAATCCCTAACCAATTCTTCAAATATCCATGAGTCGAGATACTCCTCATGGTTCCAAAAACATGGATATCATCCTAGGTGTAATACTAAACCAAAATTTCAAATCTTAATGAGTTGATATTTTCCTCATGGTTCTAAAAACATGGGATTACTCCTAAGTGTAACCCCAAAAACATACCCTTACCTAACCCACATACTAGTTTAGATAAATTAGTGTAGACCATGCATAATCCTCACCATATTTCCTATTATATACCCTTTCACAACATAGTAATATTTTCCAGGTAGCCTCCATGTATAATTCCTTATTTAAAATCTAATGGTACACTCTCATGCAATGTAACTGATCTTTTTATCTCTCTTGTTTGTCACACTAATAAAGATTTGGGTGGTCTTAGAGATATAAAATGATCATATCATTATCATAGTGAAAGTACCACTATTATGGGCCTCCTATTGAGGTGTAACTCCCAATAATTCCATTGAACTACATGGGATCTGATTCCCATCTTTAAAAGGATACATAGGATGCCTCTTTGAGGTCTGAGCCCAATGTCATTTCCCCTTTAACCATTTCATTTAACTACATGTATTTAAATTCCTATTTTTATAGGATATGTAGGATTCCTCTTTCAGGTTCAATCCCAACTTTAAAATACTAACCACCTCCCTGGAAGGCAATAAACTCCATAGAGCACAAATATCTGACTGTAGAACAAAGTATCACGAATTAATAATAAATATATGGGGAACCTATAATTCATGTAGAAGTTTACATCAAACACATAGTATCAATAAAATAATTAGCACAGGGGTAACCATTCCCACACTAATATTTGAAAATTATTCATGAATACATATTAAATTTATAAGAGAGTCCCATAGTAGGCAATAATATCCCTCAAAAGGGTGTGTTGATCCCAACCTTCCATCCTCTAGACCAATTAATTTTCTAAGATATCATTGGAAATTTCCCAGTGACCTCCTACCTTTGGAAAGAAGGTCTTCATTAACTTGAAATGAGTGTGTGTGTGTAAATGTAATTATAGTTTCCCATGCAGAAACAAAATTGTAAAAATGATTTAAATCTTTCAACTGTGATATCCTTTCACAATAAAATTTCATGACATTATCATGTGAAACAAAATGACCTGATATGAAACCTTTAACTATGAAAGAAATTTATCAACCATGAACTAGTATATGTGATATTTCACTAATGAGTTTCTTTTTTTCCTAATTAGAACATTCAATACATCAATCCAAATGGAATCTATAAATCCACCAATTAATTACAAGATCATCAAAAAAGTTGGTAGCATCTGCCTGATGCCTGTGAAAAACTAGTATACATGACAAACATATGCTTCAAGGACCATAGATACCATGGCCTCATGGCCTCAATTTACACTTTCATTGATGAAATACTTATAGAATCAAGTGGAAAATGTACTATTTTGGTAGTATCATTATGATGGATCCATTACAACATTGGAAGTAGTCCATAAATGTCTTTAGATGACGAATACCCATAATCATTACCATTAGCAATAGATTGTGAGGAATCAAGTAGCGCCCATCACCAATCCACTTGTTTTATGATCCTATACCATGAGGGAAGAAACCCATTCCTTCTCTATCATAGGGTGTTAGAGGATGACACCTACCACATTAAGGAAATCAACTAGGAGATGTCCATGAGTGCTCTTATCTATCATGGTCATCATCATTTTCACTGATGTGTGACCCCAATTCAACAATAATTTTCATAAGAAACAGTTCATATCTAATCCATATAGATTCAAGCATCCCAAAGGATATCCCACTAGGGGAATCTAGTCATTGAAACCCCAGAGTAGGTATAGTTCATTGTTGCTGCTAACACCTTAGAGTCCTATCAACATGTCCTGATAGTGGCTCACGGTTGATTCCATATTACCACTAGTGATAATATTTAATCATCTACATACCTGGACTCGGTGATAGTATAATCATAGGTAAAACCCCATCCCATAGGTATAGGGGTATTTTTATCCATAAATTCATCTACTAGATTATCTATTGGGAAAAAACATACCTAGAACATAGGTATTCCTCCCCCAAGGAAATCTATGTTTCCTCCCACATGTTTGACATTAGTGAATTTCATCATTGTTGAAATAGATAATGATTAAAACATTGATACTATCAATAATGAGGTAGATGTGGTCACATTCACTACCCACCCATCACCTAACCATGGTAATTATTTCTCAGTGGTCAACTTGAAGCAAGAGTAGTAGAACTTTACCAGGTCAATGTTAAGTTACTCAAGGGCGGAAAATGATTTGAGTACAGTTATCATATTAAAGATGTTATATATTTAACTAAACTTATTCAATGTAAGAAGTTTTCTCAACCAGTAATATAAGAATTGATATACCCCCTTGAATTTATATGACAACAATCAACCCATTCTACTACAGTACCAAATGATTTCTAAGTGCTACCACCACTAGGAAGACATCAGCTACAAATTTAGAAAACTCATCCAAAATTGACTCAGATTGGGATATTTTATGAATTATTAGATTCCCTAATTACTTTTAAATATTCTCTTGAAGTCCAACATGCACTGGTAAAACCATAGAGGAAATTTTATCCTAAGTGGTTGGATTCAACTCCTCCCCCTCCCAACTTTAGGAACCCAAATTTTTCTACATTTGATGGAGGGGGTGATCCAGAAAATCATCTCTCCCACTTATCTTCCAAGTGTGGCCCAATGTTTGGATCCCCATAAAAAAAATAGGTTTCCAAGCTTAGATGATTTTTACAGACCTTGGAAGTCCCTACCTTTTCTTGGTATATTAATCTTAAAGCTAGGTCTATCTCAATCTGGGAAGATCTCCATCAAAAATTCCTCTACCAATTAATTTCTACACTAAGGAAAATAAAAATCCTTGACCTCTATAATTATAACCAATAGTAAAATGAGATAACCATGTATTTCATTTAAATATGCAAGGTTATGATGTATTCTATGGAAACAAAAATTCCTCAGGAACAATTATAGGAGATCTATGTGGAAAACATATAGGATGAGTTGTCAACTATTAATATTACATTAAACTATCTAGGTGGTTTTTGAGAATTTGTGAATATCACACAATATACATAGGATTCTATTCATAGGACTAAGGAAATAGCTTATCAAGAAACACCTATGTTGAAATAGAACTCAGGTAAAACTGGATCAGTTTCTTAACACCATCATACTGAAAAGGATGAAGAGGTGTAACCTTGAAATAAGGAAGGATAAAATTTATTTCTTTCATAATGATTAGGTTCTAGGTTACTTCACCTTTTCTATATAATAAAAACTAATCATTCTTCTAGAAATCAATAATCCAAATGAAGTAGGGCAGGATGACTACCCAAATTACTACCCTTACCATAGTATGTTGGTTCACACGATCCCAGAATTCTTCATCATCAAATATCTACTACAAAATTTGATATTTGAGGGTAAAATTCCAATGGGATATTCTATGGAACATGTGTAATATGATTCAACCATTTTATCTAAATAAAAAATAATAATAATGTTCAAGGGCACTAACCCACCAAATGAGAAAACGAGCACCAACCCACCAAGTGATAAAAAGGGAATCGAACCACCAAACAAGAAAAAGGATGCCAACCCACCAAATGAGTGAAATAGTGTCAACACACTGAATGAGAAAAAGGGTTTCGACCCACTAAATGAGTAAAAGGATGTTGACCCACTAAATGAGAAAAAGGGTTTCAACCCACCAAATGGGATACTCAACTAAAGAGGATCACTAACTCAATTATTTCTCCATCAACATGGTATCAACCATATCTAAATACTTTACATGTGGCTCTGATGAGAATTCTCTTGATGAGGATCATTATAAATTACCAAAATCTTTAGATCCACAATAAGTTTTCCCACCCTCTTCTCTAATAATTATTGATGAAGGTCTTAGTGATACCCTTACCTCCTCTAGAGAAGGCATTATCAACCCTGTTTAGCATTCATAGTTCAAAATTGATGGAAAATGTAGCCAATGTCAACAGAAATTCCAATCTATGGAGTTTAATTTGAGACTCTCGAATTTTCCACCCATCCTACCCTTAAAAGGGAAAGGGTTTCGAAAATTATTCATCTTGTCAACCCCTTGAAGACAATAGGGACATCTTTTTTCAAGAACAGATCACACATTTGATGTAAGAAAATGAGGATCTCTCCATATTAATTATAAAAATGTTTCATGGGTCTTTTAACCATGATGTATTACTAAAATCCTCTTATAGAGGTCCCCCTTGAAGTTAAGTACCCCGTCCCATAGGGATAATGGTATTTTAAAAAAAATCCACCCCATCACTGAGTGAATTTTGGGCCTCGTTCCTCCTCACCCCAACCCACAGGGATCGGGGAATTTTCATATTTTAATGGACCCTATACCACAGGATTGAGGTAATTTACATGTTTTATATCTTATTATCAGTTTTATTTGAGAAATTTTTTACCTTGGTAGTTTTGACTAATTTTTCAAAAGATTAATATTTCCTCAATCTATGGGAGGAATACCAACATTTGGGGCCTATCATGCTTCAACTTCTCCTACTAAATTGATAAAGATTTGGGAACTACCTCTTAGACCTAGAATTTAGCCACACTCCCATACCAATAGAGGAATATTTGATAGAATGTGGAAGCATTGTCATAATTTATCACTTGATGATAGACAAATGAAAGTGTATTATTTCCAATTAGATAAAGTCCCCAAGTATTTTTTTTCTATTCCATGGAAAATGATTTGATCATTATCCCATGAGTGAAGAAGATAAAAGAGGAAGATTTGAGAGAACATTCAAAATAATTCCCCTACTATTGATTATTAAGAAAAAAATTGAGAGGTTCTTTGTCTTCAAGGATTGGATTCATATTCAAATATATGAGGGGATATTAGAGCCACTGAAACCTGAATATCAGCATCATCCATGTAGAAATCCTGATCATAACATGTTATGTGTATCAAATCCTTTAGTCCATACATCTCTTAAGAATAGATGAAGTAAGGTATATTCCTTTATGTATGAGGATGTGGTTGTATACTTCACATACTCATTAGAGAAAAAATTATCAAGATTCCTAGGATCAAGATACCCATAGAGAAAATCATGAAATATCATCCCAATTATTTTCCCTAACATAGAGTTTTGGGAAATGTAATTGAAGAATTATTTATATTCAAATATTGGATCCATAATCAAGTAGACAAGGGCCTTTTAGAGTTATATAATCCTAAGACTCATTCCACGTTCATGAGATTTATTCTCACTCCACCAAAAGATCATCATTCCTAATGAGTTACAACCATGGTCCTAGTTATAAGACCTTAAACTACAAGACACTAATGGTCCTAGTCATAAGACCTTAAACTATAAGACACCACTAGTCCTCATCATAATACCTTAAACTACAAGACATTATAGTCCTTTATGCATGACTTTAAAATACATAAAGGTCCTACTCACATGAACCTAAAAGGAATGAACAACTTATCTTGGTCTCATGATGTAAAACTACATGATTTCATGGGTCCTCACCAGAGAGTATGTTGTGCTTCCAGTGTCAGTCTCTCACCACGCCACATCATATAACTATGTGTGGCTTTATTCTTGATCTTATAGGATATGTAGTGATTCCTTGACCACCTATCCATGGTCCATCCTTGAATGATATTAACATTTGTCCTCTCTTTCCTCCCCTCACTATGTGTAATTTCCTCAGAAATTTGCATGACATTAGGCCTTTGTTGGCCCCCCTCTTTATGCCAGATTATTATCTTTACATGTATTACAATTATCTATGAAGTATAGCAACCAATGGTCCTATTCATAAGGCCTTAAACTACAAGACACCATGGTACTGGTCATATAACCCAAAAATAAAGGACATTGTAGTCCTTTATATATGACTATAAATTTCATAAAGGTCCTTATCATGTGACCTTAAAAGGAATGACCTAAACATTCTTTATTTGTGATGTAAAATTGAATGGTTCACATCCCCATTACATGACATAAAACTTTGTAATACCTTAGGCCCTCACCAAATAGGATGCCTCCATTATGGTGTTGGTTATCTCTCATGCCATATTTAAAAACTACATGTGGCTTTATTCTTGTCCATATAGGATATGTAGCAATGCCTATGGCCTATATCTAAGATCTTACCCCAAACACCTTTACAAGATCATTTTTTACAAATTTAATCCTCTAAGGCCTCTCTTCACAACTATTTTGTTGCTTGTTTCCTTGAGAGGACATATTTTCACCTCATATTGGTTAAGTTTTTTTGAAACTACTAGTTTACATCCCCATCACATGATGTAAAACTATATGATACCTTAGTCCCTTACCAGAGAGGATGCCTCCATTATGGTGTCAGTTATCTACCACTCTATATTCTAGAAATATGCATGGATTTATTCCTATTGATATAGGATACGTAGTGATGTCGTTGGGATTATTCAATCTAATCCCATACATAAATTCCAAACTAGGGTGTGGTTATCTCACATCCTTCCAGTTTTCTTGTACTCACTTCCATGCAATGAATGAACCCTCACCATTCCTTGTTTTTTAACACTAATCATGACTCAAGTGGGAATTGGAATATTAAAAGGGACCTTTTTAAGTGGTTAAGGCACATGGTTTGAACATCACATCCTTAAAATGGACAAAAAATTACTTTGAAGATGCTTATGCAGTGAAATATTTCTCACCCTATTTTTCATTAGGGTTTCAATAAATCATCCAAGTCAGAAGATTCTAAATTGAAAGACAACCATAGAACTAAATGTGTCTTGATTATTAATTTGATGAGATAGTAGTGGTGCCTAGATTCTATGACCTAGGCCCAAATTCAAAACAAACACACAAAAATCTATCACTCTCCTGTGTATGAGCCAAATCTACACGGGAAATTATAGCATGATTTTTGTTTCCATTTATAAACCTATGCTCAAAAAATTACCCTATCACCATATAATAACCTAATAAATTTGAGTAAATTATTTAAGAACTACATATGTCTTGATTTCCATTTCATGGGATGCGTAGTGATGCCTATACCCTCAGTCTTAGGCCCAACCATTTGTTCTTACCCTTAGGTGAGACTGTCTTTGCTACCTTTCAGACCCTAAGGCCTTCATTCACACCGATTTCATTGTTACTGGATGGAAAATCCATCTCACCCTCACCAAAGGTCCTATTAATAAGAACCTAAACTGAAATTCATCAAGGTCCTAGTCATATGACCCAAAACTACATGACATCATAGTCTAAGCTACATGACTTTAAACTTACTATAACAATGTCATTATCACATTATGTTAAACTGTATTATGTAACCTACTCACTGTAAGATGTTAAATTATGTTTCCAATTTCCTTTCATAAAGATGTTAAACTTCTTGTTATATATCCCGATCACATGACTCAAAGTCATGTTATGCTTTGGCCCTTACCTGAGGGGACCTACCTCTGGCGTCGGTCTCTAATCATGCCCCTTTTTAGTACTACGCACTGCTTGATTTCTAATTTCATAGGGTGTGTAGTAATTCCTATACCCTTTTTCTTGGGAAAATATAAAAAAATTATTCCCCATAGATGAGACTATATTCACTAGAATTTGGCCCCTAATGACCCTATTAATGTCGAGTTTTGGTATAACTATATGGAAAAGATGTCTCACCCTCACCATTGGTCAAATTTATGCAACCCTAAACTATATATACCATTATACTTTGTAGTATGATGTTAAAATTCATGAAATTTGGTCTTAGATACATGACCTTTAAACTACGTAGTGTATGGTCCAACCTATATGACCATATACTGCTTGAGGATTTCACTCACAAACAAACTTAATCAATAACTATGAATCCCCCATACATCTTGAGTCCCATATCCACTCTTTTTAAGGTTTAAATGAACCTTCCTTTCAGTTTTGGTTTATTCCTCCTACCTAAGTATCATGTTTAGAACTTAATCATATAACTGTGTAATTTTTCAAAACCTTTTGTACACCCCTTCTTCCATTCAACCTAATTCATACCTTTTTATGGATGAATCATCAAGTTCCTTAAGTCAATTAATCCTCTTGGTTCTCTCTCATGTGTAAATTTTGGTAATAAGGTTTTATTGAACTAAAGGGACCCTTCTAGGAAATGATGGTGAATATAAAAACTTCCCATTAATCCTGTGAAGTAACCCGTAGTGAACATTTTGGTCCTGGAGGAAAATTCCACCTAAACCCCATGTGAGTTTTACAGATTGAGTGTGGTAATGTCCAGCCTACTCCCATTAATCTCCTTCGACTACACATAGAATTAGTTTTTCCACTATTACTAATGGTTATTCTACTCCCTCCAACCTCCAATTCTAATTCATATATTTGAGGAAAAGATTTACTTTATATATTTTTCTATATTCAATGGGATTAATAATGTTTCTGTCTTTTATGCCATCATACTCTGCAATTGTTATTCCTATATCGGGCCCAGTCATAAAATACTCCTCTATCAATGGGGTTTCTTTTTCTAGCATTGAATCCACTTGGGTCCCTACATTCACTTCAGTTTTGGTTTTACTTGGCCATAAATCACATCTTCTTATGGTCCAAGATATATGACCTTAAATACTAGGACCTCGCGATCATAGCTGTATAACCCTAATGGTCCTAGATTCAATACATTAAAAGTAAAAACGCATTGATCAAATCTATGCGAGCATAAAATATATAAATCATACATCCCTGCAACATGATGTTAAACTGCATGGACAGTGTCCTGATCATAATGACATTAAACTATATGAAACTCATCCAAGACATGCGATGTTAAACTATGGATCAAGGTCCTCATCATGTGACCCAAAACTATTGCACATTCAATTCCTTGTAGTATGACATTAAACTTCATAACACATGGTCCATTCTATGTGAACCATCACCTATATGAGAGATAGATCCATATAAAGGTACCAGGTATGATAGCAATATATAAATTAATAGCATGGCTGAATACTCTATTTCTAATGAAACACGGGTCTTTTATGTTGGGTACTATGTTTGGATACTCACATTATTCCAATACCATACCAGGATAAAATATGAAAATTACCTTTCCTTATGTAAGATCTCAATCTATATAGGGGTCATATCATTTCTCAAGGATGCATTGTTTATGTATATATATCCCAACAAAAATTTCATGGTACATACTAACTATGACCTACATTACCCCATATCCTTGCATATGAGTTATACCTTTATAAAAAAAGTTTCAAAAAAGAACTATGTGTGGATTTATTACTATACCATGGGATATGTAGTGGTTCCTTGATATTCTATTTTCAATACCATCCATGAATTTTAATTTATTTAAACCATGTCTCTCCATGAAATCCAATTGAAATAAAAATTTCCCCCACACGTTCCCTATCATGTACTCTCATGTAATTTGAATGATTTCCTAAGTCACATTTTGTTTCTAATGAAAAACATGAATCATGTGACCTTAGAGGACCTGGATAGTATCTTCGACTTTCTTGATTGAGTTGAATTTTTATTCAAATATAGGGAACTTAGTCCCTAGAGCATGAAATTAAAATTTGAGGTAGAATTCAATCCATTATGACTCAAAATTGATCAGGGTGGACCATTTATTATGGCCTCTTTCTTCCCCACATGTGAGATCAATCCATGTATAATTATTTAGCATAGGGATAATCTATTCCTTATTGTAAAATTACCCTTTCCATGTATATTATCCAGATCTATGAAGGATACCTTTCATTCCAAGAACTACACATGGCTAGATTCTCACATTGTAGAGATACAAAGTGATGCTAAGATTTCCTATCCTTGTACCAGCCTCTAACATTTGGTATGAGCACTATGACCATATAATTTTTGTTTCAACATGTGGGTAATCTATTCTATAATTGGGCTCATTATTAATGTTAGGTTATGCCATTCCTTCACTATGAAAGATGTCCCACCATTTTGGTCTAATATGTGCAACCTTAAACATTAGTAGAATTTTTTCAAAGTTGTATGACCTTAAACTTTATCCCTTCATGGTATTAGTTTTAGGACCTTAAACTACAAATCAAAAAAATCTAAGTTTGTATCCCTTTTCCATAGGATGGTGTTCAATATACTATGATGTGCTGCTTAGGGTGTTTGAACCCTTCTTGAATATTCCTATTCTCCATGAACCCACTTCATTCACTAATGTCCAAATCAACTATTTCCTTGAGTACTCCTCTTGGAATCCCTCAAACTTGAGTCAATTGATCCTCTTGGTTATATATTTCATGGAAATTTTTGTTATAAGTATTTATTGATCTAAAGGGACCCCTCTACGAAATGATGTTGAATAGCATAGTTTTCTACTAATCCTATGAAGTAACTCCTAGTAGACATTTTAGACCTAGAGGAAAAGTCCACCTGAACCCCATGAACCATCCATTGACTAATTATGGAATTATTTTTTTGACATTGCTAATGGTTATTCTAATCCCACCAGTATCTAGTTCCAATTTATTTAGATGTTCATAGGTTATGATTTACATACTCCATAACCTAACTATTTGATAAGATTCAAGTACCCTCAATGTTACACAACCGTTCATTGTTCCCACTTTCAAAGAAACATTATGAATCTATATTATTGTTCCCCTTCCTATCTGGGTGTGTCTCTCCTTTCAAGATGTTGAAGTCTTAAGTTTATCTTCTCCATTTGTAAACTCACACCCAACTAGGGTCCAAGTTTCATGACCATAAATTGAGCACCTCATTTTGAGCATTATGACATTAAACTAAGTGTACTTAACCACAATATCATCTATACCAGCATTAACCTCTCCATTCATGTTGAGTTAATATTGTCCCTTGTAATATGGAACATCTCACCCACCATTCTTGGTCCAAGTTGTGTGTCCTTAAAACTCAAAAAAAAATTGGTCAAAGTTGTATGACCATAAATTATATCCCTATATCAGTCCATCTTGTAAGACCTTAATCTACCAATAGAATGATAGATAATACTTTCTAGGTTTAAAACCCACAAAGGGAACCCTTTTCAAAAATCTAGACTCAACTTTCTAGGAAGGAACCCTGCACAACCTAGAAAAATCATGATCATTTTAAATAAATGGAAAACGCATAAAACTTATCAGGATGAAAACCCACAAAGGGTGGTATGAGCATAATCCAAGTTCCTACCTGCTAGTCCTTCCCATTAATGTCTTATGAAAAATTTAGCATGAAAATAAAAATATATAAATCTCATAGGGAACATTGTTTGGCCCTCGAAAAAATCAATCTATACTCTCTAGGTCTATTGACCTAGGAAAAATTATAGAACGTATTTTATCCTCAATATTTGTTTGAGGATGCCAATTCCCCACATGACGTTAAATTATATGACACATGGTATATCTTTCATGACCTTAAACTTCTTAGAGCATCATACCCCATCACGAGAGTCATATTCATTCAGCATCCTCAAAAAAACATGGGTCCCTACACATGAATTCATGGTAAAGGAATGATATCTCCTATCATACATATAAGATATATCTACATAGTATATTTCATCATATGGTTTCTTTATCAATGAAAATATGTCAAAAATTTCATCCCTCTATGTATAATCTTGATCTACATAGGATTCCCCTTAAACAGAACTATTTTTGATTTGATTCTTACTCTTATAGAATATATAGTGACATCCAGATCTCTAATATTATATCCAACCATAAATCAACTTTTATTCCACCACCATTTCATTCCTAGAATATGTACCTTTCCAAATTTAGGATATTCATGTCCTAACATGAGATCAATCCTCTCAGTAACTCAAATGTCTTAATTAAATTGTTCCTCTTGGTTACCCAAATTCCTTGAGTTGATATTATCTGCTTGGTGAAATCCAAAATCCTTGGTTTGAGATCCACCTTTTTTAAAGAATCCTCCCTCTAGTGAGATAGCTCAAAATCCCACCAAATTATTTAGGAATGTGTCAAACTGGCCTAAATTTACCTTAAAATCAGATTTTTTTTATTTTAAACGAATCCAATTCTAAGGGGGGATTTTTTTTTTGGCATATAAAAATTTATTCCATGCAATTTTCCACACAAAAAATGATATTATCCTCACTTAGAAAATACATGTCGGGTTTGATTATAAATGTGTCTCCAAGCAGGAAGAGGAATTGGATTTTATTTCAATATGCCACAAGAATTCTCACACACCAAGTGATAGAGATTCCTTAGAAAACATTCCTAATCCAATGGAATGTTGGTGATAACCTCCCTCTAGGACTAGTCCATGGATTTATAAAATCAATTATAAAAAGTTTTTGGTGCCTTAAAATTCATTTTTGAGGGTCTTTAAAGCACTTTTTAGCATCAAAAAACACCCCAATATGGTGTATAAAACTTATCAAGGGGGTAGTTCACTTTAAAATCTTCGATTTGACTACCCATGGATCCCAAAGGAACTTATGAATAAAAATTTATAGACATAATAAGTTGATATCTCACACAACTTATCCAATCCCACATAATTCTAGTCTGTGTAGTTCACTTGTGCAGTTAGACACCTCACGCAGGTCTCCCCTGTGTGGTGCACCCATGTACATCCAAACATTGTGAAATACTTACATAAACCATCTACGTGAGTGAATTGGTTGAACGACCCTCTTCACCTAGGGTCTCTATTTTTCCTATAAATAGGACCCTTAGGCTCCCCATTTTAGAGGAATGGAAGATGAAGATATAGCTTGAAGCTCTACACACCCAAGTCTCTTTACTAGGTCCTCTAAACCCTTAGGTAGTTCAATAAGCCTACAAAAGAAGATATAATTAGAAATAGTCAATGGATTGAGGTCCCTCAATGTCTATAATACCAAGAACGTTGAGAGGAACCATCCCCATAGTAAAAACCACTAGGGAAAAGGGCTCTTGTGTGGCTTGAAACTTGATCATTATTCATCCAAATACACCTAAGTAGACCCTTAGAGCTTAGATTAAGGCTTATACCAATCGTTGTTGCCCATTTTTTTCATCTCCTAATAGAAATATCTTGCTTGATCTGTTCCACAGCATGTGAGGCATCTCTAGCTCGTCTAGGTCCACCCCGCGTGAGGAATCTCTAGCTTTCCTAGGTCTACCCTAAGCAAGGAATCTCCAGCTCGCCTAGGTCCACCCTGCATGAGGAATCTCTAGATCACCCAGTTCCACCCTACTCAAGGCATATCCAACTCACCCAGGTTCACCCTTGTTGAAGCACCTTCAGCTCTCCCAGGCCTTACCTAGGTGAAGCACCTTCAGATCACTCAGCACTTACCTAGGAGAAGAGCCTTTATCTCTACTAGTCCTTACCTGGGTGATGGAACTTCAACTCACCTAGGTATTACCTAGGATAAGGACCTTCATCTCACCCGGCCCTTACCTAGGTGAAGTAATTCTAACTCTCCTAGTCCTTACCTAGGAAAATTACCTCTTGATCACCCAATATTTACTTGGGTGAAGAACCTATATCTCTCTCAGGCCTTACCTTGGCAAAGCACTTCTATCTAACCTAGGTCCATCCTGTTTAATCCACCCTCTGGTCCACCTCCTTCACCATTGATGATAGGGAACCCCTCTACCTAGGACTCCTATATGAGGGATACCAAATAGAAATCTCCATTGAGGCCTCCAAATTTTAATGATCATGGAGAAAGACACACAGCATGTATCCTATTCGATTTTGTGTTACCTTGGTAAAATATGTCACCCATTTATCCTACCAGATAGATAGGGTCATAGGAATGCTTATAATTGTGCATTCTCATGATAATGAAGACCCTTATCATGGAGGTAGTTCCAGGGACCTCCCATTTAGGGCATTGGGGGGAACAACTTGATTTTCCCTTCTATAATGGTTAATTATAGGTCTTTCTCTCCACCCATCAAAGGGGTCATCACCTATCGAAAGGGTCACCCCAGGACATCCATCCTAGAGTAATCCACTAGTATTTATTATAAGGCCTTCCCATGTCTTCCATATCCTCACCCTCATCCAATAGTGGATGGAGGATATTGTACGAGTTTCCAAATATTTATCTTCCTCTTATTTCTCACACAGATCATGACTCACATGAGCTTAGAGGTTAGTTATTATCATTTTATTAGCACAATCAAATACCATAAAATGGGCCTCCTAATTGGTGTAAGCCCAAATCTTAACAATATCCCTTCCTCCTATTTTTAGTAGACAAGGTTGTATAAAGAAACATGGGAATCCTACTAGGTGTAAGCCCCAAACAAACCTTCAAATATCTATGAGTCGAGATAATCCTCATGGTTCAAGAAACATGGGAATCCTCCTAGGTGTAACCTCCAACCAAGCCTTCAAATCTCCATGAGTTAAGATAATCCTCATGGCTCTAGAAACATGGTCATACTTATGGGTTTAATCCCCAACCAAACCTTCAAATATCCATGATTCAAGATACTACTCATGATTCCATAAACATGGAAATCCTATTAGGTTTAAACCCCAACCAAACCTTCAAATCTCCATGATTTGAGATACTCCTCATGGTTCTAGAAATATAGAAATCCTCCTAGGTTTAATCCCTAACTAAACCTTAAAATATCCATGATTCAAGATACTCGTAATGATTCCCAAAACATGTCCATCTTCCTAGGTGTAATCTCCAAACAAACTTTCAAATCTCCATGAGTCGAGATACTCCTCATGGTCCAAAAACATGGGCATACTCATCGGTGTAAGCCCCAACCAAACCTTCAAAACTCCATGAGTCGAGATACTCATCATGGTTCTAGAAACATGGGAATACTCCTAGGTGTAATCCTCATCCAAACCTTAAAATATTCATGAGTTGAGATACTCCTCATGGTTCCCAAAACATTGGTATCCTCCCAGGTGTAATCCCCAACTAAACTTTCAAATATCCATGAGTTGAGATACTCTTCACGGTTCCAAAAACATGGGAATCCTCCTAGGTGTAAGCCCTAAAAAAACTTCAAATATCCATGATTTGAGATACTCTTCATGGTTCTAGAAACATAAAAATACTCCTAGGTTTAATCCCTAACCAATCCTTCAAATATCCATGAGTCGAGATACTCCTCATGGTTCCAGAAACATAGGAATCTTCCTAGGTGTAAGCCCCAAACAAACCTTCAAATCTACTTGGGTAAAGATACTCCTCATGGTTTGAAAAACATGGTCATAATCCTAGCTGTAATCCCCAACCAGACCTTCAAATCTCCATGAGTTGAGATACTCATCATGGTTCTAAAAACATGGGAATCCACCTAGGTGTAATCCCCAACTAAACCTTAAAATCTCTATGATTTTATATTCTCATCATGGTTTTAGAAATATGGGATTATTTATATCTGTAAGCCCCAAAAAAACCCTTACCTAACCTAACTACTAGTTTAGGATCCTTAGTGCATTCCATGCATAAGCCCCACCTTATTTCTTATTATTGCCCCTTTCACAATACAGGGACCTTCTCTAAGTATACTCTAGGTGTAATTCCTTATTTAAAATATAATGGTACACTCTCATTAAATGTGACTAATATTCTACTCTCTCTTGTTTCCCACACTGATCAAGACTCACATGGTATTATAGACTTGCAACGGTCATCCCATTATCATAGTGAAAGTGCCTCTATTTTGGGCCTCCTATTGAGGTGTAACTCCCAATCATTCTACAAACTATATGGGATCTGATTCCTATCTTTAATAAGATATGTAGGCTGACTCTTTAAGGTTTAAACCAAATGTCATTTTTCCTTTACCCATTTCATAAAATTACATGGTTTTTGATTTTTATTTTCACGGGATATGTAGGATGCATCTTTGAGGTTCAATCCCAACTCTAAAATACCACTCACTTCCCTAGATAGAAATAAACTCCATAGAGCCCAACTAGATGGATATAGACCAAAGTATCACAAATTTATAATAGAAAGATGTGTAACCTCTAATTCATGTAGAGGTTTACCTCAAACACATGGTCTTAATCAGATCATTAGCACAAGGGTAACCAGTCCCACGCTAATATTTGGTAAGGATTCATGAATACATATTAAATATATAAGAGATTCCAAAAGTAGAAAATGTGGTGAGAACAACCTCCCAATATCCCAACCAATATGTTTTCTAATATGTCACTAGAAAAGTCCCAGTGACTGCTTGACTTTGGAAAACAAGTCCTCATTAACTCAAAATGAGTGTGGGAATGAAATCTGTCAGATTTTCCCATATAGAAACAAAATGGTGAACCCGATGTGAATCTTTGAATGTGTTATCCTTTAATAATTGAATTTTAAACTATTATCATGTGAAACAAAATATTCCAATATGAAACCTTTAACTGTGAAAAAAATTGATTGATCGTGAACTATTGTATGTGATATTGCACTGATGAGTGTCTTGTTTGTATTTTCATAATTAAAACATTCAAGAATTCAATCCAAATGGAATATCTAACTCCACTAATTAATTCCAAGATCATCAAAAAAGTTGGTAGAATATAAAGGATTCCTTCACACAAATAGTGGACATACCAAACATATTCATCAAGGTCCATAAAGACCATGGCCTCATAGCCTCAACGTACACCATCATCAACACAATGCCTCCAGCATTAGGTGGAGAATTTACTTTTGTGGCGGTATTATTGTGATGGATCCATACCAATAGTGTAATTAATTCATCAATGTCTCTATATGATAAATCCCAATAAGTATTTATATCAATAATGGTATTTGAGGATATAAAGTGGTTCCTATAACCACATGTAATTATTTTGGGATCCTATCCCCTGAGGGTAGAAACCTATTCCTTATATAACTTGGGGAGGTAGAGTATAATGCCCAATATGTTAAGTAAATCATCCAAGAGAAACTTGTGAGTGATCCTATCCACCATGTTCATCATTATCATCACTGATGTATAACCCCAATTCAATAAGAGAATATATAAGAAATAGTTCTTATCCCAACCATCTAGCTTTCAGCATCCAAAAGGATATCCCTATAAGGGCAGACAGTCATTGTAACCCCAGAGTTGTTCTGGGTCACAGCTATTGTTGCCACCTCTATAGACCATCGACACATCCCAATAGTGGATCAGGGTTTATTCTAGATTACCTCTACCCATAATATTTAATCATATACATATCTAGCCTTGGTGATAGTAGAATCCTAAGTAAAACCCCATCCTATAGGTATGGGTAATTTTTATCTCTGAAGTCATCTCATATATTATCTATTAGGTAGAAACATACCCAAATAATAGTTATTCCTCCCACATGGAAATCTATGTTATCTCCCACATGTTTCACATCAGTAAATTTCATCATTTCTACACCATCTAATGATGCAAACCATGATATTATCGATAAGGAGGTAGATGTGCTCTCATTCACTACCCACCCATCACCCGGACATGGTAAAGTTGTCTCAGTAGAAGATAATATTTCTCATCTTGAAGCAAGAGTAGTATAACTTTAGTAGGTCAATGCTATGTAACTCATGGGAAGAAAATGCTTTGAGTATAGTCATCAGATTGAAGATGTTATGACTTCAACTGAACCACTTCAGTTTAAGTAGGTTTCTTGAACTATAATGGAAGAATAAATCCACCCCCTTGAATTGAGATTACATCAATCATACCATTATAATACATTATTGATTGATTTATAAGTTCTCTAACCACTGGGAAGACATCAGCTAACAGTTTAGAAAACTCATATAAGGTTGAATCAGATCATGATATTTCATGAATTATTAGATTCCATCGTTACTCCTATGGATTCTCTTGAAGGCATATGTGCATTGGTAAAACAAAATAGGAATATTAATCCTTAGTTTTTGGATTCAAATCCTCCCTATACCAACTTTGAGAACCCAAATTTATCTATATTCTATGGAGTGGGTGATATAGAGAAACATATCGCCCATTTCTCTGCCAAGTGTGTGTTGGGACCACTTTGTGTATGAAGATTGTATTTTTTGTCAACAGTTGTCAATACTCGTCAAAATGAAGAAGGAGATGAAGAAGAACTAAAAATTTAGTGGAGATTTTCCGAAGTGAGGTTTCCTGGAGAATTGTTATGGAATCATAGCATTGGATGTCTTACTTGAGAAATTCTCTAAGAAGATCAATTCAGACGATTGTTGAACTGATACTAAGTTCAAAGAACTTGTGTCAAAGGTGACACGTTGTTTAAAAAAATGAAGAATGGTGAAGTATCATCCATCTAAGGATGATTGAAGAAGAATTAGTATTTAAAGAAGACCATGCAATGCTTCACGATTTTATGAGAACCATGCAAGATCTTACTTGAAGAAAAGAATCATATGATTTGAATGAAGTAGAGAATGATGTCTGAAGAAGAAGAGAGAGTGTGTAAGGACTTGGAATTCTAAGAAGGTCATGAATTACACATTACCTTGAAATTAGATGATTGTTGCACTGTTCTTAAAGTTACAAATACATGTATCGAAGGTGATACATTCTCTGCAACATTGAAGGTATTTAAAGAAGCTTCAAGCCTCCACTTTTGGATGAAGAGAGATGATTATAGTTCTTTGTAATTAACACTCCAAAAGTAATTGTTGATTTGAATTGAAGATAAAAGAAGTAATTTGGAATTCATATTCCAAAAAGAATGGACAAAACCATACGATGCTTTGATGATTTGTATTTCATAAATATCATAAGTTTGGAGAACTTGTGATGCAATCCTTATGAAGGATAGGGATAGTAAAGAAGTGTTTTTGGTAAAGGAAATAAAGTGGTGCTCAAGTGTGGCATGAAATTATATGTGGCGCAAAAGTGTATGTTGCGCGCAAGTCATATTTCAAGATCATCCCATCAAAATATGACAAAGGAAAGAAAGTATCACGCTAGTGATGGAATGACGCGCAAGTGTAGCATGTAATTATATGTGGTGCACAAGTGTATGTTGCACGCATGTCATATTTCAACATCATAATATCAAAATATGAAAAAGGAAAGAAAGTGTCGCGCAAGTTCTGGAGCGGCGCGCAAGTGCTGGAGCGGTGTGCAAGTGCTGGAGTGGCGCAAGTGCTGGAGAGGTGCGCAAGTTTATGTGTCATGAAAGTCACCAAAATGCCTATAAATAGACGAATAGCCTCCTCATTTTTTAAGGATCAACACTTAAGAGAAAATTTGAGCTCTGATTGCGCAAGCAGTAGAAGTAGCGTGAAATCTGAAGTGGCGCGCAAGTTGAGGGTTATTTATAAGGTGTGCAAGTAGGGTGGCGCTCAAGTAGGGTGGCACGCAAGTAGAGTGGCGTGAAAGAAGAAGTGGCACACTAATTGTGAGTTGTGCCCAATAGTGGTGTAAAATTAGTTAGTGGTGCGCAAGCACGTGACTCACAAGATGACTGGCACGCAGGTGGCGCGCAAGCAAGGAGGCACGCAAGCAGAGTGGCGCGCAAGTAGAAGTAGCACGCAAGTTGTGAGTTGTGAATAATTGTGGCATGCAAGTTGTGAGTTGTGAAAAATTGTGGCGTGCAAGTATTTGATGGCATGCAAGCAAGGAGGTGCGCAAGCAGGGTGGCACGCAAGTAAGGATTGGCGCACAAGATGTGAGTTGTTCTAAAAGTTCTTACCAGATTTTGATCAACGGAGATGATGATAAGTTGATCTAGACTTCATTTTTTTACAATAACAAAGAGAACTTTTGATTCTAGAAATAATAAGAATAAGAGCTCAATGTAGATGGTTTTGCACTGAAAGAAAACATGTGAAGAAGAGTAGGTTTCAGTGCAGCTGGTTTTGAATTGAAGAAGCAAAAGAAGAAGAAGAGTGTGCAACTTATAGGTTTGATTCATAGAGAGAAGATAAGGAAAAGAATAAGAACAGAGTATTCCCAATTGAAGCCTAAAATTCTTTAGGGAAGTTTAATTCAGATGATTCTATGTGATCTGATCCTCAGTTTCTGAATAATCACATTGGTATATGTGATTCTTTCCAAGAATAGAGAAGAAGATTTAGTGCAGTTGTTTATTGCACTAAAAAGAAGAGATAAGAAGATTTATTGCAGTTGGTTATTGCACTAAGAAGAAGAAAGAATAAGTCTAGTGCAGTTGGTGTTTCATTAGAGAAGAAGAGAAAGAATGAATGGAGAAATTCTTTCCTACTGCTTTGTAAGTAATCAAGTGAAGAGCACTAAAGAAGACCAAGAGCAGAACCTACCTTATTAATAAGGAAGAAGACTGTCTCTATAAGCAGTATAAAGAACCAGCTAGAGGCTGTAAGTTAGAATAGACTATCACCAGTCCAGGGAAGAGGATTGTTTCCCACCCCCCTCCAAAGTGTAGAGACTTACACTGGCTAGAGTATTGTTTTCCTAGCCACTCCATTGTAACAGCATATTACATTATAGTGTAGAATCCATCAATGGTCATTCCCATGCATGGAAAGGATGTAGATACTCTTATTGAGTGGTGAGCCTTGTAAAAATATCATGTGCATATTTTTACAGCTTTCTATTATTGCATGCGACGGTAAAAAGAGAATAAGAGAATCAAGATCCTAAAAGATCAAGAGGTACAAGGATAAAATTTGTAATTGGTTTAAAAATTCCTCAACACTGATTCACCCCCCCCCCCCTCTCAGTGTTAGGTATATCCCAAACTGGTCCTCTCAATTGGTATCAAAGGCAGGTTAACCTCTGTTGGATTCTCTTCAGTGAAGTTATTCTCTTTTGAAGATTTGAGTTTCTTTCCTGAATTATCAATGAAGTTCACTTTCAGTGAATATTCAGTTATCTTTGAACATAAGGATATATCTATCAATACCATGATGAATAGGAAAAAGAAGTAGAATAGAAATTTGAAGAATAGGTCCCTCTTATCAAAAGAAGAGGATGTATCCGGTTCTCTATATCTGGTAGACATTGAAGACACACCAGACTTGGAAATTTATGAGAAGGTGGCTCAAGTTTCCACTAAGAATATGGATAACCTTCCTACCTCAAATGATAAGGAGGTATGTGTTAGTACATTTGGAAATTATTCTCATGATGAAAATTCTGGCACAAGTGGCGATGATCAATCTACAACATCTCAAGAAATATCAGTTGACAGATTAAGAATTATTCTGTATGGTATTCCTGAAGAGAGTTCATCTCTTTTTTGTGGAGTATTTCAATTCATGTGAGAAAATATCACTCAACTGGAAGAAGAAACTAATGCTTTGCAGAAAGGCTTACAAGCAAAAATTATCGAATATTTAAAGCTCTCCAAATAGTTTGGATCCTTTGAAGCAACAAAGAGGGGATTTGAAGTAAGTTCTTCAAAGTGGTTCAAAGATGTTGAAGAGAAAGAGGGATTAAATAATACTCTAGAAGAGAAGATCCATGCACTTGAATATGAGCTGAAAAAGATCAATGATGTCAAGGAGATATATTTGGAAGAAAACTCTAAGAAGATCAAAGAACTTGACTCTTTGTTACAAAACAAAGTAAAGATGCATGAAGATGAAGTTGAAAGATTAAAGAAGTCTTGTGAAGAGAAGATGACTATGATTGAAGACCAGGAAGTCATCCTCAATATGAGATGTCTAGAATTGGAAGCTAAGTTTACCAATCTTGAGAAGACACATATTGAGTCTCCACAAAAGAAGGAAACAGTTGTTGTCAGTATTCAATGCTAAATGGAGGATTCTACTATCAAAATACCTCCAACATGTGATAAGAAGATAATGGATTCACTCATTGATCTATCAAAAGCAGCTGAGAAAGTAAAGGTACCATCCATACCAACTTGTACTAATGTTTTTGTTTCTACAAAAAGTATGGGTTGGAAGAAAAATTCTAAACAAGTATGGATGAAGAAAAGTGAGAAGAAACCTACCACCATGGCTATGGTGGATAGGGGAAAGAGTGTGGAAGATAACTCCCCACATAAAGCACAACGTACCAAGAAGAAGATTCAGCAACCTTATAAAGAAGATGGGAACAAGTCAAGGTTTGTTGGTCAATGCTGGTGTTGTAATAGATTTGGGCATTGTGCACTAGATTGTTGGTACAACCCCTTAAATGTAAAAGCACAGAGAAAGCTCATATCAAGGGGGGAAATCCAAAGAAGAAGAAGCAACATCCACAAATCCAAAATCATTTGTATACTGCAAATAGATTTGGAATGTTAGATAACATCTGTGATGTATGCAATAGGAGTGTTCATATGAATGGTGCATTTTCATATAGGAAAAGAAGACCACATAAGCTGAGTAATAATGAAGAAGCATCCTTGGGAAGAAATCAAATAAATAATATGAAAAAAAATTCACCCAGGAAGATTTCAAGAAGGAAATATGAGAAGTCCTTGGATTATAAATCCAAGAAGGTGAAGGGTGGTGCATCCAAAATAACTACTAAGAAGGAATCCACTCTGAAGAAGCCATGTAGAAGATCCAATAATGATGCCTCAATCCCTAATGATATTTTGGTGGTTTGGCCAGAAGATTTGGAAAGAATGAGAAATATGGAAGATGCATGGGCTAATACTTTTTCTAAAAGCAAAAAAGAAGATTCTACATGAAGAAAAGGAAGTTCTGTGTGTGAGGTTCAATAAGGCTGGTCATGCTATTAAAAGATGCTTTGAATTTACTTCAGCCCAACAAGAATTCCTCAAAAAGATGAAATTTTCACTAGAAGATTCTAGTTCTTTGAAATCCCTTGAAGAAAGAATATTCACAAAGAGATGGAAGAAATAGTGAGGTCCACACAATCACAGTTAGCATTAAAGATCAGTTGTGAAAGTGTGAAGAATGGAGCATCTGCGTTGATAAGATCATCTCAGCCTTGTTGTTCACATTGATGGAGAAAAGAGGATCCACCTTATTCCATTAAATCTTTGTGTATTGTATTTGTTATTATCATACAAGGAATTGAAGGTCAAGTAAGATCTCATGAGATAAAACCTGGGATTCAGTGAGGAGAAGTGTCCCCTTGAGGGGGAGACACATGAAGAAGCTGTCTGAGTCATTATCGCAATTAGTATCAACATCAGTTGGTATAAAATTCAATTACTCTGAAGATTGTATAAAGATCATGTCGTTGGAAAAGTTATGTCGTTTCTTAATCTCTCATCCTTGGTTACTCAAAATAAATATATTTTTATAAAGGGGGAGTAACTAGGTCAATTAGTGACATAAGAAGAATGAAAGTGCCCCAAGGCCACTTATCCTGCTAATTGCACTTGAATGTTTTTTATTCTTTTGTTGAAATGAGTGCAAGAATTTCAGGATTGATTATTTCTTATCACATTCAATATCTTTTTCCTTGAATGAAAGTGGAAAACCCTTGAAGACAAGTGTAAGAGATCTCATCTCATGAGATATCACTATCATTGGATAATGGACAGCTTTGTTGTCTAAATCAAATTCTCTTGTTTTCTACATCGATCTTTACTCAAGTAGACTTAGAGTTAAATTATTGATGGCACACTGCTTAAGTAAGGACTGATACCCTCTCTACCATGAAATTTGTATTTCTTTTCAATAAGGGGGAGAAAGTGAAATGAAAGTTTGAAATGAAATGGGAGAGAGAAGATTCTTATTTTGACATTGACACATTCATTTGAGGAGACTTTGTGGTATTGACAACAAAATACAAAGGGGGATATTATTGGGACCACTTTGTGTATAAAGATTGTATTTGTTATCAATAGCTGTCAATACTTGTCAAAATGAAGAAGGAGATGAAGAAGGATTAAAAACTTAGTGGAGATTGGACGAAGTGAGGTTGCCTAGAGAATTGTTATTAAATCATAGCATTGGATATCATACTTGATCAATTCTCTAAGAAGATCAATTTAGACAATTGTTGAACTGATACTAAGTTCAAATAACTTGTGTCAAAGGTGACACATTGTTTAAAACAATGAATAATGGTGAAGTATCATCCATCTAAGGATGATTGAAGAAGACTGAGGAATTAAAGAAGACCATGCAATGCTTAACGATTGCATGAGAACCATGCAAGAGCTTACTTGAAGAAAATAATCATATGATTTTAATGAAGTAGAGAATGATTTATGAAGAAGAATATAGATTGTGGAAGGACTTGGCATTCTAAGAAGGTCATGAATTACACATTTCCTTGAAATCAGATGATCGTTGCACTATTCTTAAAGTTCCAAATGCATGTATCAAAGGTGATACATTGTATACAACATTAAAGGTATTTTAAGAAGATTCAAGACTCTACTTTTGAATGAAGAGAGATGATTGGAGTTCTTTGGAATTAACACTCCAAAAGTAATTGAGGATTTGAAGTGAGGATGAAAGAAGTACTTTGGAATTCATATTCTAAAAATAATGGACAAAACCAGACGATGATTTGCTGATTTGTATTTCACAAATATCATAAGTTTGTAGAACTTGTGATGCAAGCCTTATGAAGGATACGAAGAGTAAAGAAGTGTTTTTGGTAAAGGAAATAAAGTGGTGTGCAAGTCAAAAGTGGCGCGAAAGTGTGGCGTGCAAGTATATGTGCCACGAAAGTGTATGTTGCGTGCAAGTCATATTTCAAGATCATCCCATAAAAATATGACAAAGGAAAGAAAGTGTCACACTAGTGATGGAATGACACACAAGTGTGGCATGCAAGTATATATGACGCGCAAGTGTATGTTGCATGAAATTCATATTTAAACATCATTATATCAAAATATGACAAAGGAAAGAAAGTTTCACGCAAGTGCTGGAGCGGCATGCAAGTGCTGGAGCGGCGCACAAGTGCTGGAGCGGCGCGCAAGTGCTGGAGAAGTGTGCAAGTGTATGTGGAATTCAAGTCACCAAAATTACTATAAATAGACAACTAGCCTCCTCATTTTTTAAAGATCAAAACTTAAGAGAAAATTTGAGCTCTGATCATGCAAGCAGTAGAAGTGGCGCGCAAGTTGAGGGTTATTTATAAGGCGTGCAAGTAGGGTGGTGCGCAAGTAGGGTGGCGCGCAAGCAGAGTGGTGCACAAGCAGAAGTGGCACGCTAGTTGTGAGTTGTGCCCAATATTGGTGTGTAATTAGTTAGTGGCGCACAAGCAGGTGGCGTGCAAGCTGAGTGGCACGCAAACAGGTGGCGCACAAGCAGGGAGGCGTGCAAGTAGAGTGGTGAACAAGCAGCGTGGTGCACAAGTATAAGTGGCGTTCAAGTTGTGAGTTGTAAACAATTATGGCGCACAATTATTTGATGGCGTGTAAGTAGGGAGGCACGCAAGCAGGGTGGCACATAAGTAAGGATTGGCGCGCAAGTTGTGAGTTGTTCTAGAAGTTCTTACCAGCTTCTGATCAACTGAGATGATGATAAGTTGATATAGACTTCATTGTTTTTACAATCACAAAGAGAACTTGTGATTATAGAAAGAAGAAGAAGAAGAAGAAGAGCTCAGTGTAGATAGTTTTTCACTAAAAGAAAATGTGTGAAGAAGAGTAGGTTTCAGTGCAGCTGGTTTTGCATTGAAGAAGAAGAAGAAGAGTGTGCATCTTATAGATTTGATGCATAGAGAGAAGAGAAGAAGAATAAGAAGAAGAATAAGAACAGAGTATACACAATTGAAGCCTAAAATTCTTTATATTAGTTTAATTTAGATGATGTTATGTGATTTGATCCTCATTTTCAGAATAATCACATTTGTAATGTGATTCTGGCCAAAAAGAGAGAAGAATATTTAGTGCAGTTGGTTATTACACTAAGAAGAAGATAGAAGAAGATGTAGTGTAGTTGGTTATTGCACTAAGAAGAAGAAAGAAGAAGTCTAGTGCAGTTGGTGTTGCACTAGAGAAGAAGAGAAAGAAAGAATGAAGAAATGCTTGCCTACTTCTTTGTAAGTAATCAAGTGAAGAGCACTAAAAAAGACCAAGAGTAGAACCTACCTTATCAAGAAGGAATAAGACTGTCTCTATAAGCAGTATAAAGAACCAGCTAGAGGCTGCAAGTTGGACTAGACTATCACCAATCCATGGAAGAGGATTGTTTCCCACCCCCCCCCCCCCTCCAAAGTGTAGGGATTTACACTGGCTAGAGGATTGTTTTCCTAGCCACTCCATTGTAACAGCATATTACATTGTAGTGGAGAATCCATGCAATGGTCATTCCCATGAATGGAAATGACGTAACTACTCTTATTGAGTGGTGAACCTTGTAAAAATATCGTGTGCATATTTTTACTACTTTCTATTATTACATGCGACAGGGAAAAGAGAATAATAGAATCAAGATCCTAAAAGATCAAGAGGTATAGAGATAAAAGTTGGAATTGGTTTAAAAAGTCATAAACACTGATTCACCCCCCCCCCCCCCCACCCTCTCAGTTTTAGGTATATCCCAAACTAGTCCTCTCAGTGTGGCCCAATGTTGGGAACCTTATAATAACAAGAGGCTTCCAAGTTCATATGATTTGTTCAGACCTTGGAAAGCCTTTCCTTTTCTTGGTATAGTAACCTTGTAGCTGGATATATCTCAAGCTAGGAATATCTCTATCATAAATTCTTATTCTAATTAATCTCTGCACTAAAGAAAATAACAATCCTTGAACTCAGTAATTTCAAGTATTAGAAAAATTAGATCACCATGGATTTCATTACAATATGGAAGGGTTTGATGTAGTCATGAAATCAAAAAATTCATCAGGAACAATTACTGGAGATCTATGTGTAAAACATATAGGATGAGTTGTCAAATATGATTATTTATTTAAAGTACCTGGATGGTTTTTTGGAATTCAAAAATATGGAACAATGTACAGAGTATGTTATTTATAGGACTAAGGAAAGATCTTATCAACCAATTTCACAACCACAGAACTCAGGTAAAACTGAATAAGTTGTTATCTTCCTCAAGACAAAAAGGATGAGGTTGTATGACCTTGAAAGAGGTCAGGATAAAATTTATTTCTTCCATAATGATTAGGTTCCATGTAACTTCACCTTCACTTTAAAAGAAAACCTAATCATGCTTTTACAAATCAAGTATCAGATGAAGTAGGGCAGGATGACCATCCAAATTACTGCCCTTAGAATTATATGTTGGGTCACACTATCTAGGAATGATTCATCATCAAATATATATTAAAAAATATTATCTTTGAGGGTAAAATTACAATGGACAATTCCATGGAACATGTGGAATATGATTCAACCATTCTCCCTAAATAAGTTAAAGGATGGTCAAGGGATTCAACCCACCAAATAAACAAATGGTATATGACCCACCAAAAAATAAAAGGGGAACCAACCCACTAAACAGGTAAAAGGGAACTGACCCACCAAAGGAGTGAAAGGGTGTCGACCCACTAAACAAATAGAAGGGTGATGATCCACCAAATGAGAAAAAAGGAGTCAACCCACTAAACAAGATACTCAAATAAAGAAGAGAATGGGATCAAATATGTCTCCATCAACATGGTATCAACCAGATTTGAAGCCTTCCCACCTTGATCTGATAAGAATTCTCTTGATGAGTATCATTATAAATTAATACAATTTTCCAAGACCCAGTAGGTTGTATCGCCCTTTACTCCAATCATTATTGAAGAAGGGTTGATTGATACCCTACCTACCTCTACAGAAGGAATTATTAACCCTATTTATGATTCAAAGTGCAATGTTGTTGTAAAATGTGTCCAATGTCAACAAAAAATCTAATCTATGGGGTTTAAGTTGAGACTCCCATAATTTTCCACCCATTATACCCTTAAAAAAGAAAAGGGTGTAGATGATTATTATGATTGTCGGACCCTTGAGGATGATAGGTCCATCTTTACTGAAGAACGGATCGCTCAATGGAAGCAATAAAATGAGGATGTAACGACCCGAAATTTTGAATAAATTTATGTTTCCAAATTTTGTGTGTTATTTTATTTTATACTCAACAAAACTATTTCATTTAATAAAATGATTATAATTAAAATGAGACTGTTGGGTTTCGACTGTTATATGACCATTGGTCAATATGACCGTTGGAAACTAAATGTTGTGATTATTTTCTAAATACAAGTGATCTTGGTTAATTAATATAGAAAGAAGATTCGATGGCCTCATCCAGTAGTCTCGGGCCAATCGAAGCCCATATAACAGAACTTGGGAAGGAGGTAGAACCACTGGGCTTTACTCTGGACCAAACCCAAGCCGAACTTCATCATGTGAAGATAGAACGGAATCACCTTCGTGAGAAGTTCAAACTGATAGAAATTACTACTCGTGCAATGTTGGCCGAGCCGCCCTCGGATTCTCTCACCTTAGCACACCTTACACTTAGGTCCTATGCTGGGGTTATAATGGGCTATGTAAGGAGATCGTAGCTACTTTGTGTAATCCTTTGAGATAAATAAAATTTTCTTTTCTTCTTATGGTGAAGTTTGTAAATTTTCAAATGTCCGGATAAATGTAGGATGTATATTATTGATGAATTTGAAAAAAAGGATATTTTAAAATATTTTTGTAAACCTTAAATAATTAATGATGTGTAATGATTTTTAAAAAATGGTCTTCTGCAAATGTGTTCAGTAAGAAATTTGGAGTCTAATAAGATCAAATTAATTTTTGGTGAATAGTAATTTATGAATAGTGATTTTACGCTTAGGATTAGTAATGTGACCAATTGGATTAGTAATCTCACTTAAATAAAGTATTAATATAATATAGGCACCTTGATTAAGTAATGTGATTCAATAAAATAGCTAAATAACTGTTTCAGAAATTATTAGTCAAGTATTAGTTTTTTCGGGTGATAAGTGTTTTTTAAATAAAAAATAAATTAAAAATATTTATAAAATTATTTTTATAAAATGGACTTTATTTTTGAATTCAGAGCATCGATATTATGTTAAGATAATTTTTTGATATTTTTCTGAAAAAAAATGAATTTTTGGTGACTAGTGTTTTTATTTAAAAATTAAATTAAAAATATTTAGAAAATTACTTTTATAAAATGGAGTTTATTTTTGAATTCAGAGAATTGATATTATGTTAAGGTAAAGTTTTGGGATTTTTCTAAAAAGGTTGAATTTTTAGTGAATAGTAAAAATATAGTTTTAGGGTTTCGGTATGTTTAATGACATCATAATTGCGTCATGATGATGTCATGAGATATTTTAAAGGATGGTCAACTTTTTAATAGTAAGATAAGTTATGAGGTGTCCCAAGTGGCCAATACCATGAGGAAATACCACTTGTTTTTCCAATACCACCAACGAGGTGTCCCTTAGCCATTAATGCCTTGTCCCCTCATTTCCCCTATAAATACCAAGCCATTCTCTCATCCTTTCCATTCCAAAATCCTCCTCAACGAATTTATGGTCTCCTTAACTCCCAAGGATTCCTCCAAAGGTTCCCTCGATACCCTAAAGGTCCCAAACTTTGAGTTTTAAGAGTTTCATTTTAAGGTAAGGGATCCTACCTCTCTCCTTCTTTCCAAGTACTCTCCTTAATGTCATTTATTTTATGCTCCATGTTCTTATGTTGGGGATGTTCTTTTATATTTATCCTAATTTCCTTTTCATTTACATATGATGAGATACCCCCTCTTTCTCTCATCAATTCATTTTAAGAATGTTTAAGTGGCGTCGTTAGGCTGCCGAATTTTTAAGGGATTCATTCACCCTTCTCATTTTCAAGTTCTATTTTCATGTCAAGTCTTTCAAGTTATTTTTTATTATGTTGGGGTATGATCTCTATATCTATAATACTTATCTTTTATTTTTATATTATTAGAGACCCTATTTGATCTCGTCAATTCATTTTTTTGAAGTTTTAAGTGACGTCGTTAGGCTGCCGAATTCTCATAAGAGAAATCCTATTTTTCTCTTCCTTTCAAGATTTTCATTTCATATGGTATGTCTTTAAAATTTCATTACCATGTTCTTATATCATTTATATTATGTCCCTCTACTATTTTATGGATCATTTATGAGTGGGTGACCCATTTTCCCTCTCTTTTCAATATTTTCTAAAACCCTATAACATAGTCGTTATGCTGCAGAATTTTCATCTCAAAATATCTCTCTCTTTTTCTCAAACTCTTTTATTTTATTAAGTGAATACCCAATGCTCTTTCTTCTATAGGGTTATTCACATATATATCAAAATTTTATATTTTAATTCTTGTACTTACATACATGAAACCCGCATTCCTTTTTCTGTGGGTTTAAAGTGACATAAAGATCATGTCTTTAAAACAATTTTTAAAACGTTATGATTATGAAATGAAACCCATTTCTTTTATTCTATATGGGTTATTTATGAAATTTTTTATGATGATATATGTGGCTCACATTATAATAAAGGAAAATTTAAGGGTGCGCCCAGATAGAGCTCTAATGCATTGGGTAAAGACTTAATCTCTAGAGATGACCATTTTAACGATACCTTGGTGAATAACCTTGGTAATTTTTAAATGACACCTTGGGGATGGAACTTGGTGAAATGGAAATGATTTTCTATGTTAAATTTTTTAGCCACATCTTAAAGTTATGAAACACATTATTTTTATTATGATATGCCTCGTGATCTCTTTCTCATACCTTAAAGTTATTTTTCATTACTTTTTGATGTATCTCAAGTTCACATGTAAAATGTTTCCCTTGTTTCCCTTACTGGGCCTTCTGCTCACCCTTTCCTTTGATGTATGCTCCCAGGTTATGAGATGTTTTAATGAACTTAGGATGAAAAATGAAGAAGTCTTTCAAGTTTTTAAGAATAATGTTTTATGTTTTCATGTTTTAAGTTCCTGGTTTCCAAGACACTAAACCTTAAAGATCCTCGGTTTTGTATAATGTAATGAAAGTTTATGTGATAAAAAGGCAGGATGTTATAGTTGGTATCAAAGGATGGTTTAGTTATTTATGGAAATTAATATATGAAAACTTTAGGAATAACCCTATATAAAAGTTTAAATATAGGTAAACATCCTGGTATTTTGGTGAAGTATTGAGTAAATGGTTTCCAAACAAATAAATCCTTATCTGGATACGAACAAGTAGAGGTGGCTCTGGAACATATGTACCTAGGAGTGAAAACTCTAACAAGGTGTTTCGGGCTTGACCTGGGGTAACCTAGTGCACGACAATGGGCCTTGCTGCACTCTTGGTTTGACACTCCCGAGGGATATGCTTTGGTAAATTCATAAGCTTTGTATGAACCATTATTAAAGGGACAAAGATAAAATAAAATAATGATTCACATAAGAATATTTGATCATGGATAACCTAGATTTGAACCTAGGGGATCACAAGTTAGGGTATACTTTTCTTCTACAAGTTTATCCTTCTATGCTTAAAGTTTCCTTTTCATGATTATTGGCTAAGTATTTAAGCCCCCTAATTATACTTTCTTTTCTTAGTTAATGGTGGGAAATATAAGAACATGTACCAACAACAAATGTGATAGGAAATGTGATGATTGCCCTATTAATATGATAGAGATGACGAGAGATCAAGTTGAACATATTGTGATTATGCCAAACCATCTATCAAAATTCACAATTGATAATTGGTACCTAGTTGAATACCCAAATTCATCAAGGAAGAAGAAGATGAAGTCTCAAGGATGTTCATCTGATAAAGTTGATAAGGGAAAGAAGACCCAATTTCCTTTGTGAAAAAAGTGTGAAAAGTGGCACCAAGGAGAATGTCACAAAGGAATAGGGAGATGTTTTAAGTGTGGGGTGATAGGGCATAAAGTAGCCAATTACTTTAAAAAATGGATAATGTGATGAATAGAGATAAGGTTCGATCTAATGTACCTTATAATTTTCAATGTCGTAAATGTGGAGAAGTTGGACATTATCCAAGGCAATGCTCTCTTGGAAGGGATGAGAAGCATGATGAGCATCAACAATCTTCAAGGAAAAGGGAACAATGCAAGTCCTATGCTGAGATGGATCATGATGACTGAAGTACATGTAACTTCTTCGCAATAATTGTCTATGTCATGTTGTATTTTAGTTCGTGCTATGTGAGCATATCTTTAATGTTTTCTAAGAACATTGAGTCACTACTTAAGATGATTTTATATCATTAAGTAAAACATCTATTGTTATGTATCACATGTTGATGTTATGAAGTTGTTCTTCTTGAATAAAAAAGGATGATTAGAGTATTAAAATATGAATATTATTTTGGAAGACGTTCATTATTTTGGGAACCCTATATGATCAAGGTAAATAGATTACTATGGTACTTTCTTTGAGGAGTAAAGTATGACTTATATTTTGAAGAATCGGTGAATTTAAGGTGAAATTATAGTAATTTAGGTTACTTATTGAAACGATTAACCTATCTTGGGGAAAAAGTGATTAGGTTAGTTACTTTTGTTATAAGACGATAAGAGTGGTTGATGTTGTTTGGAGATGAACGATAAAGTTTATCTTGGAAGACTATGTTATGAAATCATTCTTATATTTGGGTTTCAATCTTAGTTTGGTTTATTTTGAGGAATTTTAAGGAAAGTTATTTATGTAATGGTCTATAATGAACTTTGGGTAGTACCGTGGAATTTTGAATATTTAAAGTAGTTTCCCTTCCTATGGGGTTATTTCTTTTTGAAGAGTTGTTTTATCTTACCCTTTATGTTTTTGGGGTAATGTTTAATGATAGAATAAATAGGTAGTTAATCTTTTGTGGATTATGTGATTCTCTAGAAGATGATTCTTGTGCTTTTGATGAGACCAAGTGTTTTTGAATTCTCTTTGTTTGGAGAAAATATTAGTCTTGGTAGAAACTTATTAAAGGATGAAACTCTACTTGAAGGTAAGTATATTTATTTATGTTCTTATTCTATGTAGTAAATGAATCCCTCAAAATTATGAAAAGGAATGTAAAACAAAAAAAAATGTTGTTGGTTTACGTTTCCTACTGGGTAATCAAAGACCGTTTACACACATCATAAGTTTATGATTTTCTTGTGTTTAACTTTCTCCTAATCATGTTTCTATCACTCTCCATCAGAACTTGACCATTTATTTTCTCCTCCATATCCATGTTTTCCGACAAGGAATCCTAGTATGGGTTAACTCAGGTGACCTTTGTACTTCCCTTTCTTTCTTTTAAAGTAGTAGTGTTACTAACTCTTTTTCCGATGTGGGACTTTCAGTGAAATTTCCAAGCCCAATTTTAAAAATTGCGAGGATGCAATTTCTTAAGGGGAGAAGATTGTAATGACCTGAAATTTTGAATAAATTTATGTTTCCAAATTTTGTGTGTTATTTTATTTTATACTCAACAAAACTATTTCATTTAATAAAATGAGTATAATTAAAATGAGACCGTTGGGTTTCGACTGTTATATGACCATTGGTCAATATGACCATTGGAAACTAAATGTTGCGATTATTGTCTAAATACAAGTGATCTTGGTTAATTAATATAGAAAGAAGATTTGATGGCCTCATCCAGTAGTCTCGGGCCGATTGAAGCCCATCTAACAGAACTTGGGAAGGAGGTAACACCACTGGGCTTTGCTCTGGACCAAACCCAAGCCGAACTTCATCGTGTGAATCTAGAATAGAATCGCCTTCATGAGAAGTTCAAACTGATAGAAATTACTACTCATTCAATGTTGGTCGAGCTACCCTCAGGTTCTCTCACTTTAGCACACCTTACACATAGGTCCTATGCTGGGGTTATAAGGGGCTATGTAAGGATATCGTAGTTACTTTTTGTAATCCTTTTAGATAAATAAAATTTTGTTTTCTTCTTATGGTGAAGTTTGTAAATTTTCAAATGTCTGGATAAATGTAGGATGTATATTATTGATGAATTTGAAAAAAAAGGATATTTTAAAATATTTTTGTAGACCATAAATAATTAATGATGTGTAATGATTTCCAAAAAATGGTCTTCTGCAAATGTGTTCAGTAAGAAATTTGGAGTCTAATAAGATCAACTTAATTTTTGGTGAATAGTAATTTATGAATAGTGATTTTATGCTTAGGATTAGTAATGTGACCAAATGGATTAGTAATCTCACTTAAAGAAAGTATTAATATAATATAGGCACCTTGATTAAGTAATGTGATTCAATAAAATAGGTAAATAACTGTTTCAGAAATTATTAGTCAAGTATTAGTTTTTTCGGGTGAATAGTGTTTTTTAATTAAAAATTAAATTAAAAATACTTAGAAAATTATTTTTATAAAATGGACTTTATTTTTGAATTCAGAGCATCGATATTATGTTAAGGTAATTTTTGGGGATTTTTATGAAAAAAATGAATTTTCGGTGAATAGCGTTTTTATTTAAAAATTAAATTAAAATTATTTAGAAAATTATTTTTATAAAATGGAGTTTATTTTTGAATTCAGAGAATTGATATTATTTTAAGTTAAATTTTTGGGATTTTTCTAAAAAGGTTGAATTTTTAGTGAATAGTAAAAATACAGTTTTAGGGTTTCGGTATGTTTAATGACATCATAACTGCGTCATGGTGATGTCATGATATATTTTAAGGGATGTTCGACTTTTTAATAGTAATATAAGGTATGAGGTGTCCCAAGTGTCCAATACCATGAGTAAATACCACTTGTTTTTCCAATACCACCAATGAGGTGTCCCTTGGCCATTAATGCCTTGTCCCCTCACTTCCCCTATAAATACCAATCCATTCTCTCATCCTTTCCATTAAAAAATCCTCCTCAATGAATTTTGGGTCTCCTTACCTCCCAAGGAGTCCTCCCAAGGTTCTATAAATCCCCTAAAGGTCCCAAACTTCGAGTTTTAAGAGTTACGTTTTTAGGTAAGGGATCCTACCTCTCTCTTTCTTTCCAAGTACTCTCTTTAATGTCATTTCTTTTATGCTCCATTTTCTTATGTTGGGGATGTTATTTTATATTAATCCTAATGTAATTTTCATTTAAATATGATTATATACCCCATCTTGCTCTCATCAATTCATTTTAAGAATGTTTAAGTGGCGTCGTTAGGCTGCCGAATTTTTAAGGGATTCTTTCACCCTTCTCATTTTCAAGTTCTATTTTCTTGTCAAGTATTTCAAGTTCCTTTTTATTATGTTGGGGTATGATCTTTATATCTATCATAATGATCTTTTATGTTCATATTATGAGAGACCCTATTTGATCTCGTCAATTCAGTTTTTTTAAGTTTTAAGTGACGTCGTTAGGCTGCTGAATTCTCATAAGAGAAATCTTATTTTTCTCTTCCTTTCAAGATTTTCATTTCATATGGTATGTCTTTAAAATTTCATTACCATGTTCTTATATCCTTTATATTCTGTACCTCTACTATTTTATAGATCATTTATGATTGGTTGACCCATGTCCCCCCTCTTTTCAATATTTTCTAAAACCCTATAACATAGCCATTATGCTGCAGAATTTTCTTCTCAAAATGTATCTCTCTTTTTATCAAACTCTTTTATTTTATTAAGTGAATACTCAATTCTCTTTATTATATAGTTTTATTCAAATATATATCAAAATTTTCTATTTTAATTCTGGGACTTACATACATGAAACCCACTTTCCTTTTTTCATAGGTTTAAAGTGACATAAAGATCATGTCTTTAAAGCAGTTTTTAAAATGCTATGATTATGAAATGAAACCCATTTCTTTTATGCTATATAGGTTATTTATGAAATTTTTGATGATGATATATGTGGATAACATGATAATAAAGGAAAATTTAAGGGTGCACCCTGATAGTGCTCCAATGCATTAGGTAAAGACTTAATCTCTAGAGATGACCATTTTAACGATACCTTGGTAATTTTTTAATTACATCTTGGGGATGGACCTTGGTGAAACGGAAATGATTTTATATGTTAAATGTTTTAGCCACATCTTCAAATTATGAAACATGTTAATTTTATTATGATATGCCTCATGATCTCTTTCTCATACATTAAAGTTATTTTTCATGACTTTTTGATGTATCTCAAGTTCACATGTAAAATGATTCCCTTGTTTCCCTTACTGGGCCTTCTGCTCACCCTTTCCTTTGATGTATGCTCCTAGGTTATGATATGTTGTAATGAACTTACGGTGAACAATGAATAATCCTTTCAAGTGTTTAAGAATAATGTTTTATGTTGTCATGTTTTAAGTTCCCGGTTTCCAAGACACTAAACCTTAAAGATCCTCGGTTTTGTATAATGTAATGAAATTTTATGTGATAAAAGGCGAGATGTTATAGAGGATCTCCACAAAATAATTATGAAAATTCTTAATGGATATTTTACCCATGATTTAATATTGACATCCTCTTATAGAGTTCCACTTGTAGTGAAATACCACATCCCATAGGGATGGTGGTATTTTCAAAAATTTCACCGCCTCACCGGGTGAATTTTGTACCTCATTCCACATCATCCCATCCCATAGGGATGGGGGAATTTTCATATTTTAATTTCCCTTAGACCATAAGTCTATTTCCCACCTTTTCATAATGTGCATTCCAAAAATTATTCAACCTTGATAGTTTACACTAAGTTTTCAGGAGATTTAGAGTTACCTAATCTATAGGAGACATGATCGACATATGGGGCCTCCAATGTTTCAACTTCTCATGTTTAATTGATCAAGTTTAGGGAAATATCTCCCAAAACTCTAATTCATACATGTTCCCATACCAATATAAGAATATGTGACATAATGGGGAAGCAGTGTTGTCATTTATCACTTGATAATAGACAGAGTAAATTGTATTCCTTATAATTAGAGAAAGTCCCCAAGTATTTTTCCTATTTCATGGAAAATGATTTGATCATGATCTGGTAAGTAAAGAAGTTATAAGAGGAATATTTGAGAGAAAATTCAAAATACTACCCCTACCATTGATTGTTAGGACATATAATCGATTAGTGATTTGTCTTCAAGGATTATCTTCAAATGAAAATAAATGAGGAGATATTGGATCCACCGATACCTGAATCTCAGTATTATACATGTTTAAATCCTTAGTAGGACACAAAAATTGTATAAAATCCTTTATTCCATCCATATCTTAGGGATATAATAAGTAAGGTCTATTCCGTTTTGTTTGAGGATGTGGCTTCATACTTCTCATACTCATTAAATAAAAACCTTATAAATATTTTGATGATCAAGATACCTATATAGGTAATTATGAAAGATCATAACAATTATTATCCCTACCATAGATCTTTGGGACATACAATTTAAGAATTCTTTATCTTCAAAGATTTGATCTAGAAGAAAGTAGAAAAAGTCATGTTAGAGTTAGATAATCCTAATACTCATGCCACATTCATGAGAGTTATTCTCACTCCACAAAAATATCACCATGCTTGATGAGTTACAATCATATTCCTAGTCATAATACCTTAAATTAAAAGACACCAATGGTCCTAGTTGTAAGACCTTAAACTACAAGACAACTTTGGTCCTATTCATAAGACCTTAAACGAAAAGACACCATGGTTCTTTCTGCATGACTTTAAAGTGCATAAAGTTCCTCATCACATAGATCTAAAATTCATGACCAAATCATCTTGATCACATTATGTTAAATTGTGTGATGTCATGGGTCCTCACCAGAGAGGATTTCACACTTCCAGTGTCAATCTCTCACTACGCCACATCATAAAACTATGTGTGGTTGGATTCCTGATCTCTTGAGATATATAGTAATGCCTAGACCTCCTATTTTTTCTATATGTAAATTCTCTTAACATTTATCCTATCATAACTCCCCTCATTATGTGTAATTTCCTTGGAAATTTTCATGACACTGGACCTCCATTATCCCCCCTCTTCAAGTCAGGTTATTATCTTTACATGTCACACAATTCTCTCTGAAGCATAGAAACCAATGGTCCTCGTTATAAGACCTTAAACTACAAGAAACCATGGTCTTAGTCATATTACCTAAAACTACAATACATTTTAGTCCTTTCTATATGACTATAAATTTCATATAGGTCCTTTCCATGAGACCTTAAAAAAAACCAAACTTCCTTGCTGCTTAACATAAAAATGCATGGTTCACATCCCTATCACATGATGTAAAATTTCATAATACCTTAGTCCCTCACCAGATAGGATGCCTACATTATATTGTCAATTATATCATGCACCATAATTTAGAACTACGTATGGCTTGATTCCTATTCATATAGGATATGTAGTGATGTCTAAGGCCTCTATCTTAGGACCATCCCCAAATCCACCCATTTTCAAGTTTTTTTCACTAACCTTTGTCCCTTAAGACCTCTTTTCAAGTCCATTTTATCCCTTATTGGATAGCAAGGACATATTTTCACCTCATATCGGTTAAGGATTTGTGACCTTAAATAATAGAAACCCCATGTTCCTTATTGAAAGGCCCTAAAAGGCAGGACCAAATCATTCTAGTCATAATAAATTAAACTATACAACAACATCCTTGATACATGATATAAAACTTATGGTTTATGTCCCCATCACATGATGTAAAACTACATGATAGCTTAATCCCTCACCATAGAGGATGGTTAAATTATGGTGTTGGTCATCTACCGTTCCATATTTCAGAACTATGTGTGGCTTGATTACTATTGATATAGGATATGTAGTGACACCCATATTCTTCAATCTAATCCTAGCCACAAATTCAAAACTAGGGTGTGATTATCTCCCACCCTACCAGTTTTCTTATACTCACTTCCATGAAATGAAGTAACCCTCATCATTCCTTATTTCCCACACCTATCATGACTCATGTGGGATTGGGAATCTTAGAAGGGACCCTATTTCATGGTCAAGTCATGTGGTTGAAACATTTTGATCTTAATATGGGTAAAAAACTGCTTTGAATATGATTTTATGGTGTAATATTTCTTGCCCTCTTTTCACATCAGGGTTTTAAAAAATCATCCTAGTAGAAAGATTTTAAAATACAATACAACTATAGAACTATGTATGGATTGATTCTTTATTTGATTAGATACATAGTGACACCTTGATTATCTATCATAGGCATATCCACCAAAAAAATCACTCACTCTTATGTGTATGATCTAGATCTTTATGGGAAAGTCTATCATAGGTTTTGTTTCCATTTATAGACTCATGCTCAAAAAATTCCCCTCTCCTCATATAAAAAACTACTACAAACACGGCCTTTATCAGCGCTAAAAATGGCCTTTATCAGCGCTAGAAAAGCGCTGATAAAGCCAGCGTAGATAAAGGGGGGGTCCCCTTTATCAGCGCTTCCTTTATCAGCGCTCTCGTTTTAGCGCTGATAAAAGTTAAAAAAAATTAAAAAATACTGCCAATCGGGGGGGGGATTTTATAGCGCTTGAACCCCCCCCCCCTTTTACAGCGCTTTTCGGCCCCTATACAACACCCCACGCACCCCACGCACCCCCCTCCACCCTTTAACAGTGCTTGCTCCAATATTCCCCATGCGCGCGCACCCCTGCCTCCACCAGGATTTGAACTCGAGACCTCCCCCCTGCGCGCCTAAGCCCTTACCACTACTCTATTTTGATTTGCTTTACAATTCATGATATCTCTATATATATATATTTATATATTTAGTTATATTTATTCGTATAGTAATATATATTTATATTAATATATATATATAGTTATATTATAATATATATATATATAGTTATATTATAATATATATATATAGTTATATTATAATATATATAGTAATATTAATATATATATATAGTGGTATTAATATATATCTATATCTATATATATATATATAGTTATATTTATTCGTATAGTAATATATATTTATATTAATATATAGTTATATTAACATATATATAGTTATATTAACATATATATAGTTATATTAACAAATATATAGTTATATTAATATATATATAGTTATATGAATATATATTTATATAGTTATATTAATATATATATAGTGATATTAATATATATATTTATGGTGATATTAATATATATATTTATAGTAATACTAATATATATATATATGTATTTATATTAATATATATATAGTTATTATATTAATACATATATATAGTTATATTAATATATATATATATAGTTAGATTAATATATAGGTATATAAATATTCATATATTGGTATTTTAAATAAAATGGATGTTAGTTATTATTTAGATAAAGCTAATATATTTTATATGTAAATATATTTTATTATTTATATTTATAATTAAATTTTTAGGTGTGAATATTTAAAAAATATGAATATATTGTTATATATTTGATTATAAATAGCAGTGCATTATAAAAAATGATGAAATTTCAAAGACATAATATTAATATGAATGTAATACCTTGGAATAAATTCAAACCCCACCAAAAAAATCCAATAATACCCCCTTAAACGAGGGTGAAAATCCATAAAATGTTAAAAAATCGGGGTACCCCGATAAAAAACTCAGTTTTGGAGGCCTTCTGGGCCTTTTTTGGCCTCAAAAATCCCTTGACCGAGGCTCCCCCCAATCATAGCGACGTAGAGATCGTCGCAGGCTTCGATTTGATATGTGGTAGAGCTCAAACGGACACCCGGATCAAAAGTTATGGCCGTTTGAAGTTTGAGTTGCGTTTTCAACATATTTTGGATCTTTTTTTAATTTTTTTTAATTTTTTTAGTACTCAAATTGTTATTAAATGACTATTACTCCATAATGATTATCAAAATATTAATTAAAAATATTTTTTTAATTTTTTAAGAAGTCATTTTCACTAAATATCTTAAATATTAAGTATAATAAGTGTAAATGTACATTTATACTTATCTAAAATATATTTAAAAATTATATATTATATTTATATAAAAATATAACTATATTTATATATTAATATATATATATATATATATTTTGAAGCCAACCCTTTATCAGCGCTAAAAAAAGCGCTGATAAAGGCCCCCTTTATCAGCGCTACTAAGCAAGCGCTGATAAAGGGGGGCCCTTTATCAGCGCTAACAAAAGCGCTGATAAAGGGACCCCCCTTTATCAGCGTTTTTTCGTTAGCGCTGATAAAAGGGGGTGCTGCGAAAAACTGTTTTTGTGGTAGTGAAACCTAATAAATGTGGGAAAAAATTTTAATAACTACATATGGATTGATTCCCATTTCATTTGATATGTAGTGATGCCTAGACCCTCTATCTCAGACCCAGCCACATGTTCTTACACTTAGGTGAGACTATCTTTAATACCTTTCAGCACCTGAGGCCTTCATTCATGTCGAGTTCATTGTTACTAGATGTAAAATCCATCTCACCCTCACCACTAGTCCTAGTCATAATACCCTAAACTACAAGACACTAAGTTCCTAGTCATATGATCCAAAACTGTATGACACCATAGTCTGATCTGCATGATTTTAAACTATATAGAATAATGTCCTTATCACATGATGTTAAACTATATGATGCATCATCCTCAATGTGAGACATTAAACTATGTGTCCAATGTCCTTTACCTAAGGACTTAAACTGCATGGTCTATGTCCCTATCGTATGATTCAAAGTTGTGTGATTCTTTGTCCCTCACCTAAGGAAACCTACCTCTAGTTCTGGTCTCTAACCATACCCCTTTTTAGCACTACATATAGTTTTATTCTTTATTTCACAAGATATGTAGTGATTCCTAGACCCTCTATCTCAAGAAAATCCAAAAAAAATCTTCTCCATAGATGAGACTTTATTCTCTAGCATTTGGCCCTTGGGGTCCCTATTCATGCTGAGTTTGTTATAACTAGTTGGTGAAGACGTCTCACCCTCTCCATTGGTCAAAGCTATGAAACCCTAAACTATAAGGACCGTTAAACTTCACCATATGATTTTAAACTGCATGAAATTTGGTCTGATCCACATTATCTTTAAACTGTGTGGTGCATGGTCCATTCTGTATGACCATAAATTGATCGAGGAGGTCACTTGCAAATGATCTGTATCCATAACCATGATTCCCCCCATACATCTTGAGTTCTAGATCCACTCTTTTTTAGGTTTAAATGAACCTTTATTTTAGTCATGTTTCATTCCTTCTACCCAAGTAGCATGTTTAGAAATTTATGGTATAACCATGGAATTTTCCAAAACCTTTTGGACACCCCTTCTTCCACCTAACCTACCTCATGCCTTTTTATGGAAAAATCATCAAGTTCCTTGGGTCGATTAATCCTCTTGGTTCACTCTCATGTGTAAATTTTGGTAATAAGGTTTGATTGACTTGAAGGGACCCCACTATAAAATGATGGTTAATGGAATAATTTTCCACTTAGCCAATGAAGTAACCCATATTGGATGTTTTTGTTCTAAAGGAAAAGTCCACCTGAACCCCATGCACTTTTTCTAGATTGAGTGTGGGAATGGCCAACCTACTCCCACTAATCTCCATTAACTATACATGGAATTAGTTTTCCACCATTACTAATGGTAATTATACTCCCACCTGTCTCCAGTCCTGATTTAGACATTTGAGTACATGATTTACTTTATCCATTTTCCTATGTTCAAAGGGATTAAGAATGTTTCTATGTTTTATGCTATCATACTCTACAACAGTTATTCCTATATCGAGACCAGTTGTGAACTACTCCCCCATCATTGGGGTTTATTACGATAGAATTGGATCCACCTAGGTCCCTATATTCTCTTAGGTTTTGGTTTTTCTTGGATAGTAATCTCATCTCTTTATGGTTCAATTTGTATGACCTTAAATCCTAGCACACTGTGATCTTAGTTGTATAACCCTAATGATCCTAGATGAAATTCCTTAAAAGTAAAAACACATTGGTCAAATCTATGTGACCTTAAAATATATAAATCATACATCCCTACAGTATGATGTTAAACTATGTGGCCAATGTCTTTGTCACAACAATGTTAAACTGTATGACACTCATCCAAGCTACTCGACATTAAACTATGGAGAAAGGTCCTCAACACATGGCCCTAAACTATAGAAAATCTAAGCCCTTATAGTATGAAATTAAATTTTATGAAAAATGGTCTATTCTATGTGAACCATTACCAACATGAGATCTAGATCCATGTAAAGGTACCTGGTATATGGTATCTACCTACAAAATTGGTAGTAGGGTTGAATACTCCAATTCTATGGAAACTCGTGTCTTTTATCTTGGATACTAGCTTACCCACATTATTCTAATACCATACTAGTATTAAATATGAAAATTATCCTCCCCTATGTAATATCTCAATCTATATAGGGGTACCATCCTTTCTCAAGGATTCATTGGTAATGGTTATACATCCTGACTAGAATGACATGATCCATCCAAATTATGACTTGTATTGCCCCATTTCCTTTCATATGAGTTAGATATTTGTAAGTAAAGTTTCAAAAAGAACTATGTGTCGATTTATTATTATATTTTTGGATACATAGTTATGCCTTGATCTTTTATTTTCAGGCCTAACCATGAATTTTCATTGATTTTAACCATGTCCATCCATGAAATCTGATTGCAATGAAAATTCATCCACATGTTCCCTGTCATGAAATATCCTGTGGTTTGAATTATTTCCCAAGTTTCCTTTTTTTTTCTCATTCCAAGAATGACTCATGTGAGATTATAGAACCTATAGAGTCTCTTTGTATAACACAATTGAGTTTTATTTTTATTCAATGGTAGGAAACTTATTCCCCATATCATGACATTAAAATTTAAGGTAGAAATCAATCCATCATAACTCATAACTACTCGTGGTGGCCCATTTATTATGTACTATTTATTCCCTACATGATATCTTGATCCATGTATAATTATTTCACATAAAAACCATCCATTACTTGGATTAAAATTCCCCTTTCCTTATATATGATCCAAATATGTGCTGGAGACCTTTTCATTCCAATAACTACTTGTGGATTGATTATCACTTTGGTGAGATATGTAGAGATGTCGAGATTTAATATCCTTGGTCTAGAAACTAACATTTGGTCCATGAACTATGACTATAAACTATTTTTTTACCTCATGTATAATCTATTCTAGCATTGGGATTGTTATTCACTTTGGGTTTTACTATGCCTTTTCTATATAGGATGCACTACCCTTTTGGTCCAGGCTATGCAACATTAAACCTATGTAACATTTGTTCAAATTTTTATGAAATTAAACTTTATCCCTTCATGGTTTTGGTTCTAAGACCTTAAAATACAAATCAAAATAATCTAAGGTTGTATCCCTTTTCCATGGTATGGTGTTCGATATATGACGATATAACCTTTAGGGTGTTCAAACCCTTATTTAATATTCATGTTCTCTATAAACCAACTTCATGTCTCTAATGTCTAAATAAACCATTTCCTTGAGTCGTAATCTTTGAATCCCTCAAACTTGAGATGATTAATCCTCTTGTCTATCTCTTACATAGAAATTTTGGCTATAGGTATTGATTGATCTGAAGGGACCCCTCTAGGAAATGATGGTGAATAGAATATTTTTCCATTGAGCCTATGAAGTAACCCCTAGTAAACATTTTGGGCCTAGAGTAAAAGTCCACATAAACCCCATGCACCATCCATTGACTAATTGTGGAATTATTTTTCCACAATTAATAATGGTTATTTTAATCCCACTAGTATCCAGTTCCAATTGATTTAGACATACATAGGTTATTATTTACATACTCCATAACCTAAATATTTGATAAGATTCAAGTAACCTCAATGTTACACATTCTTTCATCATTTACACTTTTAAATAAATATTATGAGTCTATATTATTGTGACCCTTCCTATCTAGGTGTGTCTCTCCTTTAAAGATTTTGAAACCTTAATTTGATCTTATCCTTTTAGAAACTCACACCCAACCAGGGTACAAGCATCATGACCATAAACTAAATGCCTCATTATAAGCATTATGGCATTAAAATAAGTGTACTTAACCATGATATCATCTATACTAGAATTTACCTCTCCATTCACATCGATTTTCTATTGGAATTTTCAGTATGAAATGTCTCACCCACAATTCTTGGTCCAAGTTTCATGACCTTAAACCTCAGTAACATTTGGTCAAAGTTATATGACCTTAAATTCTAGCCCTACATTATTCTGGTTCAAAATACCTTAAACTACCAATGAAAAGAGAAATGGTACTCACTAGGTATAAAACCCACAAAGGGAACCCAATGAAAAAGTCTAGACTTGGATCTCTAGGCATGAATCCCTCGCAACCTAGGCAAAACATGAGCATTGAAATAAAAGTAAAAGGCATAAAAAAAATTAGGCTAAAACCCCACAAAGGGTGTCCTAAGAAGAATCCTATTTATTGCTCACTAGGCCTCCCCATTAATGTATTAGGAAAAAGTTAAAATTAAAATAAAAAGATATAAAGCTCATAGGCACCATCGTTTGGACCTATAAAAAATATATCTATTCTCACTAGGTCCATTGACCTAGGAAAAAATTAGAGCACGTACTTTATCCCCAATATTTGTTTGAGGTAAACAAGTCCCCATAGGATTTAAAACTATATGAAACATGGTATATATTTCATAACCTTAAACTAATTAGAGTGGCCTACCCCATGTGACCTGAAATTTTGGCATGAGAGTCAGATCCATGCGACATCTTCATAGAAACATGGGTCCCTACACATGAATCCATGGTAAAGGGATGATATCCCATCTTCTATGTATGATCTAGATCTATGTTGGAATTTCATCATAGAGTTATTTATTAATGAGCCTATGTTGAAAATTTCATCCCTCTATGTATGAGATTGATCTATATAGGAGTCCCCTTAAATAGAACTATGTGTATCTTGATTCCTACTCTCAAAAGATACATAGTGACATCTAGATCTCCTGCCTTGGATCCATCCACAAATCAACTTTCATTACACCACCCTTTAATTACTAGAATCTGGACCTTTAATGATTTAGTATATTTATGCCCTAACTTGAGATTACTTCTCTTGGCAACTCAAATGCCTTGAGTAAATTGTTCCTCTTAGTTACCCAAATTCCTTGAGCCAATATTCTGCTCTTTGTGATATCCAAAATCCTTGATTTGAGATCCACCTTTTGGAAAGAATAAATTTATTGGTGAGATAACTCAAAATTACACTAGATTATTTAGGAATGTGTTAAAGTAATCTACATTTACCTTATAATTAGATTCTTTTTATTTCAAATGAATCTAATTATAGGGGATATTTTGTTGGAATTGTAAAATTCATGTCATGCACTTTTCTATACAACTTATGATATTATACTCACTTAGAAAACACATATTGAGTTTGATTATAAATGTGTCTCTAAGTTGAAAGAAGAAGCAGATAGAATTTTCATGTGTCATAAGAATTCTCACACACCGAGGGATGAAGATTCCTCAAAAAAGTTTCCCAATACCATGGTGTGGTGGTGAGAATGTACCTCTAGGATTAGGCCATGTGTTTCTAAAATTGATGATAAAAAGGTGTTGACACCTTAAAATTCATTTTGAGCGCCTTTAGGGCACTTTATGACATTAGAAAACACCCTGATAGGGTGTATACACCATATTAAGAGGTTTAGTTTTCTTCTTAAGATTCGATTTGACTGATTTTAGACCCCAAATGGACTTACGAATCAAAATTTATGGATGTCAGAAGTTGGTCTCTCGTATAGCTTCACTAATCCTACACAGGTCTAGTCTGTGTGGTTCACTTGCGCGACCAAACACCCCATTAGGTCTCCCCTATGTGGCCTACCCATGCATGTCTCACCATCATGAAATACATGTGTTAACCACCTATGCGATTGAATTGTGAGAATAGACATCTTCACCCAGGGTCCCAAGTTTTCCTATAAATAGGACCCTTGGGATACCCATTTGAGAGGAATGGAAGATGAAGATACCACTTAAATATTTGCTCACCCAATTCTCTCACCCAAGTCCTCCAAACCCTTAGGTACTACCCTAAGATCCTATAAAAGAATGGGGAATTTGAAACGTCCAATGTATTGAGGTCCCTCAAGGTCTATAATACCAAGAACCTTGAGAGGAAATGTCCCCCCGAGTCAAAACCACTAGGGTGAAGGGCCCTTCCATGGTTTGAAACTTGAGTGCCAGTTATCCAAATACACCTAAGGATACCCTTAGAGTTTAGATCAAGGCCTCACCCAAACATTGTTTCCTAAGTTGTTCATATCCCAAGAGGAATCTCTAGCTCACCCAGGTCTACCTTGCATGAGGTATCTCCAACTCACCTAGGTGTACCCTACATGAGGCATCTCCAACTCGCCCATGTCCACCCTGAGTGAGTCATCTCTGGTTCTCCCAGGTCCACCCTACATGATGAATCTTCATCTCACCTAGTTCCACCCTGTGTGATGCATATCTAGTTCACCCAGGTCCACCCTGGGTGAAGCACATTCATCTTTCCCAAGCCTTACTTGGGTGAAGTACCTTCATCTCGCCCAGGCCTTACCTAGGTGAATCACCTTTAGATATCCTAGGCCTTACCTAGGTGAAGTACCTCTATCTTGATCAGGGATTACCTGGGAAAAGCACCTCTAGATCATCTAGTTCCACCCTACATGATCCACCCTCTAATCCCTATCCTTAACCACTAATGAAAGGGAAATCCTCTCCCTAGGACTCCTATCTAAGGGAGACCAAATTTAAACCTCCATAGAGGCCTCCATATTTTCAAGATCATGGAGAAAGATACACCATAATTTCTCCCATTCAATTGTGCATTCCCTCAATAAAATATGTCCAACACTTAGACTACCAAATAGGTAGGGTCCTTGAAATACTTACAATTGTGCATTCTATTGGTAATAAGGACCCCTATCATGGAGGCAGTTCTAGGGAACTCCCCATTTTGGGAAGTGGGGGGAATCACTTATTTTTTCCTTCCATAAGGTTTAATGTATGGTCTTCCTATCCACCCATTAAAGGGTTCATAACTAGTCAAAAGGGTCACCTTAGGTAATCCCTCCTAGATTAATACCCTAGTATTTCTTGAGGGGAATTACCTAGCCTTCTATATCCTCACCCTCATCCACCAGTAGAAAAATAATATTGTACATGTTTCTATATATTTCTCTTCCTCTTATTTTTCACACCGATCATGGCACACGTGGGCTTAGAAATTAGTTATGATCATGTCATCAACATGATAAAATATCACCAAATGTGCCTCCTAATTAGTGTAATCCCCAATATTAACAATATCCCTTCCTCGTATTTTGATTATATAGGGTAGGGGACAAAGAAACATGGGAATACTCCTAGGTGTAATCCCCAAACAAGACTTAAAATCTCTATGAGTCAAGATACTTATCATGGTTCCAAAAACATGGGTATCCTCATAGGTATAATCCCTAGAAAACCCTTCAAACCTCTATGAGTCAAGATACTCCTCATGGTTCTAGAAACATGGGTATCCACCTAGGTGTAATCCCCAACCAAACCTTCAAATATCCATGATTTGATATACTAATCATGGTTCTAGAAACATGGTCATCCTCTTAGGTGTAATCCCAAACCAAATATTTATATCTCCATGAGTTGAGATACTCCTCATGGTTCCAGAAATATGGGAATCCTCATCGGTGTAAGCCACAACAAAACCTTCAAATCTTAATTATTCGAGATACTCCTCATGGTTCCAGAAACATGAGAATCATTCTGGGTGTAATCCCTAACCAAAATTTCAAATCTTCATAAGTCGATATACTCCTCATGGTTACAGAAACATGGGCATAATTATAGGTTTAATCCCTAACCAAACCATCAAATATTCATGAGTTGAGATACTCCTCATGGTTCCATAAACATGGGAATCCTCATAAGTGTAAGACCCAACCAAACCTTTAGATCTCCATGAGTTGAGATACTCTTCATGGTTCTTTAAACATGGTAATCCTCATAAGTTTAATCCCCAACCAAAATTTCAAATATTTATAAGTTGTGATACTCCTCGTGGTTCCAAAAATATAGTCATCCTCCTAGGTGTAAGCCCCAACCAAACCTTAAAATATCCATGATTTGAGATACACCTCATGGTTCCAAAAACATATTCATACTCTTAGGTGTAATCCCAAACCAATCCTTCAAATATTCATGAGTCAAGATACTCCTCATGGTTTTAAAATCTTGGGAATCCTCCTAGGTGTAAGCCCCAACTAAACCTTAAAATATCCATGAGTCAATATACTCCTCATGGTTCTAGAAACATGGGAATCCTCTTGGGTTTAATCCCCAACCAAACCTTTAAATCTTCATGAGTCATGATACTTATCATGGTTCCAGAAACATGGTAATCCTTATAAGTGTTAGGCCCAATGAATCCTTCAAATATCCATGATTTGAGATTCCCCTCATGGTTCCAGAAATATGGGCATCTTCTTAGGTGTAAGCCCCAAAACATACCCTTACCTGGACCACCAAATATTTCAAGTATCTTAGGGAATCCCAAGCATAAAACCCACCTTATTTCCTATTATTTACCCTTTCATGTCATAAGGATATTCTATAGGTAGCCTTAGTGTGTAACTCCCTCTTTAAAATGTAATAGTACGCTCTCATGCAATGTGATTAATCTTCTGCTCTCTCTTGTTTCCCACATTGATCAAGACTCATGTGGGATTAGAGATATGAAATGATCATACCATTAGCATGGTGAAATTTCCTCTATTATGGTACTCTTATTGAGGTGTAACTCCCAATCATTACATCAAACTACATGGGATTTGATTCCTATCATTAGTAAGATGTGCGGGACACATCTTTGAGGTCTGAACCTAATATCATTTACCCTTTACCCATTTCATCGAACTACATGGGTTTCGATTCTTATTTTCATAGGATACATAGGATGCCTATTTAAGGTTCAATCTCAACTCAAAAACACCAACTACCTCCCTGGATGGAAATAAACTCTAGAGATCCCAACTATATGGTTGCAAACCAAAGTCTCAAGAATTAATAAGAGAAATATGGTGAATCTATAATGCATATAGAGGTTTAAATCAAACACATGGCCTCAATCAGATCATTATCACAGGGGTAACTAGTACCACACTAGGATTTTGGAATGATTCTTGAATATATCTTAAATCTATAAGAGAGTCTTGAAGTAGGAAATAATCCCCCTCAAAAGGGTGGGGTGAAGTAACTCCCATCCTCTCAACCAACGTGTTTTCTAATATTTCACTATAAAAGTACCATTGACTACCTACCTTTGGAAATAAGGTTCTCATTTACTTGAAATGAGTCTTTACATGAAATAGATAGGAGTTTCCATGAATAAACCTCGGTATATGAACAATAATTTTAAATGACATTATGATAAAGGATTGTAATTGAAAAGGAAGGGGGAATTAGGAACCATTACCCTAAAAAGTGACTTATTAAATCTTAATAAAATCTCATTGAAACCTAATAAACTTCTTGGAGAGACTATAAGTATTTGGAGTGAAGAGTAATGGGATAATGGGTGGGTATTTATAGAAAAATATGGGGGGTTCTTTATTGATTTCTAAACTTAGGCATTAGGCATCTAGTTGATAAGAAAATGACTTTACCATGGTTTTAGCACATGGATTCTAAAAAGGGGAAGTGTTTTTTAGTATTTTAATAATTTATGAGATGAATTCACTTTAGTATATATTATTTTGGATGTGGATAGGATTTATTTTCATATATAATTGTTTTTAAAATCATAAAATATACTTTAGGTTTTGGAAGAATCATTATAGGTTTAGAAAAATAATCTTATTAATTTAAAATACATTTTTTAATGATAAAATCCATTTTTGATCAATAAATTACTTTATAGTATTTATTACGTCACTTTTATGTCACTATGATTTCATAAATATTATCATATATTCATATTGTATTTAATTTTTTCCCAAAAATTTGGTGGTCTCAAAAAATTATGAAAAATTAACCATTGGATATTTTTGATGTGCTTATTTTAAAAATTAATTCCTTTTTATCAAATTCAAATTCTAAAATTTATGAATTTATATTTTAAAAAAATCATATAATACATAAAAACAATTTATATAAAATAAAACCATTTATTTTATTATAGGTGATTAAATTTATATTTTTTCATATATTAATTATTTTATGTTAGATAATTAATTATTTATACTTATAAAATGTTTAAATTTTATGAAATTATTCATTTAGTTAAGTTTAATTTAGCTTTTAAATACATAATCAAGAAAAAGGTTTTGGTGAAACAAACAGTATGTATTATGATTACAATGTTATGTCAATGAATATTTTATATTTTTAAAAACTATATTATTAAAATATTTTGTGATAATAACACACTATAGATAAGAGGAATTAAATTTTCAAATAATAAATATTACATAATTTCATTTTATTAAAAAAAATGTTAACAAGTTTTTTAAAAGAAAATATTTATCTTTAACATATACATAGAATATGGTAAAAACCATTTACAAATTAAATGAACTATAATTTAAGTAAAATGCATGATAAAGTATTATTTTAGTGTAAAAATGATATTTAATCATTAATTATATATTTCACATAAATTAATATATGACATTACTTTAAATGGCTATATGTTAAAAAAATAACTAATAAAACATGTGTCATAATTTGATATGTGTTCAATTATAATGTCTTAAATAACATGAAAATAAAAAATAATGTAGTTATAATGAATCGTGAATATAGTAAAGGAGAATTTATAAAATTATAAATTCCCTTGTGCTTGAATTAATATTTTAAAGAAAAAATGTAAAATAAACAACTTAGGTGATAAATATGTGTAGAAATTCATTTAACATTTACATTTATAATTTAAGAAAAAAAATGAATAAAAATATATTCATTGGATATATTGGATATTACATTATACCCCCTTAAATAAATTTCATCCTCAAAATTTTTCCCATATATCCAATGAATATAATTTTATTCATTTTATATTTTAAATACACATTATAAATACCTAGGAAATTTTACTCCTATGGGATCATATTAGTTATAGTTATCCTAGTAATCTATAGCTAATGGAGAACTATCTAAGGCTCTAAACTCAAATATTCACAATCCTAATTCCCAAAAATAACCAAACTCTAATATGATACCGACTGAGACTCCCTAGACCGGTGCTTCTAGATCTAATACTAAACATATAATCTTTTAATGCATCATGTGAATTAAAAAACTCCCAAGATAAAAAAATTTGTGTCTTTAGGAACTAAGTACATATCCATCTAAACTTATACACATTACACATTTCTTCCATAGAGATTCTCTACACATAAAACCCTCCTATGTATATCCCATCATAGAAATTCCTATAAAAATGGGGAAATATAAGAAAGGGTTATCTCAAATACTCAGTAAGGGGTAAAAAATAAGTGATACTAATCAAATATCATAAGTGATCATGAGAAAAACATGTGGTTATGAGAACATAATCAATGTACATAAACACATAATAAGAAAATCATACCCAATAAAACATATATCATATGTCATGAATCATAACATAGGGATTTTGGAATAAATAAGTATACATCATTGGATCATAGAATCATAATAATGTGTCAAAAACATAAAATATAACATCCTAAGAATAATTTAAGGTGCACTTCCAATACAACATAACATAGTGGAAAATTTCCCACGATGGATTAGGTTTACTCCCTAGTCCCATACATATAATCTCACAAGATATAAAACATTACTCAATGAATTGGAGGGATATATAATTCTAGGATCACTATTCACATCATTATATGTACATACATATGTGATCCACATAAGGAAAACATAAATAAATCAATTAATAGTCATAACATGATAAACCTATGGAAATTAAATAGGTATTCAATGAAATTAAGTAGCTCTCTAAGTAAATACCCCTCAATTAAGATATTAAAGTAAAATTTATTTACACCATATAGGTAAAATTATATATGGTTTAATCAATAATTTCCACATTTAATCAATGTATGGGTATTTATATGAACATCCCACAATCAACTTAAAAATAATAGGATATTCACAATGTAAAGGAAAATTTTCTTATCAATGGAATAATAATAAGGTAGTAGTGAAGAGTACCTTCATAGTGTAGGGATATTAATAGGAAATAATCCTTCACTATGGTTGGTAAAGTTTTCAAAAATTATCCAAATCATGCTAGTATAAAAATATGATTCCATGTTAGAATTTTAACATTGGTTTTTTCAAAAACAATGTTATAATTAATGCAGAGATATTTTTAACATTGGTTTATTTAAAAATGATATTAAAGGTCTCTCAAATTTACTTTTGATGTTAGTTTTTATCAAAACCTATACCCAAAAAGTTTTTAAAAAGAACTTTCGACATTTATTTTTTTTAAACTGATGTTATTGTTTTTTTTAACTTTCAACATCAATTTTTATAAAAACTGATTCCAAAAGTTTGTTTTAAAAAAAAAATTAATCATAATTTATTTTTCTAACTTTGCGCATTGATTTTTATAAAAAAACTACATAGAAATAATTTTTAAAAAATTAAATGTCAAAATATTTTTGTTATATTTCAACATTGGTTTTGGTTAAAAAACAATGCTGAAATTTTTTAAAAAAATAATGTTGGTTTTAATTAAAAGCATCGTGGCATGGGATTACCTTCATTCTTCCAACTTTATTTTTCCTAAAACCCTAATACCTATGGTGCTCGACAGTTAACCCCATTTCTTCTCGGTCGATCTTCCTCATTTAATATAATTTTTTTATTTGTTTCAATTAGTTTTATTCTACATTGTATCCTTCTAGATTATCATTAGATTCATTCAGACCACCAATCTCTATTCTATAAAACCTTAATACATGTAAATGTGACTCCCAACCCTGCTTCATTGTTTGTAGTTTAATATTCATCAATCTCTATTTTGGATCACTCAATCATAAATTTCCAGTCTAAATATCTATATTTTGTAAGTGGGGTATTTATTTTTTATTTTTAGTAGATTTATTTAGTATTTTATAGTATTAAATTGTATTTATTTATTTGTTTATATATATATATATATTTCAATTATAAATTATTGTGGTTATAATTAGTTTCAGAGTATAGATGTCCTTGTGATTATAAATTGTTTGTTATTATGGTATAATTTATTTATAATTGAATTTATTTTTTTTATAATTGTTTATATTTATAAAAATTTTATTGCTAATTTTTTTATAGGAAACCTTGTTGATAATTTTAAAATGAATAAGAGATATCTTAATATTGAGTTGAATGTTTTTTTATTAGAGTATCTCCAATATAATACATAATTTTGAATATAATCCTTTATACATTTTTTAATATTTATTTAACATATTAAATTAAAGTTAATTTTTTTTCCATAAAATCAACAAATACAATATATTTTTTGATTTAATAATATTAATAATTAAATTAAATTATATACATAGACATATATTTAGAATGAATAAATTAAAATAAATATGATTACATTATGTTTATTGTATTTCATCATGTTGTGTCAATAATCCAATATTTATGATTCGTTAGTTCATCTCATTTTAATCACTTGTATTTAAATTTTTTAATGATATATTTTGATAATTTTGTGTAATTGTTTTTTTGATCAAATATTTATCAATAAATAGTTAATTGATTTTTTTATTATATGTTTGTATCTTTTAAATTTATTTATTTATATATTTTTTTAAATGTTTATATTTTTTAATATATTCATCTTTTATATTGTGATCATTGGTAATTAATGGATCATAATTAGATAAATTTACAAATTACCACTTATGAATATGAAAAAGGAGTTGATGATTTCTTGGAATTTTCTAAATGAAATCTTCAAAACAAAATATGATTTTATGTCTATGCATGAAGTGTTTGAATATGAGAAATTTCAGTTCCAGAGAAATCAAAAGTCATCTAATTTGCTTTGTTTTTAAACATAATTGTACACAATGGATATGGCATGGTGAAATAATATTAAATTTAACATCTAATGTTGATAAAAATATCCATCATGGGATAGAGGATCATATTTAAGAATTAATTCATGATGCAGGTGTTGAAACCATTAAAAAAATAGCAACTTTTGAATGATTATATGGAGATTATGAGAAATATCTATTCTTAGGTTGAACTAAATTTACATTGTTATCTATAGTTATAATATTAGTTAACTTGAAATTAATAAATGGATGGAGTGATAAAGGTTTCTCTGAATTGGTTGAACTTTTAAAAGAGCTACTTCCAGAAGGCAATGGGCTTCCAGATTCCAATTATAATGAAAATAAAATATTATTTCCAATGGGATTGGGGTATAAAAAGATACATTATTTCCCCAATGATTGTGTGTTTTATAAGAAATAATGTGAATATTTATCAAAATTTCCTAAATGTGGGACATAACAATATAAGATGGATATAAAATTCAACTCTGATTCATTCTTAGGTATCGGAACCAAACCTTCCACTAAAGAAATTTTCTATCTTTCAATAATTTCTCATTTTAAGCATCTATTTTAAAATTTAAATGATACAAAAAGGTTAAATAGAATACAGATGATTGTATATCTGATCAAATCTTACATCACCCTGCTGATTCACTACAGTGGAAGAGATTGGAAAAAGAAATCTTGATTTTATATGCGAAGATAGAAATCTCATAATGGGATTATACACAAATAGAATGAATCCATATCATAGTATCAGCAACCAGTATAGTTTATGAACTATTTTTTAATATCTTTAAACTTTTCCCCATCAATATGTATGAAGATAAAATAAGTTATGATAATCTTTATGGTTTTTGGACCAAAATAGTTAGGAAATGATATTAATGTGTATTTTCACCGTTGATTTTTTATTTGAAATTTATATGGGAGAATGATGTTACAATTTTTGATACATAAAATAAAGATTATTTTATTTTGTGTGCTATGACAATGTTCAATATAAACAATTTTCCTACATATGAAAACTTATCTAGATGTAGTTTTAATGAACATAAAGTATGTTCAATTTGTGAAGAAGATACTTCATATTATCAATTATAGAATGGAATAAAGACAGTGTATATAGGATATTGAAGATTTTTTGTGAATGGATCATCCTTATCATATATTTAAAATGGAATTTAACAGTTTTTAGGAATATAATATCCCTTGAAAACCATTTTCAACTAAAGAATATTACAATATGGTGAAAAATATTGATTTAACATTTAGAAAGAAAGTAATTTTTGGTCATCAAAAAAATATCTAGAAGAAATGGTATATCTTATTTAAGCTACCTTACTATATATTTTTAGAGATAAAACATAACATTGAAATTATGAATGTTGAGAAAAACATATGTGATAGTGTGATTGGAACTTTGTAAGAAATAAAAGGAAAGACAAAATATGGATCACATGCTATATTGGAATTTATATCCATTGGAATACATTTAGAGTTATCCACCACTATGAAAGGAAACATAGAATATTTACCTTTGTCTTTTAACACATTAAGAAAGAGTGATAATTTGAATTGTTTTCAATTTCTGCATGGTTTTAAAGTACCCAGTGGATATTCTTTAAATGTGGAGAATTTAGTGTTATTGAAGGATTTTAAATTAATATGTATGAAATATCATGACTATCATGTATTGATGCAATAAATATTATTGGTTTCAATATATGGTATATTATTGATACTAATCAAAAATATTATCATCTAGTTATACTATTTTTTAAAATCTATTTATAGAAAAATCGTTGATACAAATTTGTTAGATGTATTGTAGAGTGAAGTTTCAATCATACTTTTTCAACTATAAATGTTTTTTCCACCAACTTTTTTTGATATAATGGTTCATCTGGTGATTCATTTATTATGAAAAATAATAATATTTGGGCCTGTTTATTTACATTGGATATATCCTTTTGAAAAATATATATTAAATTTTTTAAGGGATATGTTAAAAATCCTCATCCACCAGAGAAATATATCATTAATATATATATATATATATATATATATATATCGTAAGAATTGATTGAGTTATATACTTATTATTTATATGAAGTGGAGCACATTGGTCTTCCCATATCTTAAAATTTTATAGCTGATAGTAAAGTTAGAGGTATTCATGGATTAAAGGTAAATTTAATTCCATATGATGAAGTGATTCATGCACATTTATACATTTTGAACAATAAATATGAGGTTTAACTATATATACCATCACATATTATTGGATTGAAGGTAAAATATCTGAAAATAATTGAAAAATTATTAATTATTAAGTATAAAAATACATTTGTTTCATGGTTGAAAGGGAGAGTAAACACAGATTTATCTACATTAGAAATGTTTAAATAGTTGGTAAGGGTCCATATTTTAATGTGATCACATGGTATGGTTTTGATATTAATGGTCTCTCATTTTACACAAAAAAAAGGATGATAAGTGTCACTAACCAGCCTGATATGTCCCTCTGTCAAACACTCAAGCCGGCTCACGATAAGGTTGGAAGGGCATTCCTGATCCTCATGGGAAGGCACAAGTTCATGGGCATTGAGAAAACACCACTTGGGAATGATTTATTCCATATAATAATTAATAAAATTAGTAGTGAAAAATAAATAAAATAAATAAAATTTTGGCATGACCTGTCCATACATTGAATGTCTACACCAGAGAAAAATGAACAAATAGCAACCTAATATCAAAATTAAGAAATGCAGTAAATAGAAGAGAGCACCAAAACCTCCATCACCCTCTGATATCCCTCTCCTATAAGGAAAAGTTACCCCTCAAAAGGATTTTATTCACCCCCCAGAATATATTTCTACCCTCCATCCATATAAAGTAGTAAAATCCTATGTATGGTGGATGTTTGAAATATTCAAAACTTTCTTTTCTACTAAAGTTGTATCATATCAAATGTCTATGCAGAATTAAAAATAAGGTGATATCTATGATATTGAAATTATTGTACGATCTATTTCCTAAAGATAAGATCCTTGAGTATTTTTATGATATGAAAAAAAAATAACAATCTTGATCTAAATTATACAAAAATACATGATTTTCCCAATGATTGAATGATTTATTGGGGAGATAATTCAAGCAAATAGGATTGAAAAAAAATGCTCTTCTTATAGATGGCAGTCAATAGACGATGTTGAAAGTATGAATCAATATATTAATAAAGAATAAAATGAACACACCTACAAAGGTTTTGTGTTACTTCCATTTGAATCCTCGATTGTAAATATTATTCATGTCATTAAAAATTATCGAGCACATGAAGTGACGTTCTATAGATAATAAAAATGATAAGTTAATATGACATACATAAGATTCACACTCATGGAATACATTTGATTCATTATATATATATTTCTTATCTGGTCATGGGAATGTGTGATTGGGATTGGTTATCGATGGATTCAACCCATTTGGGACTTTTGAGCACCAGTTATAGCATTTGGATGGTTGTTTTGATCCCTTACAATCTACCTATGTGGATGTGTATAAAACAAACATATTTTATCATTTTGATGATTATTACTATAAAACAAATGTCTAGAAATGATATTGATGTATTCTTTTAGCCTCTAATTGAATAATTTCATAGGTTATGGAGCAACGGTATTGAGACATATGATGAATCTTCTAGAAAAGTGTTCAAAATATACACTAATCTAATGTGGACCATTAGTGACTTCCCTAGACTTGGGAAATTATCTAGTTGGAACACTTACATGGGTTTGGATTTTCATATTTGTAACTTTTATTTTGAGCCCAAATAACTACCTTATAGTAAAAAAATTTGCTTCTTGTGTCATCAAATATTTCTCGATGCATCTCATAGATTTCGGTTGAACAATTAAAATACAATGGTTCTATTGATCGTAGACCACCTCCAAAGTTTTTGACATGTTCTAAAATATTGGAACAACTTGGAAATGTTGGAAAAAAAATTGGGAAGGTGTGTCATTTTAATGATAGTGGGAAACGAGTTCAAAGTTCATCGTCAAGTAAAATTGGAATGCAATAATGGAATGAAAAGGTATATTCTTCAAACTTCCATATTGGGATTTTAATTTGTTGCTACATAATATTGATATTATGAATATTAAGAAGAATGTTTGTGAAAATTTTATCTTCACATTTCTTAATGAAAATTGAAAATTGAAGGACCATCTCAATGCTCAGAAGGACTTATAAACAATGAACATAAAGCATTATCTCTAGCCATATGAGAATGGAAAGTATGCTCTGACAATTTTTATAATGAAAAATAGCGATAAATATACGTTCCTTAAAATTTTAAAACATGTGAAGGTATATTATAGGTATTCAAGTAATATATAAAGGTGTTTCGACTTAAATCATTGTAGGTTACATGGATTTAAAATTCATGATTCACATATTCTGTTACAATAGTTACTACTATTGGTATTGCGTACATTATTACCTGAAAAGTTTACTACCATTGTACTCCAATTTTGTACATTATTAAAAAAACTATGTGAGAAAACTCTACAACTATATGATCTTAGAAACCTTTAGGATATATTTTTATTGAGACTTTGTGCGATGAATATGATCTTTCCTCCGTCATTTTTTACTATCATGATGAATTTAACAGTGCATTCGGTCGAGGAAACTAAATTAGGAGGCCTCGTACATTATCGAGGGATGTATCCAATTGAGAGGTACTTTATTTATATGTTTTTCATCTTAATTAAACAATTCTTGGAACTTCATTAAATATATAATTATTTTTTATTTATTTTATTTCACATATATCTTATCCATTGGAAATCATACATGAAAAATAAAGATCAATATAAAGGCTCTATTTATAAAGGATATTTAGTAGAGAATTGTCTTACCTTTTTTTCTAGATACTTGAATGATATTTAGATAATATTCAATCAAGTTGGATGTGTTGATGACACATTGACTCAATCTCAACTACATGGGAAATCAAAAATCTTTCCTATTATTGGACATTCAGTTGGAAAGATCTCAAATGTTACACTGATAGAAATGGAATTATTACAGGTGCATAGAAATGTGTTATTGAATAGTTAAATTTTAGATCTATTTATTGAAGAGCTTAGAATACAAGCAAAGAGATGTATGAGATACTAAACGTGAAATGAGAAAGATATAACAAAAGTTATTAATAAAGAGCATGTAGAATGGTTTTCACGTCATGTAAGTTCATAAATATTGAAATAAATACAGATAATAGGTTGAAACATATTTTATAAATATGATAATGTATATCACTTTTTGTAGATCATGAATACTGATAATTGGGCTGATTTATCAGAAGATTTGAAGTTTTTGGCTTGAGGACTTCTAAAATAGACTAGAAAATTTGATGCTTACAATGTTAATGGATTTAAATTTCGTAAAATTGATCAGAAAGAAGGTTTAAAAACACATATTAGTAGTATATTTATAATTTATGAATTAGGATACTATGAAAAATTGACTGATATTATGGAATAAAACCACCACAAGAATTTTTTAGTTGTTTTATTCAAATGAAAGTGGGTTGATATTATCAGGGGTATTAAAAGAGATTCCTTGAAATTTACTTCTGTGAACTTCTCTTACATAATGGGTGTCTGTGACCATGAATTACATGATTAGTATATCTTCTCATGGAAAGAAAAAATTGTATATTATGTGGAATATTTCATGGATTAAGGGTGGAGTGTAGTTGTTCACATAAAACGAAAAGACTTGTATGATATGGGTGATGAAGTGGAAGATTTTTCATCGAATATTAAATCCCATAAATAGGAAGAAACAAACTTATTTTTCCATCATGATATGGAAAATATTATTATTGCAAGGGTGGATGAAGTATATGAAGTAATGATGCAACAGTACAATGACATGATTGAAGGAAAAAATGACTGCATGTGCAGTCATCCATTAATTTATCAAACACTTATGTTATTTTTGCAGTCATTCATTATCATAGCTATGTATATTTTGTTTTTCAGTATTGTGCATCTGTTATCATTTATAAAAAAAATCTGCATGATTTTTTTGAAATATATTTTCTTAAGTTAATTTTATTTGATTAAATGCTAGTAATTCTAAAGAAGAATCATCTCATTGATCCTAGTCGACTCCCAGTTAACATTCCCTCAACCACAATAATAGACAATGATCCATCAGTCTCCCTCCCTACAGCATCCAAGTCACCCTCCATATACCCCCTTCATCATCTCTCACACCCTCCATTCCATCAACCTCTAGAAAACTATCCTTCTCCATCCCATTAGCATCTAAGATAGTGCCTCCCCATTCAGTAGGTTCAATGGTAAGAGAATATGTCATCACTCATATTTTTTAACAAGGATATTGGAGGGTGATATTTATAGGTACAAATTTTAATGTGAATAAAGTTATTTCACTTTTTATATTAATAACTATTTTTTCATAAAACATTAAAAAATGTTACTATAGAGAGAAATATGAATAGTTCATATGTATGGAATCTGAATGGAATAAAGATAGTTATTATGGGGTCCCAACAGATGATATCGCATGATTGTGTGTCTAGATTCTAGGCCATCTGGCAGCGAAACTGGTTATACTTCCCATTACTTATGTTGATTGGAGGCATGTGCCTCAATCTTGGAAAAATGAAGTCTTTTATTCCCAAATAAAGGTAATTTTAATGCATTATAGTGTAATTTAATATCATTATGTTATTAAATTCTAATATTTTAAAAATGAATCTCTTTTTACAGATGTTATTCCACTTTACCAGTGCATATATTACCACACAAAAGTGTACATTGAAAAATTTGGGTAAAAAATGGAAGGATTTTAAATGGAGATTGTAGAATGAATTCAATGATGCTTCATTTACCACTCATTATTTGTATGATAAGGTACCTTAAGGGGTACCTAGAGAGTAATGGAAGGTTTTTATTGATATCCATCATTATGATAAGCACATGGTATTGAAATATATATTATTATATTAATCTCATTTTACATATATACATGTGTACGAAAAGGAGATGAAATTTCATACATTACTATTATATTTCATGTTATTTATTTCAGGACGTTTCAAGGAAAAATGTATCAATTCAAGCTAAGAAAACCACCCCCCACGTTGTCGGATCAAAGAGTTTTTCTAGAAATGGGTCTACTCTGGTAATATTTTCATTATTTAAAATATTTATAAGATAAAATTATTAGTTTCATATATTGAATTGTTGATTTATATTTGTTTAATGCAGTCAAATAATTTAGGACACCAAGTCTCCCAAACAGAACTTTGGTTGGATGTTCATATAAAATATGATAGGAGTTGTGTTAACGAGCTTGCCAAAGAAGTTGGGGTATGAATTCATTTTTCATTATAATAACTTATTGTTAGTTGTCACTATGTTAATATGTATTGCTTAAAATATGACTGATATTTGATTTATAGGTAAAAATAAAATAACTATGTGATTTCAATCTCATGTAGTCCTTCTCAATCTCCCATGATGATCCCATTGGTAAAGTCCTTGGGAAGGAGCATCCCAATCATGTGTGCAGGATGGGTTTGGGACCATTAACATCAGAGGTCTTTAGAAGGACATTGTGGATTACAGTAGTATCTACCCCTGGTTGTAGTTACCCCCTACCTCAAGATACTCAGAGGGATTTTTTTGTAATACAAATCACAATTCATGAACAGGGGGCATATATAAAGATGCAAGATGAAAAGGTTGTTTCTCTACAGAAATCATTCATTGAATTGTATCAGAAGACAACTGGATCTATTCCCGGTGATATTACCTCGATAGATGGCAGTGAGTAGTTAAATCTCACAACTTCAAAATCATTTAGTACACAAACTTTTATTACTTTTACATTTAAATTTAAATATACAAAACTATTTAATTTTCAACATAATTTTCACATAGGTTTTGGTAGTAGGGAGTGGAGATGGAGATGAAGAGGATATCGATAAAAGTTCATCGAGTAGTGATTAGAGTTCACTTTGGATTTATATATGATGTATAACTAAACTTATGATAGATTAACACTAATATGGTGATTAAAAAACCATGTTGTGGTTTTTGGTAGGGATATTTGTATTTCCATTACATTGCATGAAAATCTATATGCTTGGTTCATTTGCTATGTTTTATTTTGAAGTTTACCATATGATTTGTTTTCCTTGAATATTTTATAGATGGTGAATTGTGACACCCACATGTTTTGTGTCCATGTAGATGATTTATGGCTTGGAGGTGAACTTTGTGGGAGGTTGATCCTAGAATTCTTATAGTGTGTATGTGTCTTCCTTTGTCTAGAGTATCTTTTACCCTATAATGTTGTGTTATGTATATGTATACTCCCTTTATGGTTGCCTATATGGCGTTGTATTTATTGGATGACATATGATGCATATATTATATGTTAAATAGTTTTTTATACATATATATTACTGATATTTCTAGTTATTGTAGTTTATTAGATATAAATTCTTATTGCATTTTTTCTATATGATAAATCCTCCCATAAATGTTATGTGATCTTGGTGCTAGTTTTCCACCCCTAGCTTATTAGTTTCTATCTTGGGATGGAACACTATGCTTACTACTAGTCTATATATGGCCATTGTGGGTCGGTTCATGTCAAAGTGGTATCATAGTGGTTGAGCCCTAGGGATGATGTTTGTAGTTAATATCCTTCTAAGGATCAATTTGGAAATTTAAGGATATAATTTAAAGGTGTTTTTAGTTTGGTTGTAAGACCATGGAACTCAATGATGAGGTGATGACCGACTTATCAATTTTTCAGGTCTATGTTAATCTATTGATAAACTAAAAACACTATGTCATTACTATTTATGAGATACAATCATGATGATATATACATTATATAATGGATAGTTGTGATATTTCATGTCTTACATGTGTCATATCATCCAAATATACTCTAATCAATGTGGGTCCATCCAATATAATGAAGGATTCCAATTACAGTAAGCTAGATTGTATTCAGAGGAAGGGTCAAAAGAAGCACATTCGAGTGGTTAAGAAAATTTCAATTAATTATTTGAGTGATGAGCCATTGATTCAGATATTCAATTTAGAGATAGCCTTACCTCAGTTGTAATGGTATATTTTATCCAAATTTTTATTATTGTAGAATTTTATGTAAAATAAATGGTAGATCTTGCTGAGATAGATGAGACCACCTATAGACAGAGTGTTCCACATGATTTTAATATAATAGTCTTCCTAGATTCTGAGCTGACCCTAATCCACATGAAACAAAGGATTGGTTAGATTCTATTAGTTGCATAATTTATCTAGTTCGGACACTAACATGCTAAGTGATGATTCTTATATTGAGCTCCCTCTACAACACAGCAAGCCATTTGAAGATATTATTTTTCTCAAAAACATGATGTGAATACTCTATTATAGTCATAGTTTTTTCCATTTTCTATGATTTTTTTCATCTAATGATGTTGTGGAATGTTCTTTTTCTAGAGGTTTTGGAACCTTATTAAAGAAACACAGCCATATTAGAGTGTTTTTTGAGGATTCAAAATCTGTTAAGTTACTCCTTGAACATGATTTGTGGTATAATTTCATAAGATCGGCAGTCTGAGTTGGGACTATGGGGGTTATAGATGTGTAATTAAAAATCTACACCTATACTGGAGTCCCTATGAGATCATTGGTATAATAAGAATTATTATAATAGATTAACCCTAGTTTTGGTTGTAGATTGGTGTCCTTAATAAGGTAAAATACAGTGGTGTTGCTGATAAACCTTTATATAAGAGTAAATTTTATATCATAGACTCTATTTTCAATGTCAAAGTCGCCTAATTAGAGTCATTTTTGACTTTAAAACTTATTGGGAAGGAGTAGTTTGAGATGGATGATGCTTCGATGAAGTTATACTATTGACATAATTAGTTATATCATTTTATTCATGGAATTATGACAGTAATACCTATGAGAAGATGCACATAATGGATGGTTATGGTAAGGTGTCACCTGGTGTGTTTTTATGTATGATCCATTTCCTCACTTTACATACCTACAAACATTTATATTCCAGTGAGAGTTATTCCTCCTTCCCCATTTATTCAAATTTTAGAGTTTCTAATGGAACCTATTTCTTGACCTTATCAATAAGAGAGTTCTACTAATAATAGCCATATTTCACTCACTTTTTTTATTGAAGTGAGTTTATACTTGGTTGAAAAAGAGTTATTTTATAGGATTTATTCAGGGTAGATATGAGACCAGTGGTAATATACTTAGTATGGATTGGATTCCTCATTGAATGAATTTGAATATAATATTATGTTAATGAATCTATTCCTATGAGTATGAAGTAATATAATAATACATTTAAGAGGGTGACTAATGATTTTAACTTAATAAGAGGCTATCTTATGCATCAACATGAATTATGGAGATGAATTTCACATGTTTCTATGTATGTTGATATATTACCTTAATGTGTTCTTGAGATAAGCACATTGAACCTCTTTCTTGTATTAGTGGTGGTTGACAGTTTTGTTCATGATTTGTGGATTCTTTCCTTGGAGGCATGATGAAACTGGGCATGGTTTGGTGGATAGACATTGTAGTGTTTGAGGATATTACAATTCATGAGATTAGAGTTATATATAAGTGGTGTATTGAATGATACCTTTTACAATGAATTTTTTGCCCGATTGATGGAGGGGATCCCAAATATCCAGCCTCAAAGCATTTTAGTTCCTGATAAGAGAGGGATATATTACTCACGTTTTATCAATATATGGTGTCCCCACTCTCTTCTTTTACATAAGAGAGATCTTAAGTGGTGATGTTGATTGAATAGTATTATATGAATATATATTCTTAAGATGATATGTAAGGTGGTATTTCCCTATGTTTTGGAACATGTTATTCACTTCCCTAAGAGAATAGTGGTCCTCCTCTTTGATACTGACCTTGAATATTGCTTTGAATCTTTAGAGTGAAAATCTCTACAGTAAAATATAGTTCTTATTGAGAAACATTTAGTAGATATTTTTAGTTTCTATCAACATGTATAAAATTTAGTTATGTAGTGGATAACATTTCATTATAGGTTGTGGTTTTGTTGATTGTGTTCTTGAAAGTTTCATTCTAAGGTATTGAGCAGAAATATTGGGTTCATCTAAACTGTTTGGACATCCTACTTCTGATTGTGGAAGATTAGTTCACTAATGACTAGTTGTATGATTTTGGTTAGTTTGGGGAATATGGTGATAATTCTTATGTAATCATCAGAATCTTATATAAAGGAGAAATAATAACTCAATTCAGCTGTATTTTCAGTGATATGATCTTATTTTGTGACCTTTGATAATTTTCTTATTATTTTATTATTATTGTTCTGATTATTTTTTTTATATATTGTCAAATCTATCTATTTTTTGTTGTTTATGGGATTCAGATTTTGTAGCTATATTTTTTTTAAAGTGATATATAGTGGCGATTTAAATCACCACTATATAAGGTCGAAATTTTTTTAGTTGCATTTTTTTTATTTTAGCAGTTATTTCCCCTCCTAAAAAGTGACGAGGGGATAACAGCGGTTTAAACCGTCGCTATATCCTTAACGTTTTTTGGGAGCAAAAAATGCCACTAAAACCAAAAAAACTGTCGCTAGACAAATATTCTATGATGGTTCCCAGAAACCACCGCACCACCGCTAAGTGGAAAAAATCAACACGAGTTGGATGTTGACGCCAAATTTAGCGGAAACTTTTGGAAAACATCATAGAACCATATGGTGGTGGTTTAAACTTCTTCCAAAACAAAAAAACTACCTCTATCAATAAATTTTGTTGTTGTGAGTTCATTTTCGTGAATTTTTCTCCACCCGAGTGTTTTCTCAAGGATTATCACTACAAAAAATATAGGTCTTATCATCGATTTATTAGTTGTGGTTTTTAAAACCGCTACTAAATAAATCATATTTAAAAAAAAATATAATATAGTAGTGGTTTCATTAAATCATCACTATATTTTTTTATTTTTAATATTTAGTGGTGGTTTTATTAAAACAGCTACTAAATATTTTAATAAACGCTAATTTTGACCTATATCCCCCTTCTCCCTGAGCCCCCCCCCCCCCAAACCTATGCCACCCTTTCCATGATATGTTGTTTCTCACCCCCACGTTCTCATCCCTCATCGCCCCTCACCACCCCCCTCCCCCACCGCCTGCTCACCCCCCCCCCCCCCCCCCCGCGCTCGCTTTCCCCCCTCACCCCCCTCACTACCCCTCGTCATCCCTAATGATCAATTTATCCCCCCTTTTGATTCCTCTCTATAATTATTTGTTATTGCTCATTTTTTCAACAATATTGGGGTGTAATCATTAAGATATGTTGTTTTCATTCATGTTTAATGGAGGCATTTTATTTTTAGAATTCATAAATACAAACTAATGACATTTCTTTGTTTCTATGAGTGGAATAATAACAGGTGTCATTGTATTCATTATCTCTGGTAGGTGGTTCAATATACATGTTTTGATTTCATAACCATGATTGATTTCATTAGTTTAATTATGTTTTTCTTGTAGATTAAATTGTGTTTATTATTGAGGATGAAATGGTGATAGTAATACAGTGAGTTTTCTTTGGTTTTAATGTGATTAAATTGTGTTTGTAAAAATGTAATTTTATTATTAATGAATTGATCTTGTTACTATAAATTATTTATGGAGTTTTATAAATATTTAGTTTCTTGGTTTTGATTGTTTTTTCCCAAATATCAAGATTTTTTTTTATTAATATCAATGTTGTGAGTGTTTGTTAATATCAATAATTATTATGGGTTGTTTATTAATTTTATTTTTATGAGGTGTTATCAAGAATAGATTATATTAATATCAATTTTAAGAGGTGTCTGTAGATATCAAGAATTATTTAAGGGGAGCTATAAATATATTTTTTTATTAATATCAAGAAGTGTTTTGAATAATATCAAGAATTGTTTTATAGGGTGTTTATTAATTTTATTAAAACGGTGGATGGTTGTTTTTAAATGTCATGGAGAGGACCTATATTTATTATTGTAAACATAATGTCATAGGGGACCATATCCAATGCATAAAGTGGCCTAAAATATATAAACATTTTCATATACCAAATCTATCACTATAAAAAAACAGGTCTTAGAGGTGGTTTTTAAAATGACCACTAAATAAATCGTATTTAAAAAAAATCATAATATTACGACAATTTCATTAAACCACCAATATATTTTTATTAATATAATGTTGATCATATTAGTGATTGTTTTGGTTTTATCCTTTATTTTTAAATTAATTTACATTTACCATGAATATATTTTATATTTGATGAATATAATAATTTGCAAGCTAGACTAAAAGAGACTATGTCACAAGATATCACAGTGTCAAGTTCTTGTTTTGAGATACAACAAATATTGATTTTCATAATTAACAAATCAAGATCTAGCTATATAGATAATCATGTTTCTACAATATAAACTAAAAATTTATAATATTCAAATCATAAAAGTTAGATATCTTTTAATGCTGGATTGAATCATTTTGATGTTGAATTTATTCTCTGTCGAATCAAGACCCTACCCTAGTCAATGATGAAGTTAGGTGATGTTTAATTTTGATTGTAATTTTTTTATTAACCATTTGTATCTTTATATCTGAATATACAAGGAGAAAATGACAATCCAATACCTATGGATAAAAGTTGGATTAATTTACCTCGAAACGCACCTCATCATGCCAAGGTTTTGGAAGAATTTTTAGATTATGCAATTTCAAACCGATCAATGGATGTTATAATAAAATGCTCATGTCCTAATTGTAAATTCAAGTGATGGTTGAATAAAAATAAAGTATATAAGCATTTTATATTGAAAAAAATTCCTCCTAAATGTGTATGTTGGATTTGGCATGGTGAATCAAATGTTGTGGAAAGTCAAAACAATGACAATACTTTCAATGAAACACAAAGTGACCCGAGAGAGAAGAATTCAATTCGGAGTTTGTTAAATGATTCATTTGGTTTTATAGAATATAATTTCCAATATTTTAATAGATCAATAGAACCTTCAGTTGATTCTAAGCAGGTTAATCTTTCTTAGAACTTCAGTGACCAAAAAAATGAGTTTTATGAATTAGTTGAAGATGGACAACAAGAACTAAATGAAGGGTGTACCAAGTATTCAAAGTTGTCTTTTATAATTAATTTATATCATATCAAGTGTCTCTATGTAATTAATGAAATAGATATTTCCATGATTTTAGAGTTGTTTCATGATGCATTTGGTGAAGCTAAGATCCATGCATCATTCTATGAGATAAATAAAGTTATCAACAAACTTGGACTTGATTATACAAAGATACATACATTTCCTAATGGTTTCATGCTTTACTGGGGAGAATAGTATGATAAATAAGAATTCATAATATGTCATAAAATCATATGGAATCCAATGAACAAAAATGATAGTATAAATAAATGCAATCCCAAGAATAAATAGAAGAAGAAATATCATTGCATTGCTTTCCTCTGAAACCATGCTTAAAAAGATTATTCATGTCATCTAAGACTGCATACGACATGAATTGGCATGATCAAGATAGTAATGATGGCTTGATAAGACATCCAAATGATTCAACATCATGGAAGATGTTTGATTTGATATATCCATATTTTTCTTTAGATCCTAGGAATGTACATTTGGGATTGGCTTCTGATGGTTTTAACCCTTTTGGTACTTTAAGTACTAATTATAGAATTTGGATGGTTATTTTGATCCCCTATAATCTACCTCCATATATGTGTATGAACAAGACTTCATTCATTATTTTGATGATTATTCCTGGATAGAAAATTTTTGGAAATGACATTGATGTATACCTTCAACCTCTAATCAAAGAATTATGAGAATTATGGGATGATGGTGTGGAAACATATTATGATTCAATGAGATAACTATTCAAAATACATACTTCTTGAATGTGGAAAATTAGTGACTTTCTTAGACTAGGAAATTTATCTTGTTAGAATACTTATATTGTTTTGGATTATCCAGTTTTGTAATTTTGATTTTGAACCTCGACAATTACCTCATAGCAGAAAATGGTGTTTTATGTGCCATCGTCAATTTCTTAATACTTATCATAAATTCAGGTTTAACAAGACACAATTTAATGGAGATGTTGTAATGGGAAAGTCACCGAAGGTGTTATTTGGTTCAAAAATCTTAGGAAAATTAATGAATTTCACTAAAGAAATTGGAAAATGTCATCAGTTTAAAGAAGGGGGAAAGGGTATGAGGTACAATATCTGAAGTATCTAGAACACAAAAATGGAATAAAAAGATTATATTTTTCAAACTTCCTTATTGGGAGTTTAATTTGATACATCATAATATTGACGTAATGAATATTGAGAAGAACGTCTGTGACAATGTAATTTTTACATTTCTTAATGAGTAGAGTAAATCAAAGGATCACCTTAATGCTCATAATGATTTGAAGTCAATGAATATAAAGCATTTTTTGTGGGGAAATGAGAATGGAAAGTATCCTTCAGCTATTTTTACAATGAAAAATCATGAGAAAGGTGTATTCCTTCAAACTTTAAAGAATGTAAAAGTGCTAGAAGGATATTCATGTAACATATCAAGGTGCATTGACTTAAAACATAAAAAGTTACATGGATTGAAAAGTCATGACTCACATATTTGGATGTAGAAGTTGTTGTTTTTGGCAGTTCATAATACGTTACTTGAAAAAGTAATTGTAGTTCTAGTTGATTTTTGTACCTGTTTCAGAGAGCTTTATGGAAAAAATCTAAATCCAAATTAGCTTGATAAAATTCAAGAAAGAATTGTTCTAACACTTTTCATTTGAAGATGTTATTTCCCCCTTTATTATTTACAGTTATGATTCATTTGACTGATCATTTAGTTGAAGAAAATAAACTTTGTGGACCAGTACACTATCAATGGATGTATCCAATTGAGAGGTATGTTAATTTATTTTTTTCATTGGTGTATTAGATTTTATCAAATCATTGTGTAAATTTTTTTAATATGTTTCTTATTTTTTTCATTTGTAACTTTGGTAATTTTAAATCATATGTGAGGAATAAAGCTCAACCAAAAGGCTCTATTACTGAAGGTTACAGAGCCGAAGAGTTCTTGACCTTCGGTTCTAGGTATTTGGATGGGATTGAGACTAGATTCAATTGTGTTGGATGTGCTGAAGACATATCCATTAATTCTCATTCTAAAAATCAATCATTGGTATTTCCAACTATTGGATGACCAATTGGAAAGGGGTAAAATTTTACACTGACTGAATTGGAGTTTCTATAAGCACATAGATACGTGATACTCAATACTGTTATTGAAAATCCATTTATTGGAGAATTGTGAATGCAAACAAAGAGGCGACTACGGGGTCGAGTTTTAAATGAGCTGTAATTAATGAAAGTTATTAATAAGGAGATTGTTGAATGGTTCACCCATCATGTAAGTATATAATCATATTCATATTATTGATGTGTAGTTATTTTGCCTATGTTAAAAGTAAAATCTTATATCTATTTTTCTAGATAATGAATGTTGATAATCAAACTGAAATATCAAATGATTTGAAGTTTTTAGCTCAAGGTTCTCTAAGGAAGGCTAAGATATTTGATGCCTATAATATTCATGGATTCAAGTTTTGTACAATTTATTATGAAGAAGAATTGAAAGCTCAAAATAGTGATGTATTTACACTTGCAGAGGTGGGATACTATGGAAAGAAAAATGATATAATTGAATTAAAATATCATGGATAGTTTTCAGTTGTATTATTCAAATGCAAGTTGGTCAAATTTGATAGGGGTATAATGAAAGATTCATTATATTTTACTTTTATCAACTTCTCTCTCTTGATTCATGCCGATGAGCATGCAGAGCGTGATCCATTTATATTGGCTTCACAAGTGAAGATTGTTTATTATGTGGATGATGAAATACATGGTGTTTGGAGTGTTGTTTTACACTTAAAATAGATAGACTTATATGATATAGGAGATGAAGATCAATTGGTGCTTTGTGATAGTGAACCTCATCAACCACAAAACATTGAACAGTTTTTTCCTGACAATATCAAAATAGTAGAACTTGCAAGAGAGGGTAAAAATTAAGGAATCATTACAATGGAGTTTTATAACAATGAAGATAATGAATATGAAGATAATTGAATTTATAAATTGGCAATGAAAATATATTACAATTTCTCGTTGATAAGTGTTTCATATATATATACATTATTCTAGTTTTTTTTGTAAAAATCTTTTAGTTTTACATTTTGTATACATTGAATATACCTTATCCATTTGAATTACAGGAATGTCGAGAATAAAAAAATCAAGATCCTATCCAATCAGCATCTCAGAGCATGCCACCACTACCATCATCTTTTGTGGATCCTAGTGATTTCATTGTACCCAAGAAAACTAGCGATCCATCTGTTTCCCCAAATGTCGCTGGTAGACCACTGTTTGATTCACCTCCAATGATGGAGTAGTTGGTCACCCCTCCATCTAGAGGATATTGGCGAGTTACCTTTACTAATATTTATGTCATTTTTCAAAAAAAAACTATATATTTTATTAATTTTTTAATGTATTTGTCAAGTAGATAAAAACAACCATAGAAGGGATACAAATATGAACATGGAATATGTATGGGACCTGAAGAACTTCAAGATTATTGTTCCATTTAATGAGTTTGGGGTGACTACCGGTGATGCTGCTAGAATATTAGGGAAGATTCTTGGATAGCTTGATTATGAGATGGTGAACTTTTCCATTAATTATAAAGATTGGAGGCATATTCCTACAGTTTGAAAAAAGTGGTCTTTGATACTCAAGTAATGGTAATATTAATTTAATATTCCTTGATAACTAATTTAAAAGACATGAGTAAGATTTTGTAATATACTTATAAATCGTCATGTTTTTTATTTCTATATATTTTTTCATATTGATGTACCTAGATCCATTTCACACCCATGGACTTTGAAAATTTTGGGTAAAAAATGGAGAGATTTTAAATGGAGATTATGGAATGAGTTTAATGACACTTATCTAATCTCATGATAGATGTATGAGAAAGTGTCTGAAGGCATTTCTCATGAGCAGTGGAAGCTCTTTGTTGATATCAACATAGATGCATCTAACAAGGTAATTGCATATTTTACAATATCTTAATAACATAAACACAATAAAATTATAATTTTTATTAATGTTGCTATTTTTTGTAGGAATTATCTAAAAAAATATTGTGAATCAAGAGAAGCAATTCATTCCTCGCATCGCTGGGTCTCATAGTTTTTCAAGAAAAAAAACTATTTTTGTTTGTATTTTATTCATTATTATTTATATCATTTTATTACAACTCAAGGTTTTTTCTAACTTTTTAATATTTTTTTTATAAAGGATAATGAATTAGGTCACTCTGTTGGATGAACAGAGATGCAATTTAAATTTTATAGGAAACTCAATGGCAGTTTTGTAAATGACCCTACCAACGATGTTGGAGTAATTACTTTTCATTACCATTTCATATTATTTCATTACTATAAAAACATAATAATGAAAAATATATTATGACAACTAACAAGCCTTAAACCCAATTAAATGGGGCCAACTATATGGATCAAACGATGTCAATTTACCGTCGTTTGATACATCTATCTGACCCCAATTAATTGGATTTAAGGCTTGTTTTTTATTATAATATAATTTTCATTATTATGTTTTTATAGTAATGAAATAAGAATAAATAGTAATGAAAAATTAATTAATTAGATAATATTATGAAATTTAGATATTTTAAAATATCATTGTCAATATTTTTTTATTAAAAAGTTAAAATTAAAGAAGTCTAGGATGTGAACCCTTCACAGTCATCATCAGTTTACCAAAACGATGTAGTTTAGATCATTTTAGGGAAGGAACATCTCGGACGTGTACGGGGGATAGGTTCTAGGCCTACTTCATCAATTGTATTTGGTAGAGCAGTGTCATCCGTTACTATCACACCCGGTGGGGGTTCGAGTAGTGTTGTTGATTGGAAATCACAAAGAGAAATTTCAAGACTGGAAGTCAAAGTGAAAGAACAAGACTCTTATAGGCAAACATAGGATCAATGGCGGTCAGTAATGGAAAATGTTTTAGTTTCTGTATTTCAGCAGATGACCAGCACGATCCCTGAGGAAATTACCAGCCTTATAGCTCATCCTACCAAGGTAAATTCTAAATTTATTAGATCATTCACACGTTTTCAAATAACACATACAACATCAATAAATAAAACTAAAATGACACTTTTATATAGAAACATGCATTTTGAGTCATACCGACCACATCTTGTGTCGGATTGACGTGTGGTTGATTCATGCACATCAAAAATGAGTTATAGATCGTTATCCATAATATTGAAAACAATATGATCTTGTTTGCTCAGTTTTGACTCGATAAACACTTCTTAAAGGTATAAGAACCTTTAAAAACGTGTGTCAGGGGGTCAAAACTAGGAAAACGACATTGAATTGCCCTGAAATCAAAGGACAATGACCGTAGATTAAATTGTGTAATGTAAAAAACAACGGCATGTCATTCCAAGTTCCAGTTTTTCTGGGATGGTCGTAAATGAGTTTTTAGTGTTTTAAAATGCTAAAATGTGCATAGAACGGTTAAAAGCATAGAAAATGAACTCATATTGATGTGAAATCATGGGAAAACCACCAATGATTTATTTTTGACATGTACATGTAGATAATATATCAATTTGATGTGTGGTGTGGTCGGAATGACTCGGTAAACACTTCTTAAAGGTACAAGAGCCTTTAAAACATGTGTCAGGTGGTCAAAATCAGGGAAACGACATCATATTGCCCTGAAATTAGATGAAAATGACTATAGATTGAATTGTGAAATATAGGAATTGATGACACGATATTTTGAATTACGGTTTACCTGGGATGACCGTAAACGTGTTTTTAATGTTTTAAAACACTAAAACATATGTGGAATTGTCAAAATCATAGAAAAAAGCCTCGGATTGGTATGAAATCATGATACTACCACTGCTGAGTTATTTTTGACATGTACGCATAAACAACATGCCAATATGACGTGCAGTGTGGTTAGAATGACTCGGTAAACACTTCTTAAAGGTACAAAAGCCTTTAAAAACATGTGTCGGAGGGTTAAAACTAGGAAAACGACACCGGGTTGCCCTAAAATCAGAGGGAAATGACCGTAGATTAAATTTTGAAATATAGGAACTGACAACACATCATTACGAATTACAGTTTGCCCGAGATGGTTGTAAACACTTTTGTAGTGCTTCAAAACACTAAAGTGTGCGTGGAACAATCAAAGCCATAGAAAACGAGCTCTAATTGATGCAGAATCATGGGAAAACTACTTTTGAGTTATTTTTGACATGTATGTGCAAACAACACATCAATTCGACGTGCGGTGTGGTCAAAATGACTCGTTAAACACTAAAGGTGCAAAAGTCTTTAAAAACAAGTGTCGGGGGGTCAAAACCAGGAAAAGGATATCAGATGGCCCTGAAATCAGAGTAAAATGACCTTAGATTGAAATGTGAAATGTAGGAACTGATGACATGTCATCCCGAATTACGGTTTGTCTGGGATGGCTGTAAACACGTTTTTAGTGTTTGAAAACACTAAAACGTGTGTAGAACGGTCAAAACCATATCAAACGACCTTATATTGACGTGAAATCATGGGAAAACCACCGATGAGTTATTTTTTATGTGTACGTACAGACAACACATCAATTCGATGTGCGATGTGGTTGGAATGACTCGGTAAACACTTCTTAGAGGTACAATAACCTTTAAAAGCATGTGTCTGAAGGTCAACACTAGGAAAATGATATCATATTGCCCTGAAATCAAAGGAAAATGAACGTAGATTGAAATGTGGAATGTAGGAACCGACGTAACATCATTCTGAATTATGGTTTGCCCGAGATGGTCGTAAACGCGTTTTTAGTGTTTTAAAACAATAAAATGTGCATAGAACGGTCAAAACCATAGAAAACGGCCTCATATTAATGTGCAATCATGAGAAAACCACCGCTGAGTTATTTTTGATGTGTGCGCATAGATAACATGTTGATCCGACGTGCGGTGTGGTCGGAATGACTTGGTAAAAATTTCTTAAAGGTTCAAAAGCCTTTAAAAACATGTGTCAAGGAGTCAAAATCAGGAAAAAGGCATTGGACTACCATGAAATCAAAGGAAAATGACTGAATATTGAAATGTAAAATGTAGGAACCGACGACACGTTATTCTGAATTACAGTTTGCCCGAGATGACCGTAAATGCATTTTTAGTATTTTAAAAAACTAAAACGTACATGGAATGGTCAAAACCATAGTAAACGACACCAGAAAGATGTGGAATCATGAGAAAACTACTAGTGAGTTATTTTTGATATGTATGCACAGACGACACATCAATCCGATTGTGGTGTGATTGGAATGACTCGGTGAACGTTTCTTAAAGGTACAAAAGTCTTTAAAAACATGTGTCGGGGGATCAAAATAAGACAAACGATGTTAGATTGCCCTGAAATCATAAAACAATGACTGTGGATTGAATTGTGAAATGTGGAAACTGATGGCACGTCTTTCCAAATCACGATTTGCCTGAGATGGCAGTAAACACGTTTTTTGTGTTTTAAAACACTAAAACGTACGTGGAACGGTCAAAACCATAGAAAATAGTCTCAGATTGATGTTAAATCATGAGACAACCACCGCTGAGTTATTTTTGATGTGTACGCGTAGACAACATGTCAATCCGATGTGCGGTGTGGTTGGAATGACTCGGTAAACAATTCTTAAAGGTATAAAAACCTTTAAAAATATGCGTCGAGGGGGTCAAAACCAGACAAACAATGTCGGATTACCCTAAAATAAGAGCACAACGACTGCATATTGAATTGTGAAATGTAGGAATCGGCGACATGTCATTCTGAATTACGGTTTATCTGGGATGTTCATAAATGCATTTTTTAGTGTTTTAAAACACTAAAACATGCGTAAAACGGTCAAAACCATAGAAAAAAAGCCTCAAATTGACGTGTAATCGTGGGATAACCATCGGTGAGTTGTTTTTTAAATATAGGACATGTTGTGATATCAAAGTCTTTAAAATTTGTTTATTAAGTAAATTTCAAACACACCGCATGTCGATTTAAAAATTAATTATACTATTTACTTATCCATTTTCAGTTTTAAGTGTTGAATCATATCTTAAATAGGTAAGTTTATGTTTTCAAAGTGTTTTGCATTATATGTTATTTATTTTATGTTAAAATGTCTCCAGTTTGATTAACATAAAAACAAATTTTATGTGCAACATTTTGAATATATTATGTGACTTTTCTTTTTTTAAATGTTTTGATTTTCATTATAGGTGACAGATGCTGGCAGTAGGCAGAAGGTTGACTGTTCTGATCCACGACGTTCTTCAAAAGGCAGTCGTGATGGTTTTTAGTTTTCGTGGTATGTTAAAATTTTATCAATTATTCTACTCTAATTCCGATGTATCATGTTTAGTTTTAATTTTTGTTTTCTTTTTTTGTTATAGTTGATGAAATGGCGTGGTCGATTTCAGTTGATAAGATGATGTGGAGGTAGACAAATGCAGTGAATGTTATGACATGGACGTATATTGGGCATGAGTTGTTGTTAGACATGTTTTATATGTATATATTGATGACCGAGGTATTGGTTGACTGATGTATGGATTGACTTAGACTGAAGTTATGATAGCTATGGATGTTTGTATATATGATTTGTGGATGTATGATGCATGTATGATGGGTTTAGCATACATTTATATTTTACTTTATTGCATGTCAGTTTTTTTATATTTACAGTTTTTTATTAAATATTTTACAAAAAAAATCTGATTTAGTAGCGGTGTTTAGTAACTGCCACTAAGTACGTTAATTAAAATATGTTTAGCGGCGGTTACACTTAACCACCGCTAAAACAAACTGCCGCTAAATATGTTCAGTAGCGGTTAGTTTCATTTTATTTATTTTTCCCTCGGGTATTTTTTTTTTAAACAAAGTCGTCGTTAAATAAAAAAGAAACCGCCGCTAAATGCTCAAAAAACGGCACATATCAAAACTGCCGTAAAATTAAAGAAACATTTGTTAATTGACTAGTGACCGTACAATATGCGATGGTTTTGTTAACCGCAATTATATTATTTGGTGGCAGTTTAAACCACCGTCAGTTCACCAAATAACTGTCGTTGATACCTTTTTTTTGTAGTGTAGAGGACGAGGGGGGACAAGGTTGGATTGATTCTCCCTTAGATCGAATCCATGTTCTTTAGGCGATCAAGGGTGCATCGTAAATCTCTCGATTCTTTCATTCAAGCATTTGAAGACTGTAGATCGGTGAACCAGAGAGGCGGGATGCATGTGTGTATGGTTTAGAGTGTCGCTTGGCGCCTTCGATCCACGCGATCTAGAGATGAGCGGAGCACACGGAGATCACATCGTTTCACTGAGCTTCATTTTATGTTTCGTTTTAATTTATCTTGTGCTAAAATACTTTGTACAGAGATCCATGGTAGAATGCATGCATTGATATACCAAATCCGGTGTTGCAACATAGACCTGATAATTTTTTTTTAAAATACCGGTTTAGAAATGTTTTTGAAACATTTGGGCACCTTCACGATATGTCATCATATTTTATTATACTTGAAACAATATCCAAACTCCTTTAGATACCCAATTATCATGTAACCTCTGCCAATTTTAAACAAACATTTTACCCAAACAGTGGATGGTTTTCGGGATGATACCGACACTTGAAATGATGCAAAGCATAAATACTGTATTTATTGAAGAGTAATATCACATGTATCGTGCAATTCATTTGACAAAAAATTATATACTCCACTTAAACTTAAAAAAGCAAAATTTATAAAAAACTAACATTTCACTCGCCCGTTTGTGTGAGGTGCAGTGGTTATCAAAACAAAATAGTTGAATACATTTGAAGATTTTTACGTTATCTTTGTAATTAAAAGGTTGAGGACAACCGTAAGTGCGAAACACGACGTTACAGAAAAAATGCAATAAACATGCAGATTCGGGGACTTGGGCCCGCGACCTGCCCATCATCTTTGTAATTGTTTGTCAAGAAATTTGCAAAAAAATGTTCAAACAACATATACCGTCATTTCAAATGAAATGAGAATAAGTAATGAGTTAATGATATTCAGATGAACATGAATATTAACCATGACCAGCGGTACGTTGTCATAAAGCAATAAAACAGAAGCTCCTCTTGGAAGACATAAACAGCAAATAAATTAGAAACTTTAGTATTTAAAATTGAACAATACAGTATACGAACATATTTCACAATTTACATGGGACAATAAGCATCATAGTAATGACTTTAAAAAATGGATTAAGGGCAAGATTGAACACCCAGTCCACCGTCGATCCAATAGAATCGACGGCCTCCATTAAGAGAAATCGAGGGTGCGGATCGCTACACCAGACCGTCGATTATCCGTCGATCCAACGGTGCATATCCGCTGGACCGGCCGAAGTTTCAACGATTGCGATATGCAATAAATATCTCCTCCACAACTCCCTCGGCACTCATTCGCTTTCGAGATAATCGAATTGTCATCTCGAAACCGTGGAGTTTTCATCTTCATCTTCTTTCTGATCTCGAAAATGTCGGGGCGTGGGAAGGGAGGGAAGGGACTGGGGAAGGGCGGAGCGAAGCGTCACAGGAAGGTGCTGCGTGACAACATCCAGGGAATCACGAAGCCTGCGATTCGACGTCTGGCCAGGAGAGGGGGCGTGAAGAGGATCAGCGGCCTCATCTACGAAGAGACGCGAGGCGTGCTCAAGATCTTCCTCGAGAACGTGGTCCGTGATGCGGTGACCTACACGGAGCACGCCAGGCGGAAGACGGTGACCGCTATGGATGTTGTCTACGCCCTCAAGAGGCAGGGCAGGACCCTCTATGGCTTCGGCGGTTGATTCTGCGAGCGGTACGCGTCGTTTTCCTGGGGTTGTTTCCGTACATCTTCTTCTAGGTTTGGTGCATCTGTCCTGCTCATTGCGTGCAAAGTAACATTGATGGATTTTGGGAACCTGATATGTGTCAATGTTCCAATAATCAAATCGATTGTTACGTGGAAGTGATTTCAGGATCGGTTTATGGCTGAGTTTTATAACCACCACTGATATGCTGTGCTCTAGCTCTTCGATAAAACTCTGTAACTGGTTAACCGCAAGAGCATAAAGAATCACTTTCTTTAGCACATCTTTTAAACTGTAATTAAATCCACACACAATCTTCTAAACTTAGATGAATTGTTAATATATTCACACACAATCTTGCGAGCATCACTAAGCCACAATTATATTTACATAATCTTGTGAGCATAGCTAAATTGCCTTTGTATGAGACATTGTTAACTGATTTAATGATTATTCACAACGCCTTGCATGGCATTGACTTCGCTCCTTGATCTTTTCACTACACCATCAGAAAGTCCGGGGAGCATGTATAGCAACAACACGAGGGGTTCACACTTAGTCGTTTTCTCACTTTTTTTCACCAACTCTACGATTTGCACAAATTCGAAATACTTTCTGTCTGGAAGGTTGTGTCCGTTCAGTAAGGTTGTACTTCATCAAACTTCAGCAAATTCACATTTCCAGCTTTCTTGCTGCTTTCTTCGGAGAAATGTGTTTGGAAATTTGACCCTGAAAACTTCAGTTTTGAACAAAACTCTGTCGGAAGTTGTTATGTCTGACAATTTGCGGCTGAAGCTATTTGTCATGCTGCTTTCGGAGGCCTGCATTCGGAGTTGTGTCAAAGCTTAGTGTTCCGAAAACTGCGTCGGAGCCGTTGTGTTCGAATCTGTTTGATCTGCGTCTGATGCCTTTGTACAAATGCTCCTTTGTACGAACTCAGACTTTCTAATGGAAGCTTCGACCGATGGTTTGATCGATGGATTGTTTGACTTAAGGTTAGAAAGTTAATAAATTTGAGATCACCATAGCACTGTTTGACCTAAGGTTAGAAAGTTAAGAACTTTATAACTTTCCGACTTTTCCTTTTCCGACAACTTTGCACAAAGCTTTATTTCCGAACTTTCAATAACTTCATCTGTTTTACAAAATCATACTTTAAAAAAAAGTTGTCAATAAATGCAAAAATTTGTTAGCAAAACATCATAAAATATTTTTAATCTCCCCATTCTGATTTACACCATTTCTGGTTCAATCTTTACTCAATGTTGTGCTAACTGAAATTAGAGTAGAAACTTTTTTAGAATTTGGCATACCAAACTTTTGTAACAACCTTCAAATATACTTTTCTCGAGGTAGAAAAATGTATTATTCCTTTTGAACTTGTAAACTTGGGAATAAAGTTAATTCAACTTTTCCTTAAAAAAATTCAATTTTTTCAAATAACTATCAAATTTGGAGTACTAGGCTGTGGAGTTTGTTTTAACACATGCAAGAGTTTCTTCAATTTATAAACTTTGCTTTCATCATTATCAATTAAAAAACTATAAGATTGTTCAATGTCCACTTCTTCCTCAATCTTCCCATTTAAAAAAGGTGAATTTACATCCACTCGATAAACTTTAACATCGATGTGTATCCTTTGCTAATAACATTCTGATGGTTTCTAATCTTGCAACTGAGGAAAAAGTTTATTCAAAGTCCACACCTTTCATCTGTGCATAACCTTTATAAACAAATTTTGTTATGTTTTTTTGAAACTTCTTCATGTTTATTCAATTTGTTTTTTTTACTCATTTTGTTCTAATAACATTTGTATTTGATGATGTGAAACAAGTTCTCACATTTCATTTTTTTTTCAATTTGATCTAACTCTTCATCACATTCACCCATTCTTTTTTTTTCTACTTTTGAAACTGACTTTGGTTCGATCTGTGAAATGAGTGAGGTTTGATTTTTTAATCTCAACCTTATTCTATTTTGAATCATAGTTTTTTAATTTCCAAGTATATTTTCAATTTCAACAAGTTTCTGTAAGGTAGGAAATTTCAAAATTTTTCTTCTTTCTTCACATTCCTTATCACATGATTCCTCTAAGTCTTGATATATTTGTTTTGACTCACTTTTACTTTCATTGAAAATATTTAGTTTTTATTCCTCTACATTTTCAACATCATTTGTTAATGAATTTGGATTATCAATTCCTTTAACATAGGAATTCACTAACTCTTGGAGATATTTGTTTCCAAAATTGTAACTTCTTTCGTCGGGTGAATATCACATGCAAGTTCAAGGATCCATGGTTTGAGGGGCGTTTGAAGCAATATATTGAGGTTTGATTCAATGCTTCTTTAGATTAGATTCAAAAGCATTACATTTGAATTATGTACCATTATTATTTCTCAAATTTTTTATATAAACCCTTTTTTCTCTCTCAACATCTCTTTTGAAAGATCTAAACATTTCTACAACATATGATTTATGTTTCATAAACATAATGTTGGTTATCCAAGTGAAATCATCAATAAAAGTGATAAAGTACAAATATTCTTTTGTTGGTTAATGTCTCATCGATTCACAAAGATCTGAGTGAATAAGCTCAAGAGGTCTAGTTGATTGAATTTATGATTTCTTATGGATTTTACTAATCATCTTTCCTTTTTGACAAGTTATTCAAACATCATTTTCTTTTCTTTTCAATGTTGGTAGATTGTGTACAACATCAACTTTAGAAAGTTTTTTAGTACTTTTTTTACCTTGATGCTTGAGTTTGTGATGCATCAACTTGTTTTCATCATCAATATTCAAGTAGCATGGGTTTTTCAAGTTTTCCAATTTGAAAGATTTTCACTGGTTTCTCTTGTAACACGTTTTCTATCTTCGACACTCTTGATGATGCAAGAATATTTTTTGAATATCATTTCTTTTCCATCATTACAAAGTTGACTCATATTAAGAAGATTGTGCTTGAGCCCGTCTATAAATAGAACTCCATTAGATTTTAGTTTTTGAGGTTCTATGTTAGTGGTTTATATTCCTCCAATTTTCAAGGAACTATAATTTTCAAAGTGATCCTTCATCATGATTTTCAATGTCTTAAGATTTTTATATCTACCATCATGTGTGAGAAATGATCACAATCAATAATCCATGGTTTGTTCTTTTTTGCTTGCTTTTAGAGTCGTCTTAACAACAAAAGTTGTTTCTTCAACTTTCTTCTTTCCAACTGCTTCTTTTCTAGCATAATAACTTTGCCCAGAAAGTGTAGTTATGAATTATTTAACAAAGTGACTCGGTTGATCACATCTTCTACAAACTTTCTTTGGCTATCAAATTGTTTTTCCATCAAATATTTTCTAACATCTTGAGATTTTACTTTTCTTACTTCCCGTGGCTTATGAAAGTGACTCATTTTACTTCCACCATTTCTTCCCCTCTTTATGCATCTTTCCTGGAAGTGACATGTCATGCCAATAATTGTAAGCTCTATGCTCATAAATTTTACAACACCAACAAAAACCATCAAATCTTGAGTTTTTATTGAAGTACATTTTCTCTCTATAGAAATTTTGTTGAGGTTCATTACTTCCTTTTGTTCTTACTTTCTCTGGACATGTATCATCTTTCCTAAGGATGAAATTTTCAGCTTTTGTGGATTTAATAGGTTTCTCACATTCCATCTCAACCCAAATTTTCCCAACACTTAACATTGAAAAATGTTAAAAAAATTAGAGGAACTTTTACATTTAGTGGGTGGAGATTTCACCTGATTATTGGAGTCAGTTTTTTTTTTGTAGTTTTAGACAATTCATCTTTTACTTTTGAAGCTTTGATGAAATTTTCATTCAACTTTCTTAAGGTACTTTCAGCCTTAAGGAGTTTTGATTGAGTTTTGTTAACTTCAACTTACTCAGCTTCCAACTTCATACTGTGGTATTCAACCATCTTTCTCTGTTCAACAATTCTGAGTTTGTAGTTTTAGATTTCTTAGATGCACTCTTCTTCTTTCTCAAGTACATCTTTTCTTCCTTTAACAAATTTTCCACCTTGTTTCTTCATTATTCTGATTTGTTTATTGAGAGTTTAGTTTTTCTCAAGACATGCTACAAGTTATGATTTGATTTGACACTCTTTGTAAGAGACATTCTTTTTTTATTCAACTCATCATCTTTTTTATCTCCAAAATCATAAGGATCAACATCTTTAACATCTAGATTTTTCATAGCTTCAAAATCCATTTCATTTTTGATATTCTTTTTGAATGTTTGAGCTTTTCTCATTTCATAGCCAATAAGAAAGCTATGCAATTTATCAAGTGATAAATCTTATTTTTCTTTTATAGCAAAGATTTTAGAATCAAATCTATCCAAAAAGTTTCTCATGAGTTTCTTAACAATTATAGATTCTTTTAAGACATCTTTGAAACCTTTGATGTTGTATACCACTACTCTGAAGTACCCATCAATACTTCATGTCTCATTATTATGTTTTCAAACTTGCTATGTTAGATTTGTAGCTTCACTTCTTTCACTTCACTATTTTCTTTGAGAATACTTTTGAGCTTGTCCCACATTATCTTTCCTCTTTTGAGACTCATCACCTTCATATAAAGATTTTTTGATTGAGATATAAGAATATAATTTTCAGCATTTCCATCAAATTCAATGTTACTCTTGTCAGCAAAATTCATGGGATCATATTTCTCAATGGGTGGAAACCCAATAGTTGTTACATCTGCAACGTCCAAGCCAAGAGATAAAACATATAGTACCATTATGTTTTTATAGCCATGATATTTTTCCATCAAATGTATAAATCTATTTGCAATTGAATGAATTGAGATTTTCCATGATAAAGATTTGATATGGGAACTTTTTTTGATACCACTTGAAGTTCTTAAGGATCATAGAACAACTGGGGGGGGGGGGGGTGAATCAATTGTTACCTTTTTACAAATTTCTAGATTTAAGAAACTTAATCCCTGTAACTTGTTAGAGTTATTTCCTTATCAACTTTTAGTAAACTCACATGCATGAAAAAGTAGGAAAGTAATTTGAGCACACAAGATTTATAAAGTTTGGCCTCAGTGTGAGAACTGACATCCATGACATGCCCATTCCCATGTGTCCATGTAAATTCACTATTAAAAAAAAAGTAAATACAACTTTAGAGCCAACTCTCGTTGGTCTCCTTTTATCTCATGATAGTTATGATGATACTGATGGTTCCAAGTACAAGGAAAGCATGCATAGGTGGATGATATATTAAAATTTATTTTAATAATCATTGCCCAAAACCAAGAGCGATGATATTGCACGCCAATTTTATAATTCATTTATTTAATATTCAAAGAAATAAATACCCGGGATTAAGTACCTTATTTGTTGGTGAATATTGGTCATCTTATAAGACCTTTTTGGATTCCCTTCATTGCGTTTATGAGGATCCAAAGATAGAATTCCTCTAGCGGTGATCCATACGTGCTCCAATGATCTTTGAGCAACACGACTTGATCTCTAGGTGCTAGCGCAACGAGTCGAATGTCTTACGTTGTTTGTTCTTGATTGCTTATTATTCGGTCTTGAATAAATCTTTTTTTCACTTCTCATTATTGAGAGGGAGATAGAAGGAAGAGTTGAGAAATAATTTGTTGTGTGCAACAGTTCTCTATTCTTAATTTTTGGATGCTATACACAATATACATAGTCATCTATTTATAAAGTTAGGATTTAATATAAAATATTATTTAATTGCATATCGGTCATTAAATAACATTCATTATCTTTAATAAACCCCATGCCACATAATAATAATTATATTATTATTATTTTGCGGTGTGCACCAACTTGTGAAATAACAACTATTGTGTGACAGTCTTATTAATTAATATTTTCCACTAGACTCAATCTTGGTCCGTTCAAAATCCTCTAGCATTTATTGAACAACAATATAAATATTTTATATATAAGTAAATATTTTATTCACAATCTAGTGAATAAATATTTATTAAAATATTTAATAAATTAAACAAATATTTTATTCATAAGACGATGAATAAATATTTTTCTAATTTATGCGATTAATGTAACTTGAATAAAATTATTCCTCAAATTTGACAATAATATTTATTTCATTAATTAAACTCAATTATAATTTAGTTGAGATCAATGGAAATACTTAGTGTGTGACCCTTTAGGATTCTTTCTAATTGACATGAAGCATGTTTGCTTAAAGTCTAAGATTACTGTCTAGCAATGGGTCAAGACAGTCAAGAAAAAGAATTTAACGTCGTAATGTCAACAACCGCATATGAGCAGTCATCGTGCAATACAATCCTTTTATCACAATATCTCATCAAGTAGGTTGCACAACCATGTTACCAACCTATATGTTTGATATGTCTTTCTTTGACTATCTGAAATAAATATGTTGTTATGCCATGGCTATGAAATTTAATATGATGGTTCTATTCCAATCAAAGGGATGTGATATCAGTTTTCATAAAGATGGAAGAGACAAATCCTTCATCAATTTATTTATTTTTGACATGTCACTCATGACGCACCCAACATATTCAACTTCGCCATGAACTGTTATTATCATGGTTTACGAAATGCATCTAAATATGTGAGTTGTAACATGCATTAATAATAATCATAACGCCTAAGGACCATCACACGTTTGTAGATAAAAATATCTGATGACACCAAAACATGCAGAATTATTACTACCGTTTTGGAGATTACCAAGTGAGAGCTTCATGAGAAGAAGCCTCACCTGTTTATGAGTACTCGCTCCTGACAATCTTTGTACTATATTTCCCATCATAGTACGTTATCCATCTATAGAACATTATTTGAGAATATTATCATAGCACATCAAGGTTCTCATCATAACGAGGAACTGCTATAACCATATCAATATGACATATACTTTAGGACATTATTACATTAGAGTCATGCAGAACAACAAACAACATGTAATAAGAAGTTTTATTAATATTCAATGCATCGAATATACATGTAATCAAAGTAAAATTAGTTATTCTTAAGACACAAATTTCAACACATATTGGCTCCAATTAGTTTACAAATTTTTCTTACAAAATTTTTGCCACCACAAAAATATGTGACCATGTAAAATTTGATCCAACAAAGGTCTATCTAGACACTCTATCTGATACTGCCTCTGTCCATTTCCTTTGTCCGGTAATCTCCGTATGGTGTGCCTGTGTTCGGTGGCCTTTATTAGATGCACCTTTACTAAAACTGCATCTGTTACAAAATTTGAATTCTTCTCACTTAATAAAACTCTGCGCCTTTTAGAAACATTGCTCAGTTGCTCAGTCTGACCTTCCTCAAACCGATACTCTATGTCTGGTATTCTGAACATAGACTCTGTTCGATACTCTGATAAAAAACTTTCTTCTGTCTGAAACTTTTCTCCAACATAAAAACTGACTTCAGTTGGAAACTCAACTCTGACATAATTTTTATGGTGTCTTAGTTTTTTTGTCAATGAAATGTTTCTCACACAAGTAGCATTATAGTTTTCACCTCTATTTATAGGTTCTCCCAGAATAATAATGGCTGGAAACCAAATTTCTTTTTCCGCTCACTGAAATTCATAATTCCAAATTTCACGCTCATTTGAATCTCATTGCGATGCTTCTCAACTCTTCAGAACTCTTCTAGAGTTTTCTTGAATCTTATAAAAAAATATTGAATTCTTCATAGATTATAAATTTCTTAGCTTTCCTCATTTTTAGAACTTTATAATGTTATGAAAGTGTTATGACCAAAAATTGTTCGTTCATAACTTCTCTGTTCGGAAGACTTTGTACTCTTGACCCAATTGTAAAAAAGACTGTCTTCCTCATTACATGCATTAGAATCCACTTGAAAGAAGATTGTTCCGCCCATTGCTTCAATACAACTGAAGACGATTGACTATATTGTTGCAACTTCTAATGACTTTAGTTACCTACAACGTTCTACCTAGTAGCAAACTTCTTCATCCGATCAACTTCAAAATTCCTCACATATCTCCGTCCGGAAGAGTTCTTTCAGAAACTTGTGTTTATAACCACAAATGATCTCTCTCTTCGTTTTTGCACAACTCAACTTCATTCTTTATTAGTTAAAAACTCATTCCTTATCAGCCTGATTAAAAACTAGCATTTTCATTTTCTCATGTTTTGCACAAACTCCGCGACTTGAACAACCACATATTTTCAACCAAAATCTTCGTTCGAACTTTATGTTCAAAAGGTTGTGTCTGTTTAGCAAGGTTTTACTTGATAAAACTTTAGAATATTCACACTTCTAGATTTCATGAAGTTTCTATTTTCAGAGAAATGTGTCCAGAAATATGAGTCCATAATCTTCAACTTTGAACAAAACTATGTCTGAAGTTGTTTTTTCCAGTAATCTATGTCTGAAGCTCTGTATTCGCCATGCTGCTTTTGGAGGTTTGCATCCGAAGCTGTGTCTGAATCTTTGCATCTGGGAAACTGTGTCCAGACCATTGTGTACGGAATTTTCTAATGATCAATGTCTAATACCTTTGTACAAAAGTTCATACAAAATCAAACTTTCTAATGGATGATTCAACTGATGGTTCTTCTGATGGATCGTCTGATCAATAACTTTTCAATTCTTCGAACTTCAGTAAATTCATACTTTCATTTTTCTAACAGCTTCTGTATCTGGAGCTTCTTTGTTCGATAAGTTGCATTTGAAAAAATTCAACTTCCATTTTCAATAAAAGCTTGTCTCACAAGTTTTTTCACGATGCAAGGAACTTTGAGATCAATATTGCATCGTTTGGCTCAAGGCCAGAGAGTTAAGAATTTTATAACTTTCTTACTTTTCCTTCTCTAGAAACTTTGCACAAAACTTTCTGTTTGGACATCCAATGAGTGAGAATGATTAATGAAGTGTATAATATTATTATAATAGGATAATAACTATATTATTTAGTTGTTTTTAAGTTGGTGAATTATATTTGATGTGGGCTGGATAAAGAAATAAACTCAAGATGAAAAATGAAAAATATTACTTCGTGGAGGTGGTAGTCCACACAACACATGATTAACATTCTTTTGTTTTTTCTAAGTAGATAGAAATTGATAAATAAAGGCTGTTTCATTAATATAATAACACTTCAGTATAATAATTATATTGAGTTTATTATCCATTTTAGGTAAACTGATTGAATTTCATTAATATTAAAAGTATCCTTTATTTTTTTATACATATATTTTATAAACTGGTTACTCCTATTCATTCTTACTAATTCAATGACTTGTTTTTAATGGTGATACTTAATATTAAATATATATCAAGGTTTTTCATTTTAGTTTGGCATAGTGTGTGAAACACACTATTTAATATATTATTTATTTAAGGAGAATATATAGTTAAATCTTGGGTTGTTACAACATGGTATGCTAAATATACCTATAATTTTTTTCCTGATAGTGCTGAGGCATAATTTTTAAAAAGGTTCCTAAGCATGCACAATAATCATAAATCACTAAACATTTTATAAAAAAATCATTTTGTTCCAAAAAATTTATATGAAGAACTTATTTTTTTTATTTACTTAAAACTTAGGTGTTACAATTAGTGAGTATAATTAAGTGTTGAACATGTTTAATATTATTGAGGCATTAGAAATTATGAATGATTATTCAAGTGTGGATGAAATTGATTATCCTATAACCAAATCATTACCTAATGTAACTTTTAAAAAACCACTTGAAACAAGTTTCATTTTGTATATTGTTGAATTTGAAATTGAACAGAAAGATGAGCATAATTTTATATTAATAGTTCTCCAATGTGGAACATTTGCTTGGAAACTAATTAAATATTTCACGTAATTGAAGAAAATTATTTTTTATCTATTACAATGCAACCCTAATTCCAATTGAAGGATTTATTGCCTTACTCGAGGCATGACTTTTTTGGATACAACAACACATTATCAATGATTATTTTTTTAATATTGATGAGGTATAAGAGGAAACTATTTTCCATACACTAATATTTTTTTATAATCTTAAATTATTTTTTAATAATGTATTTTAGTTTTCCATGTTATAAAACTCAAATACCATGCATTGGGACCTATTTGTACACATTTTAAGTAAAAGTTCCACAATCTATTTTTCTAATGGAAATATTAAATATTTTTTAAATTATTAATAAATTTTTACTATAAGTACTTACTTTTCCACTCATTTTACCTTTAATCCTTAATTAAGAATATATTACCCCATGTCCATATGATCCTTTGAAATTCAAGGGGTAATTTGAATTTTCAAATTAATGGCCAGGTAGTTTTAAGAACTGGGATTTGGAATTGAGTTATGAGAATTTTAATGCCTTTAAATAGGTTTTTTGATTTTGGATAAAGGCTTGAGAGTCATCTTGAGGGCTTAGAGGATCCTCAAGTGCGGCCAGGTGGCTGCTGCAACCAAAGACGCAGTAAAGCTACAGACTCTTTGGTGGGATCATTAAAGGGGGGGGGGGGATTGCCCTTTTTCTGTAACGACTCCAAAATTTTCATTTGAAACATTGTAATATTTCAAAAAATATTTTCAAAGGCACGAAGTTGGCACAAGATTCCAAGGCCCGTGGATCCTCAGTTTTGATATATTAAAAATATTAAACATAATATACCACACACATGTAGTTTTTCAGAAATAATGTAATAAATCTTGGATGGTGTCTTATATGGGAAAATCGAGATCACCATTAAATCCAGAGCATGCGTTTTACCCTTGGATCGATATAAGTCTTGTCGGCGTCGAGCGCTTCGATAGAGTGTAGTCATGGGAAGATTAAATGAATTAAATGAATTTATTAAATTAATTTAAATTTAATTTTCTAACCCAAAAATGAATCCTTTATCTAACCCCATCAATAGAGAATTACTTAGGGTTATCTGTATGATGCTAGATAATGGAGAGGATGGAGAGGGAGAACTCCGATGGTGAGCACATTGGCGGGTGATCACAGAATCATGGATCAATGATCGGAGTACCATAGAGTTTTATCATCATTGATGAAGTTATTGTATCTCACTAATGAAAATGATGTAAAATCGTTCTTCATTAGCGATTGATCCAACCCGTGGTAAAACATTTTTTTTTTGGTTTATTTCCCCATACATGATTATTGAGATGAATGTGAATTAATTCATTCTAAATTAATTCGTTGCTCACTCTTCATTGGGTTGTCCAACATTTTCTTTCTCTTCCTAGATTTAGGAATTTGAGATTTACTCTTCATCGAATTTACAGCTTTGACCATCTTACTCATTCTCCGGATCCTATCAATGATGACCCAATAAACATGATCTTTGTTCAATGCTCACTTTGTGTTTTGTACCTTCCTCTATTCTTCAATGTTCATCATTGGTATTATGATTAGTTGATGATTCGACGATACCTAGCTAACTGATCATTATGTAGTCATTATTTGGTGTAATGTATTGTTGTTGTGGGTCTGTTTTTAGGATTTAGAGACGCGACATATGTGTGGCAGTGAAGATGAGAACATGACAATTGTATGGGCGATGGTGATTTGGTGAACCAGATTGAGTAGGTATCCTCAGAGGCGTGACAACGAGTTATTTCAAGCAATGAGTGGTTGGAAACCAGCCACCAACAACGATGATGGAGATCCGATGATGGTACAGGAGATGGATGTTTTCATGAGTCTACCATGCAAGTGATTCAGAATGGCAACAATGAGAATTTTTCAAACTATGGGTATCCGAAACCTGGCCACCAATGACATTGTGGGTGCAATAAACCTAGATTTGAGCATTATGGTGTGATTCATGATAGATTTGAAGGTGATGATGGTGCTGATGAAGACTAGTGAACAATCAGGATTTTTTGTGAAATTCCGATGTACACGGTGTTTAGTTTGGAAGAACATATGGCGTGCAGTCCCCTTTGTGCAACGGCTAGGGTTTACATGTGAGTTAAATATCACATGCCGTGTGGTGGATTCACACATAGCGTGACACTTAGCTACCCAGCTTGGTGTGTTCAGGGAGTACATGCCTTGGAAACCATGTGACCCCCACATAGTCTGTGGTGGGGGCATACCTTGTATACTTTGGAAAGTGCATGAGATTGGGAATGCTACACACATAGAGTGCCTGCTTGACCTCTACATGCTGTGTATCATAAGAGGACACACAATGTATCTAGAGAAAGAGACGCCACGTAAAACGACATGACACATGAAGTTCCAGACTCAGTGAGACATGCCATGTACCCCATGGGACACACTATTTATTTCTTCTAGGACGGTTTAGATCCCTCATTCTACACATGCCAACTATGGTATGAGCTTGGGTGAGTTCCTTCAAACTGTGTTGGTGTGGGTTCATTCCCTTAGTCCATCTCTAAGAGGACACAATGAGGTATACTATCCCGAGCACATGATGAGCTATCCCCTCTATGGGTTAGTTCCAAATATAGTTAGATATCCCTCCATGTGTCTTGATGAGTGATCCTCTATCATTCTTCCCTAGGTTGGTTTAGGTATCCTGTTTTCGATATCCAAGGCGTGTGATCCCTTTCCTAGCGGGTTAATCTATTTAAGTTTATCTATCCCCCATAGGCCCTGGGCATAATCCCCAATACATTTATCAAATTCAATTGTCTTCCGATAAGGTGTTGTCCGATCAAGTGAGTATCCCAGAAGAGCCCTCTCATTCCCTTCACGCTTCTTCATGGAAAGTCCATATGCGTATGTCCCTCTCGAACGAGTGGAATCAGAATAATGTGATCTGATAAGTGATCTATCTCAAAAGAATCTTACTTATGAGCCTTTTATATGATTCTAGGTTGGAAGTGAGGACATGACCATACCTTGAGACCTGGAGTCTTCTATTGAGCATTTCTAGGTTATCTTGTTTATCCCCCTGGCTTTGAGATTTAGAGACGACTCTCTCTCTCTCTGATGCTTTGTGGTTAGTTATTTCAAGGTGTCCTATTAGGTATGTTTATAATCACCCTTATATGGGATCTCCCACACATGTAATGTTTTATGTAGATGATGAGCCTTTCGATGGAGTCTTATGAGGACTAGGAGTAGGTGGAGCTTAGTCAAGTTAGACCGACCACAAATGGTTTTAGGAGTTGCATATTAATAACAATCCCTCTTTTTATTAGTATGATAAACTCTTTTGTAGTTTTGGTGGGATTATATTTGATCCCTTTTCTTTCACATACACTTTCTCATACTTTGATGTGGTATTAGTTGTTATGCATGCATTTTTAGTATCAGTTTGTCTTTTTTTGTATTATATTGGTGCACGAGATGTGTGTTTGTGTACATGTACTTTAGGATAAGACCTTCCATGTACGTGATATGACTACTTATCACTTGATGCCTTTCACCAATACTTGGCCTATTGGAGGCAGTCTTGGGGTCTCATTCTTGGCTTACCGCCAGCCAGGTGGGTCCTGATGGGTTGGGTTGGGACAGAGTGGTATCAGTGGTAGGATTGTCTTAGGACTATAATTTTGTGATAGTCGAACTATGAGGTTTTGGTTTAGGAACTAGGGAAACAATGTTAAAGTGTATCAAGTTTGGATCTCAAGACTAGGAACCTAGTGATTGAAAAACCATAAGACTTTACAATATATTTCTTTTAGAATAAATTTAATTTCATTAATAGATTGTGATGCACACACCATCGGGTTTAGACAAAAATACTCTATTAAATATTATTTAAACATGACCATTATAACCTAAAAGTTAAGTTGGTGGGTATAAATAATTCTAAATAATTATGAAAATTACAGTTACCTATTTATTATAAATAAAATAATAATCATTTAAAAGAAAAAAAATGTTTTCTGAAAAACTGTATTTTTTCTAAAGGACGGTTTAGTCGCGCTTTGCGTACATAATTTAAAATTAATTTTTAATAATTTTAGAAAATTTATTTGAAAAACTAAACTTAATTTTTTAAATCAGAATATCACAATTATCTTAGAGTGATTTTTTGAGATTTTTATAAAAAGTTTCATTATCTGATGAATAGTGAAAAATACTGAATTTTAATCGAAAACTGTCTTTTTGTTTAAATAATTTATAATGTTAAATTATATTTTGAATTAGTTTTAAAGTAAAATTAGTTCAATTATATAACAATTAATCTATTTTAGGTCATTGGAATAATCTTCATATTGAATTTTGATATAAAAACTTTGTACACTTTTGAACATTTTCTCTTAAAAAACCTAATTTCTCATCACGTCTGTTGGATTAATTTTAAATTAAAAATTTCTACTTCTGTGAATGAAATTTGAAAAAATGGATTAAATATTTGGAATAAACATAATTCATATTATCAAATAAGGTCCACTTATTTTTTGACCAAAATGAATAGTGAAAACAATAAAAATTAATTACTACAGTTAAGGTAAAAATGGATTTATCGGGGGTTAAACTAATAAGTTAAGGGTTAAAATTACCCAAAAAATTATCTAAAATATATTTTATGGAAATATTTAGCACTCATAATTTCTAAGGCTTTATAATACTTCATTTTGGACCCCTGTGTCATGGGAAAAATGCAGGTACACCTTTTTCTTTCTAAAAATTACTAGCGTGCCACTCACCTCACTTATAAAAGGCTACCCCTCTCCTCCATTCTTCACATCTTCAAACCCTTTTGTTTCAGCCAAGAACTACCCAAATCACTTCCCAACTTCCATACTATCATTATAAAAGTATTAGTTTTGGCAGAAATGCAACCTGGGTAGGCTTTAGTGCAAACCTAAGAAGGATACCGGAAGAAGAGGTAACATTCTTCAATGAATGTTTTTATTTTATTTCTTCCTCCACCCTTTAATTATTATTAAACAATGATAAGATAATAACATCAGTATATTACATATACTAAGATATTTTTATGTTAAGTTCATGACTTGCAACCACCCCCATTTCCATCAAATGGATTATGAAATCATCATTCATGTGTACGGTGGACTACCACCTCACGAACTGATGTCATTCATTTTTCCATAACCCCTCTCACGGTTGGTTATGATTATAGATATAATGTATATATATTATATTTATAATATAATTATACTTATGTAGTCATTATATCATATATAAATTTTTTTACTTTCCATTCCATATCAAATACGATAACGTCACTCGTGTGTATGACAGACTACTGCCTCACGAAGCGACACAAATCGTCTTTCACTAACGCTTTACATGGAAGGTGATAAGGATGAAGTTAATGATTATATGTGATATATATGAAATAATTATGATATTAATGACATATTTATAATTCTAAAAATATAATATATATCATTTTCTTTCTTACCTTTTCACTCAATGAAAGATGACAACGCCATTCATGTACGTGTGGACTACCGCCTTCATGAAATGATGTGACTCTCTTTTCATCACCACACCACATGGATGATATATATAAGTATATTTAAAGAAATAATATGGTATATATGATATTATGATCATTATTTAAGGATAATATATTACTTACCTTCTTTCTATAATGATCATTGGAAAATGGAAATGTTACTCATGTGTACGTACGACCTACCGTCTTCATGATCGTAACATACTTTATTTCTAAATACCATCTTTCATATTGGTTTTAAAAGTATAATTTATGTATAATTATGATAATTATTCCATGATTATTATTCTGTATATGATGAAACTATATAATACACACAAGAATAAGAAATTTCATGTTAATCATGAATGAGAAAACAAGACAATTAACACCCAAAACAATGAAAATTATGAAATATTATCAACGGATGAGTGATAAGATGTTATAAAAGGATAATATATGATATTATAAATATTAATATGGTTTTGGTATAAGTTAATAACATTTTTAAAACCAATATACAGTAGGTTAAATAATGTTCATCCAAAAGGAAGCATGAGGTAAGGGTCTTCGTCTCAACTTCCCTTCATTGATGCATATTGTAATGCCACACACCTAATTTCTTTTCTATGATGTATATAATACTTTTTGAATTGTAATATCATGATTCATTCATACTTCATGGTATTTTAAGTTTCAATTTGAATTATTCCATCCAAAGGGATTTGACTTGAAAATTACCAAGTGGTAAGAGTTATTGTACAATCTCACTTTCTTTTGTGATTGTTAACTTTCTATTAAAACAATAACTTTCTTATGACCATTTTTCATTATAAATTATGTTTCTATTAAATATCCATATTCTTGTATAATGGATATGAATATTTCTTGAACCATATACCATTTTTACATATGGTGTTTACTTTGACAGTTATTTGATTAACTGGGGAAATATTGATAAATTTGTATCCTTTACTCAAACATATATTTGATGAAAAGACACATTGTTCATGAATTAAATCAGTTATTCAATATATGAGGAATTATTTGGAAATAATGACATAAGGTGGATCTTGGTTATAGATAGTCCCTCGATGCATTGAAAGGTCTCATGAGACATGTCACGAACCAGGCCGGGTCGCCATCTGACCCGGCGCCCGACCCGGTCCGTGACAAGGCCCGAAGGGCGTTCCTGATCCCCACGGGCTGGCACACATGCCTATGTATCAAGAGTAACATGTGGGAACAGTTTACCCAAACTATTAAACACAAAACCACTAACAAGATAAATAAAATAAAACTGTGAACTGACAACCATACAAACCCTTAAAAAAATCAAATTTAAAGGTTTACAACTTGAACCAACATCCAAAAATAAATGACAAATAAAGAAACTAAAACTCTAGCCCAAACCTCCAAGCAACCAAAGAGGTGAAACATCCACACGCCACAAACACCAACCTGCACGAGAATACCATCAACGACCAAAACCACCATCGCTAAGTTCAACGCTTCGACCTGGAATATAGAAGAAACATAATCTACATACACCCAAAGGTTTATGTAGGGTGTGATCCAAAATCCCAGTAGGACGTCACCCAATAAAAAGGTTCCACACATAATTATTAAATGAAAAATACATTTTCAATTTTAATTAAAGCAAGGAAGTAAATGCTTGAACAGTTTTAAGGAGAACGAGATTAAGAAAAAAGTTTCAAATGGAACAACTTAAATTAAAACACACACACACCCTTACTTTTTAAAATAACCAATGTGTCACACTGATAAGCATAAAGTAACCAATGAGCACCAATATGGGAGAGGCCTTGTGGGTGTTAGCTAGCTCGGGTCCCTAGATCTTCGTATCTCAGTGAAGCGTGGGTTAGAAATCACGACCCTCAGAAAACGTGGCTTAAAAATGACAACCCTCAGAAAATGTGGCTTAGAAACCACAACCCTCAGTCATTCATATGTTTAGTTAGTGTTGCAATCGTCAGTCCTGCCAGTGAAACCGTGTCGAGTCACCTCCGGAACACTAGCCCACTAGTCTAGTCCACCCTCAAAGCTACCTGGGCTTCCCGCTTTGTGCTAAAACAAGTTTCAAGTTCATGTAACATGTCACACTTATGCATAAAATCCAAACAGGGTACTTACACACACAGAATCACTATTTTCACACTCAAACCCTGTTTTAAAACCATACGCACACCAAAAGTGTTTTCAAAACTCAGTCTGCATAGGTTACGTACTTAGTTAAACCATCTGCACAATTTAAAAAGATGCTTACCATTAAAAAAACCGCCACTTACACACATAAATTCCATTTTGAAATAAGAATTGCACTAAAACATTTTTCAAACACATTTCACACCATTGTCATAATTTAATACACTATTTAAAAAAAATTATAAATAAGTAGTAAAAGAGTGTTACATGGATTTTCACACACTAAAGTAACCATTTATAAATTCAAACGCACTCCAACATCACACACACTCAAATAAAATTTTAAAGTGTGACCTACACCACACAAATAATTTGATGGAAAACCTTACATTATATGTAAAACACATTTTCACAAATCACATAGTTTAATAAGCCAAAAATAAAAGATTACAAAACAATTTAAAAGTAATCACTTGGAGTTTCCAACTAAACCCAAACAAAAACTTGTTTGACAACCATACACACACGACGCAATGTCAAAAATATAATTCGCACCACTTGCACATATTAAAAAGCTACCTGTACAATTTAAAAATCACCAACAACTAACAAAATATGAGTTTTAAGCAGAAACAACACACATAAATTAGACATGCTAATAAACAGTTCAATGCATATCAAACATCAAAGAAAACCAACTTCTCACTATGCAAATTAACTAAATGATGTGCTAAACAAATTAAACTTGCAAATTAATTTATCAAATAATGATTAGACATGAAACCACCAACCTTGGTATTGATTTTTCTCAAAATTGATGTGAATTCTTCGACCGTCCGCCAATCGCACAACAAGAAAACTAAATTTAAACCCTAGTCCACAAGATTGAACAAGAATACCCCAAAATTAAGACCCTAAAAACAAGAACAAACCTTATAAAATCGACCACGCTTCTAAAACGCCATTTGGGAATTTTCTCAACCACATGGTATGCATGGTTTGTTAAAAAAGATTTAAAACTAAAATTTGAATTGGGATAACCCATCACACTCCAAGGAAACAACGATGGAATGAAATTTAAACCTTGATAAACAACAAACACATGCCATGAAATCATTAAAAAAATCACACATCATTAAAACACCAAGCATACAATGGTTTTTCAAAATTAAATTAAGGGCATGGGAAGATCCAACCTAGAATCAATGGAGGATGGTCTGGAAAGTGTCACCTTCGATGGAAAAGGCTCCAACAAGCATACGAACAACCCTCCTAATCCAATAATCGTGATGAGATCACAAATAAATCGCCAAGAACGATGGTCTGGAAGGGAGGTCGTCTGTGATGTAGAGGGGCTCGATCAAAGGGGAAGGTCATGCAATGCGGTTCGGCCAAAGGAGGAGTGCGACGTGATCCAGGTGGGGAGAAGGGGAGGGCGGCGAGCTGGACATGGGGGAGAGCAGGCTGGAGCGACGCTAGATAGAGAGTTGGTGAGAAGGAGATCTGGTTGGCCGGACATGGGGATGGCGCGCGCGGACCGTCAGACAGAGCGGTGAGCAACTGGCTGGGGAGAGCAGGGCGCTGGGCGGGAGGAGATGGAGGTGGGCGAGTAGGTTGGAGTGGGAGCAAGGGAGGTCTAGTGGTGCTACAGGATGGCCAAGAAGGAGGGAAAGCTGGGAAGGAGGGGCTGACCATGGAGGGAGTCACGAGCTGGGGAGTTCAAGGGGGAAGGAGGGCTGCGGCCTTCAGCGCACAGGGCATGGAGAGCCCGCAGGTGCGGCACAAGCAAGACCCAAGGGGGGTAGCGAAACCCTAAGGAAAAAAAAAGAAAAACAATAAAAATAAATGGAAAACAACAACAACAACAACAACAACAACAACAAAATTAACAATAATAATAATAATAAACCAAAATAGGAATAATAATAATAGCTTAATAAAAATTATACCGTCAAGGATAATTATAATGATAATATTATGAATTAAAATTTTAACAATTCTAATGATAATAATTAACAATGATAATAATAATAATTTATGGTGATAATATTAATACCATTAATGACATTGATAATTTTGTAATAACAATTATAAAAATAATGACTTAATAAAATGTCAATAATATTAATAATGATAACTTAATAAAATCTATATTTTTAACATTAATAATAATAATAATATTCTCAAATAATAGTATTATTGTTACCTTTAAAACAATTCCTTTAAATTCCTATCACCCTTTTCTTATTTTATTTTATTCTTATCACTCCTTTAATTTTATTTCTTGATTATTAGCTCATTCTATTCAATTGGTTGAACGTCGGGTAAGCGTGTAAGGAACCGGGCGATGCCGCGCGGTGACCCAGGCGAGGTCGCGTGGCTTCGACAGTGGCGCACTGAACACTGTCGAGGCCAAAATCATGCATTTTAAAATAAGAACTCAAAAGTTTAAGTCGAGCTTAAATCGGGACTACCTGACACAAAGAAAATTAATAAAATAATTAAATCAAAGACGATGGGTGTGACAATTCTCCCCACCATAAATCTTTCTGTCCCCGAAAATCCACAACTAAGGTTGAAGCTCAAAGCAGAAAACAACCCCCCCTTAAGGTCCAAAGAGGATCCCCACAATCAACAAGTGAAATGAAGAAAAATCATTGTGCTCATAGAAAGTGACTCATAGATAACTTCAAGAAATGCGTAAAAAGACTTTCTGATACGTGTCACCCACCCCAAAGAGCTAGAACAACTCCAGTTGATTGTTTTAGAAAATGAACTCTTGAACCCACAAAAACCAACCTCACAAACCAAAACACCTCAAGTACCATAGAACGAAAAACCCACCGTTTGTTTGGAAGTAACAAACAAGATCAAATAATATCCCAAGAACACTCTTATCACATACTACCAAATCACATCTAGGAATAAGAACGAAAGGCCAACATGGGGAAAGCTCGAAGGGGATCCACACCATTATAAACCTATTGACGCCCAAGACGAGGTTGGAAAACTGACACGGGGAGGTCTGAGAAGACTCCCCACCATATGAAGACGACCAACACTGATTCACTCCAGATTCATTTGAGCGAGACCTATCACGGGTCTCCCCACCATTAGAGCCAATAGAAGATACAAAACCTTGAAAATTTCTCGACGGTGACCAAACACCCCACCACAAGGGGCAGTGAGGGACGAGCCCAACCAGCGGGCATCAAAACCACGACCTAAGACCAACCAGCATCTCCACGTCCCTGGATGAGCACTATTCAAATCTGAGACCGATTTACCTAACATACCCCATAAGGACCACTAAAAGAGATTTCATCCGGTGGGACAAAACCCCGAGACTTTAAAGTAACGAGTCGACCACGCCTCCTCCTAGACACGGGAAACCTCATGCACCCAGATGGGTTGTTCGAAATGGAACAACTACAAGAAACGATTTAAACTATTCTGACTTTCAACATCGATGACTGAAATAAAGTCGGGGTCCCATACACACTCTGGGTTCCTGACCACGTGCCAGCTTCACTCCGAGGCCTATGGATGGAGCCTTGATGTTTGAATCATCTCCTGCCTCGTAGCCAGGTATTGAAGACTCTCGAATGGAGCTTCTCCCTCTGGTGCTACACGCAACCACACCACAATCGAGACAACACCAACAACCACCACATACCCCAACATTCAAATACTCCATCGTGACACCATCCACCAAAATAGGGGATTAGACGATGCACAAGAATCACCTATTCACCTTAACCAGGAAACTTAAGATGGAAAGATGCATGACGAACACTCCCCTCCGAACAGAAAAATTAGAACTCCCTAAGAGGAGGATGAACTCCTATGAAAACCAGGATTCTCGGAGGGTTCTAAGAAATCCACCTTTTCTCTTCAAGAGAACTCACACTGCAAGACGTCACCAAACATGACTCATTCATCCAATTAGGACACTACAAGCCTTTCAAGCCATCAGTCAGTGCTGGTAATTCCAAACTGCCTTCACCCTTCCCTATTGGAATTTCTTTCACCATTTCTAGGGGGGACCTTCAGACACAATGGTGTCAAACTTCATACCCGACAACTCATACAACTCAAAGAGACCAAAACTCCCTTCAACTCCCCTCACCTCTGTCATCTCGCTGTGAGAGGATCCACTTAGTTGTAAAAAGGAGAGGTGACTTCAATTATAGAATTCAAGAAGAGGGTCCTCTAATCAACTCGAGGGCCAACCAACAGTGAATTGCCCGTGGCCGCACTTCAATCGCATGTTAACGTGTTATGGGGGGGGGCATGCACTAGTCAAGAAAGAAAACCATGGACCCAACCAAACTGGTCCAATGGTCAAGACATACCACAAGTGAACACTAAACGTTCAGGGGGGAACCACTGCATGGGCTTCCTGAAGCACTTTTCAAAAGAAACCACTAACCACACACTCTCACAATGACTTACCAATAAGAATTTAAACTCAAGACATAAATTAGTTAAAAAGGATTATCAGCTAGAAATGCCTCACACCCAACATTTCCAAAACACAAGGATACACCACATGATCACCGGTTATTTAAAACACCGAACTTTCCTTTAACAAAACTTTTTTTTGAAAATAACGAAGCTGGTGGGTTGCACAAACACCAATGGTGTCCCATGGGCCTCACACATGCATGTTCTCATGCCACACCGGTACCCACCACATGTCCATCCAGGTACTCATCCGCTCGTACCATTTACCATTCCTCTTTCTATATACACTCATGCATGTGGTTGCCCACGAGAACACCGAGGATCAAAACCAAACCTTTCCATTTTTTTCAAAACCAAAACATTCAACCCACACTTTTCAAACCTCACACATCATTTTCTTTTTAAAGTGCTTCATTTCAAAACATTTCCCAAGACCAAATCATTTTTCTTAAAAACCAAATTTCCACGAATCCAAAACAAAGAGACGATGAACAATACAAGAGGGAACTAGTGTCAGCGGGTGACTGGGACATATGATTGGAAGCTATACGCCAATCATGACACCGCCATAGAGGGTATTCTAGGACAACATCCCCAGATTCGCATGGATTTCCATACCCTACGAGCTCACTAGGACCACTGACCCTACTCCCTTTTCATTTCCCCTAAACAAGATTAATCATGAGGACCAAAGACTCAACAGACCTCAACTTACCCTGGTAACTCGAGTTCCGCCATGAGGTGTTATGGCCAGGTACCTTACTCGTAGTCAGGACGTCGAGTCCCGATAACCTTAACTTTGGTCTACCTGACTCTATCCTGAAAGAACACGACCCAAGAGAACAAACTCCTCTGATACCATTTTGTCACGAACTAGGCCGGGTCGCCATCTGACCCGGCGCCCGACCCGGTCCGCGGTAAGGCCCGAAGGGCATTCCCGATCCCCACGGGCTGGCACAAGTGCCCGGGTATCAAGAGTAACATGTGGGAACGGTTTACCTGAAATTGTAAACACAAAACCACTAAAAAGATAAATAAAATAAAACTGTGAACTGACAACCAAACAGATCCTTAAACAAAAATCAAATTTAAAGGTTTACAACTTGAACCAACATCCAAAAATAAACGACAAAAAAGAAACTAAAACTCTAGCCCAAACCTCTAAGCAACCAGAGAGGTGCAACATCCACACGCCACAAACACCAACCTACACAAGAAGACCATCAACGACCAAAACCACCATCGCTGATTTCAACGCTTTGACCTGGAATACAAAAGAAACAGAATCTACATACACCCAAAGGTGTATGTAAGGTGTGACCCAAAAGACCCGTAGTACGTCACCTAATAAAAAGGTTCCACACATAATTATTAAATGACAAATACATTTGCAATTTTAATTAAAGCAAGGAAGTAAATGCTTGAACAATTTTAAAGAGAACGAGATTAAGAAAAATAGTTTCAAATGGAACAACTTAAATTAAAACACACACACACCCTTACTTTTTAAAATAACCAATGTGTCACACTGATGATCGTAAAGTAACCAATGAGCACCAATATGGGAGAGGCCTCATGGGTGTTAGCTAGCCCAGGTCCCTAGATATTTGTGTCTTGGTGAAGCGTGGATTAGAAACCACGAACCTCAGAAAACGTGGCTTAGAAACCACAACCCTTAGAAAATGTGGCTTAGAAACCATGACCCTCAGTCATTCATATGTTTAGTTAGTGTTTCAATTGTTTGTCCTGCCAGTGAAATCGGGTCGACTCACCTCCGTAACACTAGCCCACTAGTCTAGTCCACCCTCATAGCTACTCGAGTTTCCTGCTTTGTGCTCAAACATGTTTCAAGTTCATGTCACACATCACACTTATGTAATCCAAATAGGGCACTTACACGGAATCACCATTTTCACACTCAAACTCTCTTTTAAAATCATACGCAGATCAAAAGTGTTTTCAAAACTCAGTCTGCATAGGTTATGTACTCAGTTAAACCATCTGCACAATTTAAAAAGATGCTTATCATTAAAAAAACAACCACTTACACATATAAATTCCATTTTGAAATAAGACCCACACTAAAATATTTTTCAAACACATTTCACACCATTGTCATAATTTAATACACCATTTTAAAAAAAATTATAAAGCAGTAGTAAAAGAGTGTTACATGGATTTGCACACACTAAAGTAACCATTTATAAATTCAAACGCATTCCAACATCACACGCACTCAAATAAAATTTTAAAGTGTGACCTGAACCACACAGATAATTTGATGGAAAACCTTACATTATATGTAAAACACATTTGCACAAATCACATAGTTTAATAAGCCAAAAATAAAAGATTACAAAACAATTTAAAAGAAATCACTTGGTGTTACCAACTAAACCCACACAAAACCTTCTTTGATAACCATACGCACACGAAACCATGTCAAAAATATAATTCGCACCACTTGCACAAATTAGAATGCTACCCGCACAATTTAAAAATCACCAACAACTAACCAAATATGAGTTTTAAGAAGAAAACACACACATAAATTAGACATGCTACTAAACAGTTCAATGCATATCAAACATCAAAGAAAACCAACTTCTCACTACGCAAATTAACTAAATGATGTGCTAAAAAAATTAAACTTGAAAATTAATTTATCAAATAATGATTAGACATGGAACCACCTACCTTGGTGTTGATTTTTCCCAAAATTGATGTGAATTCTTTGATCGTTTGCCAATCGCACAACAAGAAAAATGAATTTAAACCCTATTTTGCAAGATTGAACAAGAATACCCCAAAACTAAGACCCTAAAAACAATAACAAACCTTATAAAATAGACCACGCTTCTAAAACACCATTTGGGCATTTTCTCAACCATATGGTATGCATGGTTTGTTAAAACAGATTTAAAACTAAACTTTGAATTGGGATAACCCATCACACTCCAAGGAAATAACGATGGAATGAAATTTAGACCTCGATAAACCACAAACACATGCCATTCCATCATTAGAAAAATCACACATCATTAAAACACCAAGCATACAATGGTTTTTCAAAATTAAATTAAGGGAATGGGGAGATCCAACCTAGAATCAATGGCGGATGGTCTGGAAAATGTCTCCTTCGATGGAAAAGGCTCCAAAAAGCATAAGAATGACCCTCCTAATCCAAGAATCGTGAGGACATCATGAAGAAATCTCCAAGAACAAGGGTTTGGAAGGGAGGTCATCTGCGATGCAGAGGGGTTCAACCAAAGGGGAAGGTCATGCGATGTGGTTTGGTTAGGGGAGGGGTGCGACATGATCCAAGTGGGGAGAAGGGGAGAGCGGTGAGCTGGCCATGGGGGAGAGCAGGCCAGAGCGATTCCAGATGGAGAGTTGCCAAGAAGGAGATCCGGCTAGCTAGACGTGGGGATGGCGAGTGCGGACCGTCGAACAGAGCAGCGAGCGGCTGGCTGGAGAGAGAAGGGTGCTGGGCGGGAGGAGATGGAGGCGGGCGAGCAGGCTGGAGAGGGATCAAGGGAGGTCCGACGACGCTACAGGCTAGCCAGGAGGAAGGGCGAGCTGGGCAGGAGGGTCTGGACATGGAGGGAGGCGCGAGCTGGGGAGTTCATGGGGGAAGGAGGGCTGCGACCTTTAGTGCACAGGGCATGGAGAGCTCATGGGTGCGGCACAAGCAAGACCCAAGGGGGGTAGCGAAACCCTAAGAAAAAAAATGAAAAACAATAAAAATAAATGGAAAATAAGAATGATAATAATAATAAAAGTATCAATAATAATAATAATAAACAAAAATAGGAATAATAATAATAGCTTAATAAAAATTATACCCTCAAGGATAACTATAATGATAATATTATTAATTAAAATTTTAACAATTCTAATGATAATAATTAATGATGATGATAATAATAATTTATAGTGATAATATTAATACCATTAATGAAATTGATAATTTTGTAATAACAATTATAAAAATAATGACTTAATAAAATGTCAACAACATTAATAATGATAACTTAATAAAATCTATATTCTTAACATTAATAATAATAATAATATTCTCAAATAATAATAATATTATTACCATTAAAAAAATTCATTTAAATTCCTATCACCCTTTTCTTATTTTATTTTATTTTTATCACTCTTTTAATTTTATTTCTTGATTTTTAGCTCATTCTATTCAATTGGTTGAACGTCGGGTAAGCGTGCGAGGAACTGGGCGAGGCCGCGTGGTGACCCAGGTGAGGCCGCGCAACTTCAATAGTCACGCACTGAATGATGTCGAGGCCAAAACATGCGTTTTAAAATAAGAACTCAAAAGTTTAAGTCGGGCTTAAACCCGAGCTACCCGACACAAAGAAAATTAATAAAATAATTAACTCAAAGAAGGTGGGTGTGACAAGACAAGCCAGTTGGCCAAATCAGATGGGTTTTTACCCAGTAGTTTTAAACATTCTTGAGGATAGATCTTGATGGTAGATGTATCATGTACCTAATAAATGACCTCCAATAATTAAGAATTTCCTTATTTAAGAATTCATTTATTTTTATTATCCATGATATTTTCACTATGATATTATCTCGTATGAATTTTAATCTCAGTTATTGATTAAATGACATATGTTTTCAGTTATTTACCTTTCCATATAGATTTTTCCTTATATTATCATGATAGAAAAGTTATATAAATGATATGCGTGTTTAGTTATTTACCTTTGCATATTGATGATGCTTATTGATTCATGATAGCATATGCTGCACTTAACCCTTACTGAGCATTTGATTTCACCCTTATTTTATTTTCTTTCCCCAGGATTTGAAGAAAAATTCCTAGAATGAGTTTTGAAAGATAAATTTCATTTAATTTTGTTATGTATTATGTTTTATTTTCTATTCCTAATATAAAATGGGTATCATGTATGTATGTAGTTCTCCAAAAATGTTAAACTGGTCGATCCTTTAGGATTTTACCCTTTATATCTATTACAATATAATAAAGTAAGACAACAACTTTGGGTAACCGGAGTTGGGTTGTTACAGTGATGGTGTGGCAGCTAACATATCCATTCACCAGGAATTTGACAACCTTCTTGTTGAATTGACACATGTAGGCATTGTTTGTAGAGAAAAAGTTGGTACATGCATCAAATAGGAATGAGTTTTGGTTTCTATATCCTTATTTTTTCAGCTCAAAAAATATGCTCTTTTGACCATGGTATGTCTCAGTTATCACTGGAACCCTCCACAATGACAGCCAACTAGAATCCCATAGTAGGATCACGATTATGATTTGTTTAGTGATGTGGGTTCAGTCTAGAGACCTGTAAAAGATGTAGTTATTTCAGGTGGATAGTGAATAATGTATCTTCCCACTAAGTAGCATACTGATCCATCTTTAAGGGTTCAGGTGGATTCTCCCCATTAGGTTGAGCATCAATTGGTTCTAGCGGTACTGAAAGATGACTCACCTATATTGAGTGCACTTCATGAGTTTTAGGGATAGAGACCGCTTGAGTTTCATGGTGATCCAGACCCTCTCCTTATGTGTTAGATGATGATAGGGGTTTTTTTGTGAACCCCTCACCATTAATTTCATATTTTTCTAAGAATTCATCATAGTTCTCACCCTAGGGTCGATCTCTCAAGGAGGCCACTCTCACACACCAATTTTATATTATTACTATCTATAAACTAACTAATATACTACTAATGATATAATAATATAGTGTGTGTGTGTGGGGGGGGGGGGGTTAAAAATTCATAAAATATGTAAATATGAAAACCAAACACATAGATGAAAATAAATCACACAAAATTTAATGAAGAAGCATTGTTGTTTTTAGGATATCGTGGTGATGATCTCATTGTTCTTTAAAATATCAATCCTAAATATTTTACTCAGTGTTGAGATCAACCCTATCACTCAACACCTTACCATTAAATTGTTATTATCCCACAACAAACCTCTATATTTGGGATAATACTCCCTCACATCATCACCACAATGTTACTCCACCCCATATGTAGCATTATGGAAATTAGAGAGGAATAAATGTGAATGAGAAGAAGAACAAAATATCAGATAAAGTGAGGTGATCCATTCACCAAAAATGATATATCTACTACTTAATTATCAAAATATAATAACAAAAAACATTGAAACATAACAAACTCAATCACCACCACTCCCCCCTTGAATAATAACGAGGGTTAGTTAACCATTTTCATGGAGAGTAGAAGGAGAACGGTGGGGAAAAAAATAGAAAAATGAAAAGAGAAGATAAAAATGAACTAAAATATATTAAGCATGTAATTTTTTTATAACAACACAAAAATTAATTATACAGAAAATGGCCAACCAAAGTTTCCAAACCTTAACATGGAATTAGAGGTGCAAATTTATAGGAAAATGTGTGGCTATATTTCCCTCCAAAATTCTCCATTAAAATTTGGATTCTTTTTATCCCAATTAATAGCTAAATATATGAAAGTTGTTTTTATTAAAGTTTTTTGGATTTATCTTCTCTCCTCACCCAAAAAATTGGACCTTTATTAGATAATTGTATCATGATTTATAACAATTTTACTTGAGAAAATAATTATATCTCAGAGACTATTTGTATTCTAAAGCATCAAATTACAAAGAATTTATGGCATTTAACAAGGCCAAATATTGCATGGACACAACAATAAAAAATGTTTCCCAATATCTTATCTATATCTATGTGAAATTTTAACACATTTGGTTTGGTAATTTGTGAGATATGTTCCCAAATTCAAAATTGATCTATTCTATGTATAGATTTTGAGGCCTAGATTGTGAGTTAGTTTTGGGCCTCAATATGTTGGATTGAGCTTTGGATATAGTTTAATGATATGAATACCAAAATGTATAAAATCCTAAAAAAAGTAATTTCACAATTTCAATTATTGTAGAAGGAGTTATGTCTTAAATACAATACCGATGTAAAAATATTTAAATTATAAAATTATGCTATTTTCATAATTAAGATTAAAATATTAATAAAACCAAAAATTGAGACAATTACCCATAAAATGTGAAATTGGTGGGATTAAAAAATTTAATTATAGAATTATATATGTGAAATTACGTGCTTCATCAACCCCTCATACTTAAACATTTCACTCCTAGGCAATCATCAAATATCCGAATCAAAATCCATACCAAAATCAAAAGTTAGAAAATTTCCAAGATCTTTTCCAAAATGGAATTTCATCATATATCATCTATGAAAAACAATTCCATTTCATTTTCATCTCTCACATTTAAATTCATTCAACCTCAAAACTCCATCCATGAGCCAATCACAACTTACCTCACATTGAATTTCATGCCACTCTTCACTCAAGAGAAATGAAATCTAGGGTTATGGTCATACTTGGAAAGTGCATGTGTCAACATAGAAATTTGGAAACTATCATATATCCACACTGTGAGACATAAAAATATTTTCAATAATGAGGACTTTTATAAGGTGAATTCTATAGCTAAGGGGTTAGTGGGTAAAATATTTAAAAACTCAAGGCTGGAAAGAGGAGGTTGAACTCTTAAATACAATGCATGAATGTTGAAGTGAAAAACAAAAAATATATCTCACTCAATTCCACTTATAAATTTAAAACATACACTCTTTGACATGGTCCATTATTAAAAAAGTGAATCAAATGAATGATTTCATCATAATTCTCCCCTTTTTTAATTTTGTTTATTTTTTTATTTTTTTTCATAGAGGATGAGATGATAATTTAATACAATGAATTAATTAAAATTAATTCACTTGATTTTTTATAGGGACATCATCCACAAAAGTAAGTACAATGAATAATTCAAGCCCATCTCCATTTTTTTTCTTTTTTATATGTTTTATATGTTTTTTATTTTTTTCTTTCTTTGAAGGAGAACCAAATGATACAATTAAAGTATAATGAAATGAATAATGATTCCCAATTATCTCTCTCTTTTCTACCCAAAATGATCACACACACTTCATACTACCTATAAATGAAATAAATCCCAAAGAACACACATGAAAGGCCCTTTCCCCACAACCAAATTTGAAATATCCATGAAAAAAATATTAAGAGTGTGGTTAGGTTTGGAAAAACAATATTTTAATTTGGATTAAATTTATAAGACAATTCATGTATTCTAAGGGATAATAAAGGGTAAATGTAAAGGTGGGCCTCAAGTTAAAATTTTTCTTTCTAAAAAAATACCTCAATCACATAATTTTTTTATGAACTCCAAGGATTTGAAAGAGAATAATCATAAGTTCTAGTTTCTATAAAAAACCTAAGTTTATCTAAAGGAAGTGTGGGTATTAGGAAGAATATGAAAAAGGGATTAGAATACCTCACATTATGGAAAAAAATAATTTTATTCAGTGTTTCATGGTAATAGATTTCAAAAATTGTTCAAACTCATAAAAATGATTGAAAATAAAATTCAAGTAAAAAGTTCCCACATCAATAATCATTTAAAATACATTTTATCCAAAATAAATAAAACTCACACAAAATTAATTCAAGTGTGAAAAATTAAAATGAATATTCATTGAATCCCAAAGTTCCTAAACAAAATAATATAAAAAGAAAAGTACACGAAACTCCTAAGCAGATTGATACCCTCACACTTAAAGTTTAACCACCCATCGATTAATCTAAAAAAATAAAAATATAAGGTAAGAAAATACAAAGATAATGAAATATACAACATGAGTTTATTTTCTAGTAGCAGGCTTAAGTTAATCTCCTACCTGCTACCACTTAGACCTAGAAATAAGGAAAAAAACACAAAAAAATAATGAAAAAAAGAGAATGGGAAAAGAAGAGGGATAGAAATTGTTTTGTTCCCCCAAGTGGGTTTTATATTTTTACTTTCCATATTCAAGAAGTTGCAACAATTTTTCCTTACTCCAAAGGTGGATGTGGTTTCTTGCTTAGAAACCACCACATGTTATTTCTCCCAACATCCATAAGTGTATGGCAAGAGTGGGAACCCCCATAGAAAATAAAAAACATCCCAACCCCAAGAAGAGAATAAAGATATAATTTTATGTTTTTTATGGGTGGGAAAATAATGTAAGGGTGATCCCTATCACATATCATTATGTAATCCTCTATGTGATGTGAATGTTGATGTAGAGGAGATAGTCTCATCACTACATGCTCCTAGATTTCTTCTTCATCTTCATAAAATCCCAAAACCATATTCTACTTAGTTGTGAAACTTCATTCTAATCATCATCAATCCCTAATGAAAGCATTAATACTAATTTTTAAAAAATAGAGGGTAGTGAATTAGATTTGATAACATCGAAATATCAAAAACAAGAGAATCCAATGTTAAGTCCACTCCCTTAAACTGATTAGCTTCAAGTTTTGGATATTCTTGTAAGGAATCTAGGAGGATTATATAATTTTGTGATAAAAAGGGGGTTTTTAGTTTTTATTTCACCTTAATTATGTATTATTTAAAAGTTGTAAAGATAATATATTTTTTTATTTGAATTTATCTTGATAGAACTCCAAAAATTAGTGTGAGAGTTATTTGAGCTCCATGGACAAGGATTTTAAAATTGTTTTCATATGGTCTTGCTTTAAGTCCTCTATTAGATCATTGAATACCTCACTATTAGATATAAAAACTCTCCTCACTTGTCTTTATAAAATTACAACCATTTTACTCAAATAAGTGGAGGGTTCATCATCAATGAATCCCATTTTTTTTAATTTTTGAAATTTATTTTTTTGGGTTTTTATGGAAAATAGTTTGCGCAAGAACTTGGCCTCCCAAAAAATGGTTCCAAATTGACAATATTGGTTTTTCATGAATTCATCACCAATAATTTCTTATTTTCCTAAGAATGTGACATAGTACACAACTGAGGGACAATCTATTGAGGAGGCTTCTCATACACACAAATTTTCTATTATCACTATTTATAAACTAAAAAATATATTACTAATGATATACTAATATAGTGTGGGGGTGGGGTTATAAATAAGTAAAATATTTAAATATGAAAAAACGAAAATAAGAAGAAAATACACAGAGAATCTAGTGAAGAATCACTCATGTTCTTATTAGATCATGGTGATGCTTTCATTGTTATTTAAAATATTAATTCTCAATAATATATTCAATATTGAGATCAAAACGATCACTCAAAAACCTCCCTTTGAATTATTATTATCTCCAAATAACCCTACATATGTGGGATAATCTCCCTAACATCATCACTATAGTTCTACACCAACCATTTTCATGCAACATTATGATAATGATAGAGAGGAATAAATGTGAATAGGAAGAGGAACACAATAGAAGATAAAGTGGGGTAATAACTACACCAAAATTGGTTTATCTATTACTGAATTATCGGAATAGAACAATTAAAAACATTTAATCACAACAAACTCAAGTGCCAACACTCCCCCCTCAAACAACAATGAGGGTTAGCTCACTATTTTTATGGATATTAAAAGGAGCACGGTGGTGAAAATAAAAAATAAACAAGAAAATAGAAGATAAATATGGAATAAAATATTTTTAACATGTAAAAAAATATTATATTAGCATAAAACCTAATTATAAAAAAAATTTATAACCAAAGTTTCCAACCCTTGACATAGAAGTGGATGTGAAAAATTATAGTAAAAAGTGTGGCCTTATTTACCTCCAAAATTGTCCTCTAAAATATGGATTCTTTTCATCCCACTTAATGTCTAGATATAGGAAATTTTTCTTCATTGAATTTGTTCATATATATATCCTATCCCAACCCACAAAATTTGAGCTCCATTTTACAATTTTATCAAAAGTTATGATAGTTTTTCATGAGAAAATAATTCTATCATAGAGAATATTCATATTCCAAATCACCAAAATACCAAGAATTTATGGCATCAAAGAAGGAAAAATATCACATGGAAAAAATTATAATTTTTTTTCATGTAATATTATATATATAAATGTGAAATTGTATCTCATTTTGGTTGGTAATTTGTGTGATACATACCCATAATTAAAAGTGATCTATTCTGTGCATAGATTTCAAGTTCTGAATTTTGAGATGGTTTTGGGCCTCAAATATTGGATTGAGATTTGGATTCAGTTAAATAATATGAATCCAAACATGTATTTAATCCTATAAAAAATTAATTTCACAATTTTAATTAGTTTAGATGGAGTTATGGCTAAATTATAATATTGATGTAAAAATATTTAAATTGAAAAATTATGCCATTTTCACCATTAAGCTCAAAATATTAATAAAACCTAAAATTGAGATATTTATCCTTAAAATTTGAAATTGGTGGGATTAAAAAATTTAATTATTGAATTATATATGTGAAATTATGAGCATCATCAGTAGAGTACTATCTTGATCTTGCATTACAAGAGTTCCAGCTAATTAGGATCCCTCATGATGGTGGTTCTGGTGGAGAGAATTTCATAAGGCAATGCAGAGCATTAGTGGAGCCATGTGTTGGTTATGTTTTATGTGGATTCATACATAAAATTAAATTAGACACTTCCCCCACCGAGACGTGTTCTCTTATTACACAATTTAAACCTACACGAGTGAATTAGCATCGCCCAAAATATATATTATTGAGGTGTGGTAGATGAAGTACTTTGATTTGCATGTTTTAGATAGTTTTTGATGTGATAAAGTGTCAGGGCGAGCCTTTGATATAGGTAACTAGTGGGAATGTTGAAGGATAGTTTTAGGTAGCAGGTGAATGAAACCTAAATCCTCCGAGTGTGTTTTGAGGTATGAATTGTGTCTTATCTTATCTATTTGTAGTTTTAGTGCACAATCACATGAATCTTTTATCTAAATGAATCCCTTGTTTGAGACCTAGAGATACCATTGTATCCTTTTATCTTTACCCTTGAGTTTGGAGACTCCCGTAGAGAATATTTCATGATCACACACTACCACCGATAGTGTAACATGGATCTAGGAGGAGTGAGCCTCACATGGGATCTTTTTGTAGTGTTGATGAGGCCCTATGATATTTTCCTTAGAATGGGATGGTTGTTTACTATCCATTCCCAATTTGACTGTTACTAGTGAGGGTTCTAGTGTATTTGAGTTGGTGGGTTGAATTTTTCCTTCCTTGGTGAGAAGGAATCCTAGGAAAGTCAGGATAAGCTTATATGCAAGAGGATAAAACCGATTTTCTATCAGTTGGATAGTATAACCCTTAGAGCAGCAGATGCTATGATCTTTTAGTTCCTTGCGATGGTGGAGGAGTATGGGGGTGTCTTTCCTAAGGATGTTCTAGTCTTACCTCCCTATAGAAATATCATCTTCTACATAGACTTGCACTCTAGGAAGACCTGATATCTACACCAGTATATCAGATGACCCCACAGAGTTTTGAGATCTAAAGGTGATGTTGGAGGATCTATAAAAGAAGACTTTTTCTAGACCTAGTCTATTTTATTGGGTATCCCAATTTTGTTTTCCCAGGAGGTGGATGAGATCATGAAGTTATACATGGATTAACATCACCAGAATCAAATAAATTCCAGGAAGAAGAATCTACCCCTGAGAATCAATGAATAAATTGATCATTGATTAGGGATGAAGTGGTTTTTAGAGCCTGAACTCAGGATGGGTTATCACTGGATCCAATTTTAAGAGGAGGATATACTAAAGGTAGATTTACAGACCCACTGTGATTACTTAGAGTTCTTAGTGACACCATTTGGAATTTTGAATTATCTAACAATGTTTATGGGACTTATGAACTGGATATTTTTTCCCTTCTTATACCGGTTCATTGTATTATTAATTGATGACATCATTGTGTACTCAGAATCATAGGTGGGGAATGATGGACCTTTGAGGTTAGTTCTATACATACTCTAAGAGCTCCAACTATATGGGAAACTCACAAAGTGTCAAATATGGATTCAAGAGGTCCACTTCTTAAGACATGTTATCTTAGAAAATAGAGTAGAAGTAGACCCAATAAAGGTTGAGGTAGTTCTATATTGGGACCACCTAAGATCATGGCTATGGTGTGGAGTTTCCTTGGGTTTACAATATATTTTTAGATATTTTTACTCAATTTCTTCAGGATTGAGGCTCCTCTGACTGCTTGAACTGAAAGGGTAAACCTTTTGTGTGGATAAAAAGTATCAATAATATTTTTAGGAACTAAAGTAGAGGTAATGGATTTAGTTCCTATAGGTTTATGGATTTAGGATAGTCTATACTCCTGGGAAAGTTAATATGGTAGCAGGTGTGCATAACATGGATTTTTTTTTCATAGTTTTTGAGTGAAGAGACAAAGCAATTGGCCTCTTTGTAGTTGATCCTTATGGACAAGTATGGTGCAACATACCTCCAATCAATGGTTTTCACCCCTATTCTTATTTATCATGTTAGGGAGGTAAAACCTTGGGATATTGATTATGAGATCTTATGTGAAAAAAATATTCATTGGAAATTATCTTGATGGATTTTTTGAAGGTGGAGATCTCATCATCCTTTTACAAGGATGGACAATGGTGGAAATCACACTATTAGAGAAGGTTATAAGGGAGTTTAATGTTTTTCCCTTAGCGGTATATCTAGGAGAGGAGAGTATGTACCTAGATCCCTTTTCATAAGGTTGGGTGTCTAGGGATATAGTAGCGTGTTGCTGAGTTTATCTCTTGATGTATCACCTTACAATAGGTGAAGGTTGAGGTGCTGGGATAAATGTAGAAATGGGATGGTATCTTCCTGGATTTTGTGATGGGACTTCCATGATTGGTTAGAGGTCACAAACCTATAGGGAGAACATAGACCATCTCACCAAGACTACCCACTTCATAACCCTTTAATATTATAAATTAGTGGAGAGTTTAAGATGATTTTACATGCATGAGGTAGTAAGGATTATTAGAGTTTCCTTGATGATTGTTTCAAAACATGATTCTCACTTCACATCACAATTATGGAGTGGATTACAAGAGTATTTGGGACTCAAATTAAATTGATAATTACATTTCACCCTAGGTAGATGGCTAGATAGAGTAGACCATTCAAGTTCTGGAGAACATGTTTTGGGTTTTTATGTTAGTTTTTTTCCATAGCTGGGAGGATCATACACCCCTGTTAGAGTTTGTGTATAACAAAAATTACCATTACACCATATATTTGGATATATTTAAGGCCTTGTATGATAGAACCTATAGGTAACTGTTGTTCTAATTGGAACTAGGGTAATGACACTTATAGTCCCAGAGTTGGTGTGAGCGATGACAGTAAAGGTTCAGTTTATCCAGGGGTGGATGAGGACTTCCTAGAGATGTTAAGAGTTTCATGTGGACCAACAATGGATGAATTTGGAGTTTAATGAGATCACTTGTTCTGATATATCTTACCTCAATGTGGATTATGGATATTTATCCAAGGAAGCAGGCTATATCTAAGATTCATAGGCCCTTTCCTTATACTTCCTGGGTAGGTGATTTCCTTAGGCGCGTATTTATTGGAAACAAAAGAAACTCTAGGAGAGCTCATGGGAGTGGGAGATTCAGATGTGAGATTAGAATCCTCACCTATCTGATTAGGTTTTTGATTTTTAGGGAAAAAATACTTTAAGGTGGGGATAATGTATCGAATTTTAAATTTCCATTTTACAATTTGAAATATTTAAAATAATATTTTTAGAGTAAGGAATAGATTTGGAATGAGACTCCAAGGTCCATGGATCCTCGGTGTTGATATATTTAAAATATTAAATATAATATATCATGAATGTATATTTTTTCGAAAATAATGGAATAAATCTTGGAAAATGTCTCAAATGAGAAAATCAACACCACTATTAAATACGCATTATGGGTTTTACCCTAGGCATGGCATAAGTCTTGTTGGTGTGAGATTCTTCGATAGAGTGTAGTCATGGGTGGATTAAATGAATTTATAAATTTAATTTACATTTAATTTTATAACCTTAAAACATGTCCTCTATTTAACATCCTTTATAGTGATTTCCCTAGGGTTAACTAAATTACCCTAGATAATATATAGGATGGAGAGGTAGAACTCTAACGACGGGTGTGTTGACAGGTGATCAAAGAATTGTGTATTAATGATTAGATTACCATAGAGTTTTTCATCATTGATAGAGTTCTTATATATTTATAATGACAATTACATAGAATAATTCTTCATCAGTGATCAATCCAACCTGAGGTAGGGTGTTTTTTTGGTTTATTTCACTATTCATGATTATTGAGATGAACACGAATTAATTCATTCTAAATTAATTTGTGGACATTTCTTCACTGGTTTGTGCAATTTTTTTCTCTAACAATATTTAAGAATTTAAGGTTTTTTCTTCATTGAATTTATTGATTTGATCATCTTACTTATTCTTTAGATTCCATCAGTTATGGAACAATGAACATGACCTTCATTAAATGTTCACTTTGTTTTTTGTACCTTCCTCCCTCCATTCTTCAACGTTCATCATTGGTTTTATAATTAGACAATGATTCGATGATATCTGCATAACTGATCATTGTGTATTCATTATTTGGTGCAATAAATCATTTTTGTAGGTCTAATTTTTGGATTTAGAGATGTGACAGAGGCATGGTATAAATGATGAGAATCTGATGATGGTTAGGGTGATAGTGGTTTTGCGGGTTGGATTGAGTGGGTATCCCCAAAGGTGTGATGATGGGAAATTCCAAGAAATAGGTGGTAGGAAACTGACTATCGATAGTTATGGTGGAGATCCAATGATGGTATGGGAGATGTAGGTTTTCACGAACCAACTATGAGGGTGATTTAGAATGGAAATAATGACTCTATATGTTGTGTGTGGAAGGGAAAACCCCGTGTACTTCAGAAAGTGAAAGTATTGGGCATGCTTCACATGCCAAGTGTCATTCCGACCTCTATATGTCATGTATCATAAGATAATATGACATGTATCTGGATAATGACAATCTATGTGAGACAGTAATACACAAGCAATTCCAGAATCAATGATATATTCCATGTACCTCATAGGACACACCATGTACTTATTCTAGGGTAGGTTAGAACCCTATTTTAATTAAACTAGCTATGATATGATCTTGGGAGAGTTCCCTAAAACTATTCAGTGTGGGTACATTCCCTTAGTCCATCCCTAAGAGGGTACAATGAGGTATCCTATCTAGATTATTGGAGGATCTATTCTTTCTATGGGTTAGTTTCAGGTAGATTTAGGTATCACTCAATTTGGATTAGGGAGTGATCCCCTATCATTCTTCCCTAGGTTGGGTTAGGCATCCTTTTTCTAACATCCAAAGTATGTGATCCCCTTCCTAGGGGTTTAATCTAGTTAGGGTTAGGTATCCTCCATAGTTCCTGGGTATGATACCCTATATGTATATTTACCTCTATTGTCATCTAGTAGGGCGTAGTCATATCGAGTAATTATCCTGGAAGAGACCTTTTATTTTCTTCATGCTTCTTCATGGAAAGACCCTATGGGTATGTCCTCATAGATAAGTATAATTAGTAAAGTGAGATATGATGAGTGAGTTATCTCAAATTAATGTTACCTATGAGCCTCTTGTAGAATCCTAGGCTGTTATTGAGGAAGTGACCTCACCTTGAGACTTAGAGTATTCTTTTGAGTATATCTAGGTTATCCTATTTATTCCCTTGGATTTTTTGATTTAGAGACAACTCTCTCTCTTTCTATCTCTATGATTATTTGTGATTAGTGATTTCGGGTTATCCTACAGGGTATGTTTATATTCACCCATGCATGGTATTTTCCCACAATTTTCATGTCTTTTAAAGATTATTGGCCTTTTGAAGGAGTCTTAGGAGGACTGAGAGCAGTTGGATCTTAGTCATGATAGATAAACTATAGATGGTTTCAGGAGTTTATCTTGATAGAATTCCCCCTTTATATTATTAGGTTGAACTCTTTTTTAGTTTTGGTGGGCATATATTTGAATCTTTTGATTTTACATACACTTTATCATACTATGATGTTGGCTTAGTTATTATGCATGCATTTAAAATATCATTTGTTTGTCATTTTTTCATTATACTGGTGTATGGGATGTGTGTGTGTAGGTAATTTAGGATAAGGCCTCCCATGTGTGTGATATGCCTAGTTAGTGATTGTTTCTAGACCATGGCCTACTAGAGGTGGGATTGGGGTGTTATTCTTGGATTACCAATAACCAAGCATACCTTGGTGGGTTAGGTTGTGAAATTTCTCCTTGATTTTAAGTGGGGGACAACCCCCTATCCTATTTATTCTCCCCTCACATGATAGGGGTTCCCCTCCCCCTTTGTTCCCTTCCTCAATCCCCTTCATGGGATATTTATTCATGCCTTTCTATATTGATTTTAGATAAGCTACTCCCTATGGTGGTATCTAATTGAATCCAAATCTCCTCATTTTTAATTTTGAGTTCTCTAACCTAGGTTTTAGTTGGAAATTACTCCAAAGTATGGTGGAATATCTTGATTGTCAAGGGTATTCTATTCACCTTAGGATGAGGTAATATCAAGAAACCATCTACACTATATTTATCAATGATTCATCATGGTATGTTGCCATTAGGAATTTTATTAGGTTTTTTATCAATTTTGAATTAAATTTCTAATTTATTTCGGCATATTTTTATGGTGATTTCACTCAGTGTAGGCTTGAGAATATGATCCAGGCCCTTGGAGTATCGTTAGATGTGGCTCCAACACTATGACAACTTTCAATGATTTATCTAGAGAATTTTCAAGTTGAGTTTGAATTAATTAATTAATTAATTATAAATGTTATAATTAATTAACTATTGATGTTCTTATTGAGTTAGGACCTTGGGAAATTTAGATAGGATCGATTGATTATGAAAGAGGCTGGATGATCTTGAATGGGACTTGGTATCAGCCCTTGGAAATAAAAGTGAAAAGTTCTGAAATGAGGTAGGGGTATTTTGTACACACCCTATGGTTTCTGAATTTGATTATATGAATTTTATCATGTGGACTCTACACATTAGGGTGTTCAACCTTTGAATTCAAATAATTAATAAATAAGTAAATTAAGTTCTAATTTTATAATTAATTAATTTTTTTAATTAAATAAGATCCCTTGGACCATATAGAGAGCCAAGGGACATTGCATGACCTTATGATCTAGTTTTATGCCTCATACACCAATAGATGTGGTCATGAATGTTGATTAGCCAGTCTTGATTCTAGCACCTTGGGGGGGGGGGTGATTCTTAGTTTTAAAGTTGAATGGACATGGGTTGGGTGAGGGAACTGACTCAGTGAAACCTTAAGGATTGAGATGGGCTTCATGCCATATCTTTCATGCTGTCCCATATAGAGGACCCAATTTACTTGAAAAGTACATGCTATTCTATTGACAACATCATAGAACCTAGCATCATTAGAGCGTTGGGTGTCAACCTAAGACCTGGTTGAGACTAAGGACCCATATGAGGTTTCCTATGTAGTAATGTTACCTAGTGGACCCCTGTGGGTGCCCTGATGATTGAAAAAACCCTAAAAGAGTATATATAGATTGGCTAGAGAGGTTAGTAAGAGTCACCTTATAACCCACACTGAAATTTTAATCTCAAAGGGGGCGTGATGATGAAAATGGGTTAATCATTCATCCAACCCATAACTTTTATATACAATCCACATATTACTTTGGATACAGTGATCGATGCTTGGATATGATACTTGGAACCTAGCCTATGGGCCTAATGAAATGATGATGGTATAATAGGGATGCCTAGAGGTTCTTCCCAGGATATAACCTTGGGTCTTATGTGGTACTTTGTAATAAAAATTGGATGTGTTGATGTTACTATGGATACTCGATGTGTATCATGGGATCCGGATCTTGAGGCATGTGAAGAATTCATGGGATGATGAGATACAAACTTAGGTCTATATGGGATGCCCTAGACACCACAGGTCCATAGGATTCCTATCCAAAATAGGATCCATCCATACAAGTTTGGGGGATTATTTTATTATGAATATTATTATGATGATGTGAGGCCTAGGCCAGACCTAGAATTTGACTGATCGAGCCGGATGATATTACTTATTATTGATCAGAATTCCAAAGATTCCTAGGATCTGACCATTGGGTATAGTGAATTAGGGGGATTATTTTTATTTAGTGATTTCTTGGGATACCCAGAATTAAAATCAATACATTATTTTTTCATTGAATTTGGAGAGATACCTAGGATGCCTAGGATCTAGCCATGGATCCATTCATGATGAGAAATTATCCCTTCGAACCTGAGAATTTATGATTCATGGATTATTCCCTAGGATATGGTATTTATATGGTTGGAATGGTATCATGACATGATTAGAGACACCCTGACACTAGCTGAAGTAACTATGGTTGATCAGGGTCACAAGCCTAAAGATCAATAACAATATGGTTTTGGTACATGGGTTGGCACGATCCATACAATGTTCTCAAAGATATTCCAGTATCGGGTTGAAGAAGGTATTATTGGTTTACTTTATTTATTTTTAGTAGTTTATTTATTTATATTAGGCATGTAACATGAATATATCATTGAATATAATGGTTTCTACGTGACCACATTGATGGTTCCCTACCGAGTTTTGTACTCACACCCTGCTTGGGCTGCCATTGCACATGGGTACGTGAGAATCTATCACATGATTATTACAAGAAGAGGTTTAGGATAAGGACTATGATAGAATGGTCGAGAAAATGAATTATATGAGGTTTGATATCAGGATGAGGTGAGGATTAGTATAGTCATGGTTTCATCTTATTTTATTTATTTTTCACTAGTATGTATATGTGACCAACCGAGTGGGTGGTTGGATATTGTATGATATATATGTGTAGGTATGTATTATATTTCATTTATTATATGTCTAGTTTATATTTACTACTTCCATTATCAATTTATCATGATGGATGATATTTATTTATTTTATACTCTACTATGCACTATGATACTGAGGGTATATCTTCCCCATGATACCTCCTTAGATCCCCACTGTTAGTTGGAAGCCTTTGGTGTTTTAGGAGGTGCGCCTAAGATCTTGTGGTGAACCAGGCTGGGGAACTAGTCAAGTATCCTACTAACTAGGACATAAAAAAGTGTCATTAGAGATTTTATTTTGTATTACCATTTCATGTTTTGGTATATTGGAGACATAGGAATGTTTTGGAGATTGTGATTGAACCTGGAATGGTGCATCATGAACACCTTTCCTAGAGAAGGTCCAGGTTACTAGATGTATGATATTTATATTCTTGGATTGTTCTATTATGTTTTTTTGTGAATTTATCCATTAAGTGAAACACATGAATGTTTTAGATTTATGATTTATGATTTATTAGTTTTCATATCTTGGAAAATTGGAAATATATCAGTTATTTTATTTTATCTTCTTTCCTATAGAGGCAAGAGGCATATCATTTATTTTATCAAATATATAATATTCATATGATATATAGGCCTACTAGTGTGTCTGTTTTCACTAAAGACTAAGGAAAAAATATTTAAAATTTTATAAATTTCTCATATAATGTTTTATTATATAATTTCTTGGTGGCATTCTACTCAGTTGAACCGACTTGTATACGTATGTATTACTCTAGTGGCAGGTCTTATAGATCCAATGGAAATAGAGGTGATATAGTACATTTGACATGGGATGAGTAGAGACCTTGAGGGGCCAATAAGGGAATTCAATGTCATAGAGATGAACCCCTTGGGGGTGAGCTTGGCATAAGGCTAGTTATTCAAAGCACTGATAATAACCTATGTGATGTTTTCCCATATATCTTGGAATGAAATTTTACTTAACTGATCCAACTAGCTATGGTTTCTCGGCATAAGTTTTCTAGAGATTCATCATTTTACATATACCTATTGACTATTGGGCTATGAATATCGGGGGAGCAGTCCCATAGGGGTATTTTCAATGAGAATTAGTTACCTAGTAGGATGATGACTTGGAACGATGTGGTTAGATTTTGAATACATGATACCCTAGAGATAGGTGCATTGGAATATTGATACCGTGGTTGAGGTGGAAACTATGTGGATTTTCCCATGAGTTGTGACCTCGTGAGGCTAGAATAGTTGGGCTAGGTGGGAGACCTAAAAATCCTTAGTTTGTCTTGGAATATAGTGAGTCTATGTTTAGTTCTAGTCACAGGAAACCCATGAGAGGGGTTATCCTGAGGCCTGATCTCTTTTGAAATGGAAATCATGTGTATGTGATTTTGTTCAAGACTGATAAAAAGGAGGTGATCAGGGGTTTTCAATATAGTAATGGTGATGCCTTCAGTTTTTTTAGGATTTACCTTGAGTGCTTTAGTTTTGTGACAACTTATATGGGAAGGACTATTTGGGTGTCTATCCCTATTGTTATAGGTGCATTTAGTGCATGGTGATAAGATAGTTAGATGCTATTAGATTTGTTACAACACCTAGTTGTGGATAATCACATGAATGAGATTGAAATGACTTAGGATAAGGATATATTCTCATGGTTTAGGATTTACAATGTGTGGTGGGTGATCATGAGATAGATCATGGCGTAGGAGAAATGCCTGATTTTGGAGAGAAGTTCTAAGGGAGATCCTATCTTAGAAATTTAACATGGCTTAGATCATGGTAAAATTTGTTTGGCAATGTAAGACTCAAAATATCATGGTTTCGGTGATGATTCAGGTGGTATGGGGTTTCACACCTATTGTGTAGGATTATATGAGAATAGTCTTCACTTTTTTCATGTGGTAACCATTTAAATTGTAAATTGGTGAGAATCTGGGTGTGAGATGAGGACCAGGGAGTTTTGATGTGATTATTATGAGTAAGGTGAATCAAATATTTAAATTGAATAAAGGAATTTCCTTTGTATTGAGGGATATTTTGGAAAGGTATTGGGTGTGGTGGTGTGGTCGATCTAGGTTTTTAGGTGGGAGATGCCTAAGTTGAAATGATCATGGCTTGGAAGAAGTGACACATGTTTTCATGTGATAAAATATATTGAGGTGGTGATATAAGAGTGAAATAAGGTAATCCATATAGTGGGGAGTGAACCATTTTTCATTAGAGGGAATAACCCTCATAATTAAATGGGAGTTTGGTTCAGTAGCATGATGACAAGGACACTCTTATGATGGGGAGTGTGATGTCAGATGTGGGTGATGCAACCCTCATGATAAAGGGGTATGAGAGAGTGATATTGATCATTGGATGATCATTTTTGGAATTTGGATTCCAATGAGTAAATGGATCCAAGTACATCTGGATTCCTTGATGAATTCCAGGTATGAATTCAGATGTGGCATCATGTGGAGTTTGAGCATAATCCTTAGGCTTTGTATGGTTTTGAGGTGACCCAAATATGGTTGATTCAGTGGTGCATTGATGCTAGAAGTATGGAATGATAGTGGAAATGGAAGGTGTATGGTTCAACTATAGAATGTAACTAGTAGTTGCGTATAGGATTCATTGAGAATTCCTATATGATCACAAGATTCCTTTAGTCTTAACGATATCATGATCAAGTGTTTTAGTAATGTTTTGACAATGGGTGCTGAGCATTTTTAGAAAGGGTAGTTTTGAGGAGGTTTGACTAGTGTTCTTATGTGATATGGAATGTGGTTATCCTAAAACCACATCAGGTATGTCATATGGGATACAATGAGTTGTTTTGGTCTTTTTCTGAGGATTTCCAAGGAAAATACAGTATGATCATTATATTCTTAGATGAGGGAGGATAATTATTTTATATTAGAAATTTAGGATGAATAAAGGAACCAATGATAGAATTATGATTTTGCATTCATCTAGGCATGGTAGAGTAGAAAATACGTTGGGAACATCATTGGAATGTGAGTATGGAGTTCAAATGGGAAATTAAAATGGTTGGGAGTGCTGAAGCATTGTAATTGATAGTTATAAGCTAATGAATATAGTGTGGAGAACCATGAATCTGATGATGATATGGATGATGAAACCATCATGTTTTGGGTTGGATGAGATCACGTAAGTAATGTTATGGTATTTAGAAATGGTTACAGGTGTCATATCATGGTTCATAGGATTGAGAACCTTGAATCTTCAGGTTGCACAATAGAAGTGTGTTTGATGTTTTGAGTTGGAACATGACCATTTGATGGTGAATGGATGAATAAAATAGGTCAAGATATGTGGATGGATGAAAATAGAGACTTCTTAGGGATGATATATTTTTTATGTTGGGGATATTTTAAGACCCAATTTACATATGATACTTTTAATTTCAAGGGGTAATTTTAATTTTCCAATTAGTGTCTAGGTCATTTTTGAGAATCAAGATTCAAAATCAAGTTCTGAGAGTTGAACACCTTCAAAGAGGTGTTTTGTTTATGGATAGAGGACCAAAAGTCATCTTGGGGGCTCAGAGGAGCCTTGGGAGAGGCCAGGTAGCCATTGAATCAAAATATATATTAGATCCACTAGGTATATGATGGTCCCATTAAAGGGGGAAATTACCCTTTGGAACCCTTTATTTTAAGAGGGGGAATCCCCCTATCCTATCTGTTTTTCTTTACCCCTTGTTACCTTTTTCAAGACCCTTTAAAGGGGTGATCTTCTTATCTTTTCATGATTATTTGAGGTAATATCATCACTTAATTAGTCTCCACTTTAATACTAATATCCTCATTTCTAATTTTGAGTTCTTTGGCCCAGGTTTTCATTGGATATTCCACCATATCATGGTGGAATTGATCGATTCTCAAGGGTCTTTTGTTCAGCCTAAGACGTGGGTGTCCCATGATGTCATATTCACCCATTTTAATAATGATTCATCAAGTTATGTCACTATTATGAATTTTATTAGGTTTTCCAAATTTTAAATTAATTTTCTAATTGATTTCAGCATCATTTTCTAGATATTTCACTTGGTATAGGCCTAGGAATGTGGGATAGCCCCTTAGAGTGTTATTGGATGTGGTTATAGAACAATGATGAATTTTAGTTAGTTATCCAACAATATTAAAAGTTTATTTTGAATTAATTAATTAATTATAAATGTTACAATTAATTAATTATTTATGTTTGACTTGAGTGAGGAGCTCTGTTTATTGAGAAAGGCTTAGTTGATTGTGCATGTGGTTGTATGGGCTTGGACAGGATTTGGAAATTGTTTTCATTCCTTGGAAATAAAAGTGGAATACTCCAAAATGAGGTAGGTGGAATTTCATTCACACCCTATGGTTTATGAATTTGACTATATGAATTGTAGCATGTGGCCTTACCACCTTTGGGTGATAGAAATTATAATTAAAATAATTTTCAAGTAAGTAAATTAAGTTCGAATTTTGTAATTAATTAAATTATTTAATTAAATGATTTACCTCAGACCTTATAGAGTTAAGGCCATGACAGGACCTTGTGATCTAGTTATATACCTAGAACACCAATGTAATTGACCATGATCGTTGATTATGTGGACTTGATACCAGCTTCTCAGGGGGTTCTTCCTAGTTTTAAAGTGTAATGGACATGGGTTGGGTGAGTTAACCGACCGAGTGAAACCTTGAGATTTGAGATGGTCAATGTGACATCTCTTGTGTGCTGTCCCATATAGATTACCCCATGTAGTTAGCAAGGTCGTGCTTCCCTATTTATGATGCCATATGATGTGACATCCTTAGAGAATTAGGTGTTTCCCAGGACCTAGTTGAGATTGAGGACCCATGTGAGTGTGCCTTTGTAGTACTGCAACCTAGGGTACCCTAGTTAGTTTCCCAATGATTGAATAACCTTGAGTAGGTACATATTGATTGGGTGGAGAGGGTCATAGGTTTTATTTTAGAACCTTCACCATACTTTTAATCCCAAAGAGGTTGCACTGATGAGAATCGATTAAACATTTGGCGAACCCTTAACTTTTATATATGTTTCACATATTACTTCGCATGTAGAAATCAATGCCCAAATGCGTTTCCTAGAACCCAACCCATGGGCCGGATGTGATGATGATGGTATAGTAGGGATGACCAAAGGTTCTTTTTAGGATTCATCCTTAGGCCTTATGTGGTACTGTGTGATACAACTTGGATGTTTTGACATCAATGTTGATGCCTAGCATGTATCCTGGGATCCATCTATTAAGGCATGCAAAGAATTCCCAGGATGCTGAGATTTGACCTCGGGTCTATATGGGATTACATGGACACCAAAGGTCCCTAGGATTCTTAGCCTAACTAGGATCCAACTATGTAGGCTTGGGGGATTATTTTGTTGTGATTATTATTATGATTATGAGATTCCTAGGTTAAACCTAGGATCTAGACAATCGATCCTGATGACATTACTTATTTCTTTCCAGGATACCTAAGATGACTGGGATCCAACTACTAGGTATGGCGACTTGGGGGGATTATTTTTATTTAGTGATTAACCAGGATACTAAGAACTAGCCTCGAGCCATTATTTATTCCTATAGTTTGTAGAGATATACAAGATGACTGGAATTTGGCTACAGATCCATTAATGGTGAGTAGTTGGCCATTTGAGCCTGCTAATTTAGGATTCCCGAGTTATTCCCTAGGATCCTACATTTATATTATTGTAATTATATCATGACATACTCAGAGACACCCCTAAGATAGATGAATAAATTATGGTCAATTATGGTCACAAGCCTAAGGATCCACAATGGTATGGATTTGGTACATAGTTTAGAATGGTCCATGTGACATGCTCAGAGACATTCCCACATCAGGATGAAGCAGGTATTATCGGTTTATTTTATTTACTATTTAGTAGTTTATTTATTTATATTGATCATGTCACATTCACATATAATTGCATATTCCAGTTGGAATGGAACCACATTTGTGGCACCCAACTATTTTTTATACTCACACCCAACTCAACCCACCATTTCATATGGTTACTCAAGCTATTCTCATAGGATTATTGCAAGAAAAGGTTTAGGATGAGATCCATGATAGCATGGTCGGGTGTATGGATTGAATGAGGTTGGATATCAGGATGAGATAAGGCTCAGTGTAGTCATATAGCCACCATCTTTTATTTATCTCATATTGGTATGAATATGTGACTTTCCTAGTGGATGATTTCCTATTATATGACATGGATCTTAGAGACTTTATTACATTTCATTTATTATCTGTCTTGTTTATATTCACTACTTTTTCTACCAATTTATAATGATGGATGATATTTTTTTTATTTTATACTCTACAGTTTACTTGGATATAGGGGTTATAGCCTCCCCATGATACTTCCATAGACCCCCACTACTTGTTGAAATCCTATGGAGTTCATGGAGGTGTGACTAAGGTTTTTTGGAAAACCAGTATAGGGTACCAGTCAAGTAGAATAGATAACTAGATGTTACAAAGAAACTCTTTAATAAAATGTTTTAATCCCATTGATATCCTATCCAAGTCAATGGTAAGATTGATTGTGTCACCCTAGGATAACCTCTAATATGTTAGGTATTAGGGAGTAAAATTGAGATATTAATCACTCCAAAATGGGATGTATTCACAAGTAAGACTTGTATTAATATTACACTAATCCACTCATGGAAAGAAATTGAATTTGGAATATATAAGGTAGAAAATATCATAAATAATTAAGTTTATTCATGCATGTAATTTCATTTCATCATCAATTAATCAGCATAATACAATACCAAGGAAAATATATAGGATATTTACACTATAAGACTAATATAATTGACTAAATATATAACATTAAATACTCAATAGAATAAACCACTAATGATCACCTTGAGATCATAGTTTTTTCATGTGGATCTTTTTATTAAAAGGGTTTCAACATGGTTAGTAAATCATACTTCCTTGAAAGATCCTATAAAATCCCTTAAATTTATTTTATTTTCCCTATGTAATTTATCTAATTTATTTTAATTTATTTGTTTATATAAAGGTCATTTTATCTCTTATTTTGATAATTTTACTTATAAATTATATAAAATTTCACCAAGGAGGGATTCAATTAATTTAGGGAAGGAGTTATAGATAATTTTCATATGAGTGATCTTCCTATGGATTAAAGACCATAAAATATGGGTGTTCATGACTTCAAAATAATTTTTAGGGAAGTGAGTTGGGAATGTTCTCATGATATATACCATGCTATGAAATTTTAAATATAGAATGATTTTATGTATTTTATATGAGTCAAGACCTCATTGTTGAGTCAAAATGGTTCTTCTGCATCCTTTATTTTGGAAATCATAACAAAATTCATTTTGATTTTGATCCAACCTAAAGTTTTTCTAAGTTTTGTTTTTATGAAGAGTTAACTTCTGATTCAATAAGTTTCAAGGATATAATTTTATTCATTTAAATTTAAAATCTTTGTAAAGTCACACTGAAATATTCATAACATAAGATACTGTAGATTTTAATTTCATTATAACCATAATGAATAACTTGAAAAATTATATTACACTGATGCCTATAAATAGAGACCAAGCATCAAGAAAAAAAATATGACCACATACTGAAAAATATGATTATATTATATGTACAATACCTTAGTGTTGAGGGATTTAATTTGTGATATTTTTTAGTGCGATACTTAGATATTTTTTTGTAAGGTTATTATTATAAAAGTTATTAATTTATATTATTGAAATAGTTAATTATGATCTTGTGCGATTGAAGATATTTTAGGGATAAGAATATGTATATTTTAAATGATAAGTTTGATGAAGTCTACGTGAGTAATTGATTATAATTTGGATTATTAAAGAGGATCTTGGGGATAAAGCTACCATCTACCATCAGTTTTTCAAGGAAGTTTATGGGTACTGATATTTGTATCTTCTGATAAAGTTGATTGATGAAGTTCTAAATTCAAAACTTGTATCCCTTGTATCTAGGTATTGATCCTTATGCTATTTGGGATAAAAGAAAATAGTTCCTATGACTATAATTTTTGGTAATAATATCCTTTAAATGGGTTTTTATATTTTCATCTGTAACTTCATGTTGTTTCATTTTAATTGTTTGTTATTATTTTCCAATTTATTATTTACTTTAGTTAAGTTCATAAATTTTGAATGTTTTAATTTTTACTATGTTTATTTATTGTTTCTACTCTAGTTTGTTCAAAAATTAAAACTTTCAAATAGTTTAACTTCTTGAGTGGGAGAAAAATTATAAGTTTGATTAAAATTCAATTCACGCCCACTCTCGAAGCTTCCATATTGGGACAACACTCATGAGGCCAAGTAATGGTTAAGATAATTAATGAAAAATTTGCATTTTTATATACTTTAAAACATATAAAGTAGACTTGTTTGACTACCTATTTGATAGATCTACTCATAAGTGGTGAAATATTACAGTGTAAGCTAAAAAAATGACAACTTTTCACAGATTGAATTTCAAACCTTATTCAACCAAATATTTTGTCTAAAAATTATGATAATGTGTAAGGTAAAGGGTTTCTTGATTTTAATCAAGGAAAAAATTCAATTATGGAATACATGACACTTTTTGTTTATATTTTTTCTGATTTTCACTATATCTTACATGTAATAAAAATCTTAAAAATAAAAAATTTAATATGATTATTTAATTATAAATCTAATCAAAAGTTTTTTTATTTAATTGACCACTTATATTAATGTAGTTAGTAAGGGAGCATTGATAAAGGTATATTTATTTAGAACTCTATATATGGTTATATTTCTTCCCCAATTGAATACTAAAAGAAGTTCATCAAATGAAAAAAAACGTATTTAACAAGGCATCCATTAAGGTTGTGGTGGATCATGATTTTATGTTTTCGTATTAATGATATAATTAAAAATAATAGGGGAAAAATAAATATTTGAGAGGGAAAATTTCATGAAATAATTATGATAAAAATAATTATAATATATTTTTATAATGTTTTGAAATCATAGATGATGGAATTATGATGGAATATAGTGATATTTTTTTTAATATGTTTATTTTAAATTTTTTAAAAGATATAATAGAGGAATTATTTTATTAATGAGTATTTTTTGATGGGATGATAGTTAATGATGAGATATGATGAATTTGATGGAAAAGGGAATTTACCGATCTCATTAAAAAAATTATTTTATATAATACGAAGTTGTGTTGTTGGAAGTAATATCATGATTAAATTATAAATAATTTAATCTTGTGTTTAAAATAATATATAAAGACCCATGACTAAATTTTGGTATGATATGTTTGGAAGTGATGTTTGTTATTACTTAATTTTATAAAATGAAATTTTATAAATTTACATGATAATTATAACATATTTTATTAATTGAAGTGAAATATAAATATTAGATGAATGAATTTATGTTTATTATAAAATTTTAGGGGAATAAATTATGTGGAAAATTATATGGAACATATGAGATATGGTTGGATACTATTTGTTATATTAATATGAGTAAATAATAATTATTGATTTTTTATAGTGGTTTAATTTTTTGATGATAATTAAGTTTTTATATTGTTAATGATGATAAATTTTATTGTTTTTTTCTTTTATTAATGATGGATAGAATTTTTAATGATAGTTTATATTGTTTATGATATTTTTTAAATGTGGTGATTATAAATTTAGTTAATTAATAGGAATATTAAAATTAATGACGGTGTTGATGATTATTTGGAATTTTTGGAGGAGTAATTAAGTGAGATATGAAAGCAATTAAGGTTATAGATGTGGATTCATAAATTGTATAAGATTATTTGGTGGGTAGTGTGGATGATTTTTGAATAAAAGTTGAGTAAAAATATAAGTATTTTGTTTATTTATGGTTTATAACAAAAACCAAAAAATTATAAAAATATTTTAATTATCAACGGTTCTTGGTGATTTTTTGGTAATCATAATAATATTATGTTCATTAATAGTGATTTAATGTAATCATAAGATTATTGTGATTATTTTAGTTCTCATATAAGTTTCATGAGTAATAATAGTTGATAAAATGAGGTGGAGAACTAATAATTGAATGAGGAAATAATATGGGATTCGGTATATTTAGTTCATGTTTATGTCATTTAAGTAGAGATGTGAGATCATCATTCACTACATGAACACCACATAATATTCAAGACCATGTGTATCCCAACATCTAATGGGGGATGAATTATTAGGCATTTGAATGAGTAATACACCAAACTCCCCTCACACATGACCAAATTCACACTAGAAGCAAGACTTTTATCATTGGGAGCAATGAAAATCTAGTTGGTGGTAACTAGAATGTAGGGGTAATTTTCTTTTTATTATTACATATTTTTATTAAGTGAGTTATATATATGTATTTAAGTATATATGATTTTTATAGAGGGTATCTGGGGTGATTTGTGGGTATGCTTGGAAAAATTAATGTTGATTTTTTTCATTTTTATCTTCTTCATGCATTGATGTATTAGTATACTCTTATCATAATGATATATAAGGGTTAGGGTATGAACCTGATGTTCCCTTAGATCAGTGAGATTATAGAGAGGGTGAGGGGGTGAATCAATGAACCCCTTTTCATTTTATGAGTTAGCCTCTTAAACTCAACCTCTATGGTAAATTAGTACCTTGATCTAATCAAATTGTAATAAATCACCCTTGACTTTTATGAAACTAAAATGAAATAATCATAAAACACTGAGATTTAAAATAATTGGTTGTAAAACCATACTTCTTTCCATGGTTGGTCTATCCCCCCAACCCACAAATTCACCACTATAACCTTATCATCAATTACAATTGTTGTGGGTTGTCATTATGCCATCTCATAGTGCCCCACACACCAATATTGTGTCACATAGTGTTTTGGATATAGAGTCTCAATAAAGTATGTATCTTCACACTGTATATAACTAAATTTTGGATCCACAATAAGAAAGAACTTTGTCAGCTCCTAGTTACTTATGCACCACCCAAATATGATCTTCCACTATGAATACATTGATCTATTCATGTACCTTCCTTCAAGAACATAAACATACAATACACCCAATCATTTATAATGGTATTGAAACTTTCTCTAGTCACCAAGATTATATATCTTCTTCATTGCACCGAGTACTCAGTTGTTTAGGTCTTCTTCTCATGCTAATGAACTTCTAACTTCTATATACTTGTTTTTCTTCTCTTCTATTTGATATTTAATATGTATCAAGTTACTACAAATTATTATTTCTATAAAGATTCATCTCTATTTCTTTAATTCCTCAGTAAATCTCATTGATTTTTTACAAGCATGAGTTGTGTATTTCATACATGATTTTTTCTTCCCACTCAATGTTATTTTTAATGGTATTATAAATATAAAAGTCTCTCTAGTAAATCGTAATAATTTACCCAAACCAAAATCAATATACATAAATGGAATACCCTGAAGGATTTTTAGACTTTATCTAAAATAATGATCATAGAATAAGAACTTTCGGCTACCCCATGAATATAATTTTTCTTCTAAAAATATCTCTAGTGTGGACTATATCTATAAATCAAATTACCAATCTGTCCATGGCTTGTGTTTTCCTAAAACTAGCACCTTCAAAACCCTAATAAAAAATACATTAAATGAAAAACTTATTATCCACTTCAAAATATAAAATTAAATAATATTTATTTCTATATTCAAAATAATATAAAAAAATATATTGTTTTGACATGACTATTTTAGTTCACAACACAACATTACTCTCTTTAGCTCCAACCTATATCTCAACTGATCTTTCCCTTCTTATAACAAAATCGGTCTTCCATAGATCATTAAGAATTATGATTGATTTTTTATATTTACATATAAAGAAAAACTTAATAATTGACCCATTTACATCTTCATTATTCTTTAAAAGTCCTAAAATTTTCTATTATTTGTCAATAATATCATTCACTTGACCACCAAATTGAATCAACATTATTTTAGTGATGTTTTAGCCACTAAAATTTAACTTTGGAATATTCTTATTTGATTTATTTATTTATATTTTAAATCTAGAAATTTTATATTTTATTCTGTATAAATCCCAAAATTTATATATGTCTCAAGGTTTATACTGACTGGATTCATGTTTACATATAGAATAAAACATCCTTATGTTGAAAAATATTTATTCAGATGCAACCAGATGATGTTTATACAGAGTATTTTTTTGCTTATATAGGACATACTTTACACACACACAACATTGAATGATTCTTATGAAACAATATGATTATTCTTATGAAACCAATAATTTTATATTTTTCTAATGTATTTGTAATACCCAATATTTAGATGGGTTGTAAAATCTAGTAGGAATATGAATTTTTACTTTAGTGGATGGTTTTTTTGAGAACCAAGACTCAGATTAGGAACTCAGGGGTTTTCAAATCCTAGAAAAATGTTTTATGATGGGGTTCGAGGCTAGGGTGGTGAACTTTGGGATTGATAGGACATTAGAGGAAGGGAATGTAGCTAGGATACTGAAAAGTTGCAGCATCATACCATTCACAACATGACCAGTAGGTCATGCCATGAAAGTTCGGGACAAGGGGGAAAGCCCCCACCCACCAAGGTGATTCATGGAATGACCACTTTGGTCACACCATGAAAAGATATTTGTACCTTTTAAAAAAGGATTAAATCCACTTTTTTTCTGGGCCAATACACACACATGGGAGGGATGACTACCATATCTCCCCCTCTTCTTCAACCCCCCCACCATTTGGGGTGATTTTGGTTGAGATCTAATGATTTTTCTAGGTAATATCATCCCCTTATCCCTCTATCCTTGATTATATGATTGGAAAATAATTTATTCCATTTAGGGTTTTAGTGTTGATTACATTGGATCATTTTGGAATCAACTGAAAGGGACAAGGCTTTCAATTGTCTTGTATATAGAACGTATCGAGATATAGTCTATATGCCATCTATTTTGGTTTTGATGAAGGTATATCACTATTTGTACCTTTAAAGGGTTTACCCTAAATTAAATTATTGTTCTATTATATCAATGATATAAATTATAGATTTTGTGTATCCTAGGATCGGGGGTGCGTCAGGAGTAGAACACACTCAATTTCTCATAGCTTCAGTGTTAAGGGGTGATATAGTGAGTTTTAGGCACTTATTACCTTTTAAATTAAATAGATTAATTAATTATAAAATTTTATAATTATTTTTTTGAATTTCTTGGTGTACATTATGTCCTTAGGAGTTTTGGATGATGGATGGATGGGTTTAGAAAGCCTTGACGAGATCTGATAGGCTTCTTAACATGGGGATTTGATTCAGTTTAAGGGATGTGGTATCACGTACCTACCCTTATAGGTTATACATGTTTTATTGGGCATGTTCTATGTGGTCTCAGCATTGAGGGTGATTAATTTTTTTAATAATTTTTTTTATTTAAATATGAAATGCTTGTGTAGATCACACAAAGTTCCAATACCATAGGGGTCCTTAGCATTGGGTTATTTTCCTTATTCACCAATGTTCAAAGTCATGGCCATTTAGAAACTATGTGGCCTCCAGACCTCTTGGGAGGTGAAGTTGGATAAGGTTTTCAAGATGAGTTCAATATGATAGATTCTCTCATATCCATTGTGATAGGGACTCAGTGGACGGAAATTAGGCTGATTTAGATCCATTTGGGTGAGCAGACTGAGAAGATCACATGTCTGTAATTTTTGATAAGGGAAGAGGCCCTACAATAGGATGTTGATATGCTTACCCATAGTTGGATCTTAAAAGCAGAGGACTGAGTATACAATCAAGATGCTAGTGGAGAATAATTTTGATATTTTTTATACTTTTTTGTATAGAATGATTGTGAGAGGACCAGTTTGGGATATACCTAACACTAAGAGGGGGGTGAATCAATGTTGGGGACTTTTGAAAACAATTCCAGCTTTTTATCCCAGTACCTCTTGACTTGTTAGGATATTTATTCTCTTATTCTCTTTTCCCTATCACATGCAATAATAGAAAGTAGTAAAAATATGAACATGATATTTTTACAAGGTTCACCACTCAATAAGAGCATCTATGTACTTTCCATGCATGGGGATGACCAGTTCATGGATTCTCCACTATAATGTGATATGCTGTTATAGCGGATCAACTAGGAAAAAAATCCTCTAGTCTGTGTGGCTCCCTACACTTGGAGGGGGAAGGGAGATAATCCTCCTCTAACTTTCAACAAGTAGGATATTCCCTTACACTTGCTAGTTCTTTATACTGCCAGTGTAGACAGTCTTTCGCAGCCTCTAGCTGGTTCTTTATACCACCTCTAAAGACAGTCTTCTCTCTGTTAAAAGAGTTTGCAATACCAAAAGAATCTTCCACCTATTGAGATCTGTTAGATGCTACAGTTCTACTTTGTTCTTCTACAACCTTCTTCTTCTCCTTGTTACTTTCTTAGCAGCATGCAAGTAACCAACCTCTTCTTTCTCTGCAACAGACCCGTAAGCTGCACACTCTTCTTCTTATGCCTCTTCAATGCAAAACCAGCTACACTATAACCCGCTATTATTTAAACTCTCTCCTTCAGTACAAAACCAATTAAACTGAGATCACCTCTCTTCTTATTTTCCATAATCACAAACCCCCTTTGTGATTATCAGATCAATGAAGTCTAGTTCATCTTAGCATAATCACAGTTGAACTGCCCAATATGATTGTCAGTCTTCATTTGGGACCACTTTATTCTTATTCTTATATTTTTTTATTCTCTTATCAATACCAACACCTGAGTGTATCAGTATACCAACTTATTCCTTTGTGTAGATATGAGTTCAATTGCATGTTTAGTTCTTCTTCACTTCACAAATCACGATGAGGGTGATAAACACCAGTCATGTGAGTGTGGTACAAATTTTCTTTGTGAAACCAAATGGTTCACAGTACTTCCTTCTTCGCAAAGTCACTTTGAGAGTGCTATGAACCTGTCGAAGGCCTACGGGACCCCAATATTTTGTGCACCCCTTTTGGGAAACTTGCGCCAACATTAAATACTTTCACACAACATTCAACTTTTGTTGCAGAAGACCTATTGAATGCAACACTCTATTCTTGCATGCAATTATCCTTTCTTGCGCGCAACTCTTACTTATTTCGTGCAACTAACTTTGCGTGTATTTCTTACGTGCATCATAGATCAGGGTTTCTCTAAGTGTTGAGCTTAACAGATGTGATGGGGTCACCTATTATTTATAGAACTCTTCAACCCCTGTACGCAAAAACCCAAATGTGTCAAGCAAGATCCTGACGTGTCGCGCAAAACCCCATTTAACGTCTCATTGGGCACGTAAGTCTCTTTCGTTCCAACCTCATCTTTCATACACTTTTTGAATCTTTAGTGAACTTCATTAATTTTCCATTTTTTGAAGTTTTGACCTCAAATCATGCCTTGCGTGAAACTTTCCAAACACCCTTCAATCTTGTGCGCAAAACCCAATCTTTCGCGCAAGCCTATCCTTTTCCATATTTTGAAGTTAAGATCATGGAACTACACTTGCATGAAACATACCAAGCCATCGTCAAACTTTCGTGCATCATCCTTTTCCAAAAACACATTTCTTCATCTCCCAATTTTCAGGCCCAAAAATTTGGAAAACACTGGAAAACAACACCACCTTAAAATGTTATTTTGTGCCTCCTCTAGATTATAAATTCCTTTTTCATTGCTCTATTCACTTTATTCCATAACCATTCTCCCTATTTCATCAAAAACTTCACTATCATGATATGTATCCTTTGATCGAATAGGTTTAGCAATGTCAGATTTCCTATGGAAAGTACTATAACTTCCATGTCTTCCACTAGAATCTTTTCTTCCAATAAAAACTATATATGACTGGAAACACCTTTAATCCCCCTTTCATTCATAATGATTGCATCACAAGTTCTCCTAACTGATGATATTTGTGAAATACAAATCATCAAAGCATCGTCTGATATTAAGTAAATGTGTAATGCATGACCATCTTAGAATTCCAAGCCCACCCACACTCTCTTATTCTTCAATAACCATTCTCTACTTCATGAAAATCATATGATTCTTTTCTTAAAGTAAGATCTTGCATAGTTATCATGCAATCGTGAAGCATTGCATGGTCTTCTTCAAATACTCATTCTTCATTTTGAACAGCATTGAAAACTATTGACAACAAATACAATATTTATACACAAAGTGGTCCCAATAATCTCCCCCTTTGTATTTGTTGTCAATACCTTAAAGTTCTCCTCAAATGAATGTTTCAATGTTAAAATGATAGTCTTTATCTCTCCTTTACTTCTTTCTCCCCCCTTACTTTTAAAACTTTTACTTCACTTTCTCTCCCCCTTATTGACAAGAAATAAAAAGTTCATGGTAGAGAGGGTATCAGTACATACTTAAGAAGTGTGCCATCAATCATTTCACTCTAAGTTTACTTAAGCAGTTCTCAGTGTAGAAAACAAGATGATTTGATTTAGACAACAGATCTATCCATTATCCAGTAAATCATTACACCTCATGAGATGAGAACTCATACACTTATCATCAAGGGATTTCCACTTTCATTCCAAGCTTAGGATAATAAGTGTGATATAAAATAATCCACCTGAAACTCCTGCACTTACTTCAACAAATGGATCAAAAACATTCAAGTTCAATTGGAAGGATATCTGGCCTTGGGGAACTTTTACTCATCTTATTTCACTAATTAACTTTGTTAATCCCCCTTTGTAGAATGATATTTATTTTGAGTAACCAAGGATGAGAGATTTATAAATAACATACCTTTTCCAATGAAATGATCTTCAGAAAATATTTAGAGTAATTGAATTTTATACCAACTGATGTTGGTACTGATTGAGATAATGACTCTGGCAGCTTCTTCACGTGTCTCCCCCTCAAGGGAACACTTATCCCCACTGAATCCTAGGTTCTCCCCCTGATATCTTTACTCACCTTAAATTCCCTATATGATAGTAACAAATACAATACACAAATATTTAAGGGAATAATGTGGATCGTCCCTGCTCCATCAATGTGAACAATAAGGTTGAGGTGATTTTCTCAACCTAGATGCTCCATCCTTCACACTTTCACAACTGATATTCAATGCTGACTGTGACTGTGTGAACCTCACTATTTCTTCTATCTCTTTGTGTGTGAGTATTCTCTCTTAAAGAGATTTAAAAGAACTAGAATCTCCTAGTGAAACATTAATCTTATTAAGAAATTCTTTTTGGGTTGGAGTAAATTCAAGGCATCTTCTAACAGTGTGACCAGCCCTATTGCAACTCACACACATAATTTTTTTCCTTAATGTAGAATCTTCTTTTTTGTTTTTAGCACAAGCCTTAACATGTGCATCTTACATCTTTCTCATTATTTCAAAATATTTTGGCCAAACCATCAATACTTCATTAGGGACTGAGGCATCAAGATTTGATCTTCTACATGGATTCTTATGAGTGACATCATTCTTACTAGTTCTTTTGGATTCACTACACTTCAACTTCTTGGATTTAGAATCCAAGGACTTCTCAGTTTTCCTCCTTGTAATATTAATGGGAGAATTTTCTTTTTCAACATAATTATAATTACTTCCCAAGATAGATTCTTCATTCTTCGCCAGCTTCTATGGTATTCTGTTCTTATTAGCTTTGAATACATTCTGAGATAAGCATGCACCATTATTGTGACCACTCCCATTGCATACATCACATATGTTATCTAACATTCCAAATATGTTTTCAGTATACAGATGCTTCTGGATCTGTAGATGTTGCTTATTCTTCTCTAGATTTCTCCCCATTGAGATGGTCTTTATCTGTGATTTTACATTTAAGGGGTTTTATCAACAATCCAATGCATAATTCCAAAATATATTACAACACCAGCATTTACCAACAAACCTTGAATTCTTCCCATCTTCTTTATAAGGTTGCTGAATATTCTTCATGAATTGTCGTGATTTCTATGTGGATATATCTTCTACACTCTTTCCCCTATCCACCATATCCATGGTGGTAGGTTTATTATCATTCTTCTTCATCCATACTTGTTTAGAAATTTTCTTCTAACCTACACTTCTTGTAGAATCAATTTAAGAGATATTAGTACAAGTTGGTATGGATGGTACCTTAACTTTATCATCTTATTGTGATAGATCAATGAGTGAAGCCATAATATTATTATCACATGATGGAGGTATTTTTACAGTAGATTCCTCCAGTGAGCATTGAGTACTAGAAATAATTTTTTCTTTCTTTTGTGGAGAATCAATAAGTGTCTTCTCAAGATTTGTCAACTCAACTTCCAATTCTAGACATCTCATATTGAGGATGAATTCTTGGTCTTTAATCATTTTAATCTTCTCTTCACAATAATTATTTAATATTTCAACTTTATCTTCATGAATCTTTACTTTGTTTTGTAAAAAATATTCAAGTTCTTTGATCTTCTTGGATTCTTCTTCCAAATATACCTCCTTGACTTCATTTATCTTTTTAATTTTATCTTCAAGTGCATGCATCTTCTCTTATAGAGTCTTGTTGACTTCCTCTTTTTCTTAAACTTCTTTGAGGAACTTTGAATAACTTACTTCAAATCAACTCTTTGTTTCTTAAAAGGTTCCAACCTATCCGGAGATATTTAAACATTCAATAATTTTTGCTTGTAATCCTTTCTCCAAAACATCAGTTTCTTCTTCCAGCTGATTGATATTTTCCTGTATGTATTAAAATACTCCACAAACCGAGGATATACTTTATTCAGAGATACCATAAATAATCATTCTTAATCTATCAAATGATATTTCTTGAGATGTTGAAGATTGATCATCACCACTTGTTATATAATTTTCATCATGAGAATAATTTCCAAATGTACTAACACATACCTCTTGATCAGTTGAGGTAGGAAGGTTTTCCATATTCTTGACGGGGGATTGATCCACCTTCTCATTACTTTCCATGTATAGCGTGTATTCAATGTCATCCCGATATGGAGAACCATATTCTTCCTCTTATTTAGATAAGAGGGACTTCTTCTTTATCTTTCTCTTCTCCTTCTTTTTCCTGTTCATCATGGTTTTGGTAGATATCGAATTTTTCTTAGAGATAACTAAATCATCATAAAAAATGAACTTCATTGTTGACTCTAGAAAGAATATCAAGTCTTAAAAAGAGAATATATTCAATGTAGAGAATCCAATAGAGGTGAAAATGTCCCTATGATACCAATTGAGAGGACTATTTTGGGATATACCTAACACTAAGAGGGGGTGAATCAGTGTTGTGGACTTCTGAAACCAATTCCAACTTTTTATCCCTATAACTATTGACCTGTTAGGATCTTGATTATATTATTCTCTTTTCCTTGTCACATGAAATAATAGAAAGTAGTAAAAATATGCGCACGATATTTTTATAAGGTTCACCACTCAATAAGAACAGCTACATCCTTGCCATGCATGGGGATGACCAGTTCATGGATTCTCCACTATAATGTGATATGCTGTTACAGTGGATCGACTAGGAAAAAAACCCTCTAGTTTGTGTGGATCCCTACACTTGGAGGGAAAAGGGAGATAATCCTCCTCCAACTTGAAACAAGTAGGATATTCCCTTACACTTGCTGGTTCTTTATACTTCCAGTGTAGACAGTCTCTTGTAGCCTCTAGATGGTTCTTTATACTACCTCTAAATATAGTCTTCTCTTTTTTAAAAGAACTTGCAACACCAAAAGAATATTCCACCTATTGAGATCTGTTGGATTCTAAAATGCTACATTGTTCTTCCACAACCTTCTTCTTCTACTTGTTACTTACTTAGTAGCATGTAAGTAACCAACATCTTCTTTCTCTGCAGAAAACCTGTAAGTTGCACACTCTTCTTCTTATGCCTCTTCAATGAAAAACCAGCTGCACTAAAACCCTCTATTATTTAAACTTTATCCTTCAGTGCAAAACTAACTATACTGAGATCACCTCTCTTCTTCTTTTCCAGAATCACAGACTCCCTTTGTGATTATCAGATCAATGAAGTCCAGTTCATCTTAGCATCATCACAGTTGAACTTCCTAGTATGATTGTCAGTCTTCAATTGAGCACACTTTATTCTCATTCTTATATTTTTTCGTCTCTTCTCAATACCAACACCTGATTGTATCAGTATAATAACTTCTTCCTTTGTGTGGATATGAGTTCAATTTCACATCTAGTTATTCTTTACTTCAAAAAGCAAAATGAGGGTTATAAACACCAGTCGTGGGAGTGCGGTACAACTTTTATTTGTGAAACCGAATGGTTCATAGTACTTCCTTCTAAGAAAATTCACTTCTATAGTCATATGCACCTATCAAAGGCCTACAAGAACCTAATATTTCATGCACCCCTTTTGGGAAACTTGTGCGCAATATTCAACCTTTGTTGCAAAAGACCTCTTGCGTGAAACTTCAATCTTGCATGCAATTATCCTTTCTTGAACGCAAATCCTACTTATTTCACACAACTACATTTGTGTGTATTTATTACGCACTTCAGATCTCGGGATTTCTCTAAGTGTCGAGCTTAATAGATGTGTGGGGTTCACCCCTTATTTATAGACCTCTTCAACCCCTGCACGCAAAAACTCCAATGTGTCACGCAAGATCCTGATGCATCATGAAAAACCCCATTTGATGTTACATTGGGCACGTAAGTCTTTTTAGCACCAACCTAATCTTTTGTGCACTTTTTTAATCTTTCACGCACTTGATGCCTTTTCCATTTTTTGAATTTTTGACCTCAAATCATGCCTTGCATGCAACTTTCCAAACTTCATTCAATCTTGCGTGCAAAACCCAATCTTTCATGAAAGCCTCTCCTTTTATAGATTTTGAATTTTGGCTCATGGAAATCCACTCACATGAAAAATACCAATCCATATTCAAACTTTCACATATCATACTTTTCCAAAAACACATTTCTTAATCTCCCGATTTTCAGGCCCAAAAATTTGGAAAACACTGGAAAATGACACCACTTTAAAATGATCTTTTGTGCCGCCTCCAAATTGTACCTTCTTTTTTCATTGATCTCTTCACTACATTCCATAACCATTATTGAGCTTTCATCACGAACTTTTCACTATTGAGATATGCATCCTTTGATCGAACAAATTTAGAAATGTCAGATTTCCTATGGAAAGTACTATAACTTACCTGTCTTCCACTAGCATCTTTCCTTCCAATAAAAAATATATATGACTGGAAACACCTTTAATCCCCCTTTACTTCATAAGGCTTGCATCACAAGTTCTTCTAACTGATGATATTTTTAAAATACAAATCAGCAAAACATCATCTGATATTAAGGTAATGTGTAATGCATGACCATCTTAGAATGCCAAGCCCAACCACACTCTCTTCTTCTTCAATAACCATTCTCTAATTCATGAAAATAATATGATTCTTTTCTTCAAGTAAGATCTTGCATGGTTATCATGAAATCATGAAGCATTTTATGGTCTTATTTAAATCCCCATTCTTCATTTTGACCAGAATTGACAACTGTTGACAACAAATACAATATTCTTACACAAAGTGGTCCCAAAAGATTGTATATCTGTTCCCCTATTCCCATTTTCTTATATTATTATTCATGAATCCATGTATTAAAATTTCCTTAGTGTATTTTTATTATTATTATCAATTGTTAGATATTTCTGATTCTTTACTTGTTTATTTATTATTCCACTAATTTATCTTTCAGTTTATTCATATATTCTTCCTCTATAGTTTATATTTATCTATTGTATCTTTTATTCCACTTTAATAAAGGGGTATAGTCTCCCCATAATACCACCTTCACACCCTCACTGCTAGTTTGTATCCTATGGAATATGGGGAGGTTCCCTTGAGGCAATGTGACCCACGAGATCGAGATATGGGTTCAATGAATCCCAATTTGGGATGTTACATCAAGGGTTTAAACATTATAAAATAGGGTTTTAGGATGGTCTTTGAGGCTCGATTGGCGACTTGGGGTTTTAAAGGAAGTTGTAGGAAGGGAAGATGACCAGACTACTACAAAGTTACAATAGTAGACCATTCATGGTGTGACTTGTAGGTCATGCTGTAAAAGTTTGGGACAGGGGGCCTAAACCCCCTGACAAGGTGATTCATGGCGTGGCCCATTTGGTAACACCCTGAAAGGATGTTTGGACATTTTTAAAAAGGGGATAAGACACTTTTATTCTTTTCCAAGGCACATGCATGTGAGATCTAATGACCAACTCTCCCCCTCTTCTTAGATACCTCACTATTTGGGGTGTTTTTGGGTGCGATAAATGACATTTCTAGGAAAGATCTTCCTTTACGTTCCCTCTATTATTATTTCCATAGTTGGCTACTGATTTTTTTTTATTTTTATTTAGAGTTTTGGCATCAATTACACCAGATATTTGTGTAATCATCTGAAAGGGATGCTTATTTTTCTCGGATTTCATAAAAGACATCACAAGATGTGGTTTTTATGCCATCCATTATGGTTTTAGTGAAGGTACATCACTATTTGTATTTTTTCCCTAAATTAAATTATTGGTTTGTTGAATCAGTGATATAAAATAGGGATTTTATGGAAACTAGGACTAAGGGTGTGTTAAGAGTATAATGCATCAGATTGGTCAGGGATTCAACGTGATGGGATGGCATAGTGAGTTTTATGAATTTATTCCCTTTAAAATTAAATATTTTAATTAATTATAAATTTTTTTAATTTTTTTTTTGAATTCTTTGACATGAATTAGAGAATCAGGTGTTTTGGATGATGGTCATATGGGATTAGCGATCCTTGATGAGAGCTTAAAGACTGTTTAAAAAGGGTTTTTTCTTCGGTTTAAGGTTAGTGGTCCTATATACCCACCCTTATGGATTATACATGATTTATTTTGAATGTACTATTTAGTCTCTCCACTAAGGATTATGACCTTGTTTAATAAAGTGTTTTACTTTAAATATGAAATTATTAGGTAGACTACACAAAGTTCCAAGTCCATGAGGGTCCTTGTCATTGACTTGTTTACCTAGGTTGCTGATGTCTGAGGCCATGGCCATTGAAAAATTGGGTGGACTCCAGTCCTATTAAGAGGTGAGGATGGACTAGGTTTTTGAGATGAGTGTGGGATGAGTTATTCTCTCCTGTCTCTTATGACCAGGACTAGGTGGATAGACCTTCAGTAGACTGGGATAAGGTTGGGTGGTGAACTGACCTAGAGTGACCTTGAGGACTGAGATTGGCCACGTTATATATCTTGACTATCGCCCATGTGGATTTTTTTTGTATCCAATGAGACCATGATACCCCGTTGATGATGTCAAGGGATGTAGTGTCCTTAGAGAATTGGGTGTTGACCTGAGAGACCTTTCTTGAGATCAAAGACCCTCATGAGGGTTCCTTTTAGGTACTGTGACCTAAGTGACCTGGGTGGGTGGATCATTGAAAAAACGAACCTAAGAGGGTATGTATGACCATAGGTGGAGATGATTTTAGGTATTACCCTAGAACCCAAATATATGTGGGAGCCAATGAGAATGAGATGTTGATGATGGGAATGAGAGTTTAGCCAACCCTTATTCCTTCTATTTATTCGATGTGGAAAATTACTAAGGGGAGGTGAGTTTTCATCAAACATGAATTTGGGATTCAATGTTTTTGGATCCAAGTTCATGGATGGAAGCTACCATGAATATGAAGCTCAATATTTGGAGCTTTCATGAGGATTGATCTATATATTTGTCTATGGATATAATGATTTTTATTCATACACATGGACTGCTATGGGATAGGTCCTTAGAGACATGATATATGGTTATGGTTACCATAATTGGGATCTGGATGCATGTAATACTATGGGATGGGTCCTATTACCTAAGAAATGGTTATGGATTCCATGATTTGGATCCATACACATAGGCTTCCATGGTACGGGTCCCCAAATATGTGAGATATGGTTATGGATTCCCTGATTTGGAGCTAGATTCACAAAATGCCATGGGATGGGCCTCAGGAGATATGAGATATGGTTATTGATTCCATGATTTGGAGTTGGATTCATGAAATACCATTGGATGGGTCCTTAGATCCATGATATATGGTTATGGTGGCCATGATTTGGATTTAGACACATAGACTACCATGGGATGGGTCCCCATAGCCGTGATGATATGGTTTTTGAGATGCCATGGATTTAGAGATCAAAGGCTTGGAATTTTGTGGGATGGGTCCCCAGGGTCACGAAGATATGGTTGGGGATGTCATGGATTTGGATCCCACACGTTATTGGGTTGGAATGGTCATTGTGACTTGCTCAGATACACCTCGACACTGGTCAAAGTAGGTATGAAGAATTAGGGGTCACAGATCTAAATATAAAAAATGATTGTTTATTTATTTATTTATAGTATTTATTTATTTATTTTAGATAAGAATATTTTATGAACATATCATAACATATTCTGGTTAATAGAGGACCATATTGGTGGTTCCATACTTAGGTATGTACTCATACCCTACTCAGGATGCCACTACACTTGGTTACCCAAGCGAACTCTCACTTGATTTCAGGAACAAGTTGGGGTGTGTAACGTCTCAGTTCCGGAAGCCACCCAGAGGCGCCCCGTACCCGGTTAGTCACATGGCCTCAAGCGTATTTCCCCAAATGCCAGAGGCTGCTGACTAGCAGTGAGGGCCTTGGGTGTGATAGTGGGGAAACTATGCCCTCATTGGTAGGGTAAAAAGCAGAATAGAAAGAAAATAACAACAATAGCAGAAACAGTAGACATCCATACAAGAGTAAACAACGGAAGACTGATAAATAAACAACTGAAGCTAAAATATATGTAAATGATGCACAATACATATGTGTCTAGGAAAACAGCCAAACAAGTCACAATTCTAAATACAATACTAAACCAAAGTGAAAAATAAAAACAGATGAGCAACTCCTCAACATCGCAAGCCTCAGCTCGGTCCCATGCTCTCCAGCTCCAGTGCAATCAAGAACCTGAAGTAGAAGGGTGGTTTCCCTTATCTATACCTACAATAATATAATCTGTTTGGGCCCAAAATCATGACCCAAATAGGGTGTGAGACAAAGTCCCAGTAGGCAACCACCCAAAGATCTGTGCCTAACAGTCAGTGAATATATGGTAGGTAAAGTACATTAAGTAGTGAATAATAAGCAGTAAACAAGGTAATACACAACAGTAACAATCCATAGATTCTAGCATACATTCTACAACCAAGAAACGACTACTCAAGTAAGTAGAAAAAAAGGTAACCTATGGGTAGTTCTCACAATCTAACCCCTATGGTTCAAACTACAAGTACTAGCAACCCTCTGGGAGACACACACAGTCTGACCCCTCTGGTTAAACTAAAGAATAGACTCTCTGGGGAAGCACTCACCGTCAATTCTCCTATAGTCTCTTATCGTACTAAAGGCTCTCTGGGGAAGCACTCAACGTCAATTCCCCCTATGGCCCGTGTCGAGGAACTACAAAATTTCTGAGGAAGCACTCAACGTCAATCCCCCCTATGGTCTCGCATCGTAATTAAGGACACTCTATAGAAGCCGTTATGTCCATTCTCCATATGGTCCACTACACTAGGTTCTCACATCCCTGTGTAAAATAAACATGCATAGCGTGCGTGTATCGTCCAAGTAAACCTCAAGAACTAATTGGCTATCAAAATAATGCTCAACAGTATAACAAAGAAACAGTTCCACTATCCTACAACTAGGCATGGAAACTGGAAAACGGCGAACAAGAAAAAAGCATGGAAAATCATCCATAACACAACATAATTTACCCTATTCACAAGAAATGGCCACTACACAGGTATATCAACAAGGCAAGAAAACAATAAGGGAAAAATAGGAAACACACAATACCTCGTTCAAGGGTATTGGTGGAAATTGCACATAATATTCAATGACTTTCTATAGAAAGTCACAAACCACCCACCTTGATCCTAGGAGATCGTTATATGCGAACAACAATGACATATTCTCCTTAGAATGAAAAATATCTAAGAAAATGTCAAAAACTCTGAACCCACGATAACTTGAGAAAAATGAGGAATTGGAAAACAAGGCTCAAGGAGAAGGGATAACTAACCACTGCAATTCCAACATAATAGACGATGATCGATTCAGAGAACGGACGAAGGAACAGGGGCTCGTCGAAGATCTGCGGATTCCCGACGCTCTTGGACGAAGAAGCTGGAGAATAATACCTTTTTGTCGCGCGACCTCGGACACAGCCGACACACGACTTCAAGCGGGAAAAGAGTACATGGCCTGTACTCAAAAAGTACACGACGTGTACTTAAAAAATTTCCAGAAACTCCATTTTTCTTAAAAAATCCAGAAAAAGGAAAGACATACCTGAAACAAAGATCCGGGTTCTTACAAACTTCCCCCATTAAATAAATTCGTCCCCGAATTTCCCTAATGAGGCGAAGAAGGAGAAACCCCGAACAGCTCCAGCCACTGTGATTGTACATCGGCCTCCCTCTCCCAAGTCTTGTCCTGTACTCGCCCGTGCTGCCATAACACCCGTACCAGAGGAACAAACCACCCATGGAGAACCTTCATACTACAATCAAAGATCCGGATGGGATGCTCCTCAAACGATGCATCCTCTTTGAGCTCAACCTTCTCGGGCTGAAGGACATGAGATGGGTCTGAAAAGTAACGTCGGAGCTGAGAGATGTGGAAGACGTCGTGCATGAATTGATACCTTTGAGGTAACTGAAACCGATAGGCAACCTACCCAACTCTCTCTAAAACCTCAAATGGCCCGACGTACCGCGATGAAAGATTACCTTGCCTCCGAATCCTCTTGTGTCCCAACCTTGGTGCGACACGCAGGAAAACCTGATCCCCGACCTCAAACTCCAGAGGTCATCTCCGCTGATCATCATAAGACTTATGCCGAGACTGTGCTGTAGCCATCCTCTTTCGAATCAGCTCTATCTTCTCTGAAGTCTCCTGAACAAGACGAGGTCCCAGCAAAGCTACCTCTCCTGCCTCCAGCCAGCATAAGGGTGATCGACATGACCTACCGTACAAAGCCTCGTATGGTGCCATCAGAATGGTCGCCTGGAAACTATTATTTTAGGCGAAATCCACAAGAGGTATATGCTTCTACCAAGAACTGACAAAGTGTAGGATGTAAGCCCGAAGCATATCCTCAAGCACCTGGATCGTGCGCTCGGACTGGCCATTAGTCTAGGGATGATATGCTATACTCAAAAGTACATGTGTACCCAAGGCCTTCTAAAGTCCCTACCAGAACCGAGAATTAAAGCACACATCCCTGTCTGAAACAATGGAGTGTGGAACTCCATGTAGACGAACGATCTCTCTGATGTAAAGTCATCCCAGATCATCGACACTGAAGGTATCATTGATCGGTAAGAAGTGATCAACCTTCATAAGCCTGTCGATGATAACCCAAACAACATCGTTTCCCCGAGGTGACCTCTGTAATCCGGTCATGAAATCCATCGCAACATCATTCCACTTCCACTCCGGAATGGTTAACTGCTGTAAAAGGCCTGCTGGTCGCTGATGCTCCACCTTCACCTGCTAACAATTAGAAAAACTCAAGACGAAACCAGCAACATCCATCTTCATACCTGGCCACCAGTACTGGAGATGAAGATACCGATACATCTTGGTGATGCCAGGATGAACTACCCAAACAGAGGAATGAAAATCCTGCATCAGCTCCTCACGTATGTCTGCCGACACCCATAGGCGTCCCTAGAAATGCAATATCTCATCCTCGCCCACTATCCATCTAGGAAGAGGGTCCTCTCATGACACACTCTCCTGCAGGACTAAGCCTTCTGAGTCTGATAGCTGCCTCATCCGTACCCGATCAAGTAGTGTAGAGGTAACAACTACAGAAGATAGGAAGGTCTGTCCCTATCTGTCGTGCACCTCTAGATGCATCTTAGAGAATAGAGCCATAAACTGCCACTCACTACTGGCCTCCTGAACCACCTGAATCTGAGTTCTCCTGTTCAACGCATCTGCCACTGCATTTACCTTTCCCGGCGTATAGGAAAGCTCGAAATCAAAATACTAAAGATACTCGACCCACCCGCACTGCCTCAGATTCAGATCACACTGAGTGAAGATATATTTGAGACTCTTGTGGTCAGTGAAGACCAAAAAATTCTCTCCTAGAATATAGTGTCTCCAAAATCATAAGGCATGAACAACAACTGCCAACTACAGATCGTGCATCAGGTAGTTCCTCTCATGTGGACTCAACTGCCGAGACCAGTACGCAACGACTCCATCTCCCTACATAAGCAAAACGCCCAACCCGATACCTAAAGCATCACAATAGACTGTATAGCTCTTTCCTGGATATGGAAAGACTAGTATCGGTGCCGACTTCAACCTTCCCTTCATCTCCTGAAAGGCTGACTCACAAGAATCTGACCATAAGAACTTCTCCCCCTTCTTGGCCAGACCTATCAAAAGTGCTGATAGGCGTGAAAAGTCCTGAATGAAGCGTATGTAGTATCCAGCCAGCCCTAGGAAACTCCGTACATCGAAAACGTTCTTTGATTTCTCTCAAGAGACTAAAACTCTTACTTTCTCTGGGTCCACAGATACTCCTACCTCTAAGATGATGTGACCCAATAAGTGAATCTGTTCCATCCAAAAGTGGAACTTCGAGAGTTTAGCATAAATATGATGCTCTCTCAGTGTACTCAGAACGATCTAAAGATGTGTGGCATGGTCGTTTCGAGTATGAGAGTACACCAAGATATCGTCCAAGAAGACCACGACGAAGGAGTCCAAGTAAGGATGGAACACTCGGTTCATCAGTGCCATGAAAACTGCAGGCGTGTTCGTGAGACTGAACGGAATGACTGTATACTCCTATAGACCATACCTGCTCCTGAAGGCCGTCAGAGGTATATCTGATGGTCTAACGTGCAACTAATGATAACCGGACCTCAAGTAGATATTCGAGAACACCTGGGCTCCTCGAAGCTGATCAAAGAGGTCATCGATCCTCGATAAGGGATATTGGTTCTTGACCGTCAACTGGTTCAGCTTCAGATAATCCACAAAAAGCCGATGGGTACCGTCTGCCTTATTCGCAAATAGGACAGGCAAGCCCCAAGGATAAGTACTAGGTTGGATGAAACCCTTTGCCTGAAACTCCTCTAACTACTTCTTGAGCTCCTGCAACTCAGGTGTGGCCATCCTATAAGGAGGAATGGACACCAGTGCTACTCCTGGCATGAGCTCAATAAAAAAGTCTACCTCACGCTCCGGAGGCAAACCTGACAAGTCCTCTGGAAATAAATCCCTGAAACGATCCACCACTGGAGGAAAGTCCAACTGCGAAGTCCCCTGATCATCCAGATAAAGACTAGAAATCTGGGCTGTCACCCTTCCTAGCCCATGATGCTTGAGTCCTGCTCGACTCGCCTTAACATACCATTCTCCTCTATGAAGAAAATATTCACCCTCTAGTGAAACGAAACTCACTCTGCGGCGATAACAGTCGAAGACTGCCTAGAAGGGAACCAACCAGTCCATCCCGAGGATGAAATCATAGCCTGTCATCTATAGGACATAGAGATACCATAATAAACGATACCCTGCAACCTCGATAGGCAACTCTCTACACTGGCGTACACTAGATGTCCTCATCCCCAAAGGTGTGTCTAGTGTCAACGAGTCGACATAGGAAAAGATACAGAGCCCAAGGATCTTCACAAAGACAACAAAGATAAAGCTATACATAGCACTAGTATCGAAAAGAGTTGAAGATAAATCTGAGGCTACTAAAATCGTACCTCGAACTGTAGAAGGTCCGGGATCCTGATCCTGATAAGTCTGCTCTACCGCAAAAGTCTGGCCTGCCCCGCGGCCCTGTGACCCTATGTGACCACTCTAAGATGAACCTCCCTGTTGTCGCTGAGGGAATGGTGACTGACTTCCACGTCCTCAACCTCCACCTCGGCCTGAACGGCCTGAAGAACTCCAGTTCCCCGACTGGTGATAAACTGGTCGTGCCGCTCCTGAATGAGGAGTCATGGAAGAACCCCCGTCACCAGAAACTGGTGAGAAAACAAGGCAGAAACACTGAAGGATACCCATCTTGCTACAAGATTGGAACTCCACTGGGTCTCTCTAGCATTGCAGCCTCGTGTGCCCTGCCCTTCCACACTGGTAGCATACGATCGAGCTACCTAAAGATGTATCTCGCCTCTTCGGATCACCACACGTAGGCTCCCTACGGTGCTTCCTACTGTCAACTGGAGGAACACTAGCTCTGGAAGCAGAATCTCCCTGGCTCGCAGCTCTGGAGTCTCTCAAATTATGCTCCACAATCAGTGCCTGGTTGATGATGGAATTAATGGAAGTCAACTGGAAGATATTGACCTGTGAGCGGATCTCCCGCCTGAGACCATCCTCAAACTTCCTTGCCAAGAACACACCACTTCCATCCTGAAGGGGTGTGAAATGCTGCAGCTTGGTGAAATGAGAGGAATACTCCATGATAGAAAGATTACTTTGCTCTAGACTCATGAACTCCTGGGCTCGATCGGCCCTCAGGGTCTCCGGGTAGAAGTAGTCGTAGAACACGCACTGGAACTCCTCCCAAGCCATAACCTGCTGATGACCCGCCTGTGAGATCATGTCCCACCACCTCTTGGCAGAGTCTTGGAGTATGTAGGTAGCGAGCTTGAACCGCCTCTCTGGAGGCGTCTCCAGATGCTCGAAGATAGTCAGCATGGCTTCCAACCATGACTCTGCAGCCTGTGGACCTCCTGCAGATCCTCCTGTTGTGCCAGCCTGTGGTCCTCCTTCCAGCCATGATACATATGTGTCTAGGAAAACAGCCAAACAAGTCACAATACTGAATACAATACTAAACTAAAGTGTAAAAGAAAAACAGATGAGAAACTCCTCAACATCGCAAGCCTCGGCTCGATCCCATGCTCTCCAGCTCCAGTGAAATCAAGAACCTGAAGTAGAAGGGCGCTTGCCCTTATCTATACCTGCAACAATATAATCTGTTTGGGACCGAAAGCATGACCCAAACAGGGTGTGAGACAAAGTCCCAGTAGGCAACCACCCAAAGATCTATGCCTAACAGTCAGTGAATATATGGCTGGTAAAGTACAGTAAGCAGTGAACACTAAGCAGTAAACAAGGTAATACACAACAGTAACAATCCAAAGATTCTAGCATACATTATATAACCAAGAAACAACTACTCAATCAAGTAGAAAAAAGGTAACCTCTAGGTAGTTCTCACATTCTAACCCCTATGGTTCAACCTACAAGTACTAGCAACCCTCTGGTTAAGCTAATGAATAGACTATCTAGGGAAGCACTCACCATCAATTCCCCCTATATTCTCGTATCATACTAAAGTCTCTCTGGGGAAGCACTCAATGTCAATTCCCCCTGTGGCCCGCATCAAGGAACTACAGACTCTTTGAGGAAGCACTCAACATCAATTCCCCCTGTGGTCTCACATCGTAATTAAGGACACTCTGGAGAAGCCCTTACGTCCATTCTCCCTATGGTCCACTACACTAGGTTTTCGCAGCCCTGTGTAAAATAAACATGCATAGCGCACGTGCATCGTCCAAGTAAACCTCAAGAACTACTTGGCTATCAAACTAAGGCTCAACAGCATAAAAAAGCAACAGTTCCACTATCCTACAACTAGTCATGGCAACTGGAAAACACCGAACAAGAAAACAAGCATGGAAAAGCATCTAGAACACAACACAATTTACCCTATTCACAAGCAATGGCCACTACATAGGTATATTAGCAAGGCAAACAAACAACAAGGTCAAAACAAGAAACACGCAATACCCCATTCAAGGGTATTGGTGGAATTTTCACATAATATTCAACGACTTCCTACAGAAAGGCACAAACCACCCACCTCGATCCAAGGAGATCATTATATGCGAACCATGATGACATATTCTACTTAGAACGACAAAGATCTGAGAAAATGTCAAAAATTCTCAACCCACAATAACTTGAGAAAAAGGAGGAATTGGAAAACAAGGCTTAAGGAGAAGGGAGAACTCACCACTGCGATTCCAACGTAATCGACGACGATTGATTCAGAGAACGGATGGAGGAATGAGGGCTCATAAAATATCCTCGGATTCCCAGAACTCTCGGACGAAGAAGCTGGAGAAGAAGACCTTTCTGTCGATTAGGCGCGAACCCGGTCCGTTTAATGAAAAAAAGAAAGTACACGACGTATACTTGTGGAGTACATGATGTGTACTAGGTTTTTCTGTACTCCGCTTTAACCGGCCTCCACCTCACCCCTACACACCGTGTGTGTGGCCCAGACACGGCCAACACACGACTTCAAGTGGGAAAAGAGTACACGACGTGTACTTCAAAAATTTCCAGAAACTCCATTTTTCTTAAAAAATACAGAAAAAGGAAAGACATACCTGAAATGAAGATCCGGGTTCTTACAGGGTGATCCTTGAGGTTTTATTGAGCGAGATAGATAGGATGATTATATGGATATTGGGATGATTTTTGGATTGGTGATGTAGTGGAGCCAATTTCTTTATTTTCTTTTATTATGGTCTTTATATGTAATCGACCTAGTGGGAAGTAAGTGTATGTTTTGTATGTCATATGTCAACACTTTATTTTTGTATCGTATGTCTACTTTATTTATTATTTCTAACTACTATGATGTGGATGATATTTATTTATTTATTATTCTACCGTATGTCCTGATACATGGGGTATAATCTCTCCATAATACCATCTTAGACCCCCACTACTTGTCGGAAGACTTTGGTATAGGAGGAGGCATGTATGAGGTCTTGTGAAGTATCGATCTAGTTATTATTTAGAGAGTGATCCATGCTAGGATGTTATAGTATATAGATGAAATGATTCTTATAAAATAGAGGGTTCATGTTTATACATGCCTAGATGATGTTTACACAGACCATGCCTTTTATAATCTTCTTTACCAGAGGCAGGATGATATTTATGAAAACTTTGAGATTATCCTTATGAAGTGAAAGATACGATCCTTTAACGGGGCATAAATGATCCTTGTAGATCTAGAATTTATCAAATTCATCAATTCTTATAATTTCTATAATTATTTAAATGAATTTACAACTACTTCAAATGACTTCAGGATATCTTCACTCTTCTCAATACTTCATCCAAGTATTATTCATTTCACCATTTAGAAACCTTTATGTGTGGTAAACTTTGGATGGTTTCTCATGATTTATCATAACTTCATCTAGTATATAATCTCCCCAACAGTTGAATTATTTCAAAACCTTACCAAAAAATTATAAATAGTACTCTATAGTCTTAGTACCCATCTTTTATTTAGGATGAACTCTCCAATCATCACATGTAAGGGATACTTGAATCTATGTACATAAGGTCTTCAAGAAGAATCCTCACACTCATCATTATTCTTGATACACTAACACATATTCATAATATATTTATCACAAAAAATCTATTATTGATAAAAAAATACAACACATGATAACAATAATATCCCCTTATGTGTTTGTTGTTAATACCACCAAAACTCAAATATCACTATGTGTGATGTAACTCAATTTATTCACCCCTCATTGTAAATAATTAAAAAGGAAATGTAGGGGATTTCTCATTTAATATTTTTCTCACTCCTTTAAAAATTATAATTGTATCATTTATCCACTTATTAAGAGAATAATGAAACCACATATTTTTCTTAGTAATGAGACTTAAGTTTTTCAACTCTAAGTCTAAATGGGATAAACTAGTGTAGAAACTAAGAGTGAATAACCAAGGATCAAAGCTATACATAAAATGATATAATATGTGATACCAACTTATTTTTTCATTTTAGGAGCTACTTTATTTAACATGAAATAAATTACCCACACTCATCTCCAAAAAAACATTAAAATAATTCAACTGCATGATGAAAAAAATCCTTATTTTTAACTCAATACACACCCTCCCTTGATAATAAAATTCAAGATTTAAATTAGGGATTATAGTGTGTAAAATTACCTCAATGATCAAATTTTTACAAGATATTCAAAAATTAAAAATTTTCATGGAATATATGTTTTATACAATATTTTTATCATTTTATCCCCTCACGGGTTGCACTTATTACTTCTCCCTCATAGAAGTTACAATACCCCATGAAAAATGAATTCTTTGTTATACAATGTGTACAACCATAAATCTTATACTTTAATTCCCTACATTTTATCACAAATTTAGTAAAAAATAATGGAACCATGAGGGAAATATTTTCTCCTCATTAATAACAATAAGGCTGAGAGTTTCATCTCAACCAAGACTTCTCATTCCTCATGATCTCACTATGGGAGTAATTCTTCAAACTCCCTTTTCTATCCTTTCTAGATTTCATGTCAATGTTCTTATATTTAATTATTTAATTATGTGGGATATTAATTTTAACCTTATATATAAATACAACTGTATTGACTTGTGCTTGAATGACCTTTTTCAGCATTTATTATTTCGATAATAGAGTTTTTATACAATCTTTCATCCCATTATTAATTATTCCACATCTCACATACAAATTTACTTGATTTTTTAGGTCATTAAATGTAAAAAAAATCTCACTAACTTCATCCTTATATTATAAAATAGATTTATTTCCTTTATATATAATATCTATTTGAGTTTTCTCCATTTTTTTATCTATCTTTAGTTGGTTTGGACCTTTTTTCAAGTATTCTTGGTTAGTATGCTCAAGCTTCTCAATCATTCAATATTATTTCCTTATCTTTTGAATTTCCATACCTTTCACACCATAGGTATTATCTCTTAGTAAGATATTATTTCACACCTCTTATCTATGAAATTGTTGATAACACCTACCATATATCTCATTGAAGTACTAAAATAAGTTTTTCATAGGAATAGATGATAAATTTTGAGTCATGGATTGATTTATTTGAAAATATATTCCTTCTTACTCAAACCATGAATTCTTCTTCCTAGGGGGAATTGGAATTCTTGAGAATTTAATATTTTCTTTAAAGAGGGAGAGTGTTTACCACTTGTCTTGTTGGCAAAAAACTTCTCATAATTTTTTAGTATTTGTATTATAAGGAAAAAAAGATTCACTTTGGAACTGATTAGATACAGATTTCATAAGTCTATTTGGATCCTATGTATCACCAGATTTAGAGGACTTAAATTTAACCTATAATGACCCTATAATGTCTTATTCAACCTTATTAAACTAATTTTGAATCTTAATATAGATTTTTTTGTGTCTCATCTAGCTCTTATTTATTTTTAGCTAACTTTTCTTCCAAACATCTAAACGCCTTTTCTTGATCAAAAAATTTCAATATATACTTATTGATCTCATTGAATAAATATGATTATTTCTTATCATACACTTATTTATCAATAATAAGTTTGTTATTTTCTTTCACCATTTTTCATTCATCATTCTTGATCTATGTATTTAGCTCAAGGATGGCTTTCAATTTTTTTTTCAATATGTACTCAAGTTCTATACTCTTTTCTTCATCATCACTATTTGAGGTATCAAAACCAATCTCAACATAAGAAAGGGAGTTAACTTCATTATCCGATTCAATGTTTAAAACATATTATTCCTTATTAATTATAAATCTTATTTTCTTATAACTTGTTTTTTTTATTTCTATTACACCATTTTTTTTGATATTTCTCATCCTCCTCATCAATTTCAGATTCTATAGCCTTCTTCTTTGGAAATTTATTTAAAAAGTGTCCAATTTAATTATAGTTATATCACCTTATTTTTTTCTTACTCCTTCCTCTATTCTTTCACTATCTAAACTTCCATAGCATAAGTTCTATAATATAATTAAAGGCTTCATCATCTTTTTCACTTTTAAAATCACTTGTTTCTACAAAATATTAAACTTTGATCTTTAAATTTATCATAGTTTTAAAGTATCTTGAATTATTTTTAATGGTAGAGGTTTTTATCATCTCATATGTTATGAGAATATTATGAAGTTTATCTAGGGATAGATTTTACCTATATTCTAAGGCTGAAACTTTTAAGTAAAACTTATATAGAATCATCTAGCTTCTCACAAAACCCATGAATATTTTTGATTATCTAATTCAATTTAGTAAAATAGTCATTGACAGTTTCCTCATTATTTGTTTTTTTTTCTTTAAACCCACTCCTACATACTTGCAACTTTGATTTCTTTACTTTGATGTTGCCTTCATAATTACTTCTCATATTTTCCCAAATTTCATTTATAGTTTTAAGTCCCATGAATTTTTTATATACCTTTTTTGATAGAGACATCAATATGGTATTTTGGGATTTTACATCAACTTCCAAATTTCTATTTCCCATGAAGGTCATTGGAGAATCTTCAGCTATGGGTGGAAATCCCACCGTCATGGAATCTATTTCTTCCAAGATAATAGATAGAAGGTAGTGGATCATCTTACTCTTAAATCCATGATAGTTCCTCACATAAATCATTGGAACAAACTTGATGTTTAAAAAATTTAAGTTCTTCATTATGATCTTCTTCTTGTATCTTTCAAAGGGAACCTAGACTCTAACACCACGTGATATCCCATCCCCTTAGAACAAAGAGATCACATAGAGGGGGGGGGGGTGAATCAATAATACCTTTTTATTTTCATGAGTTATTATCTTAAACTTAACCTCTATATTTGGTTAATACCACAATAAAATAAAACTATAATAACTCTCTCTTACCTAATATATAGAAGAAATTAAATAAATACAACACACAATTATTTACAAGGTTTAGTGGTAAAATCATACTCCTTTCCATGGTTGGTTAGTCCCCAAATCCATAGATTATTCACTATAGCCTTTTTATAAATTATAATGGCTATGGGTAGTCATTATCCTATCCCATTATACTTAAAAAACCAAAAAAAAAATCACAAAGTGTTCTAGAAGTAGAGTCTCACTAGAGAATACAAATTCACACTAAGTACTACTGAAGTTTGGAACTACAAAAAGAAAGATCTCTACCATATCTTGGTTAATTTTTTAACCAAATTAATATTATCTTCCTCCATGAATAGAATGAATCACTGATTTTATCATATACATTCCTCTAATAACTTTAAAAACCAATGCTCTTGATTAGTTCTTCTGGTCTTCAAACTCTCTCCATATAATTAACTGTTTGGATCTTCCTCACTACAATAAATACATAGTTATTAAGGTATTCTTCTCCTTCCAATAAAATCCCAAATCCACTCTCCTTGTTTTTCTTATATTATCTTAGATACTTCATAATTATTGAGTTAATAAAACTTATTCCTTCTCTAAAGATTAATATCTCTCACTATAATTCCTTGGTACCTCTCACAAGTTCTACATGCATGGGTTTCAAGTCTCATGCACCATTTTTCTTTATGATATATGTTATTTTCAATAGTATTATAAATATAAAAGGATCTATAGTAAAGAATATTAATTTAATATAACTGAAATCAATATCCATAAATGGAACACATTGAATAATTTTTTGCTTCCAACCAAAAGAATGATCATATAATGACCATTTTGGATTCCCTATTATTATATGTTCACCTCACAAAATATCTTCAGTGTGGACTATATTTTCACATAAAATTACCAAAATTACCTTATACTATGTTATCCTAAAACTAGAAGCTTCAAAAATCTAAGAAAAAACTTATAAAATGAAACTATTTTTATCTACTTCAAAAAATCACCAGAAATAATCTTTATTTATGTATGAAAAACAACACAACAAAAATACAGTCTCGATATTCTTGTTTTAGTTCATGATGCAACATATCTCAATTTAGATTCAACCACTATATCAACCAATATTTCATTTAATATAACAAAATTAATCTTCCGCATCTAAAAAAAAAATCAAAAGTGATTTTTTGATATTCAATTTGTGAATAACAACTTGAGCTTTGACTCATTTAAAATTCCATTATTCTTAAAAAATAATAAAATTTCCTATTCGTTATCAATATACTCAATCAATTGACCACCATATTGAATCACCATTATTTTAGTAATGTTTTAACCACTTATTTTTAATTTTTGAATCATATAAATTGATTTAGTTCTCTAGATATTAAATATAGAAACTTGATCATTTAATCTATAGAAATCATATTTTTTTATGTTTTGATGCTTATGCAGATTGGATTCATGCTTACAAAAATAAGAAACCATATTTAAGAAGACAATGATTCATTCCTACCCAACTAGATGATGTTTACATAGACTAGTTTTATAGTTATGTAGAGAAGAATTAATGCTCACACAACACTAAATGATGCTTTCACAATAGTGGGGTGATGCTTACACAATAATTAATTTTCAATTTTTCCAATTTCTGTAGGTAAATCGATGATTATTCAATATATAGTTCATGTTTACATAGTTTTATATGATTTTTACACACACCATGCCTATTTTTCTTCACAATAGGAAATATAATCTTTACAAAAACCTTGAGATCATCCTAATGGAGTATAAGTGATAACCCTTTCATAAGACATAGATGAACTATATGATTTTGGAATTTATAAAATTCATTAATACTTTTAAATTTTAGAATTCTTAAAATTAATTCCCAACCACTTCAAATGACTTTTTTCCATCTACACTATTCTCAAGATTTCATCTAGGTTCTATTCAACTCACTATTCAACAGCCTTTATATGTGGTAAACTTTGGATGGTTTCTTATGATTTATCACAACTTCAACTAGTATAGAATCTCCCTACTAAATTTATTATTTAAAAATATTACCTAAATGTTATACACAGTACTCCATATCCTTATTATTTGTATTTAATTGATGACCATCTCTCAAATCATCACATCTAAGGGCTGTTTGAATATGTGCACATAGGGTCTTCAAACAAAAGATTCATATGATTCATTATTCACATCACACCTACATATATTAGATTCCTTTTCAATAAAATAACAACTGATCATATTGAAAACAAATACAACTAAACACATGGAAACAATAGAACATAATGGGTATGATTATTTTTACACATATTTTTGTATGTTGTTTTCAGATTTGTAGGAGTATGATGGGGATGTTTTTGGTAGATTGAAAAGACTATAATAAGGATGGTTTTATACATAATTATTTAGAGCTAGTAGATCTTTTAGTGGAGGTGTTTTTTATTCCTCTTTTTATTTAAAGTAGTATATCATGGGGATTTTATGTATGGGAAATTGACTTCTATCATGACATTCAATGCATTTTTATTTATTAATTTATGTTTGGTAATGAATCATATTTGAGTGACTTATAACCTCAATGCTATTTTCCAACCCCTTGTATATTGGAGGTAGGAATAGGGATTCATACTTTATTTCATCACCATCTTAAGAGGAGTCCCTACTATAACACCCCAAATTTTAATATAGTTTTTCCTTATATAATATCCATATTACTGGAAAAAATAACAAACATTAAAAATATGATAATTTTTTAGAAATAAATGAGGGAATATTATTAATGATTTTTAGCGAAGTACGAAATGATGTATATAGGAATGAAAAAGGTTAATGTGATTACCATATAATCATTAAATATATGTATTCATTGGGTATAAATATAACCGATGATTATATTAAAGTTGTTATAAATATTATGTAATTATTATGTATAAGTTACTAATGTATTGAAAATAAAATATTCTACACTTAAAAAAGATATCATCTATGTAATAATTAAAGAATGATAATACATAAATATTAATCATTCATTGAAAATGAAATATTTTTATAATAAAAAAATGTTTTACTAAAATATTATTTTCATTCCTTTAAAAGTTAAATTTATTATATTTAGAGTATGAATTTGATAAAATGGATTTTATATTTGGAATTAGTACATTAAAATTAATTAGGAGATCCAATTTTATTTTTTAACAAAAAATAAGTTATGAAGGTTAAAAGTAATGTAACAATATGGGTTTCCACCCAAGAATTACTTTGACTATACTTATAATTGAATACCTATTTCAGTTTAATTGGATTTATGAGAACTCATTTTAATTAAATGAGATAATTTAGTTTCTAAATTAATGACCACAAAAATATTAAATAGAAATTATATTTTTTAGATAAAAAAGGTAAAACTATAAATTCATCCTTAACAAAATTTTAGATTGAGAAATGAACTTTTCCATTTGGTTTGGAATGGGGATTTATCTTAAGATAATATTTGATGAATATTTGGATGCTTTTAAGGTATTTCACCATTAGTAGAGATAATTTTTAGAGAATGAATAACCGTGATTAAAATTCTATCTTGACTTAGACTCTCCCTACATATATATAGTTTATAGGAAAGGATATGGGGGCTAGGTTTTGGGGGAGTAATTCATCCACCATAGAGATAATCTTCAGATTGAAGGATTATTGTTAAAAAATGATGGATCAACATAGATAAGGTATGGTTATTCAATTTTCATGAATTATTTATGAGATTAAAATTATCTCATCATGTTATATTGTTAAATATTTGAATATGGATATGAAATTTGAGTATGTTTTCCTCTTTATCAACATGATTATAATAGCTAAAGAATCCTATAAATGTGATGCATAGATTATGGGATATTTTTGAGACAGGTTTTAATGAATACAATTATCTCTTCAATTAAAGGGGGTTTTTATTTAAATTATACAAAATAATTTTAGATACATATTCTAGGTGATGAAATTAATATAATTCTTTTGGATTCATTTAAATTGAAAGAATAGATTTAGAGGAAACTTAGAGAGAAATTTTAGGGAAAATTTTAGTTATCTATTGATAATTTTTTTATTTTGATGATTCACCAAGCCTACCATATATATCTTGAAATATCTCAATAATATGAATCTAATTCCATTTAAATTACCTCATTGGAATTATAATTTAATATAAAATTTATAATTTTTTTTAGGAATTCTATATTCTCTCTTAATTTTTAGGAACTTAAATTATAAATTTCATAAAAAAAGACTAGATTTAGATTCAGTAGGTCAAGATATACCAACACATAAAATTTAGTGAAGAATAAAGAAACTCAATATCTAGGTTTCCATTACACATGATAGTGTAAACAAGTCTGATAGAGCAGTATCGATGATGATATATTGTGGTGGTTTCCTTTGCACTCAACCTTTGACTAAGGATAAAGAGAGATGACAGTGAAAATTCCCTTTTCACCCAATAATCTAGGTTTATATTGGTGATTATTCATACATATATCTATTATTAATCACCCATAACTCTATGTTGAGATATACTAAATATTTTCAAGGTTATAGATGAATATGGGTATTCTTCTAGCAACTTCAGTATGGGATAAGTGGATCTAGGTAACCCCTATAAAATAATAGATACAAGAATGAAATAAATGATACTTCACTTGAGTGTTTATAGTATTTATATCCTATAACTCTGGGATCTAATTGGATGAAGATGGACCAAATATTATCTCTTATCCTAACCACAACACTAGGATTGAGAGAACTAGATATACAAATCCAGTTGTGGAGATGCATATTTCCTCAAAAATCTGGATATAAAACTATAGTAGTGGATACATGTATTTAATCTAAATATCATAGATAAGTGAAATTTTTATTTCCTCTAGAATCCAAATTTATGCATCTGGGGTAAATTTTCATGTGGAAAATCTATTAATGGATGTGAGATCAGATGATTATTTTTTGATGTTATTTATATTTCACAACTACTATCCATATGTAGTGTGGATGAGTTTTAAAATCTAGAATATAATATAGAAAAATGGTTAGGGTTATACCTAGGTTATTTTCTCTAATGACTGGGACACCAGATTGAGCTATGAGTTCTTGGTGACACTCTAGTAGGATGTATTCCATGCGGGCCCTTACTATTCATTTCTAAAAGAACATGAATAAATTATAGAAGTGAACACTGTTATTTGGTGAGTGTGATAAAAGTGATATATGGGTAGCTTGATACAAATTTATCATGAATATTTTCATGTTTGATCATATCATTAGGTGATGTTGGTTTTTATACACTTTACTTATTATTTAGGAAAATAAACACTAGATATTAATGGGGTTTTATCACTACTTAAGATGATCATACTGAGTACTATTGCTTACCCATGTAAGTATAATTGTGCATTTTTCAATTTATATCCATGAAAATTAGTAGAAGAAGATTATGGATTATCATGGAGGCTGGAGAGGGATGGTTGTTATGGCAGTCGATGACACGAAGTTCTCATTTCCACGACCACACTCATGCTACCAATGTTCAAGATGAAATCTGATTAGGATGAACCATTATATCTAATGATTTCATTATATTATGTTAAATTATATTATAAATATTTTTTATATATTAATATTTTTTTTATTAATTTATATACCACTTATTTCATGGTGTATTTCATTACATGATAGTAGATAACATGTTATATCTAAAGGATTTTCCTCTCATAATTTTGTGCAAATAACTTAGCACTGGTCACTAACCCTTATCCTAGTATAGGTGAGCCATGGGAGTTCACTTACATGTATACCAATATGTCGTAGATAGGTATAATATTGTTATAATAGATTTTGGAGTTAGGCACATGTGAATATTGGATGGGATAGTTTAGAATAAGTTTATTGTGGGAATATAGCTCATATAGTCATGACAGAGGACTTTGCAAAGGCTGAGAGTGACCAATGTATTCTTAAGAATGACCATTATTGATGGAACATGGACCATACTTTAGTATATAAACCATAATACTAAAGGAGGGGAAATCATGAAACATATATTACAAGTTTATGATTTTGTGATTGATTTTACTGAATCCACCGATAGTTTATGTGGGATATATTGTTGGGAGATTTATCGAAATCCACATAATTTTCTATGATATTGATATAAATATATTGCCTTGGATACATTGGGTGGTGAATTTTGAGATTAGGATCTTACATTGTACATCAGTGGATGTGATGATAACAAGAGATAGAGGTAATAGATGACATGTTGTGGTGTAACTACAAATGTATAATTTCATAATATCCATGTAGAATTTGATAAAAATCTTAATACATAGTGGTATTGATTCCTTATACGATGATATAAGAATCCATCAATTTCTTTTGAATTTATTTCTTTTTTTCCTTGAGTTGATTAAAACATTGAAATCTATTTTACATAATATTTGAGACTCTATAGAGTTTTTTTGTGAATTATAAAGTTATACCATTGTTTTTTCACTAATTATAATTCTACTAATGGGTGTTTTTAATGTTTTGGATCTTTATGATCAAATTATCATAGTGTACTTGAGTATATTTCTAGTTGCGATGCATGTGGTTGTGATGACATTTTCCATAATGGAATGTTTCACTGTTAATAAACATGTGAAATTCTCTAAAATAAGAGTAAGTAGGGAATTTATAGCTTCCAAATTAGGGGAAACCACTTGAGGATATACTATGATGCTTCTCATTCATCTCAATACTATCCATTTACTTGGGTTCTATACAGTTATTGAGAAAGATATATGATGACTAGTGTAGGGATCATAAGAATATGAATGTTAAGTCTTCTAATAACATCATTAGTGTCACTATTATATAGTATGGTGTTATAATAGAGTCTTGGTTAGACCATTTATGTATTGTGAATATGAATGTTGATCAAACAAGTTTTTTGTTAATTTCAATGCATACAAAACCCTCATTTTTTTACTAATAAAGTTATTTTGAGTGAATTTTGGTTTAAACTTTAAATTAAATAAATTATTTTATTCCTAGAATTATTGAAGTCTGTGTTCAGTGTTGGTATTTAAATTGGGTGTAAGAGTCTTCATCTAAGTCTTTTGGTCCTTCATTAAAAATAATTCTGAAATCAATTTTCAGAAAGAGTAGTTAAACATAACGTTGATATCCAACCCCATTTTTGGAACCCCATGTTTTTGTTGAATTTTATGTTTCAGAACCTCAATTTTTATAAGGAGACTCATGTTTAGGTACCAAAAATTTGTTATATACCTAACAAATGTAACCTCAAATTAGTGATATACCTCACGTTAAAAACCATACATTGGTATTGAACTTAATGGTACAGAACTCTACTTTTGGAATCAACCTAATTTAGAATGATCCCCATATTGATCCAATCTTTCATGGGATTTAAATTTAGAATTATTTATAGATTTATACTATGATTTTATTGGAGAAAATATCTCACTAAAATTATTAAAATACTATTTTATAATATCTACAACAACGAATTCATAATGTAAGTTGTGAAGATTTTGGAAGTTTCAATTTATGTTCAATGGACTTTTAAAGAACACAAATTCTATGGTGACTATTTAAGATCTATTCAATATAAATTAATTTAGGCTACTTATTTAGTATTGTTTTTCAAACAATCAAGATATATGTGCATACTTTATTCCAGAGTAAAAAATTTTATTTTTATAAATATATTACTTTGAATAATAATTTCATAACTTTTATGATCACATAAGAGAATTTTTATCTACTGCTATTGTCCAGTCTAAGCCTTCAGATTTAAATTTCATTCTTGTAAGAAAAAAACTCACATCTATATGAATCTATGATAAATATGATATAGTTTTTGGAGTTTATAGGACTAAACTTTGGATACATATGTGTTCTATCTACAACTATTGTGTGTTTGTATTACTACTATGAAAAGGTGGATTTAGCTGTTGTCTCTTTATGTAAATATTTTCTATAGATTTTTAAATTTTATTCCCAAGGACTATAGTTTAGATAAAAACATGTTTAACTAATTAAATATTCATCTATAATTTGTGGAATCCATATCTAAATGATACAATAGATAATTTCTCCAGTAAAATCTAATATTTTATTTTTTTCTAAACACTTGGGTGTTGAGTATTTTAAGTAATAGTGTTACTACTACATAAAGGCCTTGTAAAATCTATTTTAACAAGTTATAGTTTCTTACAATATACTGTCTAGATCCCTTAGAAAAGGACTGACTGTTAAAAATCACCAATATCATGGAAAGAGTGTTGGTGGAGTGGACTAAGGGATCTTTGTGCCTCAAAACACTATAAAAATTTCTTTTCTTATTTTTTCCATTTTTTACTCTATTTAAATAAAAGAGTAAAGATTCTATTTGAAATTAAAAGAAGTATTTCTTTTAAAATTTTCATGTATTTTTAAAAAGGGTACATTTAACTACCCTATTGTGTCATATTAATTACTATCTATGACCAATAATTAGTATCAAATCCTGATCAATATTGAAGATTTATTTTATCCTTTACAATCTTGAGTAAAATATCCATACATGGATTGGTGTCAATGGAAGATCTTAAAGAAGGGATGTGTATGATCAGGACATCATTTTTTAATGGTTAGAATTTTGGATGTTAGAAATATTGCATGATTATATACTTTAAAAATCTTGGATTAAAGGTTTATCTAAAAGATGTAAAGCCTTATGAAATCCCTAAATATTAACTAGAGAAATGAGATTCTACTAAAGAAGCTAAGTATGATCTGAATTCAAGATCTATGAATGTAATTACTTATGGACTTAGACCGGATGAATTCAATCATGCCTCTCAATGCTCTATTACTTTTGAAATATAGTAAACAATTGTTATTATATATAAAGGAACTGATAATGTGAGACACATTTTGTACAATACCACTAAGTTATTTGATACATTTTGTATGTATGAAGGTGAAAGTATCACTAAAATAAATGGAAGAATGGTGGATATTGTCAATGGTATTGCTACTCTTTGAACACCTATACCTGAACCTGATCATGATTTAAAAGTTCTTAGAGATTTACCCTCTAAATGGAATGGAATTTCAGTTACAATTAGAATTTCAATACTGGTTAAAAATATAAATATAAAAGAGTTGATTGGTAATCTAATGATATATGAAACTGAGATTCAAGCAAAAGATGGGGATCATAAAATGGTCAAGAAGGAAAATACCACTCTCAATATTTTTATTCCTAAAGTAGAAAAAAATTCAATGGAGTATGTTATATTCTCTGATGACGAGTCAATTTTTTAGAATTCAGGAGAAGAGTTTCCTCAATTGTCTAGAAGATTCAATAGGATTTATAATAGAAATAAAGGTTTGAAGAATCCATTAAATGACTATTAGAAAAGTAATTATAGACTGAAGGAAATTAGATGCTATGAATGAAAACAGCTGGGAAATATCAAACCTGATTGTACACATCTTAAGGAAATAAGAAATATTGAAAATAAGGAGTAAAATATTTAAATGAAAGCTGATTATCAATAGAAAGGTAAGAAATCCATGAAGACTACCTAGAGTATGTCATAATATTTAAACAATTCCTCTAGTTTTAAATTTGAACTAGAATAATCAAATTAAAAAAAAGTGTTCTTAATGGATTTGATAGATGAGGTACAATCCTATTATTCTCCTATTTCAAATTATTATTTTGAAAAATTATTTTATGATAAATTAATTGAATATTGTTTCATGATATAAGATAAATATGAAACTTTAAAGAAAAGTAATAAATATCTTAAATTTTTTCATAATTCTTCCTTAAGTGAAAAGGATACCATGTTAAAATAGCTTTTGGAATTAAAGGAAAAATAAATTAATATACTTCAATTTGTATTGAGCATGATAGAAAAATTAAATATTTTCTTGCAAAATCAGAATCCTTAAAATAGGGTTCATGTATACTTACCAAGGGGGATTATTATTTAAATCAAATACTAGAAAATAAACTTAAGAAAGAAAAATATAGAATTGGAATTAATGGTTAAAGCCTAAACTGAATAGAAATAATTTTATTATGTGATCAAATAATCTTATCATGTCTAAAGTTATTTTTTTATTATGGTATCAAGGGACACTATGCTAATGTATTCTATTTAAGAAATTCATATATCAATATCATTAAAAATATTTTTTTTCTAGTTACTTATTTAAAGTTATCTCCAGAACTTTTGATAAAAATAAATATTTTTTTCCGAGATCTTTTCTTGATAACATTGTAGGATCCAAAAGTATTTGGGTAGCAATTTTTGTTTGTTTGATATTTTTTATAGGTGAAAAACCATGAGGATAAAAATGATATATGGTATATGAAAAATGGATATTCAATACATATGATTGGATACTTTTATAACTTTAATACACTATTTATAACCATTTTAGTCTTAGTTACCTTTGGTGATAATACTAAAGAGAATTTCATTGGAGTTGGGTCTATAAGAAATCCAAATTCTATTTTGATAAAAAAAAGTTCTCTATGTTAAGGGGTTGAAGCATAGTGTCACGAATCAACCCGGTTCAAACCTGAATCGGTCACTTGATCCAGTCCGCGACATGGCTCGAAGGGCATTCCCAATCCCCACGGGCTGACAACTAGTGCCAGGCACCAAAATTTAATTGGTGGGAATGATTTGGCCCATAAAAAATAAAAAATAAATAAATAAACAATAAATAATAGAACAACAAAACTAAAATTTAGCAGCGGAAAATAAAATGAAACCGAACATACCTCCTTTTGACCCTCCAGGTCACCACCCAACTCAGACTCAAGCCTACTCCAACACCGAGCAACTGAACTAGGAACCTGAATAAGAACTGAACCTACAACCGAAGAATATGATAGGTGTGAGCACCAAGATGCTCAGTAGGGATGCCAAAAATAACCACGGAATATAAGTACTCCCTTTCCCAAAACAATCCAATGACACAAGTTTGAAATAAAAATATAAAAGTAGGGTTTTCACATTTTAAAATAAGCAACATGTTTTTACCATTTAAAAACCCAAAACACCCTACATACCATTTCCAAAATCATTTATCATTTACAAATAAAATCCAAAATATAATACACCAAAGCTGGGATAGAGTAAAACAAGTAAAAAGTGCTAAATAAAAATAAACTAGTGCAATGGAAAGTAAACAAACAATGTAAATAATACAGTAACTATGGGTGATCCTAAACATACCTATAAGACCCCTGGATGTACTCGGTTTCGGAACCACCTGCCGGTGTATGGTGAAGCTCCCAAGTCTATAACGAACTGGCCGCCCTATAACTGACCAATCTAGTGGCAAAGCCTGCCTGGACTAACAAACAATCCAGGGGGTACCAACCCATCTAATCAGGGTTGATCAACAACTGTAACTCAATCATCTAAAAGATGCCCAGGAACCCATGATAGTTACAATAATACTGTGTAAGTAGAAAGGCACTCGCACACGTGAATCATCTCACCACACTTGCCTTCCCCAAACATGGATGATTCTTGTGTGCTCACCCATAAAGAGTTACCCTAGATAGGAGTTCCCCCAAATACACATTCAATCATTTCACATTAACAAAGTGCCAACCGGGCCGTCACACCACATAAGTATTCAAACCATCTTATAAAACACCTTAAGTTGCCAATCGGGCATTCACATTTTCTGAATCACATTGTTTTTAAAAATCACCACCAAATATCACCTTTTAGAAGTAAAATTCCACATGGGATTTCAATTTTACACACCCAAACACATTTACCAAAACAGTTCCAAGTCATTTCTAAAACCATTTCCAAGTATACCATGTCAAATGGGCCTTTAAAATTTTTGAAACCATCTGTGTCCCAAAATTCCCCACTATTAAAATTTTAGATAACACATTCAAAAATCATTTTAAATCAACATTTAATACCAACACACTATTTAGAAATTAAATATTCATTCTAGATGTAAGATAAAGGGAGAGGGAATAGAAAAAAATTGAGAAATCTAGGTTCATGTATAACATCCTTTTCCAACCCACACCAAAACATGTTTCAAACCAAATGACCAAACCTTAAAGGACCCATTACAAACCATGTTTTTCCAAAACACTTCACAAAACCCACCATTTATCATAAAACCATTCTCCACTATCCACATCACTTAGAAATCATAAAACCACCCAAGCGCCACCATAATTTTTTTAAAACATTTTCATACAATCACACAAAGCCATAAAATAACCCAATCAAGCACATTATAATAAGTTCTAAAACCAGCTATTTATCATCTCAACATCTCTAAAGCTATAATTTTCATACCACCCAGTTCTCTCTTTAGAAAAACTATAAAAGATAAATAAACCCCCAAGGCATTTCACACCAATATCTATGAAAACTCATTTTTAGAAAATTAAATGAACTACAAAACAATCTAATAAGATAACCAAGGGTTCCAGGGAGGTACAAATAATATTTGAGAGAAGTTGAAATCATGAAAGTGCCAAGGAATTAATCTAAAAGGGAAAAGTTGGATTCACATACCTTGAACTCATGTGAAGGTTACACAACTTCATCGAAGGCTTAAAAAACACCCCATGATGATCCAAAAACCCAAAACCCTAAGAAAATGAACCACACAACAACCTTAGATTAAGGGTCTACCTTTGGAACAAAAGAGTACTTACCAGAGGGAGATCCGGTCACGTGAGACATCATGCAAGTAGGGAGATGAGGCCAGAGGAGATGCTGCCATTGAAATGTTTGTGCTGGAACGGGGACCAGCGCCAGCTAGTCGTGTGTCGAAGAGAAGGCTGCTAGAAAAATTTTTGCAGAAAGGAGGAGGTTGGGTTCGTCAGAGGCTAGCCGATAAGGGGGAGTGCCATGCCGGATGAGGGGAGGGTCGCTGCTGTTGGAGCAGGCCGAACAGAGGGAAGGTGGGGTGCCGAATGCGGCTCACCTAAGGGAGGATGTTGGCTAGCATAGGAAAAAAAACAGGGCAGCGAGGGGGGGGGGGGGGGTAGCGAGGGGGTGACCAGTTGAGGGAGAGGTCCGTTGAGGGGGTCGAGAGTGGAATAGGGTGAGTACAACATGGGTTAGAGGCACTGTATGAAGGCGAGGTCACTGAGCGAGGGTGCTGGGTGAGGCCGATGGAGGTCAAGGGTGGGCTGGATACAGGCGGAGGGGCGAGCTGGGTTTGAGGAGGCCTGTATGAAAGGTCAGAAGGGGGGTTGGGGCACTGCTGGATGACGCAAATAGGAGGCTGGGCTGGTTGAAACGCCATATAAGTTGGGCGAGAACTAGGAGGGGAGGCTAACACGAGTCCTGGTGCACGAACAGGAAACGAAGGGGGAGGGGGGAACCACACGGGTAGTTAGGGTTAGGATTAGTTTTTTTTCATTCTTATAATAATAGTATTATTACAATAATAATAATAATAATAATAATAATAATAAAACGAAATATATTTGTAATAATAATAATAATAATAATAACAACCCCAAAAATGATAATAATAAGAATAAAAATAATAAAAATAGTAATAATAAAAATTAATAACGATAAAAATAATAACAATAATAACACCTTAGTAATATTAATATTATTAATTAAAAAAAATAACATTATCATTATCACAATTTAAAAATTTAAACATATTTATTTACATAAAACTTTAATTATTTTAATCGCTAGGCATTTGCGCGGGCACCCCGGATGACCATGCAGCTACCGCGCACTATGCGGTGACTGTGCATGAGTCCAAAACCCACTAGAGTTATTAAACATCAAAAAATTTAGACCTGTGCTCAACCCGCACCTTGATGCGGTTGACTGAATCCATGAAATAATAAAATAAAATAAAAATAAAAGTCAGGGTGTGACAATTCTCCCCACCACAATCACTTTATGCCCCCAAAAATTCACCCAGTCGAACAATAGACAAAACAAGAAACCATGTCAGGTTGAAACTGAAAGAAACCACAATATAAGAAAATGGGAGAACATGAGAGGGTTCTCCCCACCACAAGAATTCAACTAGTGAGGAAATTTGACGCCCAAACATATTTCCCCAGGAAGGGGGGTGACGCATGAACTCCCAACCGATCTAAACTAACTTCTACATCACGAGGTGAACAACACCTTCACTAAAATCTAGAACTCTCAACCCAGACCAAAAACCCCTAACACTAGAGAAAAAACACTAAGCAGAACCTACCCCAAGCAGCAAACTTGAGCATAACTACAAACATCGATTCTTATACAGGCACTTACATCTCTAAACGAATACAGCTAAACCGATACTAACTCATACAAGGTCCAAACCCACTTTTAAGAAAAATGCACGATCCTGAAGACCATAATCAGACAAAAAAACTATTTAGATTACAATAGGACATGTCCATCATAACTACATAACAAAAAAAAAGAACTTACAACAATGTAAAAACTTTAACAGTAGAAAAAAACAAGAACAAAAATACTTTAAATGTTCCACCGCCAACATGGAACACAAAAACCAAACCGAGGATTCATACACTTGGTAACTCCTGACTGTGTGAGAGCTTCACCCTAAGACCTGTGGCTGGGGATCTGATGGCTGAAGCATCTCCTACCTCACAATCAGGCACTGAAATCCTCTAGTCACAACGTATTCTTCAGGAGACGCTTCCAGTAAAACTTCTCCAAGTGACCCAGACATCTGCAATAATGACATGTCTTTGGAGGGATGTGACATGACAGTTTCATGTGCCCGAAACGGCCACACTGGTGGCACACCACTGAACGGTCTGACGAACTGGAAGCTAAAACCACTGTAGAAGACTCTTTAGAAATAGGTCCCTCTGGCACACCCTGCTCTCCGGATGGGTAACCTTCATGAGCAATTGGATATGCTAGATTTCCAACCATCTATTCTCTAGAGACCAACTCAGCTAGTAACGCCTCATCCAACAGCTTCTTAAAACAATGGTCCTTAGAAGGGAGGACCCGCTCCTTGATCTCTAGATGAAGACCCCTGATGAAGAGAGAGGTCTTCATCAAATCCTGTGATGCTACCTCTAGATAAAAGGGAACAAGTTCCTTGAAATGGTCAATATATGCTTTCACCGTCCACTGTCCTTGTTGAATACGCATGAGCTCTTCCCTTTTTTTCGTCTCCACCTCTTTAGGTATGAACCATCAGACAAAGATGGATTTAAAGACATCCCATGTTATCCCAACTTGCATTGAAGGCGGGGAAACCAAATCCCATTCATCCAAATATGGACCTTCAAACAAACCTAATACGGCACACACTCTGATAGCTTCAGGATTTCCCAATACCTTGAAGATGCACTTGAACTATTCAAACCACTCTTCTACCTCTAACGGACCCCAATCACCATAAAGGATAGGTAATGTCTAAGAAGAACCAAAAACTAGGCATGACTTATCAGAAACTCTGGGAACCTTTATAGGTGGCATTTTCTGAACGACATATAAAACACAGATCCAATACCAATATCAAGTAGAAGAAATATCATTGAAAGTGATTTCATAAAAAAATGGCCAGTTCAAAAACCAAACAAATACAAACACAACCCAAAATTCCCTTTTCAAAATCCCCTTTTCATTTTAAATTTCAAAAACGCTTTTTTTTTCAAGGACACTTTCCGAATACCAAACCCACATTTCAAACCAAATTCAATTTACAAAAATCATTTCCCCTTTTTAAAGTCCCTTTAGAAAACAAGGTCAAGCCTTTAATTCCAAGTGCACACCCTAGTAATCCATGAACCGTTACACATGTATTCATCTTCTTCCACCCATACAAACCAAAACACACTTCCCATGCATTCCCTCACATGTGAAAACGTTTATAAAGAGTACCCGAGGTTGCACCCAAACCATATCTCTACCAGTTCCAAGCAAACACCAGATTTTTAGACCAAGAGATTTCAGTTTTAAAAATCCATTTCACAAATTTAAATCCATTTAAAAGAAATAATTCTCATTTCAAAACCCATTTTTTATTTTCAAAAGTGCACTTACACCCACAAGAACCAAGAAAACACACAACTTGCATCAAATTCCCTAAGTGAGGGACTAATAGTCATTCTTAACCTGATGACACGGTAGTGGGCCATGCCCCAAGTAAGCGCCAACAACTATGAGGAAATTAAACCATGTACTCGGACTCCACATGGGTCAATACTCCATGTGAAATCATGATGTGACATTGAATTTCCTCTGTTGTCATCCCTCAATCTAAAACATATCATAACGAGATAAGGACTCAATTCCCGAACTACCCCTGGTGACTCGAGGTTCGAAACGAGTGAGGGTTCATGACGTCCTTCCCGTACCTACCTCTCAAGTCCTGACAGTCCTAATATCCATCTACCAGACACCCCAAATAACAAGATCTCATCTGATACCATTTTGTCATGAACCAAACCGGGTCAACCCTAAACTGGTCACCCGAGCCGGTCCGCGACATGGCCCGAAGGGCGTTACCAATCCCCACAGGCTAGAAACTAGTACCAGGCACCAAAATTTAATCGGTGGGAATTATTTGGACCATAAAAAAAATAAAAAATAAATAAACAAGCAAGAAATAACAGAACAGTAAAACTGAAATTTAGCATCGGAAAAGAAAACAAAACCGAACGTACCTCCTTGTGACCCTCTAGGTCACCACCTAACTCAGACTCAAGCCTGCTCCAACACTTAGCAGTTAAACCAGGAATCTGAATAAGAATTGAACCTGCAACTAAAGAATATGATAGGTGTGAGCCCTGAAATGCTAAGTAGGGATGCCAAAAATAACCATGGAATCCAAGTACTCCCTTTCCCAAAACAGTCCAATGACACAAGTTTGAAATAAAAATAAAAAAGTAGGGTTTTCACATTTTAAAATAAGAAACATGTTTTTCCCATTTAAAAACCCAACACACGCTACATACCATTTCCAAAATCATTTATCATTTATAAATAAAATTCAAAACAGAATACACCAAAGCTGGGCTAGAGTAAAACAAGTAAAAAGTGAAAACTAAAAATAAACTAGTGCAATGTAAAGTAAAAAAACAATGTAAATAATCCAATAACCATGGGTGATCCTAAATATCCCTAGAATACCCTTGGATGTACTCAGTTTCAGAACCACCTTTCGGAGTAAGGTGAAGATCCTAAGTCTATTACCAACTGGCCACCATATAACTGACCAATCTAGTGGAAAATCCCACCTGGCCTAATAACCAATCCAGGGGGTACCAACCCATCTAATCAGGTTTGATCAGTTACCTTCACTTGATCATCTAAAAGATGCCCAGGAACCCATGGTGGTTAAAATAATACCATGTAAGTAGGAAGGACCTCGCACGCGTGACTCATCTCACCACACTTGCCTTCCCCAAACACAGACGCTTCCTATGAGTTCACCCATAACGGGTTACCCTAGACAGGAGCACACCCAAATATACATTCAATCATTTCACATTAACAAAGTTCTAACCAGGCTGTCACACCACATAAGTATTCAAACCATCTTTTAAAACACCTTAAGTTTCCAACTGGGCATTCACATTTTTCAAATCACATTCTTTTCAAAAATCACCACCAAACATCACCTTTTAGAAGTACAACGCCACATGGGATTTCAAGTTTACACACCCAAACACATTTACCAAAATGTCCAAGTCATTTCTAAAACCATTTCCAAGTATACCATGTCAAACAAGCCTTTAAATTTTTTGGAACCAACCATGCCCCAAAATGACCCATGGTTCAAATTTTATAGAATACATTCAAAAATCATTTTAAAGCAACATTTAATACCAAAACACTATTTATAAATTAAAGATTCATTCTAGATGGAAGATAAAGGGAGAGTGAAGAGAAAAAATTTGAGAAATCTAGGTTCATGTATAACATCCTTTTCCAACCCACACCAAAACATGTTTCAAACCAAATGACCACACCTTAAAGGACCCATTATAAACCATGTTTTTATAAAACACTTCACAAAACCCACTATTTATCATAAAACCATGATCCACTATCCACCTCACTTAGAAATCATAAAACCACTCGAGTTCCACCATAAAACTCTTTTTAAAATATTTTCATACAATCACACAAAACCATAAAAGAACCCAAACAAACACATCATAATAAGTTCACAAATTGGCTATTTATCATCCCAAAATCGCTAAATCTATACTTTTCATAACCCCCACAGCTCTCTATTTATAATAACTATAGAAGATAAATCAAACCCCTGAAGTGCGATAAAACAAGGAATTTAACACCAATATCCATGAAAACTCATTTTTAGAAAATTAAACAAACTCTAAAACAATATAATAAGATAACCAATGGTTCCATGGAGGTGCGAATAATATTTGAGAGAAGTTGAAAGCATTCCAGTTCGAAGGAATTAATCCGAAAGGGAAAAGTTGGATTCTCCTACCTCGAACTCATGCGAAGGTGACACAACTTCAGCGAAGGCTTGAAAAATACCCCATGAAGATCTTGAAACCCTAAAAACCTAAGAAAACAAACCACACAACAACCTTAGATTAAGGGTCCAGTCGTTTGAGGAACACTACACATGAAAACCTATGGAACAAAAGAGTCCTTACTAGAGGGAGAGCTGGTCGCATGAGACGTCATGCGAGTAGGGAGCTACGGTCAGAGGATATGCTGCCAGCGAGATGTTTGTGCTAGAACGGGGACCAACGTCGACTAGTCATGTTATGAAGAGAAGGCCACAGGATAAAATTTGTCCTAAAGAAGGAGTTCGGGTTCTTCGAAGGTTGTCTAGGAAGGGGGAGTGTTGCGCCAGACAGGGGGAGGGTCACCGCCGCTAGAGAAGGCCAAACGGAGGGAAGGCGGGGCACCAGATACGGCTCACCAGAGGGAGGATGTTGGTAAGAGGAGGAAAAAAAAGGCAGTGAGGGGGGGGGGGGGTAGCGAGGGGTGACTTGGTGAGGGAAAGGTCCGCTGAGGGTGTCGGGAGTGGAAGAGGGTGAGTGCGGCAGGGGCTGGAGGAACTGGATGAAGGCGGGGTCACTGAGTGAGGGTGCTGGGCGAGGCTTGCAGAGGTCAAGGGCGGGTCGGATGCAGGTAGAGGGGTGAGCTGGGTTCGAGGAGGCCTGTACGCAAGGCCAACGAGGGGGTTGGGGCACTGCATTCTGGCATAACCTGGAGGCCGGGCTGGGTGAAACGCCGCAGAAGGAGGGCGAGAATGAGGAGGGGAGGCTGGCATGAGTCCTGGTGCGCAAACAGGAAACAAAGGGGGGTGGGGTGCCGCACAGGTAACTAGGGTTAGGATTAGTTTTTTTTTTCATTCTTATAATAATAGTATTATTACAATAATAATAATAATAAAACCAAAGATAATAGTAGTAATAATAATAATAATAATAACAAAAAAAATTATAATAATAAAAATGATAATAATAAAAACAGTAATAATAAAAATTAATAACAATAAAAAAATAACAATAATAACACCTTAGTAATATTAATATTATTAATTAAAAAAAATAACATTATCATTATCAAAATTTAAACATTTAACCCTATTTATTTACATAAAACTTTATTTATTTTAATCACTAGGAATTTGTGCGGGCAACCGGGCTGACCACGCGGCTACCGCACACTGTGCGGTGACCATGCATGAGTCCGAAACCCACTAGAGTGATTAAACATCAAAAATTTAGACCCGCGCTCAACCCGCACCTTGACGCGGTTGAGGAAAGCCATGAAATAATAAAATAAAAAAAAATAAAATTCGAGCTGTGACACATAGTCTGATAAGTATTTATCAAATCTATGATGTTGTTTTTATAGTTGATTTTTAAAATAACGCATGTTTTATTTTTAATAATAATATAATTAATTTTATATCACCTAGAACATAAAAATGTTTATACTTTGGACCTTAGTTTCTTGTGTAATAAAAATTCTAACTATTTAAATCCTTAAGTGAGTGAATACTAGATATGGCATATAATTCTTGGTCACAATAATATATTTTCCATATCTATGTTATCTAAGAAGAAGTTTGTTTCTAATCTTCCTTGTCTTAAATTTGATGAGAAAAAACTTTGTGATGCATATCAAATGGGAAACCAGAACAAGTCATATTTTAAATCAACCAACAAGATTTCTACATCTAAACCTTTAGAAATTTTCCAAATAGATTTTTTATACTTTATAGAGTAGTAATATTGATTGAGTGATTCTTTTTGTGTGTGTGTTAGTTGATGATTTTTCAAGATTTACTTGGGTTTACTATTTGAAATTTAAAATTGAAGATTTTATGGTTTTATGAGTTTTTGTAAGTTGGTTGAAAATGAAAAATATTAAAAAAATATTTTTATTGAGAATTGATCATGGAGTATAATTTTAGGATCAATAATTTAATTATTTTTACTCAAATATAGGTCTTAAACATTCCTTTTCTTCTCCAAGAACACCTAAAAAATGGAATTCTTGAAATAAGAAACATAACTATATAATAAATGGATAGAACTATGTTAAATGAGTATAGTTTACTTACTTATTTTTTGGATAAATCTATTAATATTGCATGGCATATTATGAATAGATTTTTAATTAGACATTTTCTCAAGAAAACACTCCATGAGTTTTGGAATAATATAAAACCTAAAGTTGGGTACTTTAAAGTTTTATAATGTAAGGTGTATATCTCAAATACTAAGTAAACCTTGGTAAGTTTGATCCAAAATTTGATTAAGAAATATTTATCAGGTATTCCACTACTTCTAAAGAATACAATGTTTAATAAAAAGTGAATAATAGTTGAAGAACTGATTCATGTTAAGTTTTATGTGAGTGATATCTTTGATCATTATAGTACGCAAACATACAAAGTTACTAATTCATTGAATAACCTGAGACATATTTCTTCTATTGTTTAGAATGAATGTAAAATAGAGCATGATCATGGTAAATCCATTTCCAAGGAGAATAAAATTGAAGATATTGAAAGTATATTATCTATAAAACCTAGGAACTTGAATAACCATCCTTTAAAGACCATTATAGGATACCTAGATATAGGAATTAAGACTAGAAGGGATTTTGTAAATTTATTTGAGTTATCTTCTTTTCTATCTCAGTTAGAACCCAAGTTTGTATAATAAGTCTTAAATAATGAGAGTTGGGTAATGTATATGCAAGGGGAGTTAAATTATTTCATAATAAATTTAGTTTGGGTGTTAGTTTATAGGCCCTTGGATCATATAGTAATAGGAAATAAATGGGTCTTTATAAATAAAAAATATGATCAAGGTGTAATTACCAAAAATAATTCTAGGCTAGTTTAAAAATGTTATAATTAGAAGAAAGGTATAGGAAATGTTAAGACCTTTCCCCTATTTATAGGCTTGAATAAATTGGGATACTTTTATCCCATGAATCTTATATGAATTTTAAATTATTCTAGATAGATGTAAAATATTTATAAATGAATATTTAATGGAGGAAGTTTATGTTGAACAACCCCAAAGTTTTGAAAATCCCCATTTTCTTAATTCTGTTTTTAAACTTACAAAATCTATTTAAAATCTTAAATAAGCACCAAGGTCTTGGTATGAAAGGTTGAGTTCTTTTATTTTAGAAAATGGTTTTTTGTAGGACTTAATGATCCTACTATTTTTAAGAAAATATATTCTTTTGATATTTTATTAGTTTAAATCTATGTAGATGATGTTATTTTTTGATTTATAAATCAAAAAATTTGTAATGGTTTTTCAAAACTATTGTAAAAACAGTTTAAAATGAGTATGATAGGAGAACTAAATTTATTTCCTATATTTTAAATCATTCTAAAAGATTTTGGAATTTTTTTGAACCAAAGTAAGTATATTATTTATTTATTAAAAAGGTTTTTACTTGAAAATATCAAGCCATATAAAACCCCTATGTTTATAAATATAAATATTTATTTATATGAGGCTAGTAAACTAGTTGACAAAAAGTTTTATAGATGAATGATTGGTAGTTTGTTATATTTTAATTCTATTAGGTCAAAAATTATGTTTACTATAGTTTATGTGCATGGTTTCAGTCAAATCCAAAAAGAATATCATTTAAAAGGTGTCAAAATATTTTTAGGTATTGAAAAGGAACTATTTATTTATCACTACTCTATCAAAAAACTTATGGGTTTGATTTAATTTAATATTCAAATACTGATTTTGTAAGTTTCAGATTAGATATAAATAGTACTTTAGGAACCTGTAACTTCTTAGGAAAATCCATGCTTTCATGGTCAAGTAAGAAGAAACATTATATTGCATTGCACACTATTGAAGATAGATATAAATCTATTTTTAATTACTATACACATTTGTTGTGGATGAAACATACAATTATAGACTTTGGATTTAATTTTTCTTATGTTCCTATTTTGTGTTATAATACTAGTGCTATGAATATTTCCAAAAATCTTTTAAGTCATTCTAGAACTAAGTATAATGATATTTGATATAATTTTATGAGAGATCATATTAATAAGGTTGATATTTTTTATTATTTAATAATAATGAATATCTTCTTGCTGATATTTTTACTAAAACACTTCTCAATGATTGTTTTGATTTTATTAAGGGCAAGTTAGGTTTATTTGATTTTAAATGAAGATTATCAACATTAATATTTTTTTTGATGATTAGTTAAAAAATAATAGTTCATTTTACTTTATTCATTTTAAATTTTTTATTTAATTTTATTTATTTTATTTGGGTTTTTACTTTTTCTTATTTAAATTTTGCTACATATTATTTTTGAAGTTGCCGTTTTTGCATGTTTTGTTTTAAATCCCTAATCATTACATCAAGTTTTCAGCTCAAGAAACCCAAATGTCACCTAAAACCATTAGAAATATATTTTTCCTCCATAATATTTGAACCGTCAATATTTGATCTATCGATTCCTCAAACCCTAAACTATTAATCACTAATTTGAAATGATGAAGATGAAGAGAACTGTTGAAGCTGGTCCATGTAGTGGAAAGAAGTAGAAAGCTTCAAGTTCTGAGCATTATGGGTTGTAGGGAAAGGTTGTAGATTTTGAATGAATTTTTGAAATAAATATTTTGGTGAATCAAGTGATGAATTATCAATATTGAAAATTTATTTTTTATGGAGGTAATATGGAGTATGTTTTTAAAAGAGAAGTTAAGGATTTATTTGAAAATGTTCAGCGGTGAAAGTGAAGATGTAATTTACTTGAAGGAAGGGGATAAGTAATTTTTGATATCTTCTACATGATGTATTATATGTCCTAGTTACCTCATTAATGTCACTTTAGTTTTAATTTTAAGTCAATTGGTGATTCAGTTCATAAATTATAAGTCATCATGTCTTTTCATTTTGGAACCTCTCAAATAAAGAAGTTGATGATGAGTGATCTCAAGGCTGATTAGAAGGTACTTGAAAAATTTATTCAAACTATTATAGTAACTAGGATTTATAAATTATAGAACATTATCAGTCTAGATATGTACATTAGTTTTATTATGATGAGAAATATAAAGTTTAATTATATCAATATATATTGAGATACATGAAACATTCTAGCAAAAAGGAATCGTGGATGACCTTATATCAGTATGAGAGAATTACATCTCTTGTTCTCTATAATAAATGAGATATTTAATTTAAAAGGATAGGGATAATATGTGATCACAGTAATATCTTATCAACTTGAATCTTGAGATTTTTTTTCTTTTTATGGAGTGTATCCAAAGGAAAGCTTATTCCAGTTCGAGATAAAGTGTATGAGCCCTATGATTTTGAAATTGAGGAGGATAAAATAAGGATTAAGTATAAAAAGTCTATTGAAGATTATTAGAGGAAGTTAGAGAGTCTCTAATTGAGGGTGGTACTGCTATAGTTTGTAGACCTGAGCCTCAGGTGGTTGAATTTATAGTTGGTGCTGCTATTTTGGAATATTTTTTTGTTGGTGATGAAGACATTCCTTCAATTAGAAGGATAAAACAAGTTATAGATTAGAATATAGTTTCCAAATTAAAAGTAGATATTTAGTTTTCAAGGATTTATTAGAAAACATATATTAAGATAGAAGGTGTATATTTTTTAGTTTAAAGATCCTGAAGAAGATATCAACATGTAATAGATGACCTGGTGGTCGAGTTTATTGAAAGAGAAGTTGAAAAGAAAGATCAAGATGAGGAGGAAGGAGTTGAATGAACTAATCATGCCTAGGAGCAACATACCAATCCAACTGATCACTCTTTTGAGAAGCATAGAGTAGAATAAACTCATTCTGTTTCAAAAGAAAGTTTTATAGTCACTATATCCACTAAATTTATTGATAATCAATCAGTTTAATTGGTTAATAAATCTATGGAGAAGTTAGATGCATAATTTGTTGAGAGAGTGAAAGTTATTAGGGATATTATTGAACCATTAGGTGAAGGTTTGGATATTCAACCACTTAGGATGATGGAATAGGTAGAACCCTTGACAAGACATGAGATGAAATCCTCAGATTCTAGAGAGTTAGAATCTAGTTTTAAGGAACATGTTCAAACATTTTCTTCTAGTATGTTTTTTAAATTTTATTTTTTAAGAATTATGTTATTAATATGTATTCAGAACTTGAGAGTTCTAGTAAAAATATTGAAGATTTAAGGAATAAATCCATTTTAAGAGTATATTATGAGTATCTTCAGATTCAATTTCAAAGTTTAAAAGAAAATTCAATTTATATAATAGATTAGGTGCATTGAATAGGAAAATGGAAGATGATTTTGGGAATTTGAAAAGGTGATCTGATGTTCAAATCATATTATAATGATATAAATAACTTTTTGGTATATCAATTTGAGTCTATTAAAGATATCAGTTTAGGACATGGAATATATACTACTTATAGAGTAGTTTCAGGGGATGTTTTACAAAGGATATATCTTTTATCATTAGATATCAGTTCCTTGTATTAGAAATTATAGGATTTATAGTGTGAGAGTGTGACACTGCACATTATTTTATATAATCAACAAGACTTAATTGTTAAATTATCCTATATAGAACCTAGTGTGAAAGATTTTGTTAATAGGTTTGGGAGAATTATAGATATATTTATTCATCATATTGATTTGGTTCATTAATTTTTGAAAGTTAACTTAGCTGAGACTTTAAATTTTATTCATGATTCTCTACATTTGATCAAGGAGATGGATGTGCCTTTAAATTATCATTTCAAGGATTTGATGTAGGTGATTCAGGAAGTTTATCAAACCCTTTGTGATTCTTTAACCTCTACCTCATATTCATTGGAGTCCTAGCCTACTTACATTCCTTAACCTAACCCTTTATTTTCCTTGATCCTTACTTGTTTATAACTCTCTATGTTATCATAAGTTTTTAATGAAATTAATTTCTTGTGACTTTATTTTATCTATAAATTCTAGCTTGTCCATTTCAATTTTCACTTTACTTTCAGTTAAATATTATTCATTTTCTATTATATACAATATTAATAGTGTTTTATTCCATCTTATACTTTCTTTTTGATCTCAATAAATAGGGATAAATCTAGAAAAAAACCAAATTCACATGAAAGTCTCTATGTATTTGACTTACTTATCTTTAATTATCTTTGATAATTATAACTTATAAGTTCTTATGTTTTATGGGTATTGCGATCATCAAAAGGGGGATATTTTTAGGTATATAAATTTTGATCTAACAAGTTTTTCATTAATTTTAATGCTTATAAAAAACCTCATTTGTTTTAATAATAAAGTTACTTTGAGTGAATTTTAGGTTTATACTTTTAATTAAATAAATTATTTTATTCATGGAATTATTGAAGTCTGTGTTCAGTATTCATCTATATATTGTGTGTAAGAATATTATGCTAAGTATTTTGGTAATTCTTTAAAAATAAGATTGGAATAACTATTTAGAAAGAGTAGTTAAACCTAATGTTAGTATCTAACCCCACATTTGGAACTCCACATTTGTGTTGAACATTGTATTTTGGAACCTCAAGATTATAAGGAACCTCACATTTAGGTACCTCATGTTCATTATATACCTAATTAAAGTAACCTTATATTAGTTACATAAATCACCTTAAGAACCAAATGTTGGTATTGAACTTCACATTCTAGAACTCTACTTTTAGAATCATTCTCACATAGAATGATCCCCACTTTGATCTAGTATTCTAAAAGATTTAAATTTTGAATTATTTTGAGATTTCTACTATGATTTTATTGGATAAAATCTCTTGGTAAAACAATTAATATTCTATTTTAGAAGATCCTCAATAAAAAATTTATTTTTTTGAATTATTAATGAAAGTAAAAAAGATTTTGAAAGTTTGAATTTATGTTCAATGAAATTTTTGAGATCATGAATTCTATAGTGAATTTTTTAGATCCGTTAAATCTAAATTAATTTAGGCTAATTATTTATTCTAGTTTTTTTTTCTGATCAAGATATATGTTCATACTTTATTCAAGAGTAAAAACGTTTCTTGGATAAAATATATTTATTTAAAGAATAGTATCTGGAATTTCACAATCTAAGAAGTGAATTTTTATCCATCATTGTGTATTCATTCTAAGCCTTTAGTTTGAAATTTTATTCTTAGAAGAAAAACACTAACTAATATATGAATTTTTGATATAATATCTAATGTTTTTTAGAGTTTAGAGGACTACACTTTGGAGACATACATGTTTTATCCATTGATTCTATGTGTTTTTCATAATATTTTGAAAATGTGAATATATATGTTCTAAATTTATTTGAATATTTTCTATACATTTTAATAGTTTCTTATTGAGGAGTAAAATTTTGAGATATACATGTTTCATTGAATAAGTATTCTTATATTAACTATGACATCCTCATCAGAATGATATAATAGATAATTTCTCCAACCAAATTTAGTATTTTATTTGTTTTTGAACACTCAGGTGCTGAGTCTTTTTAGGATATATGTTAGTCCTATATAAAGGCCTTGTAATTTTTTTTGTAATAAGTTATAGTTGATTACACTCAAATATTAAGATCTATTGGAAACATATCTTTTAGTAAAACTATTTTAAGCTCATGGAGAGAGTGTTGGTAGAGTGAACCAGGGGATCTTTGTTTCTAGAACCACTATAAAATTTATTTTATATATTTTTTATACTTCTCAATCAATTTAAAGAAAATACGATATATTTTCTTTGAAATTCCAAGAGGTATTTATTTTAAAATTTTGGAGATTTATTTTAAAAAAAGGAAACAATTAACACCCATCTTGTATCTTTATAATTTCTATCTCTAACCAACATTAGGGTCATTTGTAAATAGATAAAACCATCTAATTTAGATGTGGTGAAAATGGGTACCAATAAAATTTCAACCCTTGTATTACATGGTTTTAAAATTATAGTGTAAATGCGAGGCTTACTTGACCGTATCTTCCACAGTAGAGTGATGATGAACTCATTGGACATTTCTATTGATATTTAGGAAATATTAAATAACCAAGTAAGCTGGTAAATAAATTATATGGAGATACATAATGAATGAGTGTTATTAATATTATAACCTTCAAGTGTTAGTGTGATAATAGTGGAGAAGATATGTGGTTTGTCTTTTATATTTAATGAGAATTAATAGGTGCTGTATGATCATCTTTTCAAGTGGGAACATGGCTGTGAGTATATAAAAGGATGGTTTTCCTATACTGGATAATGTATGTGAATTATTGCCTAGATTTTTCATTATAATATGGAAATAATATTCAGGGAGATGAAAATACTAGTGTGATGAGATTATTCAATATGGATGGGCGATGTCTCATGAATATGAGATAGAGTCAAGTAGATGTTTTCATTGGATTGGTTGATCATCCATGCTATAATAAGTCCTTTTAAGTAAATTTGTAGTTCTAAACCATATAAAGTGATCAACTATGATTATATTATCTATTATTTCCATTTGAATTTTAATTATTCTACATTTTTTACCTTTAACATTAATAAATTAGGTACTTTTACTTGTTAACCTATCAACCTTTGATCATCAGTTCCTTTTAAAAGTTATAACATACCCTATATTTATTCTAGGTTGAGACTTAGAGTAGGGATTTAAAAATTAATGAAAGTTTTAAGTAATTATTTAAAGGTAATATAATATAGTGATGAACTATTATTGAGATTGTGCAATTTTAATTACTAGTCAGCTTGACCAATGAAGGATGAATTGTTAGGTGGGATTATAAAATTTCCCTGTAAGTATTGTGTGGTTGAGATTATATGGTTTCCTCAAGTTATAATTCACTAAGTATTGATTATTTAGAGTTCTTTTATTAACACATGGTAAATTTTTGATAGGAATATTGTCCATGATCCAATATACATACATAAAAACCTTAGTATTTTTCTTAAATGTGGGGATATTACTTCTTTTTTTTGGGGATGGATAATAAATATTAACAAGATATGAAATAATTTTTTGAGATATCCTCACACATTTAAATAATGATTCCCTAAATATCTTAAATTTTTATGATTGATTAGTTTTATAAGTGGACCCTATTATTTAGTTGTGTGAGAGTACCAATACAGTTAACCCCCATGATGGATTTGTTTTATTGTGTGCATGGGTTTTAGGAATGTGATTTTCATAAAATGTTTAGTTGAAATATAATTTTTTCTTAAAGAAAATTATCATGTTTTCTAGCTTTGCATATATATACATATTATTATAATATGTTAACCTAATATTGTAAAATGTTTTGAGGTAGTTATAGTAGTCTACTATGCCAATCATTGCTTTTTTATTTATTAGTTAAAAATTACATGGAGTATTATTTCTTCATGATGAAATATTGGTGAATGAATTCATTGATAGGTCTATCTCTGGTTTATTTTATTTTTGATTATGAAAATATTAAATGTGGTGATAATATAATAGTAAAGGTTTCCACTCAAGAATTAATTTTCCAATATATATAATTAAACATATATTTTGGTTTAATTTGATTTATTAGAACCCATTTTAATTATATGAAATTATTTAGTAGAAAAATTGATCTTTATAGGAAGATTTAATAAAAAATAATAAATTTTAATTTAAAAGGATAAAACTATGGATTATAATTTAATAGAACATTGGATCAAGAAATGGATTTCACCACTGGGTTTATAATGGGGTGTTTCCTTTAAGATAATATTTTGAGAATTTTCAGATGTTGTTAAGATATTTCACCATTAGTGGTGAGAATTTTTAGAGAATTTATTTTATTAAAATGTTATTTTGACCAAGATCCTACCTATATATTCATATTTTAGAGAAAAGAATATGGATTCTAGGTTTTTGGTAGGAATTAAAGCACCATGGAGGCAACCACCGAATTAAAGGATCATCATTTGAAAATAATGGATCAACATGTCCAAGGCATGGTTCTTTGATTCTAATGTGTTGTTTATGAGTTTAAAATTATCTTTTTATGTTATATTTTTAAATATTTAAATATTCATGTGAAATTTGATTATGTTTTTATCCTTCTCAATACAGTTATAATGGCCCAATAATCTTGTAAATTCAATGTATGGAGTATAATGAAGATGAAATATGGTAAATTACAAGGAACAAGGCTCCATATGTGGATTTAGAGAAGGCATATTCACCAGAGTAGAGATAAATGGACATGGAATATTTGAGAGGGTATGGATTTTCCATCGGTACCAGGCCTGTGCATCTCTGTACATGACAACCAGGTGACCAAACATGCAATGGTGGAGAGATAACATCACGATATTTGCTGGGGAGGGGTAGTTCCAAGTTGTCTTGTTTGTGATGATTTCCTATAAGTCCTAAGGGTCATGTAATGTCTCTTAATCCTTCAGGCCTTTTAAGGGTTCCCCCTCATCCCTTGAAAGGGGCATGATCATAAATACAAATAAAAAAGAGGCGTTTGGGCCATTCATTTATCTGAGATCCATATTCTATATAATTAACAAATCCATTTCCTTCAGATTTATTGAAATATAAACAATGTATTTTAAGGAAACTTAATGTTAAGTTTTAGTTTTGATTTCAAAAATCTATTGATAATTTTTTCATTTAAATGATTCCCTAAACCTACCGTATATCTTTATAAATATATAAATAAGATAAATCTAATGCCTTTGGAAATACCATGATTGGAGTTATAATTTTAGATAAAATTTAGAGTGATGTTTTTAGGAATTATATATATAACATACTCATATTTTATAGTATGTATATTCTTAAATAAATTCAATTTATTCAATATCTTACGTTGCATTCAACACCGAGCTTAAATGAACCATGATATACTATTAAATATTAACATGGATGTTGGAATAGAAATGTGACCATTAGGAATAATAAGTGTCCTTTAGAATAATAACCTCAACTATTAATTTATAAATAAAATTTAGGTATATAATAAATAAAAATATGATATATTTATATTATGGAATAAGTAAATAAATGTTTTAAAAATGATAAATCAAGTGTTGATATTTTTTGCAAAATGTAAATGTTTATTTACAATTTTATAATCAATATAATGATTTAAAAGAAAATTTGTTTTCATAAAATATATTCATAAATTAATATTTTGTTGTATTATAATTATACGATAATTTTATAAGACCATAATTAATTTTCCAAAGTGTCGTAAAATCAGTTATAATATTAAAATCAGTATTTTTTCAACTAAATGATGATTTTATTTACAAATTTAATTTATCATATTTATAAAATTATTTTCATAAAATGGAGTTCATTTTTTAAATCTACATGTTGAAAAATATTTAGGTTTAATTTTTGGTATTTTTTTGAAATAGTTGAATTTTTGGTGAATAGTGAAATATGGTAATTTATGGTATTTAACATTATAAGTTAAATACATGATTTTTTGAGTCATGGATGATGTATTTATAAGGAAATAATCAATTAGTTATAACTCACATGCACTAGTTACTTTACATAGTCATAAGAATCAACACTATTGATAGTCTTGAGCCAAAATAATAAACAAATGAATAAAATAATAAAAAAACACCCCTCTCCTCCCCTATAAATACCATCCCACACCACCTATTCTTCTGACACCTTATAATCCTTGAATATTTTATAAATTATACCTAATTCCATTACCAATCCTCTTTCCCATGTCTATGTCATACTGGTCTTACCAAAAGACCAAATCCAAGTGTCTTAAGGAGGTTCCCAAGGAGACAATATTCAAGAGGTAAAATCCTTCTTCTTTCTCTTTTATTTTATTTTATTTTCTTATCCTATCCTCACATACCCTATAAAAAGTGGAATGATAACTATATTATAATATATATATATACACATTAATTTTGTTATGTTAATGGAATATCTTTAATCAAATCTCCTCTCTCCTCCTTTTATTCTAAAAATGGGAACATCGTCCGTGATGTGTCGATTCACCACCTTCATGGATGATAATTTTTTATTTTCCTTTACCACCTTCAAGGCTGGTCATAAAACCATTATCATGGTTAAATCATAATTTAATATACATATTATAATTTATATCATATTTTGGAACTAATATATAAACCTAATATTAAATAAAACGAAACAAGTTCGTGATGGTCGTAAAAACCACCAAAATAAATTAAAAAATTTTCATCAATGTTTTTTATAATGGATCATCCTAATAATATAATAAATTATATATGAGACCATTTAAACTTATGGAATTTCATTAATACAAAATAATTTCACTTCTGGAGTTTTTCTTCCAATTGAAAAGAACTCCCATAATTATACACAAGGGAACCAACCATAAAACCATGAAACAAACACTCCCAGAACAAAAAAATTAAACACTATAACTAATCATAAATGTAATAAATAAACTTAATAAAATTATAATAAATAAAATATATGTTGAATAGGTTATGAATTAATTAATTAAAGAATCTAATTTGATTATCCAGGACATTAAGTAAAAGTTCACAATACTATTGAACATAAGGTAAGGGGTTTCTCATCTCAATTTTAATTCTATGAGATATATTACTTATTAAAACCTTATTTATTGTGTGTTGTGTATATAATTACTTTAAATATATCATATCATGAATATATTTATCTTCACTTTATTCAATGTTTCATTAGATAATCATTAATTTTATGGGGCATATGGTTTGACTGATTACAAAGTGGTAAGGGTTTTTTGTTTCACTTTAATTCCTATAGGACATATGCCATATTCATCACTTATTTACTTTTATTACTAACCCTTTTATTAAATATCATCAATAATTAAAGATTTAATTAAATATATATATTTATTGTATCATGGATATGATTATTGTCTAAGATATATACCATTTTTACATTCAATGTTTACTTTAAATGTTATTTCAACTGGGAAAATATTGATAAATCTATATCCTCTAATCAATATGGATATTCTGATAAGGAATATTTTTATTGAATTAAATCTATTTATGAAGAATAATTTTTACTTTTAGTAATGGGTGGTACCCAGAATTATATAGCCCCCTTATGCATTGAAAGGTCTCATGATAAAAAATAGTTGGTGAAAAAACCTTTGCATTTGTTTCTAAGAAGAATAAAAAAGGTTTCTACCCATAGAATTAAACCATATTGTGAAAGGTATTGATGATAGTGGTTCATATTCTAGATACATGATGTCTAATAATCAATCATTTCTTTCACCCAGTATTCTGCTATTACTATCCATGGTATTTTCACTATAACAAAATCTATGGATGCATTTTAATTATCAGTTTATTGATTAAATGAAGCATGTTTCTCGGTTATTTACCTTTCTATATTGATTATTACTTATTAGTTATGATTTAGTTATTATCAATTTGTTTTTATTCTATACGTAACCCTTATTGAGAATTTAAGTTTAACTTTTTTTTGTTTTCCTTCCCCATGTTATGAAGATGAAATCTTTGAATAAGTGTCAAGGAAGAAGTTTATTTTCCTTTTTATGTTTTATGTTTAATGACCAATGTAATATGGGAACCAAGTATGTATCTAGTTCTTTAAAACTACTAAAATAATCAATCCTCGGTGATATGATCTCATGTATCTATGCCATTTTAATAAAATAACCACCGAATCTAGGCTTATGGGGTCGGTGTCTTTACAATTAGAATCATAATAGATTTAGTAGAATCCTTGGGAACTAGATGTTAAATAAAAATGTAAATTATAATAATTTATTATATTGAATTTTTTGATCAATACTCATGATGATCATGAGATAACTCAACGCATTCCATTATTTAGTGGTGGATTTAATGGAATAAAGGGATTCAATACATGAAAACAATGTAGGGATTTACCCACTGAGAAAGTCAACACATTTTGTGTTTGAAATGAGAAGATAATGACTATATTAGGAAATATTACTCAGGTTAGGAATAATAATGATACTAAACCTATGTTGGATCATTTTATATGGAAAAGCCTCCATATTTTAATGGGACTACTAATCCAGTGGTAGTTGATCAATGGATCAAGTCCCTTGAAAAGATATTTCTGGAATTGGGATGTGATAAAAGGGAAAAGGTAGTACTAGCGGTATATTGCCTCAAGGGTGATTCTAATAAATGGTGGTAGTTGATCCAGAATACTAAGGAGGAAGATGAAATATAATATATGTAATAGAGAACTTTTAAATACGCATTCTTTATCAAATATTTACCTTTTGAGAAATGAACTGAAATGAAGATAAAATTCATTAGTTTAAATAAAAAGGAAGAAGATATTATTGGAGAGTATGAGGCTACCTTCAAAATACTAGCTAGGTATGATACAAATTATATACATGATTAAGAAAACAATACTGATCATTTCTTTCAAGGACTTAATACAAGTCTTTGAATGAAACTGGATTCTTAAAAATTTTCATCATATGATGAAATAGTATTAAGTGCCATCAAAACAGAGAATGAATTTTCTAGATCCTATATGTTCAAGGGAAATCAAGAGAAAAATATGTATTATTATAACCATGAAAAAGGTAAAGTATCAAAGAATAATAGGGGAATGAAGGAATTCTCATTATGAGAAAATTTTGGAAAGAATCATCTTGGGAAATTCTTGAAAGGCATGGGAGTTTGTTACATGTGCGGAGAAAATGGTCATCAAGCTAATGAATGCATGGGGAAGAAACACATGAATAATGTTCAATGCTTAAACTATAAATAAATTTGTAATTATTCAAACTAATTTCCTATGTTCCATGGGATTATTCCATAAACAAGGCAAATGGGATATGACCAAGCTTATGCGATCACCATAGCTGAAGTATAAGTAACCAATGATGTAATGGAAGGTACATTAATCCAATATTCAAAATTTTCCAATTCTTTACATGATTATGGATCATGTAACGCCCGTGACCCCAGTTACCCAAAGTCGATGCATTATTACTTATCATTGGTATGATCACAAAAGATCATGTCTTGAAAGACCAATTAGTTTAGTAGCCTTGGAATCACTAGATACATTCATAAAGTTTACATTACATCATAAAGTGAAAAACTACAACAACATCTTGTATCCATAGACCACACTCATATCCTCATACTATCCCTCTAGGTCATTCATAAAATTATTCTTCACATCCTGGAAAAAATAAAACATAGAACGAGGTGAGCTCAGATGCCCAGTAAGGATAACAATATAGCAGAAACTTTCATAAATATGCATAAACATTTAAGGCAATGTATAACTAAAACAAAGGCCTTTTAAACTTGAACTTCATCATAATATGGAAAAGATAAAATGAAATAATTCCATTTACTTATTCACATGGATATTCTACTAGTCTAATAATCACATGCAATATCAATAACCACTTTCATAATAATGTAATGCATAATGCCAGACTATCATAACCACATAGTTAAGGCCTTATTCCAAGACTACAAATAAGATTTTGTCAAGGCCTTATGCCAAGACACTAGTTTGTCTCATGAGACCTACCGATGCATCGAGGAGCTATAGCGGGCTCCCCCCCGTCACTTACTAAGTCCAATGCATTCTTCATATGAAAAGTTTGAAACATAACATAAACATTCGTATTAAAACTAGCATACGAAATGTCAATACTTTATCCACAAACCATGAATGGTATAAAAATAGCACATCTACAGTCAAACATAACTCATTCAATACAATATGGAAGATTTTATTGTAATAGATTAACCTAAATCGAGAATAATGAAGGATATTGACATAGATGAAAATAATCATCAAAACTATTTGAGATAAATACCCCCTTTTTCTTGAAAACATTTAAAAGTCACACTACTTGTAAAGAAGCTGTTTTAAAAATAGATTTTTGAATCAAAGTGTCCCATAACACTTTGAAACTTTTAAAAGGAATTTTATTTTTAAAACATTAATTTCCATATAAATAAATCCTTAAAAACATTTTTAAAACATGGACATTAATGAGAAAGATTTAGAATAATAAATCTTTAAAACATTTAAAATGATGTTTTAGTTAGAGTTCATAATCAAAAGAGAGAAACTTGAATACAAATAATTGAGGTAATCAAAACTTTATAATATCATGAGAATAAAGGGATTCATGATATACTATGTCAAAGTACATTATATACACCATATAAAAGTGAATTGGTGTATAACAACAAACAAGTCTCAATGGAATGTAAATTGAGATGAAACGTCTTATAAAGACCGTATCCTTATGTTAAGGACAAATCAATGACATAATTATGTGTGAAAAATATAAATACACTCAATATGATTGGATATTCAATGTAAATCAATCAGAGGACATTCACACATATTCTTGTAAAAACAACACCAATGAATTGGATATTTAACTCAACAAATGGAGATTGAGTTAAAATTACTCTTATCAAGTTCATATCAATGACTTGAGAAATTATCAATGGATTTATTATGTGTATCAAAAGTATATCTACATAAAGGGGAGTGTAAATTATGACATAAGCAAATGAATAGTCATTCCACACATAATCTTGGAGTAAAATAATAAATGAAGTATGCGTAAAGCCGAATGAGTGGAAATTGAAATTTCAAATTCTCTTATCGATTTGGTAACCTAAAAAACATACAACCTTGTAATAAGGATCATACAATGATGATTTAAATATCCATAAATTAAAATATATTACACAATTAATACAATCATGGGAAGTACATACACCACATGCAATAAATAAGTGGTGAACAATGGAAATCTCACGGAATTAAAAGTGAGATAAGAAACCCCTTACTTTGTACTTTTTCCTTGGTAGAGGGTAGTTTAACCTCCTTTATAATGGTGAAATAATTGTTATTTAATTATACAATAATCATATACATTAATATGATATCATATATTATCTTTCAACATTGATTTTTTGATAATATCTTAGTATTATCATCGTTGCGGGTGTTAAAAAATTTGTTTTCCTTTATATTATTTGTTATGTGAGCCATATTTATTATGGATGGGATGTATCTTACTCATATACAGAATTATATCATGTATCTAAACATTATTTTTAATCATAAAATGAAATTTATCCTTGAATGGATATGATGGAGAATGAATCTCATTGCGTTCGTGGAAACGGTAATCCGTACGTACGCACGAGCGACAATATCATTCTTTTGATATTAAAATAATATATAATTGGATGGTATACCATATATAAATAATAATTATCAAGTTATATTTATTATTTAAATTAATTACACATCATTATTATACCCATCCAAATAATAATATATTGAATAACAATTACACCACGACGTGGAGACGGTAGGCCGTATGTACGCACGTATGGTGACATGTAATTCAAAGGATGAATCTAATAATGAATATGATTGTACCATATTTATAATAAAATCATAGTAAATATAATATACTTTATTTATTATTTTAGAATTTAAATAACAAAGAAAGAATAAGTGGAAGAAGAAAGGAACTTGAAAGAGGGTGGTGAAATCATTACCTCTTCTTCGGGTTCTTCCTTTTGATGTGATCAAAAGGGATCCTTAAGTTGGATTTCTGACCAAAGGAGGGCCTTTAGGATGAAGTTAGGGAAGTTTAGAGGATATTTGGGTAGAGTTTTTTTGATACAAATGGATTTGAAGGTGTGAATTAGAGATAAGGGGGAGTGCCCTTTTATAAGAGGGGTGAGGGGCACCTTAGGAAAAGATAGAAATATTATTTTATAACAAATTGATATTCAGTTTATAATGGCTCAAAAGTGACTTATTTTGAGGATAATGTGGGTATGGGTCTAAATAATTTAAACCAATAGATTTTAGACAGGTTTGAGTCACTATATTAACCTTATCATTTATGTTTAACTCTTAGTTAAATAGTTTGACATTTACCATGTCTCTTTGTATTTTTATTTTATTTGGTTAATAAAATTACTATATACAACCAAGAGAACCCCAAGTGGTTCATTAATGATACACCTATAATTACATAAGTCCTTTGGATGAACCATATATTTTTAGGAATAGAATATCAATTAATAATATAATATTTTTTTTAAATACTCTTTTATGTCAAATTTTTCACTATTTAATAATTGATTTTTGTTAAAGTTATAAAAACTTTATTAATTCTAAATAAATTCATTTAATCAATACTAAAATGTCATATTAACCTATAAAATTATTTTAATTCATAAAAAGTCTCAAATTACATTTATTTGGATATTTATAATATCAATTATTTTAGTATTTCATTAATTAGGTAATTGCTGCATCACCATTGTGTCATAAATAAATTAAATTATTTAATGTCTAAAAATTATAAATAAAATAAAATTATGTAGGAAATTGTTTTATATTTCTAATGAATATTTATAATCGAATTTATCTTATGTGTAACCCTATATTAAAAATGTTTTAGTTATTAAACTTTGATTTTAACTCTTTTAACTCTTCTTTGAATTAAATAATAATAAATGTCCTAATCTAATCCAAGTGGATAAAAGAGATTCATATTTTATTCCTAAGGTTTTTATTGGTCGAATTATACTAAAAAATAGAATTATTACATGTGTTATGGTAATAATAATATCATTCTTACCCTTAATTACCCTATTTACATTTAACCGTGGTAAATAAAAGTAAAAAGTCACTATTCACCAAAAAATATTTTTATCTTATTGAACCACATTTTACTCTTTGATATTGATTGTGTCTCTTAGATTTTTGAAATTCCACTCACAGAAGTGGTAAAATTAAGTTTTATGTAAATTTTCAAATTCTCCTAGGAGGTGGGTAAAAGACGGTGAAAAGTTCAATAAAATTTTTATATATATAAAATTATTCTAAACTAAATCCAATGAATTATATTAAAATTATATATGTATTATGTATCTATTTTGACCTTAATTTAATTTAAATAAAATAAATAATTATTTAAATAAAAATTCGGTTTTAAACTATAACTCAGTGTTTTTTCACTATTCATCAAAAATTGAAAGTTTTCAGAAAAATACCAAAAATTCACCGTAAGCTAATTTCGATATTCCGAATCCAAAAATGAAGTCCATTTTGAAATATAAAATTTATAAATTTTCAAAAAGTGGGTATTACTATTCATAACGACTAATTTGATTGGTTGTGGTGTGTTAAGACTCGAAGTTGCGTACAACACACACTACTGTATTATTCAAAGAGGAGCGTAACATGGAATATTGGGGTGTTACATTATCCCTTACTTCAATAAATTGCATCCTCAAAATTTTTAAAATTGGGATTGGTAATATAATGGAAAGTCCCACATCGGAAAAAGAGTCAATAAAACTATCAGTTTAAAAGAAAGAAAGAGAAGTACAAAGGTCACCCAAGATAAACCATACTAGGATTCCATGTAAAAAAACATGGATATGGAAGATAAACTAAGTGTAAAGTTTTGATGGATAGGGATAGAAAAAATGATCAGGAGAAATTTAACAACAAGAAAACCACAAACTTGTGATGGGACAAATGGTCATTAGTCTCTCAGTAGGAAAAGTAAACGGACAAATTTTTTATTTTTTTTTATGTTAAATTACATAAAGATGAGGAATTCATTTATGAGATTGACTAAGAACATAAAGAGATATACTTAATTTTTAAGTAAAGTTTCATTCTTTAATAAATTTCTACTACTAACTCATTTTTAAACGATGAGTATTCAAGAAGACTTGGTCACACTAGAAGAGATAGAATAAACTTCTTATAGAATCACATGATCCACGAAGGATAAACTATATATTTACCTTGTATTTAGAGATTAATCAAAACCAAAACGGTTAGTATAAGATCTGATGATCCCCCAAAAGGATATTCCATTAGAGAAAGAAACACTAATCTTAATTTCTAAAATTTAAACCAACAATACCCCAAGGTTAAATAAATAACATTCAATTTGTCAAAAAATAAAATAAAAAATAAATAGCATTCAATAAAAAATTGTCCTTAAAATACTTCAATATAATCCAAAATAAGATTGAAACCCAAAACTTAGAAGAATTTGGTTATATAGTCTTCCACGTTAAATTGTATCTCCAAATGACATTAACTACTCTTAAAGTCACATACTTAAAAGTAATTAACCTAATCACATATTCTCTATTATAGGTTAATAATTTCCATAAATAACCCAAATCACTATAAATACACAATAAAAACATAGATAAAAATACACCATTACTCCTCAAATGAAATCACATAGTATTCTATTTTCCTTGGGCATATAGTGTTCCCAAAAAAGCGAACATATTCCAAAATAACATTTATCACTTAATCAGCAAATCATTTTCCTATACTAAGGGTATTCATTTGATAAGACATAAGATCCCAAATCAACTTATTATTGATCAATAAAATCATTTAACTAAAAATAATTAGTCACACAAACCAGGGACTTCACGTAGTCTAGTGGTAGGCGATAAATCCCAATCACACTTTGGTTGTGGGTTCAATTCCCACAGCTTTTTCTGACACGATGGGTTGTCACACGGTCTGCGTGTTTTCCATTTTCAAAAACAATATTTTATAACATTACCAAAATGAGATAAATTCCTCAAAATAACCATAACATAATTTAACCACAAATGTTATCTCATACCTTGCATTTTCATCCCAAAATATAATAACTTGTAATTACCTCAAACCCAAAGATCATATAAAACAAAATGGTTATTTATAACTATATCCACAAGAGAAAAGATAAGTCTTCCTCAAATATCATTCTCACATGGAAAACTGAAATCTTACAAATACAAGATAAAATTATTCCAAAGTAATCCCATAAACAAGGAGCACTAATACTTTTAAACATTTCTCCAACCATTTATTTCTACATAGCTTCTTCTTTGACCAAGAAAATATCCTATAGAATAGGGAATTCACTCGGGTAATGGCCAGGTCCCCTATATTTATGGAAAATTACTGTAAGTGGATTCTTGGGACCATTTTTATTTTCTTCCATAGTACTCTTCATTTTTCCTCGGCAATTCTTCAATTTATGTCCTTCTTTCCCACACGTAAAGCATTTCTTTGTTCCATTGAGACACTTTCCTGGGTGTCTTCTTCCATATTTCCTACATGATGGAAATTGAGGATTCTTTTTTCGATGGTCTCTACTACTGGAGCTCTTATCATTCATCACCTTTCTCTTCTTTGATGAGTTCGGGAGTTGGTTAATATATATGTTGTTGATCATATTTTTGGAAAAGTGATTTGGCATGAACACGATATCTTTTACACCTATCAACATTCTATTTTGTTGCTCATTTCCACCACCGTTCCCACCTTGTACATCATTCTCAAAGTTACTATAACTTCCTTGGAATCCATCCATTAACTAAAACCAGAAAGCATTGTGTGAGTGATAGTAGTCATAAAATCATTTAGAGAATATCATGACACCATATTCTTAATTTGAAACACCTTAGGATTAACCAAGGTCATTTATTCTCATATTATATTAAAATACTTCAAATCGGTTTGTAATGAAAATTTAAATTATCCTAATCATATCCCCCGAGAGTGTCGTAACCAAGAGTGAAGTAAGACCCATTGCTGTGCACCGGTTCCCGTTCGAGTCTAGCTCAAAGCGGTGTTTTCAGATTTTACCCCTAGGTACATCTGTTCCAGAGCCACCTCTACCTGCTCGTATCTAGACAGGGATGTATTGCTTGGAAAACTCACAAAATCTATTCAATACCACAATTCTAGGAAGTTCTTCTATACTAATCCTCAAAGTATATCTTAGGGCTATGTTCTCTAATCAGAGTTTATCTAAATCTAGTTTCCAAGGTTTTTACTAAACTTTATCTGATACCAACTGTAACACCCCGACCCCAGTTACCCAGAGTCAGTGCATTATTATGTATCATTGGAATTATCACAAAAGATCAAGTCTCGAAAGACCGATTAGTTTAGTAGCCTTGGAATCACTAGATACATTCATAAAGTTTACATTACATCATAAAGTGAAAAACTACAAAAACATATTGTCTCCATAGACCGCACTCATATCCTCATACTATCCATGTAGGTCATTTATAAAATACTTATTCACATCCTGGGAAAAATAAAACATAGAACGGGGTGAGCTCAGATGCCCAGTAAGGATAACAATATAGCGGAAACTTTCATAAATATGCATAAACATTTAAGGCAATGTATAACTAAAACAAAAGCCTTTTAAACTTGAACTTCATCATAATATGGAAAAGATAAAATGAAATAATTCCATTTACTTATTTACATGTATATTATACTATTCAAATAATCACATGCAATATCAATAACCACTTTTATAATAATGGAATGCATAATGCCAGACTATCATAACCACATAGTCAAGGCCTTGTGCCAAGACTACAAATAAGATTTTGTCAAGGCCTTGTGCCAAGAAACTAGTTTGTCTCATGAGACCTACCGATGCATCGAGGATCTATAGCGGGCTCCCCCCGTCACTTACTAAGACCAATTCATTCCTCATATGAAAAGTTTGAAACATAACATAAACATTCGTATTAAAACTAGCATACGAAATGTCAATACTTTATCCACAAACCATGAATGGTATAAAAACAGCACATCCACAATCAAACATAACTCATTAAATACAATATGGAATATTTTATTGTAATATATTAACCTCAATCAAGAATAATTAAGGATATTGACATAGATGAAAATAATCATCAAAACTATTTGAGATAAATACCCCCTTTTTCTTGAAAAAATTTAAAAGTCACACTACTTGTCAAGAAGACGTTTTAAAAATAGATTTTTGAATCAAAGTTTCCCATACCACTTTGAAACTTTTAAAAGGAATTTTATTTTTAAAACATTAATGTCCATAAAAATAAATCCTTAAAAACATTTTTAAAACATGGACATTAATGAGAAAGATTTAGAATAATAAATCTTTAAAACATTTAAAATAATATTTTAGTTAGAGTTATTAATAAAAAGAGAGACACTTGAATACAAATAATTTAGGTAATCAAAAATTTATAATATCATGAGAATAAAGGGATTCATGATATACTATGTCAAAGTACATTATATACACCATATAAAAGTGAATTGGTGTATAACAACAAAGAAGTCTCAATGGAATGTAAATTGAGATGAAACTTATTATAAAGACCATATCCTTATGTTGAGGATAAATCAACGATATAATTATGTGTGAAAAATATAAATACACTCAATATGATTGGATATTCAGTGTAAATCAATCATAGGACATTCACACATATTCTTGTAAAAACAAAACCAATGAATTGGATATTTAACTCAACAAATGGAGATTGAGTTAAAATTAATCTTATCAAGTTCATATCGATGACTTGAGAAATTATCAATGGAGTGATTATGTGTATCAAAATTATATCCACATAAAGGGGATTGGAAATTATGATATAATCAAATGAATAGTGATTCCACACATAATCTTGGAGTAAAATAATCAATGAAGTATGCGTAAAGCCGAATGAGTGGAAATTGAAATTTCAAATTCCCTTATAGATTTGGTAACTTAAGAAACATACAAACATGTAAGAAGGATCATAAAATGATGATGTAAATATGCATAAATTAAAATATATTACACAATGAATACTATCATGGGAAGTACATACACCACATGCAATAAATAGGTGGTGAACAACGGAAATCTCACAGAATTAAAAGTGAGATAAGAAACCCCTTAGTCAAGGGTAGTTTAATCTCCTGTATAATGGTTAAATAATTGTTATTTAATTATAGAATAATCATATACATTAATATGATATCATATATGATCTTTTAACATTGATTTGTTGATAATATCTTAGTATTATCGTCATTGTAGGTGTTAACAAATTCATTTTCCTTTATATTCTTTATTATGTGAGCCATATTTGTTATGGATGAGATGTATCTTATTCATATCCAGAATGATATAATATCTCTAAAAATTATTTTTAATCATCAAATGAAATTTATTCTTTAATGGATATGATGGGGAATGAATCTCATCGCGTTTGTGGAGACGGTAATCCGTACGTACGAACGAGCGACAACATCATTCTTTTGATATTAAAATAATATATAATTGGATGGTATATCATATATAAAGAATCATTATCATTTTATATTTATTATTTACATGAATTACACATCATTATTATAGACATCCAAATAATAATATATTGAACAACAATTACACCACGACGTGGAGATGGTAGGCCGCACGTATGCACGTATGGTGACATATCATTCAAAGGATTTATAGAATACTGAATATGGTTGTACCATATTTATAATAACATCACCGTATATAGAAGACACTGGATTTATTATTTTATAATGGAAATAACAAAGAAAGAAGAAGTGAAAGAAGAAAGAAACTTGAAAGAGGGTGGTGAAATCATTATCTCTTCTTCGGGTTCTTCCTTTTGAGGTGATCAAAAGGGCTCCTTAAGTTGTATTTATGACCAAAGGAGGGCCTCTAGGATGAAGTGAGGGAAGTTTAGAGGATATTTGGGTAGGGGTTTGCCGAGCCAAATGGATTTTATGGTGTGAATTAGAGATAAGGGGGAGTGACCTTTTATAAGAGGGGTGAAGGGAACCTTAGGAAAAGATAGAAATATTATTTTATAATAAATTAATATTTGGTTTATAATGGCTCCAAAGTGACTTATTTCTAGGATAATGTGGGTATAGGTCTAAATCCTTTCAAACAATAGAATTTAGAGAGGTTTGGGTCACTATATTAACCTTATCATTTATGTTTAACTCTTAGTTAAATAGTTTGACATTTACCATGTCTCTTTGTATTTTTATATTATTTGGTTAATAAACTTACTATATACAACCAAGAAAACCCCAAGTGGTTAATTAATGATACACCTATAATTACATAAGTCCTTTGGATGAACCTTAGATTTTTAGGAATAGAATATCAATTAATAATATAATATTTGTTTTAAATACTCCTTTATGTCAATTTTGACACTATTTAATAATTGATTTTTGTTAAAGTTATAACAAATTTATTAATTCGAACTAAATTCATTTAATCAATCCCTTCATGTCATATTAACCTATAAAATTAGTTTAATTAATAAAAAGTCTCAAATTACATTTATTTGGATATTTATAATATCAATTATTTTAATATTTCATTAATTAGGTAATTACTGCATCATAATTGTGTCATAAATAAATTAAATTATTTAATGTCTAAAAATTATAAATAAAATACAATTATGTAGGAAATATTTTTATATTTCTAATTAATATTTATAATCTAATTTATCTTATGTATAACCCTATATTAAAAATGTTTTAGTTATTAAACTTTGATTTTAACTCTTTTAACTCTTCTTTGAATTAAATAATAATAAATGTCCTAATCTAATCCAAGTGGACCAAATAGGTTCATATTTTATTCCTAAGGTTGTTTTTGGTCGAATTATACTTATCTAATAGAATTAGTACATGTGTTAGGGTAATAATAATATCATTTTTACCCTTAATTACCCTATTTACATTTAACCGTGGTAAATAAAAGTAAAAAGTCACTATTCACCAAAAATTATTTTTATCTTATTGAACCACCTTTTACTCATTGATATTGATCGTGTCTCTTATATTTTTGAAATTACACTCACAGAAGCGGTAAAATTAAGTTTTATGTGAATTTGAAAATTCTCATAGGAGGTGGGTAAAAGACGGTGAAAAGTTCAATAAAATTTTTATATATCTAAAATTATTCTAAACTAAATACAATTAATTTTATTGAACTTATATAGGTATTATGTATCTATTTTGACCTTAATTAAATTTAAATAAAATAAATAATTATTTAAATAAAAATTCGGTTTTAAACTATAACACTTTTTTTTTCACAATTCATCAAAAATTGAAGGTTTTCTGAAAAATACCAAAAATTCACCCTAATATAATTTCGATATTACGAATCCAAAAATGAATTCCATTTTGAAAGATAAAATTTATAAAATTTCAAAAATTGGGTATTACTATTCATAACGGCTAGTTTGATTGGTTGTGGTGTGTTAGAACTCGAAGTTGCGTACAACACATGCTACTGTATTATTCAAAGAGAAGCATACCGTGGAAGCTTGGAGTGTTATAGATCATCAAAATATTTTATATCTACCCAATTTTTTAATAAAATTAGGCAATTCCCTTTTGATTAAATAAGGGAGTTGTCAGTCAAAAATCCCAAGGGAAGTATCATTGCAACAAAAATGAATTGGGAAGTCCCCATTATGACATATAAACATGCTTTATTTGCTGAACTTATCATCATACATATATTTTACTTTGATATAATTGTCAGTATGAACTATATTTTAAAATACGATGTGGAAATTTATTACAAGAAGAAGGAAATTATGATTTGTGAGGAAGATGTAGAATTCCATATCTTTAGAGAAGAAACTTCTTTATCTGATTCTTATATAGACCCACCCCAACATCTCTACTGAATGAAATTCTTGTGTAGAAAGAGAAATAAATATATAGGGACGAGGAAAGTAATCTTCAAATTGATGATGTACCAATTATACAGGAATATATTGATGTATTTTATGAGTAATTACTTAGAAAACCCTCGAAACATGAAGTTTACTTTACCATTACTTTAATCCCTGATGCAAGACCAATATTAAATAATCCTTATTAAATGGAAACTGTGGAATTAGTGAAGTTGAATAAATAACTAGAGGATTTGATTAATAAGGGATTTATTTTCCCTAGTGTTTCTCCATTGGCATACCTTGCTCTCTTTGTTAAGAAGAAAGATGGATCCATGAGACTATGCATTGACTGTAGGAAAATCAATGCAATTACAATAAATAACAAGTATCCCATGACTTTCATTGATGGTTTATTTAATGAAATTCATGGAGATTAATATTTTTTGAAGATTTAACTTTGTTTTCGCTATCATCAATTGGGGGTAAAGAAGGAAGATATTCCGATGATGGCTTTTCGGATGTGGTATGTACATTACGAGTTTACAGTAATGCCATTTGGAAAGACTAATACACCCTCAATTTTAATGGATGTAATGAACATAGTATTAAAGTAATATATTGATGATTTTTTAGTATTCATTGATAATATTATAGTGTATTATAAAAGATATTAATTCCATGAGAACCACTTGCGGATCATTCTTGATACTCTCAGAAGGAAAGAGTTATATGGTAAATTTAGAAAGTGTGAATTATAGATTCAGAAAATTTATTTTCTTGGACATATTGTCTCTAATGATGGAATACCATTTGATCCTGTAAATAAAATGGAAATGAAATAATTTCCAATTCTAATGAACATAATTGAGGTATATAGTTTCATTAGTTTAGCAGGTTACTATTGGTGTTTCGTTCAATTTTTTTCCCGATTGGATAACTTGTTAACCAAGATCACATGTAAATGGGTTAAGTTCGTTTGGACAAAAGAATGTGCATAATGTTTTGAAGAATTTAATAGAATATTATTCAATGCTCTAATTTTGACTCTACCATCCATAAATGATGGGTTTTTGATATACAATGATTCATCAAAGAAAGGAATGGGTCATGTACTTATGAAAAATGATAAAGTTATTGCATATGAATTAAGGCAGTCGAAGACTCATGAACAAAATTATCCAAATCATGATATTGATTTAGAATACCTAATCTTTTCTCTAAATACATGGAGAGACTATATCTATAGTGAAATATTTGAGATATATATTGATTAAAAGAGTTTTAAATACATCTTTACACAGAAAGAACTCAACATGAGGTAAAGAAAATGGATCAAGTTACACAATGATTATGATTTATCAATATAATACCACCCAAAAAAATAAAATAAGGTAGAAGATGCATTAAGAATGAAAGATCATGGACTTCTAACCAAAATGAGGATTGAGAAAGACCCTATGTTCATAGACTTATTAAAGATGGATATGGGAGTTTTTAAGGAAGGGGAAACATACCTCCTTTTTCAAATTATTGTGAAACCATCTTTACTGGAGAAGATAAAAAGTTCTCAATATGATGATGATAATTTTAAAAAGAAAATTAAATCCATTAAGGATGAAAAATTGGTAGAATTTGTGTATGAGGATGGAATTTTGAAATTTGTAAAGAGGTTATGTGTCCCATTAATACATGAGCTAAAAATGTAACTATCAAGATACATAGAGATTTGAAGAGACATTTTTGGTGGAATAATATGTCGTTGGAAATTGCTAACTATGTGTCAAGAAGTTTAGTTTTTCAACAAGTAAAGGTTAAGAGACAACATCCAAGGGGAGTCATGCAACCTATACCTATTCCTATGTGGAATTAGTATGACATTACTATGGACTCCATCACTAGATTACCAAATAACCCTAGAAATAATGATAAAATATGGTTTATTGTTGGTCAACTTACAAAATCAGGACATTTTCTTTCTATAAGGGAAAATTTACCTATTAAAAAACTAGAAATACTCTATTAATGAAGTTGTAAGGCTTCATGGTGCACCACTATCAATTGTGTCTGATCAAGATCCCTATTTTACATTAGAATTCTAGAAGGGTCTTCAAAAGGATTTGGATACTGAGTTTTATTTGAGTACTACTTATCAACCTCAAACCAACAGTTGGTCTGAAAGGACTATTCAAACATTTTAAGACATTTTTAGATCAGGCTCACTTGATTTTCAAGGTATTTGGGATCAATAATTATCTTTGGTAGAGTTTTTATACAATAATATTTTCCATTCTAGCATTCGAATGGCTCCATATGAAGCATTATTTGGAAAGTGATGTCATACTATAAATTGTTGGGATTAAGTTAGTGAGAGGAAACTTATAGGACCCAAACTTATTAAAGAGAAAAAGAAAAAAGTAAATACTATTCAGGATCATATTAAAGCAGCTTAAAGTAGGGAAAAGAGTTATACTAATAATTGGATAAAGGATATGTAATTTCATGTGAGAGATCATGTATTTTTGAAAGTATCTCCATAGAAGGGTGTCATAAGGTTTGGCAAGAAAGGGAAATTGAGCCCTAGGTATATTGGACCATTAAAATTTATGGAAGGAATTGGATCTATAACTTACCGATTTGCAATGCCACTAAGTCTCTCCAAATTTCATGATGTGTTCCATTTATCATTGTTAAATAAGTACATTTCAAACATAACACATGTACTCACCTTTGAAAAAACAGATCTAGAACACAATTTGTCTTACTGTGAAGATCCTATCGATATTATTGGAACTATAGAAGAAATATTGATAAATATGATGAATCAAATGGTAAATTTTCTTCGGTGAAACCATAAAATAGAAGAATCAATGTTTGAACCTGAGGATGTTATGAAGAACCACCCTCATTTGTTTAGAAGGAAATATTCACGAAAAATTTTGAGGATGAAATTTTCAAATGAGGGAAGAATATAACACCCCAAGATATTATGGTATGAATATTCTTAAATAAATTCAATTCATTAGATATTTTATTTTATATACAACACTGAGCTTAAATGAACTGTAATATACAATTAAATATTAACATGGATGTTGGAATAGTAATGTGACCATTAAGAATAGTAATGTGGACATTAGAGTAATAACCTCACCTATGAAAGTATAAATAAAATTTAGGCATCTCATAAATGGAAATACGATATGTTTATATCATATAATAAGTAAATAAATGTTTTAAAAATGATAAATTAAGTGTTGGTATTTTTTGTGAAACATAAATATTTATTTACAATTTTATAATTAATATAATGATTTAAAAGAAAATTTATTTTAATAAAATAGATTCATAAATTAATATTTTGTTTTATTATTATTATAAGATAATTTTATGGTACCATGATTAATTTTTCAAAGTGTCGTAAAATCAGTTATAATATTAAAATCAGCATTTTTTTGAATAAATGATGATTTTAATTAAAAATTAATTTTCTGATATTTATAAATTTATTTTCATAAAATGGATTTCATTTTAAATCTACACATTAAAAAATGGTTAGCGTGATTTTATGATATTTTTCTGAAATAGTTGAATTTTTAGTGAATAGTGAAATATGACAATTTATAGTATTTAACATTATTAGTTAAATACTTTAATTTTTGAGTCATGGTTAGTTCAAAATCAAATGAACTATTTACTGTACTTAGTCATAAGAATCAATACTATTGATAGTCTTATGCCAAAATAAAAAACAAATGAATAAAACAATAAAAAAGACCCCTCTCCTCCCCTATAAATACCACCATCACCACCCCTTATCCTCACACCTTATAAACATTGAAGATTTTATAAATTATCTCCAATTACCTACCCAATTCTCTTACCTATTTCCAAGACCTACTATTCTTACCAAATGACTAAATCCAAGTGTCTTAAGGAGGTTCCCAAGGAGACGATATACAATAGGTAAAATCCTCATTCTTTCTCTTTTATTTTATTTTATTTTCTTATCATCTCCTAAAATACCCTAAAAAAGTGGAATCATAACTCCATTATCACATATATACTATAATTTTATTATGTTAATGGAACATCCATCATCAAATCTCTTCTCTTCTCCTTTTATTCTAAAAATGAAAACAACGTCTATGATGTGCCAATTCACCGCCTTCATGGATGATGATTTTTTGTTTTCCTTTCCCCTTTCAAGTCTGGTCATAAAACCATTATTATGGTTAAATTATATTTTAATATAAATATTATAAGTTATATCATGTTCTATAACCAATATATAAACCTAATATTAAATAACATGACCCAAGTTCATGATTGTCATAAAAACCACCAAAATAAATTAAAAAATTTTCATAAAAATTTTATCTAATAAATCATCCTCATACCATAAAACCAAATGATATATGAGACCATTTAAAATTATGTAATTTCATTAATACTAAATAATTTCACTTCTAGAGTTTTTATTCCTTTTGACAAGAACTCCCATAATTATATAGAAGGGAACTGACCATAAAAACATGAAATAAACGCTCCCAGGACAAAGAAATTAAACATTATAACTCATTAGAATGGCCATAAATTAAATTAATTAAATTATAATAACTCAAATATATTTTTAAAAGGATATGAATTAAGTAATTAATTAATCCAATTTGATTATCTAGAACATTAAGTACAAGTGCAGAACACTTTTGGAAATAAGGTAAGGGGTTTCTCATCTCACTTTTACTTCTTTGAGATATATTCTTTATTCAAACATTATTTATTATGTCTGGTGTAAAAACATCCATTAAATATATCATATAATGAATCTATTTATCTTTATGGCATTCAATGTTTCATTTTATAATAATTAATTTTATGGGGAATACGGTTCGAATGATTACAAAGTGGTAAGGGTTTTTCATCTCACTTTAATTAATGTGGGACATATTCCTTATTCATAACTTATTTACATTGTATACTTCCCCCTTTATATATGATTATCAATCATTGAATATTTCATTAAATATCCATATTTCTTGTATCATGAATATGATTATTGTCTAAGTCATATACTTTTTTTACATACAATGTTTACTTTGAATGTTATTTTAACTGGGGATATATTGATAAATATGTATCCTCTAATAAATATGGATATTTTGATAAGGAATATTGTTATTGAATTAAATATATGTATGAATAATGTTTTGGACTTGCAGTGATGTGTGGGGATCAGAATTATATATCCGTTTGAATCATCAACAGGTCTCATGAGACAAAAAAATTGGCCACAAACCCTTTGCGTTTGTTTCTAAGCAGAATTAGATGAATTTATACCCACAAACTTAAACTATCTTGTGAAAGTACTTGATGATAGTGGTTCATGTGATAGATACATGATTTCTAGTAAGTAATAATTTTCTTCCTTGAGTATTCAGTTATTACCATCCATGATATTTTCACTATGAAAAAAATCTATGGGTGCATTTTCATTCTCAGTTTATTGATTAAAAGAAATATATTTATCAGTTATGTACCTTTCCATATTGATTATTTCTTATTTATTATGCTTCACTTATTATTGATTCATGTTTCTGTTGTACATAACCCTTACTAAGAATTTGATCTCACCATTTTATTTGTTTTCCTTCCCATGGTTATGAAGATGAAATCTTTGAATAAGTGTTAAGGAAGAAATTTATTTTCCTTTGTTACATTCTATGTTTAATTACAAATATAATAATGGAACCATATATATATCAAGTTCTTCAAGAATACTAAACTGATCGATCCTTGGTGATGTGATCTCTTGTATCTATGCCATTTTAATAATATAACCACCGACTATGGGCCACTGGGTTCTGGGTCTTTATAACATATTATCTCTTAATTTTGAGTAACTTAAATTCTAAACTTTATAAACAAATGATAGATCTATATTTTAGAGGTTTATAAGTATCAATACATGAAATTTTATTAATAATAGATACAATATTTATCTATATTTATACTATGCATTGTGCTGTAGTAGTGGTGATGAAGAGACTGATAGAGAATCATCAGTGAGTGAGGACCATTTGATTCATTGATTAGATGGAAGGAAGACAACCACATTATACCTAGGTGATTTAGGTGACTCAATACACTATGGACCATTCAATCCATGTGGCCACATGGTCATGCAGAAGAGTGGTCATGACTTCTAGTTATGAGAACCTTGACCATTTAATCATTTTATCATACCACTGCTAATGATGGGGTGGAGGAATTATATATTTGTGCAGTGTAGACCACAAAATTAATTTGATAAAATAATCAACTATCCATGGAAAAATCATAGAAAATATTAGTGAAGTGTACATCCTTGGCATGTGGGGATTCTACATGGCACCCTTAGATAGGAAAATAATTGTTGGTATTCTTTGGGGAACAAGAATCCTCCAATTCAGATGATGAAAGTTTCATTGGGCTCCTCTCAACATCTCAGATCTAATAGAAGCATGTTTGAAGTATTTTGGAGATGTTTGATAGATGAATTAAGCTAATAATGATCAATTTAATGTGAGAAATTATTATTATTATTAAATAATAAAAATTAAAATTCATTGTTTCCCTTTTTTTAATGATCACAACATCATTTTAATTATGTTTTTAATGGGTTTTATTTTTTATGATAACATTTTATAAAATATGGTAGTTTGATGAAAATTTGGTTAAGTCACTATTGAGAATGTCTCACCGCTAGAAACGAATCACTGTTGAAGATGCGTCACTACAAAAAAACTCACCACTTAGAATGAACTACTGTCACATGATTCATTATTGAGAAGAGACACCATTGATATGATTCAATGTTGAGATGATTCACCATTGGGGTGAGTCACCACTGAGAGAAGTAACTATTGAGACGAGTCATTGTTGAGATGATTCACCATTGAGACGAGTCACCATTGAGATGAGTCACCCTTGAGATGAGTCACCGTTGAGATGGGTCATCATTGAGATGAGTCAATGTTAAGATGATTTACTGTTCATATGAGTCAAATTTGAGATGAGTCACCATTGAGACGAGTCACTATTGAGAATGAGTCACTACTAAGCATGATCTACCACCAGATGACCTACCGCCATCCTGACTCACCATTGGTTCAGATGAATCATAGCCAAATGTCTTTACATAAGATAACTCATCATCAGGATGAGTCACTGTCAGAATGAGTCACTGCCATAGTTCACTTGCCGCCATATTACCCACTGTTGCTAATATGGTATATTTGAAATAAACACTTATAATGTCTATATTATTTAATTTAATGATGATGATTATTTTAATGATTATTATTATTTATTTTAGAAAAAATTAATGTTATGTAAGGAGTTTAGTATGAGGGTTCAATAGACTCGAATTATTATTCTTAAAAGAAGATGCTCTTGCATACTGAAAAAAGTGGTGTGCTGTTTTAGAACTGAGAGTGCATGAATTGCTAAATCAATAAGGATAATCTCTTAAGATCTTATATGAAGTAGTAATACATACATTTTGAATATTAAATAGTGGAACATAAAGAGAATACAAATCTTTTCTATATTCAAAGCAAAGAGATCTTAATATACTCTATTTTACTGTGATTTTTAAAAAAATGACTCAAAATTATCTCCAAGCTACATTTGAGGAGTATCAAGATTTCAGAGTACCTCAGACCAAGAAATACAATCTTTTCTAAATATTTATACTTTCTATTTCTGTTTCTTTCATTTAATTACAAGCCGTTTGTGGTTTACCCAATTTATCGAACACACATTATTACTGTGCTATAGATGGAAGATACAAGATATCTTATATACTCTCTTTTATTTATATACCCATGGTTTTTGTGGAAGAGGTCCCTATTTAGCCTGTTTTTGTTTACTTCCCATGATTATTGTGGAAGAGGTACCTGTATGGCCTGGATAGCTAGTTATCTATTGTGTATATCCGATCCAGGTTGTGGATCAATATTATATTTATATAATTTTCTTAGTAGTGGGTGATTTCTAAGTGGGGGGGATTAGGTCTCAGATTAAGACTGAAGACATTATTTTAATTCTACTATGTGTTTTTTTATTTCAATTCAAATATTTAAACTGAATTTGTTTTAAACTATAAACAAAACCACTAATTTAATATCTGATATTAACTAGTGTTTATATAAGTATTTGATTGAGTAAATTGATTTCAACGTTATAATAATATTCATATTGTTTTAACTGAGATATAATCAATCTTTGATAAATATTTTAAGAGATCAAAACTTATATCGATATGCTATTTTGATTAAGTGGAAAATTTTATTTTAAATTATAGGATTTTATTTAAACTCATTTTAACATAAATTTTTATTGGGTACTCAATTTACCTCTATTGAGATACTCACTCCAACCAAAATTTTGTATCAAAGGTTTTAAAAATATTTTAAACTATGATTTTAATTTCATTTTATAAATTCTAAATTTATGTTAGTTCTAAATTTAGTTATTTAAATGGATAATAGAAAATAAGGTTCTTCTACTAAGAAACCTCCTTTATTTAATGAAAATAACTATGATCAATGGAAAATAAAGATGGAAATTCACATTGAAATCATGGGTTTTGAAATATTGACTATTATAGAGGATAAATATGAGTTATCTTAAACTGATAGAGTTATATGGGATGACGCTACTAAAACCAACTATAAAAATAATTGTAAATACATGGATGATATTTATTATTATTTAAGAGTTGAAGAGTTTAATAGGATATGTACTTGTATAACCGCACATAAAATTTAGGATACATTATCTATTTCTCATAAAGGTACAACCAATGTTAAGGGAATTATATTTAATAATTATACAATTAAATATTATACATTTAAATATTATACATTTAAAATGAAACATGATGGTATTATTTTTGATCTGTATCTCTAGTTCAATGAGATAGTAAACACAATTATTTCCTTATAAAATCTATTTTCAGATGAAGATCAATTTATGTGACTATTGAGATATCTTCCAGAGAGATGGAGAGGAACCTCTATATCTATAAGAGAATCTTGTGACATTAGTAAGATACCTGTAAAGGTGTTGGTTAGAAAGTTAATGATGTACTACTAAGAGATTAAAGATATCCTAGAATAGGAAGATAAACCTAAGAAAAAATCTATAGCCTTCAAGACCACTGCATCAAAATAGAAAGAAAAATTTCAAACTAAAAGATTCATTGAAGAGGAATCACCAACCAAAAAAGATGATAAGATGACCCATCTATCTAGGTTTAATAAATTATATAATAAGAAGAAATTATTTATGAAACCAAGATATAAGGGAAAGTATGATGATATAGGTAATTGTAAGAGAGATTGGAAAATAGATGATAATTCAAATTATATTACCTGTTATAAATGTAAAATAAAAGGACAGGTCAGGGATGATTATCCCAAGTTAAAGTATAAAAATAAGTATAATGATAAGGACAAAAAATATAAAAAAGCAATGAAATCCACCTAGAGATTCTTTGAGGACAAATCTAGTGATTCAGACTCAACTCATGAATAAAATCCTGCCAGAGCAGACACATGCTTCATGAAAAACATGTCTAAGGTATCTAATATATATCCTATACAAAATTCAAATCATTATGGAGATGAATATATTGATGAAAATATAAAAAATGAGAAATTTTTGAATATTTTAATATGATTTAAGATACCTTAAATAAGGTTAATGATAAATAAAAAACATTAAAGAAACAACATGCTTTATATTCAAATATTAAATCTTATTTTTCTATAGAGAAAGAGAAGAATGCTCAATTGTTGAAAGAAAATACTAAAATGAAATGTTCAAATGAGAAGTTAAAGAAATACTTAGAGAGATTCACTAATGTAATAGAAAATATCACTAAAATACTAGGAAAAAAAATTTCACCTAATTATATTACTGGTCTATGTTACTAAACCAAAAAAAGGAGAATTATAAAGAGAACCTTTACTCCTAAATCCAATTATAGAAATTATAATGTAAGTTTTTATTCAAAAATACATAATAAAGTCTTTATTTCCAAGAGTTTATAGTCTAATTATAAGAAAACCATTAATAAAATAAGGGTTCCTAAATCCATAATCACTAAAATATATAGACCCAAGAAAATATGGGTACCAAAATTATTCTCCATATAAACTTTGTTTTGTAGGGGAACTACTTGAAGAGCTCATGTAAAAGTATACATTACCTGGGCAATGGATATTCCTAACTTATTATAGGAGATTAACCAAGCTTCAAGAACTTGATAAAGGTTTATGGTGGACATGTCACCTTTTGTGGTAGTTCTAAAGGAAAAATGACTGGCCTTGTTCAAATTAGTAACTCTAACTCAGTTTTAATTTATAAAGTTTTATTTTTTATGGTTTAAAATAAAATATTCTTAGAATATCAATACTATGTTATGATTGTTTTTATGTGAAATTTGAAAAAAATTCTTGTAATGTTGTTTATTCCAAATTTTTTTAGTGTTTACTACTTTGAGAAATAAAAATTTTATAATGTTAATATTGATTCGTTAATTTAAAAAAATGTTTCTTATTTAAGTTCATTTCATATGAAATCTTGTATTTGGCATAAGAGACAATTCCCCTACAACATTTACTCACTTATAAAGATAAATAGGAAAGAGTTAGTTAACTTTAATTACCAAATGATAAAGTGTGTAACCCCTATCAAAAAGGAAAACAATAAAAACTATCTTTCAAATAAAATAAATAAGTTTCAAATTCTTAACCCCTAGAATTGGTTCACATGGATTTTTTTGGATAATCTAGAGTTTCTAGTTTAAATGGGAAACTCTATTTCATATCCTCATAGATGAATTTTTTAGTTATAATTGGGTGTTCTTTTTATCTCACAAAATTGAAGCCTGCTCTTACTTTATGAGGTATGCTAAATCTTTTGAAAACCTTAGTGGACTTAAGATTAAAACCTTAATAAGTGATCATGGTAGTGAGTATGAAAATCAAGACTTTTAATACTTTTTCTAAAAAAATGGATATAGCCATAATTTATATTCTCTTAGGACCCCTCAGTAGAATGAAGTTATATAAAGGAGAAATAGGACCCTTCAAAAAATTTCTAGGACAATTCTAAATGAATATGAATTAACTATCTAATTTTGGGTAGAGGTTATGAATACATCCTACTATATAATTAACAAAGTTTTAATTAGACAAATATTAAAGAAAAACCCTTATGATATTTGGAATAATAGGAAACCTAAAGTGAATTAATGTATATTTTTTTGTTTCAAAGTATTTATTTTCAACACTATGGATAATCTTGTCAAGTTTCCCTCCAAGTGCGAAGAAGGAATTTTCCTTGGTTATTAAAACTATAGTAAGTCCTATAGGGTGTTCAATAAAATAACTAAGATTGTGGAAGAGTATTTTCATGTCAAGTTTTATGAGATAGATCCACATGATCCTAAGAACACTTTAGAAAACCTTGATGATGATTTCTCAATTATGGACATAAATGGAAAACCATTTGACAATACTGTAAAACATGAAAAAAATCATCTAATTTTGAGGAAATTCCAGAACTAGAACCTGAACCTATATAATACCCTGATTTGACCAAACCTTCTTTTTCAAGAGTTTTTAGGACTCTTAAATACCACCCTATAGATTCTATAGTATGATACTTATATAGAGTTACATATACTAGAGCTTCTCTAAGAAATCAATTTGAACATCAATCATTCTTATCGCATTTTGAACCTCAGAAAATCAATGATGTAAATAATGATGAATTTTGGGTAATGGATATGAAAGAACAAATTAACCAATTTGAAATAATGTTTTGGAAATTGTTGATAGATCTAAAGAAACCTTGACTATTGTCACTAAATGGGCATTTAAAAATAATGTTGATGAATCTGGTACAATAGTAAGGAATAAGGATAGACTACCTATACAAGGGTATAGTTAAGAAGTGGACATAGACTATGAGGAAACCTTTTCACTTGTAGCTAGAATTGAAGACATTAGAAAAATTCTTACCTATGTAGAAATTTTTTATTTAAAACTTTATTAAATGTATGTCAAAAGTGAATTATTAAATGGTTATATAGTTGAGTATGTTTTTTTAATAACCCCCCAATTTTCAAAATCCCCATTTTCCAAATCATTTTTTCAAACTGAAAAAACACTATATAGTTTGAAACAATCTCCTAGAGCTTGTTATGATATGATCAAATATTTTCTTATTTCGAAAGTTTTTTCAAAAGGTATAGATGATTCCAACCTTTTTATAAAAAAAATTTCAAAAGATGTTTTAGTTGTTTAAATCTATGTAGATGATATTATTTTTGGATCTTTGTTTCCGACGCTTTCGCCGGGGCGCGCGCATCCGTCCGTGGAGGACGCGCGGCTGTTGCCCCGCATTCCCGATTTCCAAAGGTGGGCGGCATTCATTCCTTATTCAGGGACGTCTTCTCCTTGATCGAAACGGGATGATGGGATGTCGGTTCTTCCCTCCGTGGATTCCTCCTCGAAGCTCATTACCTAGTCCGGGTCTCCCTCATAGATTTAATACGTTGTTCGTGAATCTCATTCCCGGTGCCATATTGTCATGGACGCCGGTTAATTACACTACTTCCTTCAATACTTTCCATAGGGTCTTGACATGGTAGCGACCTTCGGTCGGAGTAGACGGCAACATCAGGAATGTCGGGGCATCTCTGGGTGCGTGGACATATGGGAAACTGTATTCTTCCTCATAAGAGGGCATCTCAAGGATGCAGAACCCAAGGCGTACATCTGAGGTTTTCCTCAGCTTCCTGTGTTTAACACAGGGTATGTTGCAAGATTAATGTCTAGCAGAGATGGTTACACCAAAGGCTTTCCATCCGAGGTTTTCCTCAGGCATCTTCTGTTTATCACAAGGTAGGCCGTGAGTTTAACGTCTTGCGAAGATGAAATAAGGGTGATCACAACGTCCAATGAGGACGGATCCAAGGTGGTACACTCCCTATAGGGGAAAAGGGTGATGAATCGGGGTGTACACAGAGGACAACGACCTAGAGATATGATGGGGCTTACACGTGGAAAGCGGCCCATGCGCCGCTAGAAGCAGCGAAGAGGTGGATGGCATGATCCCACCGGGATGTGGCGGCCCGGGTGAGAATCAGGATGGGTGGTGGATGGATGAATGAAGTGGAGGGGGAATGAAATGGGACCATCGCAGGGGGCAACAGTGAAGTTGGGCTTGAGCCTTGAAGAGGCTTCCTACGTATCCCCGTGGTAGGGAATCAAAGTCCACATAGTTCGGGATGGTGCCGGTAAACCGACATGAAGCTGGAACTTGGCCCGATGAATATCGTCAGCGAACCAACGTGAAGGTGGACCTTGGTCCAATGGGCATCGTCAGCGTACCGACGTGAAGGTGGACCTTGGTCCGATGGGCATCGTTAGCGTACCGACGTGAAGGTGGACCTTGGTCCGATGGGCATCGTCAGCGTACCGACGTGAAGGTGGACCTTGGTCCGATGGGAATCGTCGGCGTACCGACGTGAAAGTAGACCCGGGGGTCCACTATTGGTGGGCTTGAACCTTGGGAAGGTTTCCTACGTACCATGACTTGACATGGATCAAAATCCTCATAGTTCAGGGAATACAGTTTAACGTCATGCGGGATGATAGTGAACCCTGACGTGAATGAACGATGGGCGGTGGGTGTCGGCGAACCAACGTAAGTGAGGGACCTTGGTCCGATGGGAGTTGAGCTTGAACCTCTGGGAGGATTCCTATGTACCATGCCTTGACATGGATCAAAGACCTCGTAGTTTGGGGTGGTCACAACGGCTTGCCGTCGGACGGGAATTGCAGTTTAACGTCGTGCTGGACGTGGGTAGAACACGACGTGAATTGGATGATGGGTGGGCTTGAACCTCATGGAGGCTTCCTACATACCACGCCTTGACATGGATCAAAGACCTCGTAGTTCATATGAGGCTTTGTCGGTGAACCGACGTGAAAGTGGACCTTGGTCCAATGAGTGGTGGGCTTGAACCTCTGGAAGGCTTCCTACGTACCATGCCTTGACATAGATCAAAGACCTCATAGTTCAGGTGGGAAAGGGTCGCAGCCGCTTACCATTGGACCAGAATGCAGTTTAACGTTGTGCTGGACGGGGGTGAAACCCGACGTGAAAGACGGGTGGGCTTGAACCTCATAGAGGCTTCCTACGTACCATGCCTTAACATGGATCAAAGACCTTGTAGTTCAAAGGAAATGAGTCCATCGGTGAACCGACGTGAAAGTAGACCCGGGGGTCCACTATTGGTGGGCTTGAACCTCATGAAGGCTTCCTACATACCATGCCTTGACATGGATCAAAGTCCTCATAGTTCGCAAGGGAACGCGCAGTTTAACGTTATGCTGGACGGGAATGAGACCCGACGTGGAAGAACGACGGGTGGGCTTGAACCTCGTGGAGGCTTCCTACGTACCATGCCTTGACATGGATCAAAGACCTCATAGTTCAAGGTGGGAAAGGGTCGCAACGGCTTACCATTGGACCAGAATACAGTTTAACGTCATGCTGGACCGGGGTGAGACCCGACGTGAAATGACGGGTGGGCTTGAACCTCATAGAGGCTTCCTACGTACCATGCCTTGACATGGATCAAAGACCTCGTAGTTCAAATAGGATGGGTCGCAATGGCTTACCACTGGACCAGAATGCAGTTTAACATCATGCTGGACCGGGGTGAGACCCGACGTGAATGAATGATGGGTGGGATTGAACCTCGTGGAGGATTCCTACGTACCATGCCTTGACATGGATCAAAGACCTCATAGTTCAAAAGGTTCTCCGGTGAACCGACGTGAAAGTAGACCCGTGGGTCCACTGGCGGTGGGCTTGAACCTCATTTAGGCTTCCTACGTACCATGCCTTGACATGGATCAAAGACCTCGTAGTTCAAAAGGTTCGCCGGTGAACCGACGTGAAAGTAGACCCGTGGGTCCACTGGCGGTGGGCTTGAACCTCATGAAGGCTTCCTACGTACCATGCCTTGACATGGATCAAAGACCTCATAGTTCAAAAGGTTCGCCGGTGAACCGACGTGAAAGTAGACCCGTGGGTCCACTGGCGGTGGGCTTGAACCTCATAGAGGCTTCCTACGTACCATGCCTTGACATGGATCAAAGACCTCGTAGTTCAAAAGGTTCGCCGGTGAACCGATGTGAAATTAGACCCGTGGGTCCACTGGCGGTGGGCTTGAACCTCATGAAGGCTTCCTACGTACCATGCCTTGACATGGATCAAAGTCCTCGTAGTTCGCAAGGGAACGCGCAGTTTAACGTCATGCTGGACGGGAATGAGACCCGACGTGGAAGAATGACGGGTGGGCTTGAACCTCGTGGAGGCTTCCTACGTACCATGCCTTGACATGGATCAAAGACCTCGTAGTTCAAGGTTATGTTCGGGGTCAGGGTCGGTGCTCACTCTAAGCCCACGTGAGTCATGCTCGGTGTGAGAAACAAGAGGTTGCAAGGACCTGACGATCACGTCGCGAAGGGTGCGTCCGTGAGAAGCGAAGAGGGGCTTACGCGTTGAGCGGCCCATGGTGTTGGGACTTACTCCAGGATGGAGGCCCAAAGAGAAGGATGATGATAGTTTTCGGACTTGAGCCTTGAAGAGGCTTCCTACGTACCATGCCTTGACATGGATCAAAGACCACGTAGTTCTTCTGATGACGGATTACCGCCAATTGGTTGGTTTCAACGGCTTACCGCTGGATTGGGTGTGAATGGCTTACCGCTAAATTGGGTCGCAACGGCTTACCGCTGGATAGGGTTGTCAACGGATTACCGCTGAATGGGGGTCGCAACGGCTTACCGCTGGATAGGGTTGTCAACGGCTTACCGCTGAATGGGGGTCGCAACGGCTTACCGCTGGATTGGGTCACAACGGCTTACCGCTGGATGAGGATGTCAACGGCTTACCGCTGAATAGGATCACAACGGCTTACTGCTGGATTGGGTCACAATGGCTTACCGCTGGATGAGGATGTCAACGGCTTACCGCTGCATAGGATCACAAAGGCTTACCGCTGGAAAGGGATATCAACGGATTACCGTTGATTGGGATCACAACAGTGGATGGGGCTTACGCGAGGAAGCTTCCCGGGTGCCACTATGGAGCGGCAATGGTGAATGGGGCTTACGCTAGGAAGCTACCCGAGTGCCACCATGGAGTGGCACTGGTGAATGGGGCTTATGCAAGAAAGCTGCCCGGGTGCCACCAAGGAGTGACACTGGTGAATGGGGCTTATGCATGAAAGCTGCCCGGGTGCCACCAAGGAGTGGCACTGGTGAATGGGGCTTACGCTAGGAAGCTGCCCGGGTGCCACTATGGAGCGGCACTGGTGAATGGGGCTTACGCTAGGAAGCTGCCCGGGTGCCGCTATGGAGCGGCACGGGTGAATGGGGCTTACGCTAGGAAGCTTCCCGGGTGCCGCTATGGAGCAGCACTGGTGAATGGGGCTTACGCTAGGAAGCTGCCCGGGTGCCGCTATGGAGCGGCACTGGTGAATGGGGATTACGCTAGGAAGCTGCCCGTGTGCCGCTAAAGAGCGGCAATGGTGAATGGGGCTTACGCTAGGAAGCTGCCCAGGTGCCGCAATGGAGCAGCACTGGTGAATGGGGCTTACGCTAGGAAGCTGCCCGGGTGCCGCTATGGAGCAACACTGGTGAATGGGGCTTACGCTAGAAAGCTGCCCGGGTGCCGCTATGGAGCGGCACTGGTGAATGGGGCTTACGCTCGGAAGCTGCCCGGGTGCCGCTATGGAGCGGCACTGGTGAATGGGGCTTAGGCTAGGAAGCTGCCCGGGTGCCGCTATGGAGCGGCACTGGTGAATGGGGCTTATGCTAGGAAGCTGCCCGGGTGCCGCTATGGAGCAGCACTGGTGAATGGGGCTTACGCTAGGAAGCTGCCCGGGTGCCGCTATGGAGCAGCACTGGTGAATGGGGCTTACGCTAGGAAGATGCCCGTGTGCCGCTAAAGAGCGACAATGGTGAATGGGGCTTACGCTAGGAAGCTGCCCGGGTGCCACTATGGAGCAGCACTGGTGAATGGGGCTTACGCTAGGAAGCTGCCCGGGTGCCGCTATGGAGCGGCACTGGTGAATGGGGCTTATGCTTGGAAGCTGCCCGGGTGCCGCTATAGAGCGGCACTGGTGAATGGGGCTTACGCTAGGAAGCTTCCCGGGTGCCGCTATGGAGCGACACTGGTGAATGGGGCTTACGCTAGGAAGCTGCCCGGGTGACACTATGGAGCGACACTAGTGAATGGGGCTTACGCTAGGAAGCTGCCCGGGTGCCGCTATGGAGCGGCACTGGTGAATGGGGCTTAGGCTAGGAAGCTGCCCGGGTGCCGCTATGGAGCAACACTGGTGAATGGGGCTTACGCTAGGAAGCTGCCCGGGTGCCGCTATGGAGCGGCACTGGTGAATGGGGATTACGCTAGGAAGCTGCCTGTGTGCCGCTATGGAGCGGCACTGGTGAATGGGGCTTATGCTAGGAAGCTGCCCGGGTGCCGCAATGGAGCGGCACTGGTGAATGGGGCTTACGCTAGGAAGCTGCCCGGGTGCCGCTATGGAGCGACACTGGTGAATGGGGCTTACGCTAGGAAGCTGCCCGGGTGCCGCTATGGAGCGGCACTGGTGAATGGGGATTATGCTAGGAAGCTGCCCCTGTGCCGCTAAAGAGCGGCAATGGTGAATGGGGCTTACGCTAGGAAGCTGCCCGGGTGCCGCTATGGAGCAGCACTGGTGAATGGGGCTTACGCTAGGATGCTGCCCGGGTGCCGCTATGGAGCGGCACTGGTGAATGGGGCTTACGCTAGGAAGCTGCCCAGGTGCCGCTATGGAGCAGCAATGGTGAATGGGGCTTACGCTAGGAAGCTGCCCGTAATATCTTCCTCATGTCTGGCCATGAGGGCATCCCAACTCACTGGTGGGTTGAGGTATGTGCCTATGCGCAAGTGCACAAGCGGGATAACGCCAAGGGCGTTGGAATCAGCCCAAACCAAGGGACAAGAAAAGTGTGAATCACATGCCTGACATTCGGAATGCGATGAGAGTGGCATGGCGATAGAGGATAACTGCTGACCATGTTCGCAACACAACATCCTATCGCGTTAGCCTAAAATGGGGACAAACAAATGAGGGGTCGACTGCTGACCGTATTCGAAACACAGGACCTCAAAGTGTCACCCGAAGCCTTTTGGGGCGTTGGCCCAGGACAGCAGGGGGACAATGGGTCTACCGTCCATACTGTTAGGGGGTCCCTTCAGACTTTGGAAATGGATGCAGATCCGAATGAAGGACCCGCAAAGCGTGGGGTGGAGTGCTGGAATGTTTGAACTGATTCCAACGCTCTTGAAACTATGCCACTGTAAACATGGAATTAGGCATCTTATGCTAGGAGCATAAGGCATCTCTCGTTTAGGGCAAGAGGCATCCTATCATTTGTTAGATAGGGATAATGCTACAGTTTAGAGTCATGTAGGTAGGACTATTGGCATCTCATGCTAGGAGCATAAGGCATCTCTCGTATAGGGCGAGAGGTATCCTATGTTTGGCACATAATGATTACTATAGTTTAGAGTCTTGTAGGTAGGACTATTGGCATCTCATGCTTGGAGCATAAGGCATCTCTCGTATAGGGCGAGAGGCATCCTATGTTTGGCACATAAGGATTACTACAGTTTAGAGTCTTGTAGGTAGGACTATTGGCATCTCATGCTAGGAGCATAAGGCATCTCTCGTATAGGGCGAGAGGAATCCTATGTTAGGAACATAGGGATTACTATAGTTTAGAGTCTTGTAGGTAGGACTATTAGGCAGAAGGTGCCTAGAAATGGTTGGTGTTGGGACTTATGTAAGGGCGGCCCTTTCTGGTTGAACCTGGCATAGGAGCCAAGTGATTGGGTTTGGAGGAGTTGCCTGAGGAATGGTTCGACTCAAGGTACTCGGGGAATTGATGATGAGAACCTCAACTCACGACATAGGAAACAAACGAAGAGGAATACATCAACTCAAGGTGTTTCATGGTGTGTGGAGGAGTGTATCAAATCATGGAATTCCATAGGTTGAAGGTGGGAGCGCAATGGAAAAATCCCGGCATCCCGGCCCGAAAAGTTCACGGTGCGACTCTCCATTTTTCATGGGGGTCTGTGACGGTAGCGAAGGGACCGGCCCGACACTGACCCCGAGCGGGGGTGCGGGGGCGCAGCCCCCGCGGTATGGACCGGTGGGCGCGAAGGTAGGATCCTCGCGAAGGATAGGTCTTCGCGAAGTAGCTTCGCGGAGCATGGCCTCACGGAGCAATGGTCTCTCGCGAAGCTAAGGGGTCTCGCAGAGCTTGGTCTCGCGGAGCAGCATCGCGGAGCATGGGCTTGCATAGCATGGGATCGCGGAGCAAAGGGCTCTCGCGGAGCTTGGTCTCACGGAGCAGCATCGCGGAGCATGGGCTCGCGGAGCAAAGGGCTCTCGCGGAGCTTGGTCTCGCGGAGCAGCATCGCGGAGCATCGGCTCGCGGAGCATAGGCTCGCGGATCCTCCGCTCGCGGAGCAGCAACGCGAAGGAAGCTGCTCGCGGAGCATGTCTTCGCGGAGCCGCAATGCGGAGCTCCGCTCGGCCGCCCAAGGGGCGAAATGGCCGTGGCTGTCCTCCAGGAGAAGGGGGGTTAGCTGGGTATTTATAGGCAGGGGCGCCGCGAAGCAGAACTCCCGCGCTGCCTCAGGAGCTTCGCGGCGTGCTCACAAACGTCAAATTCGTTCGCGGAGAGGTACCGCCTCCGGAGCTTCGCGGCGGCTCGCGAACGTCAAATGGGTTCGCTGAGGATCACCGCCTCTGGAGCTTCGCGACGGCTCGCGAACGTCAAATGCGTTCGTGGAGCATCACCGCCTCTGGAGCTTCGCGGCGGCTCGCGTATGTCAAATGCGTTCGCGGAGGATCACCGCCTCTGGAGCTTCGCGGCAGCTCGCGAACGTCAAATGCATTCGCGGAGCATCACCGCCTCTGGAGCTTTGCGAGGCCGCGATGGTCGGGGCGCTTCGCGGCGGGGCTTCGCGGGACCGCGCTGCACGGGTGCTTCGCATCGGTGCTTCACATTAGTTCTTCGCGAGGGGTCTTCGCGGCGCATCGCAAACGTCAAACGGGTTCGTGGAGCCTCTCGCCTCATTGCTTCGCGGTGGCGCTCCGCGATCACGAAGGGGGGCTTCGCGAATGGGCTTTGCGAACCATATTTCCAGCTCAACTTCAAACGTCCATAACTCCTAATCCGTAACTCCTTTCGGGCCCTACGACCTACCAAATCGAAGCTTGCGAAATGGACTACGATCTTGGATCATGTATGGAAGCATTTGTAAAATTTTGGGGATGCGTTTTCCGGGGTCTACAATCTTCTAAATTTTTTTGTTTACTAATTTTTCTTAGATAATGCAAAATGAATATCAATTACAACATGTACCTATAAATTGTGACAACACAAGTTCTATAAAAATTTATAAGAATCCCATGTATTACTATTGAAAAAAGAACATTGATGTAAGACATCACATTTTGAGTGATCATTTTCAAAAGTATGATATAAATCTTAAATACATTGGAACTAAATATCAGCTTGCTGACATCTTTACTAAGAAATTGAATTTTGAAAAAATTAACTACATCAAACCTGAATTAGGAATGTTAAATTTTAGTTTATCATGAAAATTTTATTACCCACTGTTGGAAATTACCCACCGTTGGATAACGCATCGTTAGATAACCCACCGCTGGATAACCCTCCATTGTAATTAATATTATGTTGTTATTTTTATTTATGGGTTAATTATTTTATCTCCTTTTAATTTAAATTTACCATTTTCAAATCCATTAATGATATAAATTATACCCTTAGTCTAATTTTGATGCACACTCTCACACCTTTTTCAATTCAAAATTTTCCGTGACCCTTCTCTCAGAAGCTTTCACCTCCCCTTGACCTCTTCTAAACCTTCCGAACCATTTTTGATGGTTAGAGTGAAGAAAAAAGCTGAGTCAAATTATGAGGAGTCGTGTCCTACAAATAAGCAAAGAGTATATTCAATTAGAACTATAGTTGAGCTGCAAAACCCGTAGCTAATGAATTGAATAGTGGTTCCTGATAAGGAAGTGAATGTTGAGTGGTTGATTTCGAGTAAATAATTGGTGATAAAAGTGATCAAAGACTATATATGGTTAGAGTAGTTCTCAAATAATGTAAGGCCATTTTATCCTAGGTTAGTGAATCAGTTTTATTAGAATGTTGAGTTTGGTTTTGGGGAGGATAAAGACTAGATTTGAAGTAGGATAAATGGGAAAAAGGTTGTATTTTATTCAAGTGGAAGGGATATATTTCTTAAATTTCTTCATAAATGTGTTTCAAATGATTATCAGGGATCAATAGAAAGTGATAAAAATTATTTTAAATATAATAATTATTTGGATGAGATGACAAGAGATGGGACCTTAAGAAGACTTTTTGCAACTGAGCTTGATGGCGAGTGTTGCTTACTGTTCAAGTTTATTCAACACTTATTATCCTTGAGAAAAGAATATTTTATCACAATTAATTATCAATATGTATATTTTTTATACATCATGAAAAGGGGAGATAAAATCAACCTATGTATGTATTTTATAGTTCACACGATGGATATGTGCAAGAAATATTCCATGTCAAAATCCCTAATTTACCCTAAGTTTATTTCATCCATGTTGGAGGCCAAGGGTTTGGTTGATTAGGAAGAAGAAACTACTATGCAGTGTGGTGATGTTTTCCTAACCAAAGTTATTTTCAAGAGAATTACAATTAATTGGAACCCTTGGTTGAGAAAGTGGATTATTTATGCCGATAATATTTATGAGGAGTTCAATCCTATTGATCACCCTACTAAACTGAAATATTTTGTGGATCCTGGATTGGATCTAGATGTGGTGGTTGTTTACTATGATGAGGATTAGGAAGAAGAGGAGGATACTACTTTAGGTAATGAGGAGAAATAGTTTTTAGTTGAGGAGAGTAGTGACCTGTACATTCCTAAAATCCCTATTATCACTTTTGGTTTGGATAGCCCTCTTAAGTCTCTACCAACTATAGAGACTCTTTTTAGATAAGGACGTGAAGAAGAGGAAATAGAAAAATTAAGAGAAAAAAATATAAGAGTTCCTCTTCCAAATCCTATAAGTAATTTTTTGAGTTATCTGATGATGATAATGGAAGTGATAAATAAAATATAGATAATGAAAATAGAGATGAATAAGAAGATGATGAAGAATAAGATGAAGATGATGATTAATAATATAGAAATGATAAGAATATAGGAGATTGTGATGGATATGGTAGTGATGTTGATTCTAACCAAGATAAGAATTATGATCATGAGATACCTCAATAACATGTTTTTTTCTCCAGGATTGTATGTTTCTTCTAGGTCTGAGGATATATCGATCTTGGTTTGAGATATTGATAAATCTTCAAGGGATGAGTTGGGAGATTTTGTTAAGGGGAGGAATCTCAAAGACTTTTTAGTCACCCTATTGAACCTATTTATGGAGACCATTATGAGCCTATAGTTTTTGAGCCTATATTTTATAATATTATAGTTTTTGATCATGATATTATATCCTCTTCTAGAGTAGGTGTTTTAGTACTTGAATAATGGGATAGTTATCTCTGTTATGTGAGGCTAGGCTTGGACTACCCTGACTCAGATGATGATAGCAGTCCACCAAATCATGACGGACATGCTATTCCAGTTCAAGTAGAGATTGATCCTAAGGGATCAATGGTGGAGCAGATAGATTCTAAAAGGGAGCTTCATAATTTTATTTCATATGTTCATTCTATACCATATCCAATAGAGGTTCCTTTTGGGAGACTTTCTACACCTTAACCTATTGTTGCTCCTGTGTCTATTGATGTTGTTACCAAAGATAACCTAGAGTCTTTCAGGGAATGTATTACTTCTTATTATGATAATATTATGAATAATTAACCTCATTTTCTCACAAATATCAACAATAAAGATTCTATAAATATGTTATATCTTATGATAATCCACATTAATCCCATGATGATACTTCATATTCGATAAATTGAGATGGAGAATAGGAGTTTAACTAATGAGTTGGAGTCCTCGAGGACTATGATAGAGGAGATAAAGACCTATTTTTAAGAGAGTTTGGATACTATGTTGGATATGTTGGATCCTTTGTCTTCAGAAACTTCTAATTCTAGTGATCCACCTCCTTCCTTGGATTTTGAGTTGCTCAGATCAGTTGTTAGAGAGGAGCTTCAAGCTGTTTTAGGTGATGTTCATGATATCCCTTAGGAAAGTTTGAGGCAAATAAGGCATAAAAGTGATAGTGTTTATAATATAGTAAGGTAATGTGTGAATGATATTATAAATTATAGATAAACCATCACAAAGGCAATCAAGTATTACCCGTCTTGAATCTATACTAGTAATGATCTAAACACTCACTTCAAGTTTCTTATGGAAAAAATTCAGTTTCCACCTATTAATAGATCTTTCAAGGAGAAACATAGTCAATTAAAATAATTAACACTTGTTATTAGATTACTAATATAGGATAAGTAGGACTTATTTAGTTCCCTGGAGTGAGTAGGACAAATTATCATAGACTTCATCAATCTGATGAAGCCTTTCTTGCATGTGTTTCAGACTGTAGTGGCCACACATGAGGCCATACCAGTGACTTATCATATAACTCCTCTATCCATTACTCTTGAATATTTCAGACTAGTTATTACTTGAGATCCAAATTAACCTCTTCCTACTCTATTTTATCTTATGATTTTATCTATAGTGGAAGTAGTTTGGAAGCTTCGGCCAATGATCATCAGAAGAATTCCACCTTCTACCCCTATCCCTATAACTACTATTTCTTTCCCCATAGCCTCTACCATTATTACCTTAGTATCTACTTCTATTCCCTATTCCTTTGATAAGTTCTAGTCACCTTATGTTCCAACTACCTAGGATGAGAAGTGATCAAAATTAGGCTTTCTTTTTGATAGGGACTTTTGTATGACTCTTTTTTTTATTTTTTTGGATGGTACTCTGATTACTTTTTTCATTAATAGAATCTATCTTTTTCTTCATATTTTATCTATTTTAATTTACTATTAATTTTTTACTTTTGATAATCCCAAAAGGGGGATAATTATTATGACATTTCTTTTTAATTTATGTTATTCTTTGATACCACAGGTATTTAATTTATTATTTTGATACCATATTCATTAATTATGGGTATTTAATTTGATGATTATGTTATTCTATCATACCATACCTTTATCATTCCTTTGATATACTTTTTCATTTAAAATATTTTATACCATATTAATTTCATAAATATTTTTAAAGTGTTAAGGATATCTATTTAATCCAAAGTTTATTTCATACATGGTTTCTAAAATTCCATGATTTGTGATCATCAAAAAGGGGGAGATTATTGGAACCCTTGTTTTAATGATAACAACACCATGTTAATTATGTTTTTAATGGGTTTTATGTTTTATGATAGAATTTTATAAAATAAGACATTTTGAATTTTTTTTGGTTAAGTCACCATTGAGAATATCTCACCATCAGAAAAGAATCACCATTGAATACGAGTCACCACCTAAAAAGAGTCACTATTGATAATGAACTTCCATCACATGAGTCACCATTGAGAAAATTCACAATTGATATGAGTCAACATTGAGATGAGTTGAGATAATTCAATTTTGAGATGATTCACCATTGAGATGATTCACCATTGAGGTGATTCACCATTGAGAGGAGTCACTGTTAAGATGAGTCACCGTTGAGAAGAGTCACCATTGAGTCGAGTCACCATTGAGATGAGTCACCATTGAGATGAGTCACCATTGAGATGAGTCACTATTGAGATGAGTCACCACTGAGATGAGACACCATTGAGATGAGTCTCTGTTGAGAAGAGTCACCATTGAGACAAGTCACCATTGAGAATGATTCACTAATGAGCATGACCTACCAATAGATGACCTACCTCTAGCCTGAATCACTATTGGTTTAGATGAATCACTACCAAATGTTTTTCCATCAGATGACTCACTGTCAAGATGAGTCACCATTAGGATGAGTCATCATCAAAATGAGTCACTACTAAAGTTCACTTCCCGATAGATTACCCACCATTGCTAATATGGGACATTTGAATTAAATACTTATAATGGATATATTACTGAATTTAATGCTGATAATTATATTAATGATTATTATTATATATTTTAGGGATAATTAAAGTTATTTTAGGATTTTATTATGAGGTTTTAATTGATATAAATGATTATTCTTAAAAGTGTACACTCTTACATGATGAAAAAACATGGTTACTGTGTTAGAACTGAGAGTCCACGACTTGCTAAATCAAGGGGATTCATCTCTCAAGAGCTTACACAAAGCATTCATACATACATTTAAACTTGGAAATAGTAGAACACACATAGAATACAAATACTTTCTATATTTATAATAAAGAGAGATTATGATACTCTATTTTACTATGATTTTCAGAAAAACAGATCGAGCTTCTCTCTAAGATGAATCTAAGGAGTCTCAAGATTAAAGATCACATCAGACCTAGAAACACAATATTTTCTACAATTTTATACTTTATCATTCTACTTGTTTAATTTAATTATGATCAGTGTGTGGTTTACCCTATTTATTCAATACACACTATTCCTGTGCTATAACTAGAAGATAAAATATATCTTATATATTCTTTTTTATCTATATACCCACAATGTTTTTGGAAGAAGTACCTATATGTACTATGTTTGTTTAATTCCCATGATTATTGTGGAAGAGGTTACATAGTCTGGACAGCTGGTTAGATATTTTATATACCTGAGCTAGATTGTGGATCAAGATTATATTTATAGAATCTTATTGGTAGTGGGTGATTTCTAAGTGGAGGTGATTAATACTTGGATTAAGATTGAGACCATTGTTTTAACTTTTCTGTGTGTTTTGTTTTGTTTAATTTCAATTATTTAAACTAATTTTTTTGAACTCTAAAAAAAACCACTACTTTGATAGTTAATATTAAATAGTGTTTATATAAGTATTTTATTGAGTAAATTTATTTTAAAATCTATAATTATATTCATATTGTTTTAACTGATAAATAATCACTCTTTGAGAAATATTTTAAAAGGTTAGAACTTATATAGATCTACTATTTTTATTAATTGGGAACTTTTATTTAAAATTGGGGATTTTTTTTAAATTTCTTTTTAACATAATTTTTTATTGGGTACTCAATTCACCCCACTCTTGAGATACTCAGTCCGACTAAAAACTTGATAAAGAAAAATAGTAAAATTAATGATTGGTTTTAGTCATTGAAATTTAATTTGATGAAGTTAATGGACTCAATAGGATGTTAATTATTAATTGTAAGGTCAAAATTTATTCTATGTTAATTACATATGATATTATTATTCGTAGATAATAAAAATGTATAATTGGATATTGTGAAAATTTGAAATAATATCTTGAAATAATTATGATGGAGAGATAAATACTCAGGAAAGATTTAAATTAATACATGTTGATAATCTAAATGTTATGATAAATTGTTAAACCTAGTAATGAAATGAAATCATTAAACTTTAAAATTATTTTTTCTAAGGGTATATTGAAAAAACCAAATGAGTTTGAAAATTAATTCCAGTTAAATTAATTTTAAATAATGATCATATATAAATGGAATGGATAAGAATAATGCAGTGAAGAAAAAATTATTACAAATAAAAGGAAATGAAAGATTAATATTATTACATTTAAGATAATGATGAAAAAACAATACTATAGTGAGTTAATTACTTGATTAAATGGTAATTTTATAGAAGACTATTGATTAATAAAACATGTCATTAAGGATAAAAATATAAGGAGTTTACTTGATGATATAAATTTATTCATCTATATCAATACATTCCATTTGTTGAATCCTACAAATATAGATCAATAAGTTGAGTTTAATGGCTTTTAATGATGAATAATTTTTCAATTCATTAAAGGAAATAAAAAAAATATGTATTATTAATAAATAAAATTTTCCTATAAGGATTAATTACCATCTTGAAGGAATTAAAAGTACCAAATAAATGTATTATAATTATGAGAAATATAATGAGTATGGTGACATAGATTTAAAGACCAAGGTAGTAGAATAATTTTGATAAAGATTTAGGTATGTTATGTGAATGATTGAGAAATATAATGGAAGTAACTTTGGTTACTTTAAATGACACAAATTTAATTCAAATCATGGAAACTAATATTGACATAGTTTAGAAGTTACAAATAGATAATTTAATTGCATAATTTATTAATTATTGAATTATTACTATTATATTATAATGATATTAGCATGTGGAATCCCATTTAGGATGTTATGACATTATAGTGCTATTATATATAGGGTTCCTTATAACAGATAAGAGGATACTTGATTATGAATGTGGTGATTATTTTGTATACATATCTACCTTTATATGTGATATAACTTGTGATAAATGGATGTTGATAGAGACAAGATACTATGATGGTTTTATTTACACTCACTCTCCAAATTGGGAAAGAGTGATATGATAGAGACCATACCCTTATCACCCACTGATCCGGGTAGAGAATGGAAATGAATTATACATATATCTATCCTTACTCACCCCCAACTCTAGGATAAGGAATACTGGATATTAGCTAAGAGATAGTTAGATATGGACATTCTTCCAACATCTCTGATATGGGATAGGTGGATATGGACAGTTCCTTAAGTATTCTAGATACATGAATGTGATAGATGATAATTCACTTGAGTGTTTACACTTTTCTCTCCCATGAATCTGGGATGGAGGTAGATGGTGATACACTAGATATTATCTATTCTCTTACCCACAACACAGGGATTGGGAGAAATAAATATATAATTATAGTTTCAGAGACATGAATTTCCTCTAGAATATATATATACTATTTCTATTATAAAGATATATATTTCTTATGATATTTTATGGATAGGTGGAGACATGTATTTCCTCTAACATATATATTGGTTTATTTAGGGTGATTTATTGGTAAGGAAATCTATGAAGGGATGACAGATCAAATCTTTATTTTTTGTTATTATTTATATTTCACAACTACCATCCTCATGTAGGGTGTAATAGTTCCAACATCCAGGATATATTGGGAATTAATAGTTAGTATTGAACCTAGGGTCTTCTCTTCTATGATAGGGATACCAAATTGAGATATGATATCCCAAAAACACTCTAGCAGGGCTTAGCCTATAGGGTTCATAACTAATCATTTATAAAGAAACATTGATAAATTATGTAAGTAAACATTTTTATTTAGTGAGTGTGATGGAAGTGAGATATGGGTATCTTGATAAGGATTTATCATGAATATTTTTATGTTTAATGATAATTTCAGGTGATGTTGGTTTATCTACACTTTACTTATTTTTGATGTATGTAGACACGAAATATTCATGGGGCCAACTCATTGCTTGGGATAATGATGTTGAGTATTATTTCTCACCCTTTAATGGGAATTTTCATAATGTTTTCCTTGTGTCCATGAAGATTAATAGAGGCATATGATAGATGATCATATAGGCTGAATCAGGATGTCTTTTATAGTAGCTTATGGTGTGGATTTCTCATTGCGACGACCACAATCATGTTGTCAGTGTTCAATATGACATCTATTTGGGATGTGCCATTATATCTGGTGACTTAATTGTATCATCTTACATTGAATTGGAGATATTTTTTTATATACGAACTTTTTTTATTGATCAGTTTATTTCATGGTGTATTTTGTTACCTGATAGTAGGATAAAAGTTATATACATAGGTAATCCCTCTAACCATTTTGTGTGGATTTTCAATGATGGTTGCTTTCCCATGGCTTAGTGGAGGTGGGCCTAGAGAGTTATATTACTATTATATCAGGACATGATAAGTGAACTGTGATGATAAAGTATAAAAAGTGATAATTTATTAAAATATTGAATGAATTAATAGAATATCTCTAAAACTTATAACTTAAATGCATGGATGAGGGAATGCATGAACTATCTTTATTACTTATATATTTTTGAGTCACTTTCCTTTCCAAATTAAAATTCTTAAACATTAAGGAATTAGTATTTAAAAAAATGTCCCTCATTCTCATATATAAAAGGAACCTTTCTCAACCCATAGAAAGAGACACCTAAGGTTCTATTCCATAGCCTATCTTGTTAGTCTAAATTTGCTAACATAATAACTCAATAGAGGAGTGAATTGAGTTCTTGAATCTCACAAATTAAAAAATTTGGATTCCCTTATCAATTAATTTCCTTAATTTATCATCTTTTTAAATCATACATTCAGTTAAAAATAAATTAAATGACATCAAAAACTAGAATTTTTTAGCATTTCAGGATCATAAGAAAATCCCTTACTCCACTCCACTAACACCCATCGTAGGTTTGGTGATTTTATTAAGATATTTTTATTATAATTATTTATAGTTGTGTCCAAGAACATGAAACTAATTGTCTTTGAAAAATAAAATATTATTCAACTAGGATCTTATAATAATACATTCTCCCTGTAATGACTCAAGATTTTGGATCCTTTAAATTAATACTATCTTCAATAGATTGTGTCACATATAAAAAAAACTAACACAATACTCGACAAAAATGAACCATGGAAAATTAAAAATACATGAATAATATAATCATTAGTAGATAAAAGAATAATAATCAATTAAAATAATTATATATTATTATTCTATTTGATTAATATTTTAAAAAGACATCCTTTTGAAGAACCATTTTCAAAAAGGGTAATGTATTTTACCTTAATAAATTAAAATTATTCATAGTTAACAATTTATCATAATGGGTAATATTTAGATTTATAAAATAAAATTTAAATATTAAATTATTTATAAATATATATGAAATAATATTAAAAACACTTGAATTTTAAAAAGGTCATTTTTTAATAAAAGTAGTTTTTCTCTATATATTCTATTTTCAATTAAAATATAATTTTAAAATTTTCAAAATTTTAATTTGATAAAAATAAATTCATTTTTGGTTTGAAAATTTAAATATCAGATTAATATTAATTATTTTTATTTTTCTAAAAAGATTGACTTTTAGGTGAATAGTGAAAAATACTATTTTTACAAATAACATGAATTTTATGACATTATTAGTATAAAAGTATGAAATATAAATTAATGAAATATTTTTATAATAAAAAATATGTATTTTAAAAATTAATTTATAATTTTAGAAATGTCAGTTTTAATTTATAAATCCATATTTTACATTTTAGAATTTAAGTTATATTTTTTCAAAAAATTGCTTTTAATACATTATATATTTATTATTTTAAAATTAATTTTTATCACTTTTATAAATTTAATCTTATTAAATGGATTTAAAATTTGGAATAATTAGGTCTAAATTTTATAGTATGTTCTATTTTATTTTTGGCCATAAAGGATAAATTACCTTGCTAAAAACTTATTTCTGTGGTGGGAACTAAAATGGTAAAAATGAGTAACCTTAGAGGTAAAGGGACTAACATTTTTAAAGATTGTATATATTAGGTGGTGGAGATATTTATCAAAATTATATATTATAAAATACATTATTTATCAATTTTGGATTCACTTTACTTAAGAGCGACTTCCCATTATTGAAATGTTTTGGGTATTTACAAAAATGACACACCTTTTCTCTTATAAAAGGGTCACTCTTATCCTCACTTATCCTCACACAAAAACCTCATAATATCATACCAAAATCTATAAAAACCTCTTAAAAACACTCATATATACATTAAATAGGTTCTAGTCTTCTCAAAATACCATCACTCGAAGGTTTAATTCCCTTTTCAAAGGAGATAATCCATGAAGTGGGGTATAAGTTCCTAAGCTCTCTTTCTTTATTTTCCATTTCTTCATGTACTTTTCTTATTATATAAATTTATTTTTACTATATAATAATTATAACATAATTATAATTATTATAATATCATGTAATTATAATGATGGTGTATTAATTAACCACCCTCCCCCTTTTCATTAAGAAAAACAAAACATGAATCATGCGTTGTAGGAACTGCCACCTCTACGACGTAACATGTTTTTTTACCTTCAACACATTGAAATAATGATCCTAATAGGGAATTTAATATATAATTATGATATTATAACATATTTTATATTATTAAATTATAACACTATTATTCCTTTTCCCATTCTATGAAAAAAATCGTCAACCATGCGTATGTGTGGACTACCGCCTTCATGGAATGATTGATTTCTGTTTTTATTTTCATCAATGCCATAATTGGATGATCATGATAATGGTTTTAAAGTATAAATGTGATTTTTATGATATCATTCAGGTTTTTATGTAAAATCAGATAAAATATAAATGATATGATCAACAAATTATTATCGTAAATTCAATTGTTTAACACAATCATACTAAGCAGAAAATACTTAACTAAAATTATATAATTCTTAATATCCATTAATTATTATTAAAATTAATTAATAATTATGATATATCACACTAATAAATACTAAATTATATCATCATTCTATTGATATAAGTATATTATAACTAAATCACCTCATAATCATTAATAATCATGGTATGTTCATGATTGGGTTGGTTTGACCATCTACTTGAAAAATGCTTTGAAATTATAGAATGAATTATTATGAACACTTAGTTATGAATAATATGATATAAATACATAAATAATGATTTTTTATAGAAATTATACATCAATATTCAACTCACTAATTAAGAAAACGCTCTTTATAGGTTAAAAATGACTGAAAAATGTTCATTGTCGATTCCAAATTACAGGATAAGGACTAAAGTACTCATGGAAGTAAATTTAAAATTCATAAATAATTATAAGCCATAAATTATTGTAAATTTAATGAAATTTTAATGATTAAATTTTTAATAATAATTAATTCTGACATCGCTCCTATGAAACCAATACAAATGATCAAAACTATAAATACTTGAGGAGAAAAAATAGAAAAAACAACTAATTTACATGTAGATAATAATTATAGATGAAAATTAAAAATACTATTAGGTATGAATATTGTTTTTAAATTAGTTAATGAGATATTTATTTTTTTATATAGGTTCTTAGGGTGCATCTAACTAAGTAGGGAAACAAGGTAAGGGTTTTATCTCAAATTTTCTTCTTTGAGACACATTTTCACTACAATAAAAAAGCCTTTAACAACACTAGAAAAGGCCATTATCATCACTAAAAAATGATGATAATCAAAGTTTGGTTAAAAACTTGAAATTTTTATGAGCGCTAAAAAAGCGCTATTAAAGGAACCCTTTAACAACACCAAAAAAAGAACTATTAAAAAGGTCCTTTAATAATGCTTTTTTTAGCACTGTTAAAGGGAACTTTTAACAAATTTTTTTATCACTGTTAAAGGGTGCCTTTAATAGTGCATTTTTATCACTAATAAAGGTAATGTTTTTAAAGGGGTAATTTTTTGGAGACCTATGCACCCAACCCCTTTATTAGTGCTTCCACGATCCCTTTAACAACGCTCTACATCCCCTTTTTCAGCGCTTTTCACCCCACCACCCATTTTATCAGTGATTTTTGAATTTCCTACCTCATGCGTGCGCATCTGGATTTGAACCCTGCACCTCTTCTTCAAAGATGGAATGCCTTTACGACTACACCATATTGTTTTTTTTTCCGTTTAATGATATTTTTGTTTATTTATATATATTTTTACATATATTTATATAATTATTTTTAAATAAATTTATACAATATATGTGTGTGTGATATATATTATATTTATTTAAATATATTATATAATATATTCATTTACAAGGGTAGGTAGTGGGATAAATCCTTCTTTATCGGCCTCTAAGCGGCGTCCTCTCTCACATCCACAGTGACTAGGGTTTCCCCTCTCTTTTGTTTCCCCTTTTCCCTCCAGCCTGGATCGGTTCATGGAAACTTCTTCTGGTATTGGATTGGTGTGGGCATGATATGACTTTGGTGTGGCATGATAGGGATTCAGTGATGTTCAACATTTTCTCCGATCTTGGTGATGACGTTCTCGACGGTGCTCCGACATTCGGCTCAGTGTGGCCTTCCCCTTATGACAATGACATGGATCGGTGTGGTTCCTAAGTGGCTCAGTTCGGTGCGTCTCAACCTTTCTAGCATCTTCGGAGTGCTCTGACTTATCAGTTCGTCTGATGCGTCCAGGTGATGCCTCCGGTGGCCTTCCCAGCATCGACGGAGTGGCTCCGACTTCTTGGTTCGTCCAACGCGTCCCGGTGACGCCTTCAGCGGGATCTTAGTGTGGCTCCGTGTCTGATCTGTAGTGCCTAGGAGGGGTAGGCTTTGGGTTTTAGCACTATTGTGAGTTTTTTGCAGGTGTTTTGATCTAGTGATGTTGTTCCTTTGTTCGATTGGCTATGATTTGGAAGTATTTGGTTGTTCTGGTTCGACGTCGCTGGTTCATCACTACCCTTTCATGCTGATTTTCTCTCCACTGTGACTGGATTTCTTTAGAACCCAATGAAGGTGCATCCATGGTTCTGATCAGAGCAGATCTATGCCTAGAGCGGTGTTTCTAGTTCATGATGACCCAAATTCACTCATCGGTGGAATTCCCTCAGCATGGTGCTGGGCTATCCAGTCCTAGGAAATAATGGCTTGAACTCATGTCCCTTGGATTTTATTCCAAGCTTCTACAAATATAGTGGTGGGGGTGTCTAGTGGATTGCAGAAGTGGCCATCCAAGATGGTCTCTAATGGAGGTGTAATGGACTCGTGAATGCTTCATGCTGGGGAACCCAGAAAATCTACAAAGAATTGATTTTGATGATATTTAGAGCTGGTCACCTCCATCATGAGTGACTTCTCAGATTTGGAAGTTTGAGAGGGTATGGCGCTACCATCAGTACTGAGATCGTACGTTTTTTTCACATGACAACTTCCTAAATATCCATGCACTGGTGGAGGTGTTCCTTAACGATGTTGATGTTGGGAATGTGTATTTCTGTGTAGTCTTGCTCTATGTTGAATCCCTCTTGATTTTAGGATTTGGTTAATGTCTCTTTGTCCTTAAAGTCATGTATGGTTTCCCCCCTATACCCTTAAAAGTGGGTTTATCCAAAATTAATAAAAAAATTCATCCTTCAGGCCATTTAGTCATTTACATATATTAGATTATAATATATATCTGTTAATTAATACACAAACATATGTATATATAAACATTATAAATATATTTATATAATATAAAAAATGGTTAGATATTGTTTTAAATACATTTTTATAATATGTATTTATTTAGATATGTTAGAATAAAATTTTTTACATAAATTTGCTGATATATGTATTTATATGAGTGATTTATTATAAGTAAATATAATAAAACATGCATGTATTTAATTATAAATAAAATTATGTTGTGAAAAATGATAAAATTTAAAAATATTAATATTAATATGAATGTAATGCCTGGTAATAAATTCAATCCTAACTGAAAATAGGAAAAAAACCCCTTTAAATGAGGCTGAAAATCCATTGAATGTAAAAAAAATCACGGTACCCTGACTAAAAACAAAATTTTAGAGGCCTTATAGGCATTTTTTAGCCTATTAAAATGTGAAAGACGTTTACCTATTTCACCATGGGCATATAACTCATCACATGATTCAATTTGATATGTGGTAGAGCCCAAACGAGCACCCAAATCAAAAGTTATGGCCGTTTAAAGTTCGAGTTACATTTTCAACTTATTTGGGATATTTTTTTTAATTTTTTTAATTTTGTTATATTAAAATTGATATTAAATGACTATTAATTTTTAATATTAAGAAAATTATTCATTAAAAATATTTTTTTAGTTATTTTATAGACTATTTTAACTAAATATCTTATATATTAAGTTTAAATTCCTATTTACCTTATCTAGAACACATTTCAATATATATATATATATATTATTTATATCAATATAAATAAATTTATATATTAATATATTATTTTTAGTGATTTTTTTCAAGTATTATTTTATTAGCACTTGTTGAAAAGTACTGATAAAGTTTGGTCTTTAAGAGTAAATTTTTAACACTATTAAAGACCCCCTTTAACAGTGCTAAAAAAAGTATTGTTAAAGACCCCCTTTAATAGAGATCTTTTTATCACAGACAAAGGGGGTATTTAACAATGTTTTTAGCTAGCACTGTTAAAGCCCTAGTGCTAGATAAACTTAGTTTTGTAGTAGTATTTCTTTTATGAACCTAATTTAATTGAAATGGTGTGAATACTACCTATTAGATGTATAATATCATGAATTTTCTTTATTTATGGTGTTTAAACTTCAATTTAAATCTCTATACCACTTTTTATTGGTTTTTATTTGAATTTTTCTTAAGCCTCAATGATTTTTATTCTCAATTTATCTTCATTGATACATGTTTAATATTATGCACCACTTCCTTATATATATGGTGTATATACTACCCAATAATTTATTTTGGAGTAATAAATGACTTAATTCATGAGATTTATATATCCATATGATTTTAAATATTCCAATTACTTTTTTATTCAAATATTACTAGAGTAATACGATTTTTAATAAATCAATTACCTTTAATTGAGTTATACTCTTATTTATGGAATTGTATCACTAAAAGTTGGTTCTAATCACCCCTAAGATGATATTATTTTTAAAAACATCCTTATTTTTTGGGGAATTATGTTTTATATCCATGTCTTATTTAATAATAATTTCATTTATAATGTGCGAGATTGCAAATAATAATTTCCATATTTTCTATTGAGCCTTTCTTTTCCAAGTCCATATCTTCCCTTTATGGAAAATTATTCCTTCTTATGTGGAAATATATTATGTTTTATATATTATGACTTTCATATTTCTTATAATTTTTTTAAAAAATAAGTTTTATCAACTCTTAAAATGATGTGTGTTTAAAAAAAGTATATTTTTTTTATATAAAAGGATTTTAATTTCAATATATTATATTTTATATTCTATCCCACATTTTTTATAAAATAAAACTATTTTTCAAGATTATTTATTTTAAAAAATAACTCTCTAAAATTAGATTTGAAAATTTATGAAAAATATTTTATAAAAACATTTTATAATTATTTTTAAAATCAACTTACTAAGGTTTTATAGTTATAATTGTCTTAAAGTTTTACTTCCATTTTCTTCTCTATATCATAGATTTTTTATTTTGAAAATAATTTTTTAAAAGGTATCATTTTAAAAATCATGAAAAGTTTTTTGGAAATTATTTATTACTCCATTTTATAAAAAAATTTAATGGTATTTTAAAAAATTTAAATTTCTTAATGTTTTTCTTCCATTTTCTTTTCTAACTCAAAGTGTTTTATCTATTGCCAAATGGCACTCATGATTATACACTATTTGATTTTAAGACACACATTTATGTTTTAATATATTTTTCATCGATGTTAACATCTATTAAATATTTGGGATATTACTTAACAATCCCATATATATTATTTCTTTGGATGGATTATGTAATGTCATTATCTCTTAGAGAAATGACCCATCACTACTTTTTTATTGCCTAGTAATTTTTAGTGTACATCCATAATTTTTTTTCTAATAAATTTCCTCTATAAATACCCTATTCTTGACTGCTTTTATTGAAGGGTGTTCACCTATATTCCATATATCGATTTATTTAGAAAAAAATATCATCTTAACCATATACCCTTTATCTATCTGGTGTAAACACCATGTGCTCTATTGTATTGATCGAATGATATTTACCTATAAAGTTACTGAATTTCTTTGGACACCCATTTATTTTCCATTGGTATATAATGTGATGATTATTTATGGAATTATGAATATTTTCCTTATGTGATTCAATTTGAAAATTATATGAAATCTATTTTATTTCCATGGGTTATTTGATGATGTAATGATTGTTTCCATGTGCCACACAAATATATAGATTATGAGATGGGTATGACCTATATCTCCCTCTAATACATTGGGTAAAGGTTTATATCTCATGTTATAGAAATGTTATGTAAATAGGTAAGTGTGTAGTTAGGTCCATAAAGGGCAAGTGTGATAGAGTTTAGCTATACTCACAACTTTATGTGTGAATAGGTTAGTAAGTATCTAGGTCCACAAATGGTGAGCATTATGGAATTTATATATTATCAAAAATTTATGTGTGAATAGGTTAGAAAATATCCAGGTTCACAAAGATAATAAATCCTATGTTTATGTTTGTGATACCTTCTTTCCTTTGTTCCATTGCCCATTATTTATGATTCATGTTTTGTTTTTCTTATTCCATAGTAAATATTTGATCATTTTATATTATATTTATATATTTTTTTCTTATATAAAACTATTATTACTTCATTTTCATTTTTCACTGGATAATTATTTCCAACTATATATCCTCACATGTTTATAATCTACCTTTATGGCCCTTTTATATGTTGTCCCTTATTAATAGTTTGAGCTCACACCTTTATTTTTTATCATTTTCTAGGTTATGAAGATAATAAAAGTATGTAATATATAGAAGAGTTCCTTATATAGATAATTTGGGGGATATGTTAAAGAACCTCTATAAATTAATAATTTTCTCTCATATCAGGAAAAAAGTCCATTAGTTAAAAGGGAATTAGTTTTATTAGTTAATGTTTTTTCCTAATTCTCTAAAACTCTAAACCTAAAAGGTATTTGTAATGTATTGTAGTTAAATATTTTCCTTAAGTCATATAATTACTACATGGTTAGGTACGAGGTGTCGCAATTGGTATCATAGCTGGGTTTAGATAACTTTGAAGATTAGGATGTTATCGTTTGAGGATAATTTGGGAGTCAAAAATGACATCCAAGTTTCATAAGTTAAGTTTTATCCTAATTTCAAAGGTGTGTATAACCCTTTAGGTTAGTTGAGTTAATATTATATATTCTAGAGATTAGTATAAGAGAACCTTAGTGAAAATTCTAGGAATATTTCTAATGGACAAGTCTAAGTATAGTATACTATTATGAAGCTTTGGTAAAGTAGATATTATGTGTTTTTATTATAAAATAAATCACTACATAGATACTGGAAAGTGGATGTAGGATCTGGAATAGTTATACCTAAGAGTAATAACCTTGAAGAGGTTATGTTGGGTCTTAACTCAACTGTGTCTTGGTTCATAACAAATAAAACAAACTGTACACTTGGCTAGACAGTCATATGGTATATGATTTTTTCAATCACTTTCTCTTTATGAAATATTATAAAGTATTTATTTATTAATTACATTACAAGATTAGGTTAATAAGTATGAGATAACACAACTTAAAGTAAACTAAGTAGAACCAAGAGATATATACGATTAACCAAGTTTGAAATAGTTGAAATGAAAGTATTATAGGTTGAAATGAAAGTGTCATTGGAGGAAATATCTTAGGATTAAGATTACATAGTCATATTTTTTTTATTTTTGATATTATCATAATGATTTTGGTTTTATTATTTGGTTGAAATAGGATCATGAGGATAAATCCAAGAAAGGTATGTATCCAAAAAAACCACTATGTCTTAATAACAAAATATGGAAGCATTCTTAAATGGTTGTGAATCTTAGTATATTCCTATTATGATATAAAAGCTGGGTTTACTAGTATTTCCTAAGTTAGTTAGGTTGATACCACAATAGAAATTAATTTTTAATAATCATAAATATTTTCATTAGTGACTGATATTTATCGATGATATTTTGTAAGTTATGAGGGTTATGTGAAACATCTATGTATTGTTATTTATTAATTATTATTTAAGGGTTTTGAAACTCATATTAAATGAAATTAATAACCTTGAAAAGGTATTTTATGAATACGTTATATTTTTGGGGTTAACTATTGAATAATACATGACTGAGGTATGAAAAAATCTTAGGATTAATATATGTTTGTGGTTGAGGTAATAAAGAGTTGTTTGATTTTGAAAAATTATGTTAGATAGTATTGGTAACCCTAGAATTGATAATTGATTCATGAAATTTTTGGTGAATTTTATCTCATTTTTGGGATTTATTGAATAGAGTGTGATTTTATGAACCATTGGTTGAATCTAAGAGTTAATTTTGGAGGAATATATGATTTCCATATGGTTTAATGTCTTGGATATTCAAATGGTTTTGTAAAAGGTATACTCTAGAGAATATATGATCAGGGTATTAATAATCAATGTTGTTTGGGGAAAGATAAGTATATAGATCTAGATTAAGATAATAAGATATATGTCACATTGGAAGTTATATATATAATTATAAATATGTTAATAATACCCTATCCTACTTTCTTCAGTGGGTAATAATTAAAATCACAATAACTTAACTTATTTAAGGGGGTAGAATACAATGACCAAAGATTATAGATCCTTTAAATTAATACTATCTTCAATATCTTGTGTAACACACAACACCAAAATAATGAAACAACTGAATAAAAAAAGCATTAAATATTAAAAATAGATGAATAATATAATCATTTGTGGGTAAAAGGATAATATTAAATTAAAATAATTATATATTATTATTCTCTTTGATTATAATTTTAAAAAGGCTTCTTTTTGAAGAACCATTTTAAAAAAGGGTATTGTATTGACCTTAATAAATTAAAATTTATCATAGTTAAAAGTTTATCATAATAGGTAATATTTATATTTATAAACTAATATATTAATATTCAATTATTTATAAATATATATGAAATAATATTAAAAACACTTAAAATTTAAAATGCCATTTTTAATAAAACCATTTTTTTAATTATATTGCATTTTCAATTAAAAGATAATTTTAAAATTTTAATTTGAGAAAAACTTAATTTTTAGATTAAACATGTCAATATTATCTTAATATGAATTTTTGGGATTTTTCTAAAAATATGGATTTTTAGGTCAACAATTCAAAATACAGTTTTTACAAATAACATAAATTTTATGCCATTATTAGTATAATTATGAATTTTAAATTAAGAAAACTATTTTTATAAGATCAAATATTTATATTATAATTATTTTATAATTTCTTTTTTTTATTTTAATTTAAAACCCATATTTGAAATTTTAGAATTTAAGTAATATTTTCCAAAAAATTACTTTTAAAACATTATACATTCATTATTTTAAAATTAATTTTTATAAATTTTATAAATTCAATATTATTAAATATATTTAAAATTTGGAATCATTAGGTCTAAATTTTATAATAAGGAACATTTTATTTTTGGGTATAAGGGATAATTTATCTAGGTAAAAACTAGTTACTGTGGTGAAAACTAAAATGGTAAAAATGAGCAACCATAGAAATAAAAGACCTAATGTGTTTAAAACGTGTTTCTAACTGAGTTTTGGATGTTTTGGTCTAAATTATACCTTATACACTCCATTATTTCTCAATTTTGGATCCACTTTCCTTGAGGGTGACTTCCCATTATTAAAAAGACTTGGGTATTTCAAAAAATGCTACTCCTTTCCACTTATAAAAGAGATACTTCTCTCCTCACTTATCCTAAAAAAAAAACTACATAAGTTCAAAAAAAAACTCTACCCAAACATGTCATCCAAACCACTTGAAACCATAAGGAGGTTATGGTCTTCTCAAAATATTATCACTTAATGGTTTAATCTCCATCACAAAAGAGATATTCCAAGAAGTGAGGCATATGTTCCTAACCTCTCTATTTATTTTTCTATCTATTTATGTACTTTTCTTATTCTATAAATTTCTTTTTACCATATCATAATGATAACATAAGTATAACTATTATACCAATATGTTATTATAATTATGTTACAAGAATTAACTAACCTCCCCTTTTCCATTAAGAAAAATGAAAACATGAATTGTGTGTTGTGTAGACTACAACCTCCACGATGAAACATGTATCATTTTCCTTCACCACATTAAAAGGATGTACCTAATAGAGTATTTAATATATAATTATTATATTTGTTACATATTTATATTCTTATATGATAATCCATATTACTTGTAATGTCCCCAACCCAGGAGCCACTAAACCGGTGCCCTAAGCCGTATCGCCACATGACCTCAAGCATGCCTCCCCATACTCGAGAGGCTGTAGACTAGAAGCTATGGTATAATAAGTCACATGGGGAGTCTATAACCTCTTTCCAGAGTAATCTACAATAGTTAACAATATAAATAGTTGAAAAAATATGAAATAACCAAATAAACATTCATAACCAAGCATCTCCCAAAACTGGGTACAAACCAAAAACCAATAATAACTATGTCATGTCATGATAATAGTTCCAAAATTAAAGGAAAATAAAAATAAAGACAATAATAGAATCTCCAAAATTGTCTTGACTCCAAGTCCAGAACCACATCTATTAACATCCCATGACAAACTCAACTTCCTATCATGTGTCCTTTTCCCTTATCCAAACCTACAATAATGAAGTCTTTTCGGGTACCCAACGACAGCCCAAGAATGGTGTGAGTATAACTCAGTAGGCCAACACCAACTTTGTCTAAAAAATATTCAGTCTAAATAAAAAATTCATGCAATATAAAATAAAAGATAAGATGGTAAAAAGGTAACTTGGGTTTTATTAGTTAACAAGGTGTTACTTTAACCATTCTAACTTTATTTAAAACTCATTACTTATACTATTTCCCTCATGTAAAAACCCAGATCTTCTTTTGAGGTATGTTTTCCTTTTTCTAGTGTTTTTGAGAAAAAGAGGGGTTTCTAGAAATTTATTAAGTACATGCTGTGTACTTTATAAGTACACACTGTGTACTCGGTTTCTTCAAGAAGCCGGGTGCTGGCCATGTAACGGCTGTGCACACGGCTGTGTGTGGTGACCTGGAGACCACCTAATATGGGGGCCAGTAAGGGAAAGTACACGCCATGTACTTCTAAAGTACATGACATGTACTTTTTTTTTCATTAAACGGACTGGGGTAGATTCTAAAGGACATAACACACATCCTCTCGACCTAGTCTGTTCAGGAGAATCCATATGACGCAGATCTTCACCAAACCCCCGATCAAGCGTCCGTCCTCCGAATAGAACCTGTCAGTTGCATTGGAATCACATCAGTGAGTTCTCTCTTCTTCTATAACACCATCTCCTATTTTCTCCTCTCTCGTGAGATATCGTTGGTTGAACGGTTTTCACATTTTTGTAGATCTACGGTGTTTGAAGGAGATTCAAGGCCTGAGACTCAAGTATAACAATCTCCCAACGCCGAGGTAGGTGTTTTGTGACTTTCTGTAGATAGTCTTTGAGTATTATATGAAAATGTGCCCAATACCCTTGAAAAAGGCATTGCGTGTTTACGGTTTTAACCCTATAAACTTCCTGCTATGCTTTTATGATTGATTAGAGGTTAATTGAATGTGAATAGGGTCAATTTCTATGCTTTGGAAGTATTGTCGATGCATGTTTTGTTTACGACTGTTTGGTCCTGCTTAGCCTGTTAGGCTGCCTTGTTTTTCCCATGCCTAGTATGGTAGGATGGAGTGTTATTATCTAACTTACTGTTATGCTATAGACTGTTATCCAATTAGTTATTGAGGTTTAATTTGGCCTCTATGCATTGATATGCTCGATTGACTTACACAGGGCTGTGGGAACTTGGTGTAGTTGACCATAGGGAGAATGGACATGAGGACTTCTCTAGAGGGTCTGTTTTTACTGTTATGATGCAAGAACATAGGGGGAATTGACTAAAGTGATTCATCAGAGTGTATTTAGTTCCTCAACGTGGGCTATATGTGGAATGGGACGTAAGTTCTTACCCAGAGTGCCTTTTAGTTACCGATACGAGACTATAGAGGGAATTGACAGTGAGTGCTTCCTCAGAGAGTCTATTCTTAAGCTGAACCAGAGGGGTTAGACTGTGTGTACTTACCAGAGGGTTGATTTTTATTGTTTGGTTGAACCATATGGGTTAGGATGAGAGTAATTCCCAGAGGGTTACCTACTTTGATTAGCTTCTTACTTGTTATATGAAATTGAATGCTTTTGAACTGTAGGAATGTTTGCTTTTGAGTACTTCCTTGTTTACTGATTCTTTTTTATTATTTCCTGCCATATATATTCACTGACTGTTAGGCACAGATCTTTTGGTGGTTGCCTATTGGGATACTTCTCACACCCTGCTTGAGTCATGCTTTTGGGCCCAAATAGATTATATTATTGCAAGTATAAATAAGGGTAAGCGCCCTTATACTTCAGATACTTGACTGCTTTGGAGCTGGAGAGCATGGGACCAAGATGAGTCTTACGATTATGATGATTTGCTTATCTATTTAATTTTGTACTTGGTTTAGTTTTATTCTAGAATTGTGACTTGTTTGGCTATTTTCCTAGACATATGTATCATGCATAATTTATATATGTGCTCCAATTGTTTCTTATTTTCAAACTTCTACTATTTACTATTATATGGTATGTTTACCACTTTTGCTATTGTATATTTGTTTACTTCCGCTGTGTTACTCTTCTAATGATGGAATAGTTTCCCCACTATCACACCCAAGGCCCTCGTTTCTAGTAGGCAGCCTCTGGCATTCGAGGAAATGTGCTTGAGGCCATGTGACCAACCGGGTACGGGGCACCTCTGGGTGGATTTCGGAACCGGGACGTTACAAAGTGGTATCAGAGAAATTATTTTCTTATTGAGTTACTTTTTGGAGCCTATATATAGGGATATGAAGGAATATTTACTTGGTAATAAGCTGTTCCTAGGAGTAGCTAACCCGTGTACATGGAAAATCTAATCTACCTCGTTATTACAATTTTTTGGTTTTTCAATTTTATAGTTTATTTGATTTCACCATTGGGTGATTCAAATGCTTTATGCTGTTATAGTTGATTTTATTGAGGTTCTATTTCTATTTCAACTCGATGAGATGAGAGTATTCCATATCATGCATCATATATGCACTTGCTATAAATCTCATGTCATGCATTCTTTCCTTGCCATTTAGGGTGCATTAGCGATTGCATGTTGTTGTGATAGATTTTGTATTATAGATGCATGCTGTTGTGATAGATTCTTTGATAGAATACCTGCTTTTTGATAGGGTATTGATTTGTGTAAGGTTTTTGTTTGAATTAATGCCAAACTTTGGTTCTTGAGGTGTTATGGGCCCTCATGGACCGGAATTTGGTGGATCATTACCTTGTTTTAATTGTATATGACATGTATAAGATTCCAAGCTTTGATTAGAGGGGAGTATGGGCCCTCACAGATTGAAAATTGGCACTTAAAGGTTTGTTTTAGTGTTTTTATGGGTTTCAGAGTAGTTTCTGAGGCTTACTGTCTGGAAAAATCCAGAATACATGGCACGTAATGTTGAATACATGCCTTGTGTTCTTCTGTTCGGGAAGAAACTGTTTTTCTTAAAGTACACGCCGTGTACCATATGTACACGCCATGTAGTCTCTAAGAGTGCCTCAGACTGTGTGGGCAGAGAAATGGGGTTTGAAAATCTTTGGTAGGACACACCGTGTACCAGATGTACATTCCGTGTTGTAGAACTATGTAACTGGCCATGTCACTAACAACACAGGTCAGCTGAGTCTTTTCTAATACACGCCGTGTCCATCTAGAACACGCCATGTAGTGTAACCCGAGTACCCGACCGTTAATGAGCAACACAAGTTAGTTAAATCTTATTGTACATGCTGTGTCTGGCATAAAAATGCCTTGTATAGTTAGCCGTGTGTTCACCCGTGTAACTAAAAACATGGGCAGTTTAAACCTAACAAGTACATGCTCTGTCCATCTGGAACATTCTGTGTAGAGTGATCCATGTATCCGGCCGTGTCACTAACAACACGGGTTCGTGAAACTCATCTTGTACACACCGTGTATGGAACTAACACGCCGTGTAGTCTTGTTCTAGGAGAGCATTGTGTCTTAGCCATGTAAAATAACTCGGACAGGGAAAGAGAATTCAAGTACACGCCTTGTGTTAGGACAACACGCCGTGTGTTTGGGGTGTTACATGATCAGTTGTGGAAGGAGTACATGCCCATGTGAAAGGATTTAGGGAACACTCCGTGTAGTCATTATACACACCGTGTATCCATGTTTTAAAAAACTTGAATGCTTTCTTTCTCCTATTCCCTTATTAAAATTCTAGTTTTTAGTTCCTGTTAATATTGTTCTAAGGTGAGATCTTGAACTTATAGAGTCATGCCACCGAGACGTCCTTTGGTTGACCGCCGGTTGTAAGGCAGTGATCAGACACCAAACATGGATGATCAGAGACTACCATCAGATCCTCCAGTTATGCTAGTCTTGGCACCATCCGTCATTTCAGACACAGGTGGTGATGCGCATTTTTGAGAGCGATTTATGAGGTTCATGCAGACCTTCCAAGGAGTACCGCATCCTTCCCCATCTATGGCAGAGTTGACACAGGTTTTCCAGCAGCAACATCCTTCCACCTTCACAGGGGAAGGAGGACCTCAGGCTACAGAGTCATGGTTAGAATCCATGCTTTCTATCTTCAATAATCTGGAGACGCCTCCATAGAGGAGGGTGAAGATTTTTACTTACATGCTATGTGATTTCTCCAAGAGATGGTGGGATGTGATCTCATAGGCCGGATGCTAGCAGGTCATGGCTTGGGATGAGTTCCAGCATGCCTTATACGACTACTTATATCCAGAGACTTTTAGGGCAGATCAAGCCTGGGAGTTCATGGGATTGGAGTAGGGTACTCTTTATGTAATGGAGTATTCTTCTCACTTCACAGAGCTATAACACTTTACGCCCATTCCAGGAGGTAATGAGTTATTAATGGTAAGGAAGTTTGAGGATTGTCTCAAGAACGACATCTGATCTCAGGTGAACATATTCCGGTTGACTTCCATCACTTCTATAGTCAACTAGGCAATGATCACGGAGACAAATCTAAGGTATTCTTGAGTTGTGAGCCAGGGTGACTCGACATCTGGAGTTAGTATCCCTCCTACTGATACCAGGAAGCGCCATTGGGAGTCTACACATGGAGATCCGAGGAGGATAGAGACTTCTTCTGGTAGCCAGGTGGTGTGCTACGAGTGTGGGAAGAGCAGGAATATGAGGCCACATTGCCTGAGAGCCCCAGTGGAGTGCCGATCATGCATCAAGATGGGTCATCTTCAGCATTTCTGTCAGATCTTCTCACCAACAGCTGGTGACAGGAGTTCTTCTATGACTCGTCATTCAGAAGAAGCACCACCAGTTTCTCACCAGTCAGGGAACTGGAGTTCTTCTGGCCATTCAGGCCAAGGTGGAGGTCGCGGCCATGGTAGTTAGTCGCCAGGATTTTAGTGACAATAGGGTGGATCAGCTCAGAGTGGTCAGGTGGGGTCACAGGGCCACGGTACATGCCAAACTTTTGCAGTGGTGTAGACCCCGCAGGAGCAGGATCCCAAACCCTCTACTGTTGGAGGTACGATCCTAGTTGCCTCAGTTTTAGCTTATACTCTTTTCTATACAGAGGATTATCATAGCTTTATATATGTTGCTGTTGTGGAGATCCTTGGGCTCTTTATCTTTTCTTCTACTGATATCTTGATGCTAGACACTCCGTTGGGGACTAGAACGACTATTGTACGTCAGTGCAAGGAGTTCCCTCTAGAGGTTGGTTGGTGTCACCTCTTATGGGATTGCTATGTCTTGGAGATGACAGGCTTTGAAGTCATTCTCAGAATGGACTGGTTATTTCCCTTCCAGGCTGTTGTTGACTGCTATCACTGTAGGGTGAGTTTTACATCACCAGGAGCAGATCGTTTCTTCAAAAGGGAAAATGGGATGTCTAGGCGAGCTGAGCAGGACCCAAGCATCATGGGTTGGGAGGAGTTACAACCCAGATCATTATTCTATATCTATATGACCAAGGGACTTCACAAAAATACTTTCCTATAGTGGTGGATCATTTTAGGGATGTATTTCCATAGGAATTTTCAAGTTTGCCTCTAGAGCGTGACTTAGAATTTTCTATTGATCTTGTGCCAGGAGTGGCACTGATATCCATTCCTACTTATATGATGGCTACACCAGAGTTACAGGAGCTCAAGAAGTATTTGGAGGAGTTTCATGCAAAGGGTTTTATCCAACCCAGTACTTCTCATTGGGGTTCGCCTATCTTGTTTGTGAAGAAGGTGGATGGTACCCTCATACTTTGTGTGGATTATCGGAAATTGAACCAGTTGACGGTCAAGAACCGATATCCCTTGCCAAGGATTGATGATCTCTTTGATCAGCTTCAAGGATCTAGGGTATTCTCGAAGATTGAATTGAGGTCTGGTTACCGTCAAGTGCACATTAGACCATCTGATATACCTCTCATATCCTTCAGGAGTAGGTATGGTCTATACAAGTATGTGGTTATGCCGTTCAGTATCATGAATGCGCCTGTAGTCTTCATGGAACTGATGAACCGAGTGTTCTATCCATACTTGGATTCCTTTGTGGTAGTATTCATGTACGATATCTTGGTGTACTCTCACACTCGACACGACCATGCTACCCATCTTGAGATCATTTTGAGTACACTGAGAGAGTATCAGTTATATGCTAAGCTCTCAAAATTGCACTTTTGGATAGACCAGATTCACTTCTTGGGTTATGTTATCTCAGAGGCAGGAGTATCTGTATACCCAGAGAAAGTGATAGCAGTAGTTTCCTGGGAGCAGCCGAAGAACATATTTGAGGTGCAGAATTTTCTAGGGCTTGCTGGATATTACAGACATTTCATACAGGACTTTTCATGCTTATCAGTGCAACTGATGGGCCTGACTAAGAAGGGTGAGAAATTCTTATGGTCATATTCTTGTGAGTTAGCCTTTCAGGATCTAAAAGGTAGGTTGAATTCAGTACCGAAACTATTTTTTTAGAGCCAGGAAAGAGCTATACTATTTACTGTGATGCTTTAGGTATCGGTTTGGGAGCTATGCTTATGCATGGGGAAGGAGTCATTGCATACGTGTCTTGGCTGTTGAGGCCACATGAGTGGAACTACCTGACGCACAATCTCGAGTTGGATGCTATTGTCCATGCTTTATGCTGTTGGAGACATTATCTTCTGGGATAGAATTTTGTGGTTTTCACTGACCACAAAATTCTCAAGTACATCTTCACTCAGTGTGACCTGAATTTGAGACAACGAAGGTGGGTTGAGTACCTTCAGTCTTTTGAATTTGATCTTGCCTACACGCCTAGGAAGGGAAATGTAATGGCTGATGCGTTGAGTATGAGGACTCAGATACAGGAAGTTCAGAAGGCCATTAGTGAGTGAAATCTTATGGATCTATTCTATGAGATGCATTTGGAGGTTCATGAAAAACATGGGAAAATTTTTCTTTCTTTTGTAGCTGTTACCTCTACTCTTATTGATCGAGTACGAATGAGGCAACTATCAGATTTAGAAGGCCTAGTCCTATGAGAAAGAGTGTCAGGAGAGGACCATATTCTGGGATGAACCATAGGCGAGGATGAGATCTTTCATTTTCATTGGCGTGTGTGGGTGCCAGCAGACACACAAGAGGAGATGATGCGGGAATTTCATTCCTCAGTTTGGGTAGTTCATCCTGGTGTCACCAAGATTTATCGTGATCTACATCGTCAGTATTGGTGGCTAGGTATGAAGGGAGATATTGCTGGTTTCGTCATGAGGTGTTCCACCTATCAGAAGGCGAAGAAAGAGCATCAATGACCAGCAGGTATTTTACAGCAGTTACCCATTCCTAAGTGGAAGTGGAATGATGTCACGATGGACTTCGTGACAGTTTTTCCAAGGTTTCCTTGAGTGAATGATGTATTTTGTGTTGTCATTGACAGACTCGATAAGGTTTCTCACTTCTTTCTGATCAATGAGACCTTCAGTTTTGATGAGCTTGGAATGTTCTAAATTCTTGAGGTTGTACGTTTACATGGAGTTTCGCTCTCCATTTTTTTATATTGGGATGCTCATTTTACTTCTTGGGTCTGGAAGGGACTTAAGAAGGCTTCGGGTACACAATTACTTTTGAGTACAACATACCATCCCCAGACAGATGGCCAGTCCGAGCATATGATTCAGGTGCTAGAGGACATGCTTCGAGCATGTATCCTAGATTTTGGAGGTTCTTGGGAGAAGCACATACCTATTGTGGAGTTTTCCTACAATAGTAGTTTTCAAGAAACTATTCAGATGGAACCTTACGAGGCTTTGTACGGTTGGCCATTCCGATAACCCATATATTGGCTGGAGGCAGGAGAGGCAGCTATGCTAAGTCCTCATCTTGTCCAGGAGACTACATAGCAGATAGAGTTGATTCAGAAGAGGATGGATACTGCACAGTCTCGATAGAAGTCTTATGATGATCGAAAGAGATGACCTCTGGAGTTCGAGGTCGGAGATCAGGTTTTCCTACGTGTCACACCGAGGTTGGGACACAAGAGGATTATGAGACATGGTAAGCTTTCACCGAGGTACATCGGGCCGTTTGAGGTTTTGGATAGAGTTGGTCCGGTTTCCTATTGGCTACATTTACCCTAGAGGTACTAGGATATGCAAAAAGTATTTCACGTTTCTCAGCTTTAACGTTACTTCTCAGACCCATCTCATACTTTTCAACCTGAGGAGGTTGACCTGGAGGTCGACGCCTCATTCGAGGAGCATCCTATCCAGATTGTTGATCGAATTACGAAGGGTCTCCATGGCCAGTCTGTTCCTCTGGTACGAGTGCTATAGTAGCACGGGCGAGTGCAGGATGAGACTTGGGAGAGGGAGACCGATGTACGATCATAGTGGAAAGATCTGTTCGGGGTTTCCTCTTCTACGCCGCCTTGCTAGGGAAATTTGAGGACAAATTTCTTTAAGGGGGGAAGTTTGTAAGAACCCAGATCTTTTTTTGAGGTATGTTTTCCTTTTTCTGGTGTTTTTGAGAAAAAGAGGGGGTTATGGAAATTTCTTAAGTACACACCGTGTACTTGGTTACCGCGGGTAGTAGAGTACTGGCCGTGTAACGTCCATGCACACAGCCATGTGTTTTTACTTGGAGACCGCCTAATACGGGGATCAGTAAGGGAAAGTACACGCCATGTACTTTCTTTCTTTTCATTAAATGAACTGGGGTCATTTCTGATGAAAATAACACACCTCCTCTCGACCTAGTCCATACAAGAGTGTCTGTACGATGCAGATCTTTGCCGAGCCCCCGATCGAGCGTCCGTCCTCCAGATAGAACTTCGTCAGTTGCATTGGAATCGTATCGGTGAGTTATCTCTTCTTCTAGAACACCATATCCTATTTTATTCTCTCTCGTGAGATATTGTTGGTTGAAAATTTTTAATGTTTTTGTAGATTTGTAGCCTTTGAAGGCGATTCATGGCCTGAGACTCAAGTATAACGATCTTCCAATGCTGAGGTAGGTGTTTTGTGACTTTCCATAGATAGTATTTGAGTATTATGTGAAAATGTGCCCAATACCCTTGAACGGGGTATTGCATGTTTACGGTTTTAACCCTTTAAATTTCCTGATATGCTTGTATGCTTGAGTAGAGGTTAATTGAATGTGAATAGGGTCAATTTCTATGCTTTGAAAGTATTTCCAATCCATTTTTTTATGAGCATTTGGTCCTGCTTAGCCTATTAAGCTGCCTTGTTTTCCCTATGCCTAGTATGGTAGGATGGAGTGTTGTTATATAACTTGAAGTTATGCTGTAGACTATTAGAGAAGTATTTCTTGAGGTTTAATTTGGCCGCTATGCATTTCTATGCTCGATTAACTTACACAGGGCTGTGGGAACCTGGTGTATTATACAATTGAGATAATGGACGTGAGGGATTCTCTAGAGGGTCTGTTTTTACTGTTACGATGCGAGACCATTGGGGGAATTGATGAAAGTGCTTCCTCAGAGTCCGTAGTTCCTCGATGCGGGTCACATGGGGAATGAGACGTAAGTTCTTCCCCAGAGCGCCTTTTAGTTACTGATATGAGACTATAGGGGGAATTGACGGTGAGTGCTTCCTTATAGAGTCTATGCTTAAGCTGAACCAGAGGAGTTAGATTATGTATACTTACCAAAGGGTTTCTTGTTATTTTTTGGTTGAACCAGATGGGTTAGGTTGAGAGTAATTCCCAGAGGGTTACCTACTTTGATTAGCTCCTTACTTGTTTTATGAAATTGAATGCTTTTGAACTGTAGGGATGTTTGCTTTTGATTACTTCCTTATTTACCACTTCGTTTTTCTTATTGCCTGTCATATATATTCACTAACTTTTAGACATAGATATTTTGGTGGTTTCCTACTAGGATTCATCTCACACCCTATTTGGGTCATGTTTTTGGGCCCAAACAGATTATATTGTTGCAGGTATAGATATGAGAAAGTTCCCTTTTACTTCAGGTACTTGACTGCTTTGGAGCTGGAGAGCGTGGGACCAAGCTGAGGTTTGCGATGCTGAGGATTTGTTTATCTGTTTACTTTTGTACTTGGTTTAGTTGTATTCCAACATTGTGACTTGTTTGGATGTTTTCCTAGACATATGTATCATGCATCATTTATATATGTGCTCCATTTGTTTCTTATTTTCAGTCTTCCACTGTTTACTATTGTATGGTATGTTTACTACTTCCCCTATTTTATATCTGTTTACTTCCGCTGCATTACTCTGCCAATGAGGGCACAGTTTCCCCACTATCACACCCAAGGCCCTCACTGCTAGTAGACAACCTCTAGTTTTTGAGGAAATTCAATTGAGTCCATGTGACCAATTGGGTACGGGGTGCCTCTAGGTGGCTTCCAGAACCAGGACGTTACACCTCACATAATTCATTTTCATCTCATGTTCAATGAATAGGCATATTCATAAATTCTCAATACAAAAGGGGAATAAGTCAAGTTCCCTATATCACTAGGGATAATGAAATAAAAACATATAAAACACAATAACCTTAAAGCTTCAGTCTAGGTGATATCATCAAATACAACCATGAGGGGAATATAACTTTGTCCCCGTCCCTAACCCATGCATTATGGGGTGAAGTTTAGATCCTCAGTATAACCTGACCTGTGGGTGTAGAGCCTCATGTCAATACCCCACACTAAAAATCTATGTGCACATGCTTATTTATCCATGCACCACACACATACCATATCACAACCAAACACAACCAACACAAATGACAACCATAGACCACAACAAACAACATGGAAATTTATATCATATTATAATCCATTAACACATTTTCCAATTACATTACATATCTATTTAGTCCCATCCCAATATTCTATGCCTATATCATTAAGAATATTCACCAATTCCCATGCATTAACCCATTTAACATATTCTAAAATTTCCCCTATGAAATACTATTTAACATATTCCTCAATTTACAATCCATTCCCAATTTAACATGTTCACCTTTTCATATGCACTAACACTCTTAGGAATTTTAACACAATTCATAATCCATTTGACACAATATCAATTAACCTCCTCCAATGGCCCGAAGGCCTTCATTTTTTGTTGATTTTTGATAATCCACCTTTCATGGGGTGAGGTGGAATCCTTACAAATAACCAAGAGTACAATTTACATGCACAAATCCATATAAAAACTCTGGGATATAAATTGTAGACCACCTACCTAGAATGTAAAATTGAACACACTCCCAATAGTTTACTTAGATTTGGATTCAATCACTTATTAAAGCCGCAATCTAAGACCCACTAGAAAAAGAGGGTTTTAGAGCTTCAGAAGAAGATAGAATAATTTGGAAACTCTAATCCTGAAAAGAGAAGAAAGAGGGAGATTAGACTCTCTTGGATCATTGATTCGCATCTAATGACACTTAAAATGGTTTATAAATGAAGGATATTTATCCCTTGTAAGCTTGGTTGGTTTAGGTTCATCACTAGTGATTATAGGAGGAGAAATGGGAGGAAGATCTGGTGAGCCTTAAAAATCATGAAGTGGTAATTTTGTAATTTTTTTTTAAATTTTAAAGGGGAACACGGTTTATCCGCACAGTTTTCCAAACCGCATGAAATCCGTATACAAGAAAATAAATGGGGAGATTTGGGTTACATGGTTAGCCGGGGAGGCCCACATGGTTTACACACCGTGCGCCAAACGTGCAGAATACTATTGTCTCAAGCCGCACGGTTTGTCCACCCCCTTGCACTATTTGCACTAACCATGCATAAACCATGCAACATGTTTAGAAAGATTCTTTTTTTATTATATTTCATGTCCCAAACCCTAAAAACACCCCAATAATCCTCATGAACTTGGGAAACATTTATTTATCTAAAGAGGAGATAACTAAATCAAAAATAAAAAAAAGATATACCTTAAGAAAATCTGGGATCTTACACCTTCCCACCTTATAAAGGATCATCCTCAAGTTTTTCTCCAAAACATTACTGAGCTTATAAGGTGAAGATATTGGGCCACTAATACAAAGCTAGCCTTTAATAATGCCAAAATTTATCAGTGCTAGAAAAATTCACTGATAAATGGGAACCTTTATTAGGGATAAATAAAAGCACTGATAAAGGGTAACCTTTATCAGTACATTTTTTTAGTGTTGATAAAATGTCACCTTAATCAGTGCTTTATTTTAGCACTGATAAAGGTTACCCTTTATCAGTGATTTATTTTTAATGCTGATAAATGGTAACCTTTATCAGCGCTTTATTAGCATTGATAAAGGTTCAGAAAATAAAATTAAAAAAATTTAACAATTTCATTAATTAAATAATTATTGTTAAAAATGAATAAACACATATATAAATTTTGAAAATTAATAGATAGTATATATTAAATATATAGATATTTAAAATGAATAAAATAAAATAATTAAACAAACAAAAAATTTAAAATGAGTAAATTAAGAAAAATATTAAACATTTTATTAGTAAAATAATTGTTGATAAAATGAATAAATTTAATATATATATATATATATTACAAATATTGATAAATAGTATATATTAAATATAGATATATAAATGAATATATAATTAAAAAAAAACTTAAAAATGAATAAATTAATTTTTTTAAAAATTTATTAATGAAACAATTATTACTAAAAATGAATAAGTATAGTAAGTATATATATTAATTATAAATAGTAATAAATAATATATATTAAATATAAATATATATAAAATGAATAAAATGTTAATTAAAAACATATTAATGTCTTAGTAATTTTTAATATTGATTGATTTTTCATTTTAATATATATCAAACATCATGTGTTACATTGATTTCATGTACATATATATATGTAATTAATGCAGTTTATATACAAACACACACACAAATATATTTATGGAATATATATAAACACATACACCTAATATTTATGTAATTTATTCAAATTTCGGTAGATTTTAGAATTTCATTGTTAACATGATAAATTTAATATATTATGTTTTTAATTGGTCAATTTTATTTATTTATTTTTAATAATATTATTGTTTGGTACTTCATTTTTTATATTTTTTTTAGTTTTTATTTTATTTTTGAATTTAATCATTTTCTATTATATATTTATATATATATTTATTATGTTTTAGTATTTTCAATATATATTCATCTTTAATTCAATATATATATCCATATTTTTTAATAATTTACATTTAATTAATAAAACTTATCCATTTTTCAATATTTTTAAAGTGAATTCATTTTGAATTATACAATTTCATTCATTTTTAAAATGAATGTATTTAAGATTATATATCCACTAATAATGTTAAAAATATATTTTTAAATAAATATTTTTAAATAAATATATTTATAAATGTTTATTTACTATATTTATAAATTTATATATTTATAATTATTATAAATAAATAATAATTATTTTTTTAATAAGTATTTATATAATTATAAATAAATAATTATATATGTTTAATAATTATAAAATTATAATAAATTTATTTAAATAAATCCTTTATCAGTGTTAAAATTTTAGCACTAATAAAGATCCATTTTATCAGTGTTTATCAATTTAACATTGATAAAAGATATCTTTATCAATGCTTTTATGAAAGCTCTGTTAAAAGTGTTCCCAATCTATTTAAAATAACCCTAACCGGTACTCACTCATCATGATTCTGAAGCTCTCACAAAACTCCTCTACTACCGATGCGACTCCACTACAATCCATCAGACGAATAAAGGATAAAATCCAATGTATGTTATTTTCTACTTTTCCTATATCATTGTTTGATCTTTTGGGTTCCACATTTTGCATTTTTGTGATGTTATTAACCTTTAAGAACCCTACACCTCATCTCCTCACCACTGCTAGCACGACTCCTCTGTGTATTTTAATGGCTTATTGACAAGACAAATATCTATAGTTTAACTTTATGCAACCGAGATGAGAGTCATTGTGCAATTTATTTCCAGGATGAATTTGTGCAGTTTAATGTCATGCAACCAAGATGAGAGATGCTGTGAAGTTTAAATTCTTTATTCTAGAATTAATTTTTATATTTTAACATCCTATAACCCGAATAAGATATAATGTGTAGTTTAACGCCTTTCCAATATGATGAATTTGTGCAGTTTAACATCATGAAAATAGGATGAGAGACAATATACAGTTTAACATATTTCTTCTAGGATGAATTTGTGCAGTTTAACATCATGGAAGCATGATGAGAGATTAATTATGACCACTATGCAAAGTATTTCATGAGAAATATTGTATTAGTGTGGGTATTTACTCATTTCTCATCCATTGTGGCCAATGTTCATGCTTTGTTTTTTGGATCATCTTGGATTGGTTTTTTAAAATGGTTTTTAGAAAGGGGAAAAATGATTTTCAGAATTGGATGTTCTTTAAAAATGTGGGCTATTATGTTGTCAAAGGTGGCCTTATAAGAAGGTGGTTTGAAATTGAAAATGAAATAGTTTTTTTCGAAGAGATAATTCTTATTTTGTTATGAAATTTGGCTTGTGAGCCAGTTGTTTTGGACCGAGATGTTGCTTTTGGTTGTGTTTCAAATTGATTTTGAACCAAATTTTATGATTTTTTTGTTATTCAGAATATGCCACCCATAAAGTTCCCCAATGTTTATAGTGGGTCTCTCCCTATTTCCGGTTCTCCTAACTTTCTACCCATATTCCATGGAAATCGAGGTTTATTAGAGGTAGTAAAGTGGCTTGAGGAAGTTGATCATGTATTCAGAGTGTTTGGAACTCCCAAAGCTATTAGAGTTCATACTATTCTAGGTCTTCTTGGGGGTCCAGATTTGGAAGAGTTGGATTTGTTTTCCACACCAATGATAAAATTTGGGATGAAGTGGGAATATTTTCAGTCCCTCTTTGTCTGATGGTTTATACCTGAGGAGGTGAAGATGAAGAAAAGGGAAGAGCTCATGAGTGTCCAGCAAGGTCAGCAGATGGCAAAGACTTATGCTGAACACTTCAAAGAGATGGTTTTCTTTTTTACGGTGGTGGTGTCATAGGATCTTTTGAAATCTTCTCTTTTCCTTGGGGGCCTTCATCTAGAGATAATGATGTGAGTCCTCTTCTCCAAGAATATCTATTTTGATAAGTTAGTGGAGGAAGTATTTTTGGATGAGTTGTTGTAAAATAAGCATAAACATATTGTATTAGTTGTTGTCTCCCGTGTTTGGGTCAATACATTCAGAATTTCCTCGTTTTTGTTTTTTTTGGATTTTGTAAGTTCATCTTTCATTATAAAAGTTTAATGAAATTATCATTTCTCAGTTCAAATGGTTTGGTTTTTTTAAATTTGAACCTTTAAATGGTTAGCCTTTCATGAATTAGTTCCCCTCTTTCTATCATGTTTGTTTAGAGACGTCTATTTTTGTGGAAATCACTCTTTGTGACTTGTGTATAGGTTCATTTATATTCTGTATTTTAGTCATTTTTTATGATTTTTCTAATGATGTAGTGTGTTGGAAGAATATAGATGTCTATTTTGATCCATTGATCAATGAATCCAAAAATGGTTTGGTTGTGCATCACTCACAAATTTAATAACAAAACTAAGGATTCTCTATGCAATTCACTACTATTGGTTAACTGCCTCTTAGCATAGAATCTAATATGGACATTCTTCCCAGAATCCCCGTGATGATCTCATCTCACACACACTCACCACCATCTATATCATATCACTATTCAGCATTCACTTTTCCTTCTCTTCTTACACCCATTTACTATATGCATGCAGTTGCATGCATCGTGCATCTTTAGGAGTAATAAATGGGTGAATGAAGAGAAGTAAAAATTAATAATGAATGGTGATATGATAGTGATGGTGGTGAGAATGTGTGGGATGATATAATCACAGGGACACCAGGTAGTAATTTCAGGTTAGATTCTATGATAAGCGGTAGTTAACCAATAAAAGTTCAGTGCACTAAGAATATTTAGTTTTGTTATTTGTTTATATCTGGACCAAAGAAACCCTTTAGAAAGATGTAAAGGTAATATTATGATATATTTTCTCTATTTTACCAAAAAAATTTATAATGAAATGTTGATTTAATTTTCATTATTCCTTGAAGAGTTTGTTTATTTTTGAAGATTTTTTCCACGTGTCATGCCTTTGCAGGAAGAGAAACAATGCCATATCTTCTCAATCACAGAGGTAATATTAATTTTTTCACAATAAAATCATTATCCATAGAATTAATGAATTTTTTCATATTTATGTTTAATTTATTTAATTTTAGTATTACTTATGTAATAATTGTTTTTTATATATGTGGATTATTTTGTTTGAGTTGGGGTGATCTTTCCAACTTTAATGCTTCTTCTCCCTCAAAAACTTTTCACCCTTGTAGTGTTTCATTTATTTCTTTCTTTAAAGTTATTTCCATTTCCTTCTCAGTAAGAGAAACTCTACTACCTCTACTCAATTATAAAGGTAATCTTGATATTTTCATATTAAAATCACTGTCTATAGAATTAATGTATTATTTCATATTTATTTTTAATTTATTTCTTTTTAGTATTACTTATAATAATTGTTTTATTATATAGGTGGACTATTTTTTTTTGAGTTGATGTGGTTTATTTGAAGCTACTCATGTAGTGTTAGTAGTTTGACAAAGAAAGTAAATATAAATCATGGTAACATTGATAGTTAGGATTGTTTCTGAATGTATGTAACAATTTGTATTTATGTAATTTTATAAACCAATGTTTGAAATGTTTATAATAGAGTGTTTTTCTGGTATTTGTGTTGTAAATTTCATTTCATTTAAATCCTATATTGGGACTTGTTTTTGTTGATATCTGGTGTGTTTCTAGTGTGTTTTTAGTGTGTTTCTGGTGTGTTTGTGGTTCTTCTAGTGCCGTGGTGTGCTGTTACAACACACTGCATTATGTACCTTTATCAGTGCTTTTAAAAGTGCCGATAAAGACCACATTTATCAATAGTTCTAAAAGAGGTGATAAAGGTATACTTTATCAGCGCTTTTACAATGCTAATAAAAAATCCTTTTATTAGTTCTTATAAAATCATTGATAAAGTATTCCTTTAGCGGTGCTAAATAAAAGTACTGATAAATGGGACCTTTATCACTTCTTTTAAAAGCGCTGATTAAATTACTTGGATTTTAACACCGCTCACGTAGTCATTGCTTTTATAGCACTAATAAAGGTCATTTCTAGCACTAATAAAGGTCGGTTTTTTAGTAGTGGGCCCTCATATTCGACTCTCACTCCTAAGATTCTTCTTGAACTTTACCATGCTACCACATAACTCTAACCAACTGCATAGTCTTTCCTTGTAATAATTTCTCACTACGATCCATGATACAAATTGGATGCTCTTCAAAGGATACATCAACCTCAACTTCAACTTCATCAACATATATCACATGAGATGGTTTAGGGTGATACCGTTGAAGTTTTGAAACATGAAAAACATCATTCATACCATTATAACACTATAAAAGATCCAATCGGTATGCCACCAGTCCGATTCTATCTATAATCTCAAACGACTCCACACACCTTGGTGCTAACTTACCTTGTTTCTGAAAATGATAGTAACCCAACCTTGGAAACACCTAGAGAAACACACTATCACCCACCACAAACTATATAGGTTAACAATTCCTACCCACATACAACTTATGCATACTTTGAGCCATTTACACACATTTTTGAATCAACCAAATTTTTTCTAACGTATCATGAACGAGACTCGGTCCCAACAATACTGATTCTATAGCTCTTATCCAACAAAACATAGATCTATACGGTCTACTATAGATCACATCATATGATTCCATATGAATCATATCCTAGAAACTATTGTTGTAATCAAACTCGACAAGCGATAAGTGATTTTCCCATGATCCACCAAAATCTAAAACACAAGCTCTCAACATTTCCTCTAAAACCTGGATAGTATGCTCTAATTTACCATTATTCTCTGCGTAAAAAGATATAATCAAGAACACCTGGGTACCAAACACTTTCTATATCCCAATAAAAAAGTACGAATTAAACCTCGAATAACAATTTGAAACTATCATCCATATTACTCCATGAAACCACACTATCACAAAATTGTACATCTCACACAAATGATCAACAATGAAGGTTTCTAGAATCGGTAAGAAATTATCTACCTTATTTAACCAGTCCAAAATTACCCATATTGCATCATTATTCTGAGGCATCCTCGGAAGTCCCACTATGAAGTCCATCATTATGTTATCCCACTTATATTCTATAATTGGAAATGGATGTAACAAACCACCTGGTCACTGATGTTCATCCTTCACCTACTGATAGGTAAGGCATCACACCACAAAACCTGCAACCTCTTTCTTCATTCTAGGTCTCCAATACTTCCTATGAATATCTTGATACAACTTAGTCAAACTAGGGTGCACTTCACACTTTGATGCATGAAATTCGTGCATCAATTCTTCTTGCATACACACTGTCACAACAACACAACCGTGAATATAAAAAATTCCATCCTCTCCAATGGTCCAACGAAAAATGTGGCTCCCCACCTTTAAGATTTTCCCTCAAAGTAAAGAATTATAAATACTTGAGATTCTTCTCCTTGATCTGACTCAGAAGAAAAAACTCAACTACTAAATATGTAAGGTCCACCTACCTTTGGTTACGTTGCACCTTGAGATGCATCTCAATAAACAATGCCATCAACTTCAACTCAAAACTAGATTCATGAACTACTTGATTCTGAGTCTTTCAGATCAAAGCATTTTCAGCCCAATTCCCCTTTCTTGGTGTGTAAACCAACTCAAAATCAAAGGAATACATGTATTCCACCCATATTTACTACCAAATATTTAAATAACACTAATATAATACGTGCTTAAGACTTTTATTATTGGTATACACCTTGAATCACTCTCCCAATAAGTAATGCCTCCAAAACTTCAAGGAACACACCACCACAACCAACTCAAGATCATGAGTGGGGTAATTTCATTCATGAGGCCTCAACTAATGTAAACCTCATGCCATAAAACAATCATCCTTCATCAACATTACCTTGATCCCCACACCAGACACATCAAAAAAATAGTATATTGCTTACCTGGATCAGGTAAGATTAGAATAGGTGTGGTAGTTAACCGCTTCTTCAACTCTTGGAAAAAAATCTCACATGAATCGATCCACTCAAACATGATGACTTTCTTAGTAAAATTTTAAAGTGGAACTGTAAAATGGGATAATTATTTAATGAACATCCGGTAATAACCAACTAAATCCAAAAAACTGTGAACATAAAAAACATTCTTAGGATGATCCCAAGATACCACTACCTACACTTTTTTCTAGGTCCAATGACATGCCATACTTTGAGATAACGTGACCCATGAAATGCACCTTATCAATATAGAAGTGAAACTTGGATAGGTTGGAGTATATCCTATTATCTATTAGTGAACTCAGGATGATGTTAAGATGTTTGGAATGATTGTCATTAGTTTTAGAGTACACAAATATGTCATCGACAAAGACAACTACAAATCGACCTATACAAGGGTGAAAGATTCAATTCATTAGAGCCATGAACACTACCGACACATTGGTTAACTAGAATAGAATCACAAAAAACTCATACAACCCATAACTACTCTTGAATGCAACCCATAGTACATAATAAGGTATCAACCTCAGCTGGTGATATCTTGATATCAAATCTATCTTGTAAAAAACTAGAGCACCCCTTAGCTGGTCAAAGAGATCATCAATTCAAGGAAGTGGATATCTGTTCTTAACTGTCATTTGATTCAATTTCCTATATTCAAAACATAACCTCAATGTTCTATCAATCTTCTTGGAAAAAACACTGAATATACCCAATGTTACATTCTCAAATGAATAAACCCCTTGTTATCCAGTTATTCCAACTGACTGGAGTTCTTATGATGCCATTCGACATGGAGGAATCGAAACTGTCTTTTATCCTGGTAGAAACTCGATCGTGAAATCAAAATCTCTCTTAGGAGGATTCCAGATAAGTCTTTAGGAAACACATACCGGAACTGATCCACCATAGGAGGAAGTACATCCTACTCCACTCCCTCATTATCAAGCATTAAAAAATCCACCTGGGCTATGAGCTCAACCAATTACTGACAAACTAGCCCGACCTGACTTGCCCTGACATCCCATTCACCATGATGGACATGCATGTATCCATCAAGATATGTAAACATTAATCGATGATGGTAACATTCAATATGGTCCTGGTACAATACCAACAAATCTATACCCAAAATCAAATCCAAACTTGACATTTAAAGCATGAAAAAATCCCACAGAAAATGGTACCGGCCAACCTCCAGAGAACAAACCTTATATTGTCTAATATCCTCATCTCTTACTCCCAATGAAGTATCAATAGACATAACCCCACACACATTCTCCACTGTTAGGCCCAACAGAACCACAAACTGAATAGAAACAAAAGAGTGTGTGGAACCTGTGTCAAAAAAAATCACTAGAGAGTATAGAAGATACACGGATTTTACCTAGAACTGTCGATGGTCTAGCTTCACCACCTTTAGGTGAAGACTAAACTGTGTGAAGCTAACCTGAACCTCTACCCCGGGCTCCAGACTGAGTCCTTGGTTCTGCACGACTCTACTGATATGGATGCTCTTTCCCCATAGTACCATGTACACCACCTCTACCAATACTACCCATAAAACTCCAACTGCCTGCCTTATATGAGGTAACTGACCCCCTACCTGCACTCAAAATCTACCTCACACCTCCATTTGTACCCGACTATCGAGGGTTCATACCACTACACATTCCCTAATCAGTTGCACAACTGGAACTTAACTAGTGGTTGGGGACACTAGCTGCGCATGTGTCTTAGCCTGCCACATTGATGACAGAACACTCTATCTCCACCCTAAGTGTATGACCCTCTCTTATGACTACTCTACACACCCGCACCTTGATGGAAGCTCCCAAAACAATGATTTCTTCCCTTATAATCCGCACCACTCACCCACCCCACTGGTTCCATAAGTCCCCTACTTGAAGCTCCCTTTAGGTTCCCTTTTGAGATAAGGTCCTGATACACTACCTCAACAAAACTTTTTAAACATAAGATATTAACCCGAGACTTTATCTTGTGTCTTAGACCATCCTAGAAATGTTTCACCACCATTGCCTTGTCTCCTACCAACACCAGAACGAAGTGTCGCAAATCAGAGAAATGACTAGAATAGTCCATAAACAACATTTCCCCTTGGTTCCGACTCATAAAATCTATAGCCTTGTCCTACATCAAGGTTTCTGGATAGAAATAATCCAAAAAATTTCCCTGAAAATCTTTCCATAACATTCCTTCAGTCTTCTCGGTCTTCACCATGATGTACCACCAATGCTTTGCCTAACCTATCAACGTACAGGTTTAAAAATTGACTTGATTCTCAGAAGGAGTCTCCAAATGATCAAGAATCATCTAGATGAACTATATCCATAACTCGAATGCCTCTACCCACCTTATCTGGTAAAGGTCGGAGGGTGATGTAGCTAAAACTCCCTAGTGATCTCAAACATGCTCGGTATAACCTACCCTGGGTCACATTCCATCATTTATATTAAGTGATCAAGGTTCTCACAGAACTAATCTTCTCTATTATCTTGGATCACCACATTATCTTGATCCACTACTGGAGGATCATTTTCACCAAACATCCTCTTATCGCCTAACCGACACCCAATGTCGTGGTGAAATTTCTCTATGATTCCAAACAAGATCTTTAAAACAAATAATACAAATCTTCCATGTTTACATAAAATAAGGATCTCCACTAGCCATAAAAAACCCGTTATGCACACACACCATCCCAAAGGTTACCATCACATCTAAAACACTACCCTCAACCATCCCTACCATGGGTCATGGTTGAAATGGGGTAAACCAACTTATGTAATCATGATCCGTCCACTAGAACCCTTTCCAAACCATTACCATACTGATAACATATATATTTATCCTAGAAAAAATCCCCATTTCACAACTTATTACAATTAAAAATTCCCACTCACTCTGAACCCTTAAATTAATCACAAATATATAATCATTATTTAACATTTTTCACTTTTTACCCATTTACATCATTTTATTAGACACCATTTTCTTTAAATTTTTAAGGAATTAAAATACATTCTACCTTACATGCCTCACACACCCATCCCATGTGTGCATATCATGATGCATGCCACTTATATACATAGGTTCCTAGAATGATGAATGAATTCAGAGCCTCTTAACATTTAATCCATGAGAAACATATCATAAAACTGTCACATCACACAACAAGTGCACCACCCAATGATGAAATATCATTAAATGTAACAATGTACAATAAGAAAAACAATTGACACCCTAGATACTTGATTTTTTCCTCATACATGGGTTAGCTACTCCAAAGAACGAGCTCATTTCCAAGATTTGACACATCCTATTCTCCCATATACCCAAATAATAAAATCACAGAAAATAACCCCTCTGATACCACTTTGTAACATCCCCAATCTGAGATCCACTAAACCAGTGCCCCGATCTGGGTCACCACATGACCTCAAGCACCCCTCCCCATAGTCTAGAGGTTTTCGACTAGCAGTGAGGGTCTAATAAGTCACGTAGGGAGACTATAACCTATTAACAGAGTAAGGCACAATAGTTAATAATATAAATAGCAGAAACAATATGAAATAATCAAATAAACATGAATAACCAAGCATCTCCCAAAACTGGGTACAAACCAAAAACCAATAATAACTATGTCATGTCATGCTAATAGTTCCAAAAGTGAAGGAAACCCAAAATAAAGACAACAATAGAATCCCCAAAATGGTCTTGACTCCAATTCCAGAACCACATCCATGTACATAACAAGACCAACTCAACTTTCTAGCACATGTCCTTTTTTCCTTATCCAAACTTGAAATAATGAAGTCTGCTCGGGTACCTAATAGTGGCCTGAGTAGGTTGTGAGTATAACTCAGTAGGCCACCACCAACGGTGTCTAAAAATACCCAATCTAAAAATAAAGTGCATGAAAAATATAATAAAAGATAAGATGATAAAAAATGAAACTTGAGTGATATTAGTTAACAAGGTGTTACTTAAACCATTATAGCTTTATTTAAAATTCATTACTTATACCATTTACCTTACATAATACATTTTCATCTCATGTTCACTGGATTAGGCATATTCATCAATTATCAATAAAAAGCGGAATAAGTCAAGTTTCTTATCTCATTAGGGATAATCGCATCACAAAATATACAAAAACTCACCTTGAAGCCTCGGACTAGGTTGTCTCAAAATACAACCATTAGGGGAATATAAATCTGTCCCCTTCCCTAAACCATGCATCGTGGGGTGGAGTTTATAGCCTCATTCTAACTCGACCCATGGGAATAGAGCCTCATGTCAACACCCCACACTAAAAATATATGTGCACATGATTATTTATCCATTCAAAACACACATACCATATCACAACCAAACACAACCTACACAAATGGAAACTATAAACCATAATAAAGAACATGGGAATTTATATCATTCCATAATCCATTAACACACTTTCCATTTACATTACATATCAATTTAGTACCATTCTCATTTCCCATGCCTATCTCACTAATAATATTCACTAATTCCCATGAAATAACCCATTTAATATATTATACAATTTACCCTATGAAATAATATTTAAAATATCCCCAAATTTACAAGACATTCCTAATTTAACATGTTCACATTTTCATATGCACTAATCCTCTTAGGAATTTTATCCAAATTCATAATCTATTTGACACAATCTCAATTAAACAAATTACCCCTTTTCATACCATTCAAAAAAATCCTTAATACCTTATCAAAACTATGCACAAGTATCATTATTCAACTTTAAACTCAACTAACCATAATAATATGTTTTTTGTGGGATCTACATTAACACATGTCAACTCAAAACTTAACCTTAACAATGTCTAGGTTCGGGAAAGTCAGTGCACCTCATGGGTGGTCCTAAATCGTTTAATTCAACCTAGATTCATCCCACGAGTATTTTGAGGGGTTTGATTCATTATTTAGACACCCATTTTTACAAAATCTCACCAAAGTCACCAAGAACACAATAATTTGGAACCAAGAACACCACACACATGCAAAAATCCATATAAAAACTATTCGATATAACTTATTGACCACCTACCTCAAATAAAAAATTTAATGCACTCCCAATCATAGATTTAGATCCATATTCAAGAACTTATTAAATCCCCAGCCTAAGATCCATGGAAAAAATAGGGTTTTAAATCTTTAGAATAAGATAGAAGAATCTAGAAATCCTAATATAGAAAAGAGAATCAAAAGGGAGATTAGACTCTCCCGGATCTCCAATTTTCATCCAATGATGCTAAAAATAGTTTAGAAATTAATAAGATCGATCCCTTGGAATCTTGGGAGTTTTAGGTTTGTCACTAGGTCTTAGAGGAGGATAAATGGGAGGAAAATCAGGTGAGACTTAAAAATACCGAAGTGGAAATTTTGAATTTTTTTCAACTTTTAAAGGGGCGCACGGTTTTCCAAACCCTGCCCAAACCATGTACAAGATACTATCTAAGGGGAGTTGGGTTTCACAATTACATGGGGTGGATCTCACAGTTTAAAAAACATATTCCAACCGTGAAGAATTCCACTATCTTAAGCCGCATGGTTTGGCCTTATCCTCACACGGTTTTCACTAACCATACGTAAAGCATGAAACAGGTCCAAAAAGCTCCTTTTTTTCCTTCTCTTTCATGTCCTGAAGACCCATAACACCCCCAATAATCCTCATGAACTTGTGTAGAATTTATCCATCCAAATAGAATATAATTAAACTAAAATTTAAACAAAAACACACCTTAAGAAAATACAGGATCTTACAACCTCCCCACCTTAAAACAGATCATTCTTGAGTCATGCTCCTAAGAATCACTAAACTTATAAGGTGAAGATATTGGGACAATGGGCCCTAATATCTGACTCTCACTCCCAAGTTTCTTCTTGAAATTTACCATGCTACCACATAACTCTAACCAAGGGCATAATATTTCCCCATAAGACTTTCTCACAACAATCCATGATATGAACTGGATGCTCCTCAAAGGACGCATCAGTCTCAAGCTCAACTTCATCAACATATATCACATGAGATGGGTCAGGGTGATACTAATGAAGTTTTGAAACATGAAAAATATAATTCATACCACTATACCACTATAGAATATCCAATAGGCATGCCACCATTCCGATTCTCTCCACAACCTCAAACAACCCCATGTACCTGGGTGCTAACTTACCCTGTTTCTGAATCTGATGGTGACCCAACCTTGGAAACACCTAAATAAACACACTATCGCCCACCAAAAAATTCAAATGTTGAATAATCCTATATTCATATGAATTTTTCATACTATGATCTGTTTCCATACATTTCTGAATCAACTAAACTTTTTTCTGACATAACATGCATGAGACTCAGTCCCAACAACTCTGATTCTACAGATTCCATCCAACACAAAATAGATCTACATAGTCTACCATATAATGCTTCATATGATTCCATATTAATCATATCCTAGAATATATTGTTGTAAGAAAAATTGACAAGCAATAAGTTATTTTCCCATGATCCACCAAAATCCAAAACACAAGCTCTCAACATGTACTCTAAAACATGGATAGTACGTTCTAATTTTCCACTCATCTATGGGTGAAAATATATACTCAAGAACACATGGGTACCAAGAAATATCTATAACCCATTCCAATAGCATGAAGTAAACTTCGAATCATGATATTAAACTACCGTACATGGTACTCCATGAAGCTGCACTATCTGACAAACATACATATCGCCCAACTGATCAACAATGAAAGTTTCTCGAATCGGTAAGAAATGAGCTACCTTAGTCAATCAGTCCACAATTACCCATATTTCATAATTCTTCTAAGGTGTCCTCAGAATACCCACTATGAATTAAATTGTTACATCATACCACTTCCATTATAGAATAGGAAATGGCTATAACAAACTAGCCGATTGCTGATGTTCATCCTTAACCCGCTGATAGGTAAGGAATCACACCACTAAACCTACAAACCCTTTCTTAATTATAGGCCACAAATACTGCCTATGAATATCTCAATACATATTAGTAAAAATAGGGTGAACTTCCCACTTCAATGTAAGCAATTCATGCATCAACTCTTCTTGCATACACACTGTCACAACAACAGGACCGCGAACATAAAAAATTCCATACTCTCTAATGGTCCAATAAGAAGGTAACTCCCCACCTTTAATATTTTCCATTAAAGATAATAATTCAAAATCCTTGAGATAATTCTCCTTGATATGACATAGAAGAGCGAACTCAACTACCAAAGATGCAAGGGTTACCTACCCTTGGCCATGTGTACCTCTAGATGCATCTCAGTAAACAAATCCATCAACTTCCACCCGGAACTAGATTCCTAAACTACCTGATTATGAGCCTTTCAGCTCAAAGAATCTATAACACTATTCCCCTTTCCCAACATGTAAGACAACTAAAAATCAAAGTATTGCATGTATTCCACCCATATTCACTACCAAATATTGAAATCATGCTAAGAGAAGACATACTTAATACCTTTATGATCGGTATACACCTTGAATTTACCTGCCAAAAAGTAATGCCTCCAATAATTCAAGGCACACACCACTGTAGCCAAATTGAGATTATGAGTGGGGTAATTTCATTCATGATGCCTCAACTGATGTGAACCATATTCCACAACCCAGTCATCCTACATCAACACTGCCCCGATCCCCATACTAGATGCATCACAAAACACAGTATACTGCTTACCTAGATCAAGTAAGATCAGAATAGGTGCGACAGTCAACCGATTCATAAACTATTGAAAGGAAGTCTCACATGACTCGGTCTACTCAAACCTAATGCCATTATTAGTCAAACCTAGAAGTGGCACTACCAAACAAGATAAGTCTTTAATGAACATCCGGTAATAACTGACCAAACCTAGAAAACTATGAACATCAGAAACATTCTTGGGCTACTCCCAAGACACCATTGTCTATAATTTTTTCAGGGTCTACTGACACAACATCCTCTAAGATAATGTGACCCAATAAATAAACCTTATCAATCCAGAAGTGACACTTGGATAGGTTAGAGTATATCATATACTCTCTTAGTGTACTCAGGATGATGTCAAGATGTTTGGCATGCTCTTCATGAGTATTAGAGTACACCAAGATGTCATTGACATAAAAAACTATGAACTAATATAGATAAGGGTGAAATATTTTATTCATTAAATCCATGAACACTACCAGCACATCGGTCAACTCGAAATAAATCACCAAAAATGCATACAACCTGTACCTACTCTTGAAGTATATCCGCGATACATTAGAAGGTCTCACCATCAACTACTGATATCCTGATCTCAAATATAGATTGAAAAATACTAAATTACCCCTTAATTTCTCAAATAGATCACCAATTTGAGGAATAGGATATCTATTCTTAACTGTCATCTGATTCGAGTTCCTATAATAGACACCTAGCCTCAAAGATCCGTCAACCATCTTGGAAAAAAACACTGGAGATCCCTAAGGTGATTTGATAAGATTAATAAAACCCTTGTTATACAGTTCTTCTAACTGAACCTTAAGTTACTAGAGTTATACTGGTGCCATTCGAAATGGAATAATAGAAATTGGCTTCGCTCCAGGAAACAACTCGACCGTGAACTCAACATCTCTCTTAGGTGGAAGCCCCGAGAAGTCTTCTGGAAACACGTCCTGGAACCAATCCAATATAGGAGTAAATAAATCTTGCTCCACTCTCTAATTATAAATCATTAAATGATCTAATTGGGCCGTGAGCTCACCCAATTTTTGACAAACTAGTCTGACCTGACTTTTCATGACATCCCATTCACCAAGATGGACATACGTGTCTCCTTCAAGAGATGTGAACATTAACCAATGATGGTAGTAGTTGATATGGGCCTAGTAAAACACCAACCAATCCATACCAAAAATCAAGTCAAAAATTTACATTTCAACTATGAACAAATCCCAAAAAAAATGGTACCCACCAACCTTTAGAGAACAACCCTTACATTGTCTAATATCCTCAGCTCACACTCCCAATAGAGTATCAATTTAAATAACCCCAAACACATGGTATAATACTAGGTCCAACAAAAGCACAAATTGAATAGAAATAAAAGAGTTTGTGGAACCTATTTAAATTAAAGAACTAGAGAGTGTAGATGCTACAAGGATTGTACCTTGAACCGTTGATGATCCACCCTCACCACCTCTAGGTGTAGACTGAACTGTGTGAAGCTAATTTTCCCCTTTTCCCTGGGCTCTGGCTAGAGTCCCTGGTGCTATAGTACTCTCACCCCATACCATGTCCACTACCTCTACTAGTAGGACCCATAGAAATCCAAATGCCTACCTAATACAGGGTAATTGACCCCCTGCCCACACTCAACATCTGCCCCACACCTCCATCTATAGCTGGATATCAAGGGTTCATACAAAACCTCTTCACGTGACCTAACCTGTTGCACAAGTGACACTTAACTGGTGGCTGGGGACAACAGTTGCACATGTTTCCCGACCTCCCACACTGATAACAGAACACTTGATCTTTTCCCTGAGAGGCTGGCCCTCTCTTTTGACTACTATACACAACTCCACCTTGATGAAAGCTTCCAAAATGATTCTTTCTACCATTATAGTTCTCACCACTCACCTGCCCCACTGGTTCCATAAGTCCCCTACCTAAACCCCCCTTCATGTTCCCCTTTGAGATAAGGGTGAAATCCACTAACTCAACAAACCTTTTTAAACAAAATATATTTAACTAATACTCGATCTCATATATCAGACCATTGTGAAAATGTTTCACCATCCCTGCCTTGTATCCTACCAATTATAGAATGAAGTTTCACAAATCAATGAAACAACTAGCATAGTCCATCATCGACATTTCCCCTTAGGACATACTCATAAAATATGCATCCTTCTCCTGCCTCAAGTTTTCTATATAGAAATGATCCAAATTTTTTCCTTAAAATCATTCCATAACATTACTTCATCTTGCTTGATCTACACCATGATGTCTCACAAACGATTTTCCTGAACTCTCAATATATAGGTTTCCAACTTGACTTACTTCTCAGAAGGAGTCTCCAAATGATCAAGAATCATCTGGATGGAATCTATCTAGAAATCAGTTTCCTCTTCCCACCCTCTCTGGTAAAGGTCAGTGGGTGCTATAGCTAAAACTCCCTAGTTAGATTAAACATGCTTGGTACAACCTACCCTAGGTCACATTCCATCATTTTCATAAAGCGATCAAGGTTCCCATGGAGCTTCTCTTCTCTATTATCCTGCATCACCATATTCGATTGCTCTACTACTAGAGGAACATTTTCGGTAACATCCACTTATCACCTAACCATCACCTAATACTCTTGTGGAATTTCTCTATAATTCCAAACACGTTCTTTAAAACACATAATATAAATCTTCCATGTTTACATAAAAAAGGCTCTCTACTAGCCATAAACAATCCGTTCTGCACACAAACCATCCCAAACGTTACCATCACATCTAAAACACTACCATCAACCATCCCTACCATGGGGTCATGGTTGATATGGGGTAAATCAACTTACATAATCAAGATTCTTCCACTAGAAACCCTTTTCAAACCATTACCATACTGATAACATATATCTTTCTCCTGACACAATTCCCATTTCAAAACTCATTACAATTAACAATTTCCACTCACTTTGAACCCTTAATTAAGCACAAATATCTAATCATTATTTAAAATTTTCCCCTTTTTACTTGTTTGCATTATTTTATTAGACACCGTTTTCTATAAATTTTTAAGTTAGTAAAATACATTCTACCCTTCATGCCTCACACACCCTTACCGTGTGTGCCTATGATGATGCATGACACTTATATACCTAGGTTCCTATAATGATGCATGAATTCATAGCCTCATTCCATTGAGACCATGAGAAAAATATCATAAAACCATCACATGACACAATGAGTACACCACCCAATGATGGAATATCATCAAATGTAACAACGTACAATAAGAACAACAATTCCCACCCCAGATACTTGAGTTTTTCCTTAAACATGGGTTAGATACTCTCTAGAATGAGTTAATTTCCAAGAGACAACACATCCAATTCTCCCATATACCATCCCAAATAACAAGATCATAGAAAAGAAATCATCTGATGCCACTTTGTAACATCCCTGATCTGAGATCCACTAAGCCGGTGCCCCTATTCGGGTCGCCACATGACCTCAAGCGCACCTCCCTATACGCCAGAGATTTTCGACTAGCAGCAAGTGTCTAATAAGTAATGTGGGGAGACTATAACCTCTTATCAAAGTAAGATACAATAGTTAAAAATATAAATAGTGAAAAAAATTTGAAATAACCAAATAAACATGCATAACCAAGCATCTCCCAAAACTGGGTACAAACCACAAACCGATAATAATTATGTCATGAAATGATAATAGTGACAAAAGTGAAATAAACCCAAAATAAAGACAATATCAGAATCCCAAAATGGTCCAGAATCCAATTCCAGAACCACATCCATGCACATCCCAAGACTGACTCAACATCCTAGCACATAGCCTTTTCCCTTATCCAAACCTATAATAATGAAGTATGCTCAGGTACCCAATTATGGCCCAAGAAGGGTGAGATTATAACTTAGTAGGCCACCACCAATAGTGTATAAGAAATATCCATTCTAAATATATAGTGCATGAAGTATAAAATAAATGATAATATGAGAAAAAGGTAACTTGTGTTCTATTAGTTAACGAGGTTTTACTTAAACTATTATAACTTTATTTCCAACTTCATTACTTATACCATTTCCCTCACATAATTCATTTTCATATCATGTTCAATGGATTAGGAATATTCATTAATTCTAAATACAAAAGGGGAGTAAGTCAAGTTCCCTATCTCATGAGGGATAATCACATCACAACATATACAACACACTCACCTTGAAGCCTCAATCCAGGTGGTCTCATCTAATGAAACCATTAGGGGAATAGAAATCTGTCCCCTTACCTAACCCGTGCATTGTGAAGTGGAGTTTAGATCCTCAGTCTAACTCGACCCGTGGGCATGGAGCCTCAGGTTAATACCCCACACTATTAATCCATGTTCACATGATTATTTATCTATTCACCATATACATATCATATCACAACCAAACATAACCAACACAAATGGAAATCACAAACCATAACAAAAAACATGGGAATTTATATCATTCCATAATCCATTAACACATTTTCTATTTACATTATATATCCATTTAGTACCATTCCCCATTTCCTATGCCTATATCACTAAGCATATTTACTAATTACCATGCATTAACCCATTTAACATATTTCAAGACTTCCCCTATGAAATACTATTTAACATATTCCTCAATTTACAATCCATTACCAATTTAACATGTTCACCTTTTCATATACACTAATCATCTTAGACATTTCAACACAATTAATTAGCCATTTGACACATTATCAATTAACCAAATTACCCCTTTTCATGCCATGACAACCCATTAAACCATCATCAACCCTATACAAAAATATAATTATTACAATTTCAACTCAACTAACAATAATAATATGTTCTTCATGGGCTATAAGTTAACACATGTCAACTCAACCCTTAACCTTAACAATTTCTAGGTTCGGGAAAGTCAGTGTACCCCATGGGTGGCACTAAATCATTCTATTCAATCTCAACACATCCCAAGAGGATTTTTAGGGGTTCAATTCATCATTTAGACACCCATTTTTACAAAATCTTACTGAATACATCAAACACACCACAAAGTGGAACCAATAAAATAATGCACATGCACAAATCTATATAAAAACTATGGGATATAACTTGTAAACCGCCTACCTCAAATCAAATATTGAACGCACTCCCAATCATAGCCTTAGATCTTTATTCATACACTTATTAGATCCCTAAACTAATATCCACCATAAAAAGAGGGTTTTAGCACTTTATAAGAAGATGGAATAATCTAAAAACCCTAATCTGGAAAAGAGAAGTAAGAGGGAGATTAGACTCACCCGAATCTTTGTTTCACAACCAAAATCACTCCAAACGGTTTAGAAATAAATGAGATAGATCCCTTGGAATCTTGGGTGGTTTATGTTCTTAACTAGGTATTAGATTAGGATAAATGGGAGGAAAATCAAATGAGAGTTAAAAATCCCAAAGTGGAAATTTTGTAAATTTTTTAAATTTTAAAGGGGCACACAATTTACCTACATAGTTTTCCAAACCATGCACAAATCGTGCGTAAGACACTATCTAAGGGGAGTTGGATCTCAAAATTACCTAGGGAGAACCAAATAGTTTACAAAAAATGTTCTAACCATGTAGAATGCCACCATCTCAAGCTAAATGGGTTGGCCGTCCCCTCTCATGGTTTTCACTAACCGTGCACAAACTGTACAGTATTCCCATAAAGATCATTTTTCCTTCTCTTTCATGTCTAGAACCCACTAAACACACCCAAGACTCCTCATGAACTGGGGAAATATTTATTTATCCAAATAGAAGAGTGTTAAATATAAACTTAAACAAAAACATACCTTAATAAAATCTGGGATCTTACATTACTCTTTTTCCCTTTCTATGTAAAATGAAATTGTCAACCATGCGTACATGTGGACTACCACCTCTATATAAAGATCAATTTATATTTTTCATTTCATAACCAACTTAAATATATAGTAATTAGAGTAGTTTTAAAGTATAAATATGATTTTTTATGATATCATTAATTTTTTTTTGAAAAATTGTTGAACCTATTAATTATATGATCAATAAATGATTATCATAAATTTAATTATTTAAAACAATCCTACTAAGTGGAAAATTGTTAATTGAAATTATGTAATATTTTCATATAAATTAATTTTTTTTATAATAACTCTATAATTATTATATATCATACTAATAAAAACTAAAATATATCATTATTATACAAGTGTAATTATATTACAACTAAATAACCACATAATTATCAATAACCATAGTATGTTCATGATTGGGTCGGTTTGACCACCTACCTGAAAAATGCTATGAAATTATATCATGGATGATTATGAAAACTTAGTTAATTGTATAATATGATATAAATATGAAAATAATAATTATTTTTCATTATAGAGAGGATACATAAATATTTAACTCATGAATTAATAAAACATTCTTCGTAGGTTAAAAATCACAAATAAATGATCATTGTAAATTTAATCTTCTTGGATAAAGACTAAATTACTCATGGAAGGAAATTTAAAATTCATAAATCATTATAATTAATCCATTATAGTATATTCAATAAACTTTTAATGATGAAATTTGTAAGAATCATGAATACTGACACTCCTCTTATGAAACCAGTACAAATGGTCAAAACTATAAACACCCGAGGTGGTGGTGGTAATGGCATGAAGGCCTTAAAATTTAAATTTTATTTCCAAATAACCCTATTTTAATAGGGTAGAGAGGTAAAAATCATATTTCCTGAAATACCAAGGGTAAAAGGAAATTATATATCCTATAATCCCATTTCAGGACCCAAAATCCCTGATGCACAAGTCCCAGTGCATAACCCAAAGTCCTAACAACCAAATTACACTAGAACAACCCCTACCAAAAATTTACATCATTGATAACACCTAGATTACAAAATCATAAGGATGATTGGATAACATTTCCCCATGAAAATTTTCATGGTTCCTAGTCCTAGTGGTTTAGTTGCTGATGTCCCTCTCTTCATTCCCAATCTGGTTATCTTTTCATTGGTGGTCACTACTTGATCTGATTCCTCTTTTGGGGCATGCTACTATGTGGTATGACCAGACTGATTGATGGACCAGAGGCCCTATATCCTAAATTTACATTTATTTCATAAAATAACTTTTCCCAAAGTCCTATGGTGTACTCAAGGCCCTATTTCCGGAAGGCCTTTGTGGCCTGCTGACCTTGTGGCCCATGACATGAATCTTGTGGCTCATAGGCCCAATTTGGGTGAATAGTTCCATTTACACAGATGCTTCTATAGTAAATTATATAATAAATTATATAGTACTTATAAAATACTTATAAAAATCCACCCCACCCAAATTTAAACCCGGGTATTTTGGATTCCAAGCAGGTGTCTCTACCACTCGGTTATAGGCTAGTTGGCATAGAAGGTGAAAAAATAGGCAAAAATTAACTAATATACATGATGATAATGATTATAGATTAATATTAAAAATACTTTTAGGTATTAATATGGTTTTTAAATTAGTTATTTAGATATTCATTTATGTTATATAGGAGCTTATAGTGTATTTTACTAATCAAGGAAATAAGATAAATGTTTCATCTCAAAATTTCTTTCTTTGAGACACATTTTATTTTATGAAACTAATTTTATTTAAATGCTATGAATAATACCTATTTTATATAAAATATAATTAATTATATTAATTCAGGTTATTTGAACTTAAATTTAAAGCTCTCACTCTCTTTCAAGGGGTTTTTATTAGAACTTTTATTCAGTTGTAAGGATTTTTTGTCTCAATTTCTATTCATCAAGACATGTTTTATTATTATGCACCAATTCCTTATCAATATGGTGTATATAATACCTAATAATGTATTTTGTGATACTCCATGATCTAATTCATGGGATTTAAAAATCCATATGATTTTTAATACTCTAATGAATTTTGATTTAAATATTACTAAATATGTAAGGGTTTTGATAAATCAAATACCTTTCATTAAGTTATAATCCTATTTATTGAAACTTATTGTTAAAATTTTCTTATAGTCATACCTATGATTATATTATGTTATAAACACTTATTATTTTCTAGGGAATTATGTTTTATACCCATTTATTCTTCCATAATGATTTCATTTATAATGTGTGAGATTTTAAAGAATAATTCCCATATTTTCTAATGAAACTTTATTTTCAAGTCTATATTTTCCATTTATTCCAAAGTATTCCTTCTTATTTGGAAAACTATTATGTTTTATCTCTTATGAACCTTTTATTTCTCATTAATTTTTTTAAAAAATAAATTTTATCAACTCTTAAAATGATGTGTGTTTTGACAAAAGCATATTTTTTTATATAAATATCTTTTAATTACAAGTTCTTAATTTTTATATTTAAGCCAAATTTTATTATATAAGAAAATTATTTTTTAAATATTATTTATTTCAAAAAATAATGTTTTAAAATTATCTTTGAAACTTTATGATTTTTTTAGAAAATAATGTTATAATTCCTTTTACAATTAATTTAAAAGGTTTTAGATATATAATTTTCTTATTGTTTTGCTACAATTTTCTTCTCTATATGAAGGATTCTATATTTTCAAAATAATGTTTTTAAAATTTATCATTATAATTTTTTTTAATTTTTTTTGGAAATGATATTTTACTTCGTTTTATAAAAAAATATAATAGTTTTTTAAAAAATTAGTTTTTCTTAATGTTTTCCTCCATTTTCCTCTCAAACTTAAAGTGTTTTATCTAATAACAAAGATTATAATGATTATCCTATATATAATTTTATGAAACCCATTTAATTTTTTTATGGTTTTTTCATCTATTCTAACATCCTTTTAATCTTGGGTATATGTTTTAATGAGTCTCTCCATATTATTTATTTGGATGACTTATGTAATACTATTTTCTCTTAGAGAAATTATCCATAAATTCATTTGTCTTGCTTAATTATTTTTTGTGTAAAACCATAATTTTTCTTCAAATAACTTTAATATATGAATACCATATTTTTGAATCCTTTCATTGAAGGGTGATTACCAAGATTCCATACATCAATTGATTTGGAAAAAATATATTCTCTTAACCATACACCCTTTATCTATACGATGTAAATACGATATACTATATTATCCTTATTGAATGGTATTTATATATAAAGTTATTAAATATATTTAGATACACATTTATTTTTTAAGGGTATATAATGTTATGATCATTAATGGAATTATGAATGTTTTCCTTTTGTTATTCCATTTGAAAAGTATATCAATCCAATTTTATTTCCATGGGTTATTTGACAATGTGATGACTGTTTTCACATCGAATAAAAATTTGTGGATTATAAGATGGGTGGAACCTATATCTCCCATTAATTAATTGGGTAAAGGATTATATCTCATTATATATAAATGTTATGTAAATATGTTAGCGCGTAGATAGGTTCAAAAATGGCGAGTGAGATGATGTTTATTTAAAATTTTATGTGTGAACAGATTAGTGAGTTTCTAGGTTCATAAACTTTGAGTGTGATGGTTTTTAACTCTACTTGTAACTTTACGTGTAAATAGGTTGGTGGGAATTTGAGTTCACAAATAGAATGAATCCTATGTTTATGTTTGTGCTACATTATTTCCAATGTTACATTGCTCATGATTTATGCTTCATGTTTTGTTTTTATCTTACCAAGGTAAAGGTTTTGATCATTTGATATTATATTTCTATCTTTTATGATTATGGAAAACTCTTATTGATTCATTTTCCTTTTTCATTAGATAATTATTCTTACTCACATATTCTCACATGTTTATGATCTTACCTTTATGACCCTTTGATATGTTGTCCCTTACTGAGTGTTTATTCTCACCCATTTATTTTATTTTCTGTCCCTATGTTTTTAAGATAAGAAAAGTATGTAATATATAGAATAGTTTCTTATGTGGATAATATTTGGGTTATTTTGAAGACTCATTATAGATTAAGTAGTTCCTCTCATAGTGGAAAAAAGTACATTAGTTAAAAGGGAATGACTTTTGTTAATTAATTATTTGTATTAATTTTTTAAAACTTTAAACAAAAAAGGTCCTGGGAATATATTTTATTTTAATATTTTATTAATTCATAAAATTTCTGAATGGTTATGTTTGGGGCATCATACCCTCATCCACATAACGACACATAAAACAATAATTGTGAACTCAAAAAATAAATATAAATAGTGATGTTTTATGTTAGAAGAAACACACAATTGTGAAAAACACAATTTATAGATATTGAAATTTCCCAAAATAAAAAATAAAAAATCATAGTTTATTACAGTTATAAAAATGATCCATGTTTGTAGATATTTTTTCAAGAATAGACAATAGTATTATAATAGTATTCAATATCTTATACTTATCCATTTTTTCCTTTTTATAATTTAATACAAGAATAATTAGAGTAGAAGGACATTCAGAATTACAACAATACCATTTGATAAAAATTCATATATATTTCTTATAAAAATATTATATTAAATAATTCTAGTTTTCTATTGAAATAATTTTTTTAAATAAGAATTCAAATTTTAATTAATTTAAGTCAAAAACCTCCTTGATATTCTCATTAAAAGCATGTAACCATTATACCTATTAGATTTTCATTTGGTATTTAAAAAAATAGATTTAATAATAACTCAGTCAAACTTCACTAAAATTTATAAATTTCTTAATGAACCATTGAAAACATGACAAAAAATTTATTTATAACTAATCAACCAAAAAACTTTATAAAAATATCTTAAAAATTCATACATCATCTTAAGAAACTATCTTATTTCTCCATGTAATATAAATCTTGAAACATATAGCTTGAATAAGAATAATTTCACCTTTGTTGAATTTTTATATGAATAAATAAATATCATTTATCATGTAAGAATAATCCATTATTCATGTAATATTAAACTATAAATATAACTAATCGCATAAGTTTTTTCACTTTACAGAAAACCATCACATATGAATAAACTGCACCTTGAACAACTCAGGTACGAATAAAATCTGATTGTAATATTTTATACTTAGTATATTTTTTCACATAATATTAAATCCAAAATTCAATAGATTAAAAAAAGCCATTCTATATGTAATTATTTTTACTTATAAATTTCTTTTATATATGAGTAACTTCTAACTTGAAGTTATTTTGTAAGGTTAATATTTTTTCACATAAGATTTTGAGCTTTTAAAATTTTCTTTAAGATATTCAATAATAATTATTCAAAATGAATAATCATTTAGAAACTATTAATAAAATTAATAATTAACCTGTTACTCACTTAATGTAAAATAATTAGTCACATAAATAATGATTTTTTAAGCATCAAAATATAGGATATATTGGATTATAAAGATAGAGAACAAAGAATATCTAACAATATCCCTTTTTTTATTAACACAAAACCTATAGATTTTAACATGAAATCTTACATAATATGAAATTAAAAAATAAACAAAATAAAAATTAAATTAATACAAGAAATATATATTATAAAATCTGAACACATAAAGTAATTTTTTTTGTTATTAGTTACATACTTCCACTTTTTTGATATAAAAAATAGAATATATATAAATATATAAAAAAAATAATATTTTACACTGAATCAAAATTTTATAACTCTGAAATAAATTAATATTTGGAAATAACTTGTACTATTAAATAATTAATACATATATAAAAACATTTATCTAAAAAAGGTCTTCCAAAAATCACAATCCAACAAAAAAAATCAAGTTCCCTTAGATTATATGGTTTTTGGATCCATATGCTTAGTATTTGAAGTTTTATGTTTCAGAGTATTCTTTTTGGGAAGAAAAACTAGAAAATGGTTTAGTAGGATGTGGTAACATAATATGAAGTTCCATAGATATTAGAGGTTGTTTATTAACTATAGCTATATCCATTATTTATTTGTATAAAGGATCACTTAAAGCCTGATCATGAAAAGATTTGTATGTTCGAAAATCTTTTTATAACCACGTTCTTGATAAAGTAAGTGTGTATCATATTATAGGACCAAGAAATATGTTATCACTCAATTCATATAGTGTATTCACACATATATCTAATCTCTTCATGATATTATCCTTATTTAATTCTAGAATAACCTCATCACCTTATCTTAATATATATTAATAAAAATTTATTATTATTTTTTGTTTCTTTTCTTACAAAAAATTCAATAGAAAAATGATCCATATTTTCTTTCTATTTATTTGAAATACTATTAAACTATTAATTCAAATTTTCCTCAAATTCTCTCAAGTTACCATAATTTTTTAAAAAAAATATTCAACAATTTAAAACTCTCTTGAAATTATTCCATAATTTTATAATAATTCTCAAAAATTTTAATCAGATATCTAAACAACTCTAAATCATCATCACTGATTTTTTTTATTTTCACCTGTTACTTTTTATTCACTTTCAAAATATTTAGATTCAAAATAATTATAATCATATTTGTAAGAAATTCAATATTGAATATCTTTGATACCATCCTCTATGTATTTTAAAACCTGATAATAGAGGTGAAGTTCCTTTTAATCTTTTTAACTAAATTTAATAAAATCAACATTTATTCCACCAATATACTCCTTAAAGCTTTCATCAATTAACTATTATAAATTAAATTCTTTTAGATTTGTAATTAAATATTTATTCAAATATTATAGAGTATCCAATGTTATACTATCATATTAAATATCGTTCCCCTTTTCATAAAGTTTATAAATAGAATTAAAAGAACGTAGAGTAGACATATGGGTATTTATTTGTTTCAATTTATCAACAATTGTCTCTAAAATACATTCCCGAATAGGTTTAATAACTTTTAATAAATTTTTATGACATTTAATATATTCCTTAAATTCATTAAAATCTTAATTTATTCGAAATATATATTTTTTGAAATAGATTTGGTATTACAATCTTTTGAAACATGCTTTGATTTCTTCAATCAAACCTTCAAATCTTTTAACACATTTTTAACTATTTTAATTCATAGAATATTAAAGTAGTGAATTTATGTAAATGTTCATCAAAAATAGAATCATACTCATCAAGAAATGGAATATTTTCATCCATGATCACTTTTGATCCATTGTTAGGTATATCATCCATATATTCTTCTGTATCATCCTAAAAATCCTTATTATGACCAGTATTTTCATGTTCAAACCCAACTTCATTATTCATGCCTGTATTTTCAACTAAAATACCTTATTTTTTAGGTTCTTCTCTTATAATTTCAATTTTTTTATTACCATATTCAAATTTATTAGATCTTTTAATTTCAAAATTAATGGATATATTTTCTCTCTAAAAATCAATAAAGTGATTTTGAACAATCACCAAACTACCACTATCAATAGTAGTAGTAGTTTGAACATTCAAAGTAATTTTTTTCTCTATTTTGATTTTATTTAACCTCACAAGGTTCCTTCTTTATAATAGATGTAATGAACCATCCTCGTGGCCCGTGCCGTGACTACCCCAAGCCCGCCTTCCATAGGCCAGGGGCTGGTGACTAGCACCAAAGGCGTAAATCCCAAAAAAAGGGAAGGCATTGCCTTTATAAAAGTAAAGAAACACAACATAGTATGCAAGTGAAGTAAGCACTAAGTAAAACTGAGTAAAAAATTAGGGGTTGAAAAGTAAATGGGTCAGTATACAAACTCACCTAAAAGTATAGTACAACTGAAAAAAAAGTACATCAGCAGTAAAGTGAAACAACAACACTGAGTCGTCCTCCGGAAATCCCACATGAAGGGTGGGTACAGATAGTCTCCTCAGCTCCTCGGGTCCGAACGTCCACTCCATGCACGTCCTGCCAAGTGGTCCACCTCTGGGTACCGTTAAGCCCCACAAGCCTCCACCTCGATCAGTGTTGTCTGTTGTCTGCATCCAACACAACGTAGTGCGGGCATAGCCCATGCAGGGGTGAGTATACGATACTCAGTAGGGACCCCGAGACCCCCGAAGTTCTCTCATAATTCACTAAGTATAAACCACAATGGAAAGATATAATCACGAAGTATCAACCAACTCTACTTAGGTATATGCCCATACATATACCTAAGTCATTTATTACAATTCGTCTCCAACTCTCAAGCCCAGGCATAACCCAGTACACACAAGAAAACACATCCCAGTCCACACAGGAAGAAAGTCAATCACATAGATGATAAATATTTAAGCCAAGACTCAGCTCACAAAGGTATACAACTTCGTATAGCGATAGAGATGATCATATGTAGCCACTGATTCATCTAATCTCTCAGACCCACATAGGATACAAGACCAGCTAAGCTGTTGGACCCACCGAGGATACAAGACCAGCTACTCTGCCAGACTCACACAAGATACAAGTACAAAGGTCAATACTTCCGGACCCACACAGGATAAAAGAAAAGTAGTCATCGCCGTCGAACCCACAGAGGATTCTAGTATGGTAGTCATCACTATCGAACCCACGAAGGATTCCAATACAGTAGTCGATGCAGTCACAACCAACTCTAGGGTTCCCGCACACAACATGCTCGATTCCGGGAGGGTCCAATCCTTGAGCAAGAGAGTCGATACATCAACTATCACGAATTCCAGATTTGATGTATCCCAAAGTTCCGTCTCGTCAAAAGAAACCCAATGCGATAGACGGTGTGTCTATCGGACGCCCGGTCTGAGAGTTATTGGATTTTCCGTTCAAGGGGTCCAGTTGTTTTTTAAGCTAAAACCAACCTGACCGTACTCCAGCTGCGTATAAACCTCAAGTGGAGTAATCCAAAAGAACCATATCAATAAAATGATTTCAACGTATTTGACGGCACGCCAATCAGACATCTGGTGCTTAAGTTATAAGCGTTTCCGCTCCAAGGGCCCGGTTGGTTTCGGGTTTGAACCTACCCGTCCATACCTAAACTTTTCCAAAAACTCAAGTGTAATATACCAAAATGACCGTCTCAATCCAAGGATTCCTACAAAACTGACGGTGCATCGATCGAAGGTCCGTAGATTAAGTTATGGGCAAAAAACCAAAAAATGGTCCGAAGTGGGGGTTTGGGCCCGGTCCGACCCAGCCCAACCCCCCTGGGTCTGCCCGCCTGGGTGCGGCCCGGCCCAACCGGGTGGCCCGGTTTGCTTGACCCACCCCGGCCCGGCTGGGGGGGTGTGCTGAGCGGGGGGAACGGGGGGCACGACCCCCGTTTTCCGCAAACGCAGCGCCAGGGTGGCGCTGCTGGTCATCCTCGATCCCGCGCGGCCGCGAGATCCTCCTCCCTCTCTGCCACAACCGATGCCGCGGCGGGCTTCTATCAGCGGCACGCTGAGGCGCCGTTGCCTCCGGCCGCCGGTGCCACTGCGCCGCTTCGGTACTCCGCGGGCCACCAGAGTCATTACGGTGGTCCGTTTTTGCTCCCATTTGCGCCTACGGTCGTCTCGAGACCCGAGCTCCACTGCGAAGGCTCCAATTTGCTGTTGCGGTCCCGTTTTGTCGTTGCCAATCACACTGTGCATCAAGAACAAAATAGAGGTGGGTCCGGTCTTGTTCGTTAACCCGCACCCACAACGTTAGAGGTTCAAATCGTCGCCCAACAATTTAAATGCCAAGTACGAGGGTAAAATTCTCATAAAAGAAAAATATACAAAATTTCCCCTACCTCAGCAATTGATGACGAATTTCGGCATCGCGGTAGAGGGCATCGTGGGGAAAGGGTTCTTAGGTGACGTCAGAGTGCGCCGAGGAGGAATCGGTGTCTCCTCTCTTGTCGTAGAGAAGTGAATGGGTGGCGCATTGTCATTCTTCGCAGAACTGGCATTCTTCGTCGAAGGGGATGTCGTTCTTCATTGGAGGCTGGCATTCTTCCAAAATCTCAAGAGCTTTCCCGATCCTCCTTAGCACAATGAAATCTCTCCCCAAAATAAAATAATAGGTGCCTCATATTATTTTATTACACATGCAAAGTAACTTTCAAAATTAAAATCACCACATTTAATAAACGTGATGACTATTAATTAAAGGAGGGGAGAGGAAAGATCCCCATTAATTAAACACATTGGAAATTAATTAAAAGGGAGGGAGAGGAAATAACCTTATTAATTAAAAGTGTTGGAAATAAAAAGGGGTTTCCAAATTAATTAGGGGGTTTTTAAGAGTTAGAGGAAAATTGAATGGTTGGGGCTAGTGTGGGTCCCACCTCTCTAACATCCACACTTGGGTAGTTAGGTGGCTATGGGTCCCACCCTTAACTACCCATGGGAGGAATTAACCTCCCTACATACAAAATAAAACTGTACAACAATTTTATTTACTTCTCAAATAAACCCCAAATTATAACTTCAAACCCACATAAAATGCAACTGTAATAAATGTCCCCTTAAGCAATTACCGGCACTACGAGTTCATTGGTGCCCTCATATTTCAATTTCGAGCACCGGTTTAAAAGATAGAAAAACCCGCTCATTTTTTCACTAAACGTACTCGAGATAAACTTCGGAAAATGATTCCAGGCACACCGGGCCTCGGAATCAAGTGCTGTCAGAAGCCACAAACTCGTAAAATTATAAAGTATTTAAGAAAAAAAATTTCCTTGAAATTTCAGGGTCTTTATATTACTCCCACCTCAGGGATTTACGTCCCCGAAAAGCTACAACATAAACTAGGGAAACAAATGAGGGTACTGAGCAAGCATCTGGGCCTCCCGCTCCCATGTTCCCTCCTGGAGGCTCCCGTTCTTACAATGAATGAACACTAGAGGAATCGACTGTCCACGTAGGACCCGCTCCTTTCGATCCTCGATCTCCACCGAGACCTCTGCAAATGTCACCTCGTCATTGATGTCCAGCTCCCCGTGGTCGATGATATGCGTCGGGTTGTGCACATATCTCCTCAGATGAGATACATGGAAGATGTCGTGCACCCGGTGCAACTGAGGTGGAAGGGCCAGGCGGTAAGCCAACTCGCCTACTCTGCTGAGGACCTGTAAAGGCCCGATGAAGCGCTGAGATAACTTGCCGCCTCAGCCAAATCTATGTAATCCACGCCGAGGTGAGACCCGTAAGAAAAAGTGGTTTCCATCCTTGAACTCCAGTGGCCTCCATCTCCTATCATCATAGGACTTATGTCTAGTCTGGGTAGTCCTCATCTGCTCCTGGATGATCTGCACCTTCTCCGTCGTAGCCTAGACCATCTCTGGTCCTACGAGTGCTGACTCCCCCGGGTCAGTCCAGCACAGAGGTGATTTGTATGGTTGGTCGTACAGTGCCTTATAAGGTGCCATACCGATGGTGGAGTGGTATCTGTTGTTGTACGCAAACTCCACCAAGGGTAGGTGATCCTCCCATCTGCGACCAAAGTCAAGGACACATGCACGGAGCATGTCCTCGAGTGTCTGAATGGTCCTCTACGTCTGGCCATCCGTCTGAGGATGAAAGGCGGTGATCAGGCATATCTGCATCCCAAAAGCCTCCTACAACCCCTTCCAAAACCGGGAAGTAAAGTGAGCATCTCTATCAGATATGAGAGACGATGGCACACCATGAAGCCGTACAATCTCCTGAATGTAGAGGTGTCCCAAGATCTCTACTGAGCCCTGCTCTCTGATCGGTAGGAAGTGGGATGACTTGGTGAGTCGGTCTATGATCACCCAGATGGAGTCGTGTCCTCTGGAAGTACGTGGGAGCCCCGTCAAAAAATCCATGGATATTCCATCCCACTTCTACTCCAGGACCTTTAAAGGTTGTACCAAGCCTGCAAGTACCTGGTGCTCCGCCTTCACTTTCTGACAAGTGAGGCATCGAGAAACGAACTCTGCTATAACTTTCTTTATACCCAGCCACCAGTGCTGTCGTCTGAGGTCATGATACATCTTCAATACTCCTGGATATACCGATAGAGGGTAAGTGTGGAACTCCATCATCACCTCCTACTGAAGTGCAGTTGGTACCATGGTATGTCCTCTGAAGAGGATGACGTTCTCCCCACCTTCAGAAAATACATCGGGTACCGGCCCTGAGGATATCTGAGCACGTCGCGCCTCACAGTCAACGTCTCCACACTCTGCCTCTCTGACCCGCTGAAGTAGGGGAGGAGTGACTGTGAGGTACTGAAGATAGAATTCCCCATCTCTATCCACGAAGGATATCTGAAAAGCGGCTAACTGCTCCGTCGCCTCCCCAAGTAGCTGAATGCCTGATCTCCTACTGAGAAAATCAGCCACAATGTTCCCATTCCCAGGAGTATATACTATCTCAAAGTCATAGTCCTAGAGGAATTCAATCCATCACCGTTGTCTCAGGTTCAGGTCCTTCTGCGAGAAAATGTACCTGAGACTCTGGTGGTCAGAGTATACTGTAAAGCGCTCGCCCATCAGATAATGCCACCACATCTTCAGGGCGAAGACCACTGCTGCTAACTCCAGGTCATGGGTAGCATAGTTCTGCTCATGATGCCTCAACTGCCGTGAACCTTAAGTGGTCACTGATCTCTCCTGCATTAGGACACACCCGAGTTTGGTCCCTGATGCTTCATAGTAAACTACGTACCCTATTCTCTCCTCTGGTAGCCTCAAGATGGGCGCACTGGTCAATCTCCTCCTTAGCTTCTGAAAGATATGCTGACATCTGTCTGACCACACGAAGGGTTTCCCCTTCTTCAAAGCTGTAAGCGGTGCTGCTACTCTAGAGAAGTCTGGCACAAATATCCGATAGTACCCAGCCATACCTAGGAAACTCCGCACCTCCGTCATGCTCCTGGGTGGCTCCCAAGAAAGTACTACCTTGATCTTAGTGGGATCCACTGCAACTCCCGCCTCTGAGATGACGTACCCTAAGAAGTGAACCTCTAGAATCCAGAACTGGCACTTCGAGATCTTACCATAAATCTGGTGTTTTCGGAGTGTATCTAGTACAATCCACAAGTGGTAGGCGTGCTCCTCCTTGGTAGTCGAGTAAATTAGTATGTCGTCAATGAATACTACAACAAACCGATCGAGGTAAGGCTGGAAGATCCTGTTCATGAGACTCATGAACACTGCTGGAGCTTTGGTCACGCCGAAGGGAATAACCGAGAACTCGTAGTGGATATACCGACACCTGAAGGCCGTCTTCTGTACATCCTCCTCTCGAACTCTGAGCTGGTGATAGCCTGACCTGAGGTCTATCTTCGAGAACCATCGTTCTCCCTTGAGCTGATCAAAGAGATCATCAATACTCGGAAAGGGGTACTTGTTATTCACGGTCACCTGGTTTAGGAGATGGTAGTCGACACACAGTTGCAAGCTCCCATCCACCTTCTTGGTGAATAGAATCAGAGAAGCCTAAGGTGAAACACTGGGTCAGATGAATCCTTTTCCCTGTAAGTCCTCTAGCTGTACCCACAGCTCACGAAGCTCGGCGGGAGCCATCCGATATGCTGGAGTAGATATCAGTGATGTCTCGGGGTACAGGTCTATATAGAAATCTACCTCCCTATGAGGAGGTAGTCCTGGAATGTCGTCAGGGAAAACGTCCGCATACTAATCCACCACAATAGGAAAACTCGGACTCTGCACGTCAACTGCTCTGAGGATGAGACTAGCCAACTGATGTGTGATCGACTACCCTCTCCTCTGTGTAAGTCCATCCTGTGATGCGAAGGTTCCATTATCACTGGTGAAGGTGAACTTGGTCCCATCCGTGCAGACACACCATACCTTGCGCCTAATACAATCAATCTGAGCATGGACTGTAGATAACCAGTCCATACCCAAGATGACGTCATAAGGCCTCGACACTGCTACAAGAAGATCCCAGCCGAATCTCTCGCCTCCTAGAGTAAGCTCACACTGCCGGCACCAGTGCGTAATCATCGAGTCTACTCCCGTAGGAGTCTCTATCCGTAAGGATCGGGCCAACGGCTCCGTCGGAATCTCCGAGCTCCGAACAAGGGCAGTGACAATAAAATAATGACTCACACCTGTGTCTATAAGAACTGAAGAAAGGGTGGAGTAGACATAGATAGTACCTCGAATCATCTCGGGTGCGCCGTGGTTGTAAGCCTCTGCTGCCTGGAGCTAAGTTTGCCTCTGCCCATCAGCTCCTTGTGGTCGGGGTGGACCTCCTGGGGGTGGTGGTGGTAGAGCCTCGAAGCATCATCCACCACCCGATGCTCAGCCAAATCCTCTGCCTCGTCCGTTTGAACCCTGCAGACCACCATGGTCGAACCTCTGCCTCTTCCTGGGAGGCCCCTCCACTGTCTAATGCTCGTCTGCATGGCGGGTTGGGCAGTCACGAGCCATGTGGCCCTGCCTGCCACATGCATAACACTGTCTGCTCCTTGTAAGCCTAGATCTGTGCCATGTGCCCCAGACAGCCGAACCCATATCCTGAGGTCTGCCACCTAACGGCCTGCTCCGCTTGGATCCCTGTGACATCTGTCGACTGTCGGCTGTAGAAGACTCCGCTCTGTGCCGTCCTGTGGTGGGTATCGCTGCTGGTGGCTGCTCGGAGAGAAAGCTCTCCACTAAAAGGGCTCGCTCCAATACCCTTGTCTACGTCGGGATGCTGAGGGGAATCGTCGAAGATCTAATCTCATGCCTCAGTCCCTACTCAAAGGTCCGAGCCGGGAAGAATGGGTCCTGTACCATGTCCGTGGAGTAGCACGAGAGGTCGGTAAATCTCACCGAGTACTGGGCTACTGTCATGCTTCCCTGTCGTAGTTGTAGTAACTCCTGGATATGCACCGCACGGAGGGTGACTGGAAAAAATTCCGAGTGGAATAGGCTCTCGAAGTCCGTCCAAAGTAGAGATGCCTCGTCGTGCACATGGAGCATCAGGCTCCACCATCTACCTGCTGCTGCGTGTAGGAGACTCGCAGAAAGGATCACCATAAGGTCTGATGGTGTCCCTACCAATCTGAAGACTCTGAAGATACACTCCAGCCAATCCTCGACTGCTTGAGGATCCATCTCTCTGTGGAACCTGGGTGGCCTCTATTGCTGAAACTCGTGCAACACTCTCAGGAAGCGTGCACTCTCTGCTGTTGGGGCTGGTGGTATCGGTGGCCCAGCAGGTAGTGGTACCGCTGGTGCCTCCGTTGTAATGGGGCCCTACACCGAGGCCTCGTCGCTCGGTGGGTTTCCATCCCGCACGTAACTAGGAACCCACCGAGCGACGAGGCCTCGGTGCAGGGCCCTGAACCGAGGCCCTGCACCGATGCCTCGTCGCTTGGTAGGTTTCCATCCCGCACGTAACTAGGAACCCTGGCTGGCTGCCTTTGTGGGGCCATCCTGAAAAGAAACAGGTGCGCCACAGTCAAAAAAGTATACCTGGTGAGATGACACAAAGTAATCCCAAAGAAAACCTTTAAATGGAAAGACACATGCAATCGGTATTTTCGTGCACTGAGTCAGAAATTAGAGGTCAGGGTCCTGGTGTATGGATACATCAGCCGCAACACCAACACTGGACTCCCTAGACTGAAAGCCACACTCAATACTCTTAACATTATTGCTTCACATAAAGGAAGGATCAGAGTCCTGAGTTCTATGGTAGAACCGACTCCTCTGATACCAATTTGTCACGACCCGTCCTCGGGGCCCAAGCCGTGACTACCCCAAGCCTGCCTTTCATAGGCCAGGGGCTGGTGACTAGCACCAAAGGCGTAAATACTGGAAAAAAGGGAAGGCATTGCCTTTATAAAAGTAAAGAAACATAATAGAGTACGCAAGTGAAGTAAGAAATAAGTGAAACTGAGTACAAAAGTAGGTGCTGAAAAGTAAATGGGCCAGTATACAAACCCAGCTGAAAGTACAGTAAAAATGAAAAAAAGTACATCAACAGTAAAGTGAAATAGAAACACCGAGTCGTCCTCTGGAAATCCCTCCTGAAGGGTGGGTACAGATAGTCTCCTCAGCTCCTCAGGTCCAAACGTCTGCTCCGTGCACGTCCTACCAAGTGGTCCACCTCTGGGTACCGTCCAACTCTATAAGCCTCCACCTCGATCAGTGCTGTCCATCGTCTGCATCCAACACAACGTAGTGCGGGCATAGCCCGTGCAGAGGTGAGTATACGATACTCAATAGAGACCCCAAGACCCCCGAAGGTCTCTCAGAATTCATGAAGGATAAACCAAAAAGGAAATATATAATCATGAAGTATCAACTGACTCTACTTAGGTATATTCCCATACATATACCTAAGTCATTTATTACAATTCCTCTCCAACTCACCCAGTCCACACAGGAAAACACAACCCAGTCCACACAGGAAGCAAGTCAATCACATCGATGATAATGATTTAAGCCAAGAATCAGCTCACACAGGTATACAACTTCGTATAGCGATAGAGATGATCAGATGTAGCCACTGATTCATCTAAGCTATCGGACCCGCATAGGATACAAGACCAGCTAAGCTGTCGGCCCTACACATGATACAAGACCAAATACTCTGTCGGACCCACACATGATACAAGTACAGATGTCAATACTACCAGACCCACATAGGATACAAGAACAGTAGTCATCGCCGTCAAACCCACGGAGGATTCCAGTATGGTAGTCGTCGCTGTCGAACCCACGAAGGATTCTAGAATAGTAGTCGATGCAGTCGCAACCAGCTCTAGGGTTCCTGCACACAGCATGCTCGATTCCGGGAGGGCCCGCTTCTCGAGCAAGAGAGTCGATACATCAACTATCATGAAGACCAGAGTTGATGTATCCAAAAGTTCCGTCTCGTCAAAAGAAACCCAACGCGACAGAAAGTGCATCTATCGTACGCCCGGTCTGAGAGTTATTGGCTTTTCCGTTCTAGGGGCCCGATTGGTTTTTAAGCTAAAACCAAACTGACCATACTTCAGATGCGTCCAAAACTCAAGTGGAGTAATCCAAAAGAACCGTCTCAACCAAAGGATTTCAACATAGTTGACGGCACATCAATCAGACGTCCGGTCCTTAAGTTATAAGCGTTTCTGCTCCAAGGGCCCGGTTGGTTTCGGGTTCGAACCAACCCGGCCGTAACAAAATTTTCCGAAACCAAAAGTTTAATATACCGAAATTACATTCTCAATCCAAGGATTTCTACGCAACTGTTGGTGCGTCGATCAGAGGTCCGTAGCTCAAGTTATGGGCAAAAGACTGAAAAACAGTCCGAAGTGGGGGTCTGGGCCCGGTCCAACCCGGCCCAACCCCCCTGGGACGACCCGACCTGGGTTTGGGTCTGGCCTGACTGGGAATGGACGAACCCGAATGGGCGCGGCCTGGACCGACCGGGCGGCCCGGTCCGCGTGACCCACCCCGGCCCGACCGAGGGGGTGTGCTGGCTCGGCCAGTTGGCCGAGCGGGGGGCGCAACATCCATTTTCCACGAACATGGCGCCACTAGTCTTCCCAGATCCCACGCGGCCGCAGGATCCTCCTCCCTCACCGCCACGACCAATGCCGCGGTGGGCTTCTGCCGGCGGCGCGTCGGGGCACCGCCGCCTCCATGCGGCCGGCTGGTGCCGGCCGCCGCCTCCGGCTGCCGGCGCCGACGACCCGTGCCACCGCGGTACTCCGCGGGCCACCAGAGTCATTCCGGTGGTCCTTTTTTGCTCCCGTCTATGCCTACGGTCGTCTCGAGACCCGAGCTCCACTGTGAAGGCTCCGATTTTCCATTGAGGTCCCGTTTCGTCGTCGCCAATCACCCCGTGCATCAAGAACAAAATAGCGGTGGGTCCGGTCTTGTTTGTTAACCCGCACCCACCGTGTTAGAGGTTCAAATCGTCGCCCAACAATTTAAACACCAAGTACGAGGAAAAAATTATCATAAAAGAAAAATATAAAAATTTTCCCCTACCTCAACAATTGTTGACGAATGTCGGCATCGCGATAGATGACGTCATGGGGAAAGGGTTCGTAGGCGACGTCGGAGTGCGCTGAGGAGGAAGCGTCGTCTCCTCTCTTGTCGTGGAGAAGAGAATGGGTGGCGTGTTTTAGTTCTTCACGGAACCAGAATTCTTCGTCGAAGGGAACGTCGTTCTTCATCGGAGGCTGGCGTTCTTCCAAAATCTCAAGAGCTTTCCCGATGCTCCTTAGCACAACGAAAGATGTCCCCAAAATAAAATAATAGGCTCCTCCTATTATTTTATTACACATGAAAATTAACTTTCAAGATTCAAACCACCACATATAATAAACATGATGAATATTAATTAAAGGAGGGGAGAGGAAAGATCCCCATTAATTAAACGCGTTGGCAATTAATTAAAAGGGAGGGAGAGGAAAGATCCTTATTAATTAAACGTGTTGGAAATAAAAAGGGGTTGCCAAATTAATGAGGGGGTTTTTAAGTGTTAGAGGAAAATTGAATGGTTGGGGATAGTGTGGGTCCCACCTCTCTAACATCCACACTTGGGTAGTTAGGTGGCTGTGGGTCCCACCCTTAACTACCCATGGGAGGAATTAACCTCCCTAGATACAAAATAAAATTGTACAACAATTTTATTTACTTCTCAAATAAACTCCAAATTATAACTTCAAACCCACATAAAACCCAACTGTAGTAAATGTCCCCTTAATCAATTACCGGCGTTGCGAGTTCATCGGTGCCCTCAGATTTCAATTCCGAGCACCGGTTCAGAAGATAGAAAAACCCGCTCGTTCGTTCACTGAACGTACCCGAGCTAAACTTCAGAAAATGATTCCGAGCACACCGGGCCTCAGAATCAAGCGCCGTCAGAAGCCACAGACTCATAAAATTTCAAAGTATTTAAGAAAAAAATATTTCCTTGAAATTTTCTGGTCTTTATAGTAGAAGTAATATTTATCTTAAAAAATATAATTTCAAGTCCAATATCAAAGGTCTCATCAAGTTTTGTACTATTTTATTTAGTTCCAAACTACACACCCTAAACATTAGAATCATTAGGACCCTTAGATCTAGTTGTGACTTCATTATCATCATCATCATCATCATCACCATAATTGAAATTTTATTTTATAAACACTAATTTATTTTTGGTTTTATTTCAACTAAAACAAATTCTCTTCAATATTATAGTAGATAGATTATTATAAAGATCCCATTTTGAAGAAGTTTTTACCCTTAAGGTGACTTCTATGTTTTCAAAAACCAAATTCTGAATTCTTTCGTAATTATAGTAGTTAGTTCAAATTCTTTCCTTATCTACAATGATCTATAACTCTCAACATATATTGAATCTCTTCTCATTCAATAACATATATAAAAGATACATATCCTAAAATGACACCATTTAAAATTCACCAAATCCTTGAGTAATATTTATTTGAATGAATTTATATAGAACTTTATGCCCATCTTCCAATATATTTAACTTAAATTTATTTATACTAGTTTTTACAACCTAATAAAATATAAAATCAACCACCTTAATATCTCTACCATAATTTTTTTTATAAAGTGAACTCACTTCATGATAGTAGTGAAATAACTCTAAAAGTTCTATAGAACTAAAAAAAATATTTTCCATTCATAGTTGGTCTCAATATATCCTTAATAATCTTAAAAAAAACTCCAAATATCCAACTTCAACTTCATATAAATACTTTATATTCTTTACATCGAATACGATCACTTGTTGTCAAAAAATTAAATTATTTCTTCAAAACCAACTTTATTCTATTCATCTAATCGAAATTAATAGCTTTTCCTAAAAATAAATTTCTCTTTGAATAAACCTTCTTCACATTCTATGTCGAAACAATGGATGAACTAGTTTTTTTCTTCTAGTCTTCCCTATTTTTTATAATCAATTGAAAGAAAGGAAACCGATGTTTATTTTCGAATAGGAGTGGATTGGATCAGTTTTCAGAATAGTTTAACCTTAACCCAAGGCATAATCAATTAAAAATTAAAATTAAAATATACTAGAATAACAATATTCATAGAATGATAAGAAAAATAATCAAAATATTTAAATAAATTAATTATGTGTGAAAAAATAAAAAATAGTTAATATTATTTGAGAAAAATATTGAAAATGTTAATATCACATAACTAATACAAAAACCAATTTAATATTATAAAAGAATAAAAATTACCCATATTTAGAAACTTATACAAGATTTAAAAAGTAAAAAAAATCCTATATAATATTAAAAAAGAACACTGTGTAATATTAAAACAAAAATACAATTACAAGAATAAGATCGAAACAAAAACAATAAGGGTTATGTAAGATAAAATACTTAAACACAAAAGAATAGAAATATAATAAATAAATTTTAAAACACCATATATATAGAATAAAATAACACAAATTTGTAAAAATCCAACTCACTCTTATTAAAAATCAAATATTTCAAAAGAAAATTGGTTTGTAAATATAACTTCCAACCAATATTCAATGTTAATAAACTCAAGAGAAATATCACCTTTTTGAATATGATATCTCAGGAAATTATTCCATATATCTATATTCCTGGTTATAGAATGTCTTATAGGAGTTTTTATAATGCTTATAGCACTTGTGTTATCATATTTGAAAGGTAAATGTTCAATATTAAATAAAAATTCCTTTAAAAAATGTTGCATACACAATAATTGTTTAGAATAAATCCTAACTGAAACATATTCAACTTTATAAATTGATACTACAAAAGAGTGTTAATTTTCACTATACTGAGAAAATAAATATTTTCACAAGAACTAATATGTTCTTGAGGTGCTTAATGTATCAATATAAAAATTCTAAGATTAGCATTTAAAATATGAAATCTAATCAATTCCATAGGTTTTAAGAAAAAAACTAAGATCAATAGAATCATTAAAATACAATAAAATCCTTTTAGAATCCTTCATATGAGATTATTTAGGATTTTCTTGAAATATATAATAAAGACACAAAAAAAAAATGCTTGGTCTACTAGTAGTAAGATATAAAAATCTCCTAGCTATTCCTATATGTAATTTATTATTAGTTGGTTTCCCATCTTTATCCATGTCAAGATTAATATTAGATTTCATAAGATTATCATACTCTGTATTATTTTAAAGTTTAAACCTTTTCAAGTTTTATTTTTTTAATAAAATATCCTATATATTTTCGTTGATTTAATATATTCCCAAAATGTCTCCAAACTTTTTTAGAACTATGAAAGAAATTTAAATCACACATCATTCTTATCTAAAACTTTTGTTACATGAGTTTATAAAATTCATTGCATAACTTCTATTTTTTTGAACCAAAAACCATATCATCAAATATATTTGATCAAGAAAGGTACTTGTTGATGAATTTTTTTAAACAAAGTAGGGTTTTTCCTACCTATAAAAAATATTTAACAAAATAAAAGAACTAATCCTTTTATACCAAGATCTAGGTGACTATTTAAGACTATATAAAACTTTAGTAAGTTTTAAAAGAATAATTTATAATAATTAGATTTTGAAAATGTATAGTTTTTTCAATATAAACTTCCCCACATGAAAACCATATAAAAAATAATATTTAATATCCATATGAAAAAGTTTGAAATAAATATAAGTTTCTTAAAGAAAAGGATCCCAATGGATTATAACCTAGAAACAGGTTTGAAGGATTCATAATTTTATATTCCTTCTCTTGATTATAAAATTTTCCCATTAATCTATACTTATTCCTAGTAATTACACCTTTATCATCATTTTTATTTCTAAACACACATTTCATTTCTATAAATAGATAGTCAAAAAGTCTCTCAAATAATTGAAAAAATTTATTTCACTCAAATTGGTTATAATCATCCTACATTGATAAAACTCAAAATCCATTATTCAAGGATTCCTATTTGGTTTTAGGTATAATATGTGAGATTAAGGTAGATAATTAAGATAAATTTATATTACTCTTTGTCCTAACACATTTATCTACACCACCAATCATATAATGTAAAGGATATTATTTTAATGTTCTCAGTAATCTAGGAATGACATTCTCAAGTTCTTTAGTTTTTAACTCTTAATAACCTAGTTCTAAATGAAAATTTTCCTCATCATCATTAATTTTAGTGTGGATAAGAGAATCAAGTCTCAAGTTATCAAAATCATCATCATAATCATCAATGGAAGATATCTTATTATTGAAAGGATCACTTTCAACACACTTCACATGAAAAAATTATTCAAATTTACTTGAATTTTTATTGAAAATTCTATAAACTTTAGAAGTATTAGAATAACCAATAAATATTCCTTCATCGGCCTTTGGATCAAATTTATTAAGATTAATCATAATATATAAAATATAAACTTGATATCTCAAAAATTTAAAGCATCCAACTCTATGGTTTATCCTATTCCATATCTCATAAGGATTTTTCTTCCAAATAGTCTACTTTCGGGGAAAAACTCTCCCCCAGGATCCACTCACCATGTTGGGTCACCCAGTTTTTGACTGGGTGGAAAAAATGAGGTGCAACCCACCCAAGCTGACAAATTGCTTAATGAACCATTGCCGCCCAGGTTGTCACCCTCCAGGATGCTATTCCATCTCAACTAGAAACAACTCCTTCTTGGTTGGGGATCTCTCCAGAGTGACCTCTTCATGTGGAGGGGGGTTTCCTTGTGTGGAGGGTTTGAAAAGTCCACACATGATAATTCCCTTTTGAATATTACTTTAACACAAAAATAAGTAGACAAGATATATTCATATAACATAGTATTAGATTTTAAAAAAAAATACCTATTTATCCTTTCCATAAAAACATCCAATTAATGTGTTCATGGAATAAAAAATTTATGTTTAATACTTTTTTTTGAGTAAAAGTAGTGATTTTCATGTCTTTAAAATTATACCACATGTTCACTTCATAAATAAATAATTTTTAAATCTTTTTTATTCCAAACTAGTTTACATAAATTAATGAAGACAAAAAAAGATTCACTTTTAATAATTAAAAATAAAACCCATGTAAATCAAGAAAAATCATAAAACAATAGGAAAAAATAATTTCCACCAAGGCTTATAGTTATAGAAAGACCAAAAAAATAAATTGGATAACTTATAAAGGTCTATAAGTAGTAAAAAATATATTTATTTAAATGAATATTTATGTTTCTTACCCATTTGAAAAACATCATATAAAATATTTTTATTAATAATTAGTTTAAGGAAATATAGAATCAATTTTTTAAACAACTTCCTCAAGGAATAAACATTAAAATTTCAAGGTTTTCTAAAAAAATTCCAATATTCATTAATTTTATCATTCAAAAGATTTATATTTTATTACAAAAAGAATCCAGATTAGGTTTGTAAATATTTTCCGTTCTTAGTGATTTATATCTAAGAGTTTTATATTTATAAACATAAAAACATTATTAGTAAAATTAATATAAAATACATCATTAAAATATTAAGAAACATTTATCATATTGGGATTTAACCCTTTAATATATAGAACTTTTTTGATAAGAAAATATTCTATATTTCTAAATGATATTACTCTAATAATTTTTTTACATTATCCCAAAAAGTAACATGTCCCCCATCAATATTTGATAGAGAATAAAAATTAGTGAAATATCAACTCATATGAATTGAAAAATAACTCTCTATATACAAATTTTTATTTATGTTTTTTTGGAATCATTACTTACAAAAATATAAAACAATTAGGATTTTTGGTACCACTTTACTTTTGGGTCTAGCTATGTTTGTAATTAATTATTTAGAAATACAAGATTACTTTATTTGATTTGATCTATTATACTTTATAGAAAATAAATCTTTTTAGAAATAATAATGTTTAAAACTATATAATTTAGTAAATATTAAATTATAATCATGTTCATAATGTCCAATATCCCTATAATAAAATAAAGTAACATTAGAAATTCTTTGTCTAATTGAATTAGGAATAAAGTAATTTGTATATATCTTTGGATTATGATAATTAATTCCAATATATTATTTATTTTTATCATATTTTTTATAAGCTAGAATTTTATTGAGCTATTACTTATACCTAAGTAAACTTATTAACCACTAACTTTAAAGTAGAAATTTTAGATAATAATTCATCAATCTTACTGTCATTCTAAGCATTAGAATATTTAAATTTAATAAAAATTAGATTTAATCTCTAAAATATGATTAGAAAAGAAATATTTCTCTATAATAATAGAATCATAATAATTTTTAAGATATTTTTATTATATTTTCAATCAATAATAATTATCTTCAAGTAAGGGATGACACTCATTTCGATTATCAAAAGAATGATCACCCGTTTTAGGTATAGGTGAACAAAAAAATGCGAATCTTTATTTAAATATGTAAAACAAATTTTAACTTATTAATTTTATTTATAATATTACATATTATACTTATATACATCATTAAAGTCTTCTAAATCACTTTATGTAGATTTAATAGCTTTCTTTATTTTATTTTTACAGTTTGATCTTCTTATGAGATATCCATTTAGATTTATTTTTCAATTTGAGTAGAGGGAAGTAAATCTTGATATGTCAAAGTTTATTATACTCATGGAATCTAACTTAATTTAAAGTTTCATTATTTTTACTAAATTTATTAGGAGATATTTTTAATACCATTATTCTCTTATAAATCTTCTTTAAAAATCAGTAAGTTTAAATTTTATCACCAGAATTGGAACTGTTGAAATATCCTTTATCAAATGAGTAAGGAAATATTTATTTTCCTTCATTTTCATCCATTAAAGAATTAACTTTTAGAAAAACACTACCCTTATTAATTAATTTATAATAATTTGCTTTTTCATAAATTTAAATCTTACACATCACTATAGTACCAATAATGTTTTTAATTTTTATATATTTGATAGAAATAAGATATAAAATAATAAATGATATCCCACTATATATATTAGGTAAAAATCATAAGAGTTTAGCTACTTTTACTATGTTATGAAGATCCTCTGTAACAATAATTTCTAACTTGAATAGATTACATATAATTAATCCTTTTTCCTGATTTTTTTTACTTCTGAAATTTTCTTCAATATATTCAATAATGATTATTCCAATAAGAATAATCACTGAGAAACTTTTAATAAACTTAATAAATGACTCGTCACTCACTTTGTACGTAATAATTTCCATTTTTTATTTTATCTCAACATTCCCTTTATTCTTGGAACTGATTTTAAACTTTTATAACATGTAAATAACATCATTATACTTTTATAATAATTATATTGTAATAAAATCAATTCAAATTCATAATCATCCATTAATTATATTATATTTATGTATGGATTGGTTTAATCACCTACACAGATTATGATTTTAATTTTTTATAATGGATGATTTTAAAAACATGATTTTTGATATGATATGGTGTTATTAATAAAATTACATTATGTTTATGTTTATAAAATCATAATATTAAAATCAAAATATTTATTAAAATAACACCTTAGGTTTGTTAAAATTACTAAAATAAGTGCATTATGATTTTATTATTTACAAATAATCACATAAATAGAATTAAACTGGAATAATATAAATCATTATGAAATTTTTAATCTAGTACCATGATTGTTTTTAAGATGATAAACTCATGACCAAGGAAGGATGGAAAAAACCACCATATCTAAATAAGAATGGAAGAGTTGACACAACCAAAAACTAATGGTAAATATAATATAATAATAACTAATAATTATGTAAAAAATAAATATAATTTATTAATAATAAATTCAATAAAAGTAAATATGGAACTAAAATAAATTATTAATAAACCAAATCTGGCTATATAGGGAAAAGTAGCATGTTTAATTCAGTTGAAAGTTAAAGTAAGGAAATCTGTTGAGTTTTTTATTTGAGTTTTATTAAAAACAATTATTTAAAGGGGTTAGGTTAAAATGTATTTTAAAAAATGGGTACTAACTTCTATGAACCCTATTCACATAAGCTATTCTCATATTCTTATATAAATGAGGTTCACCCAAGTTATATAATATTTATATAGATTTCAAGAACCCCATTCACAGAAGTTATTTTATTATTTTTTTTTAAAATGAAGTCACCTTCATGAATATCATTCAAAAAATTCCTTAATACTTTAAATGGATTGTTTGAACACCATTCAAAAAATATTTTTTTTTAAATTATACATATTTTTATCTTGTTTTTAAAATAAATAAATAAATATATATGTTAGATCCTGTATTTTTCTAGGTATATCCCTCTTTTATTTTTTTCGTTGAACCTCTTTTTTTGGGTTTTCCTTATTCCCTGAACCTAGGTGGATGAGTCTATTTTTGGAAATAGAGATATTTTACTGGGGAAAATAACCCTAAGTTCAGGGATGTATGTGTTTTTGAATTAATAGAGTTCATGTTTTAAGTATTTCAAGGGATTACAAGGGTTATCTGTGAGTTTTTATGGCTTCTGGGGTGGTTAGGTATTTTACTGTAGAAACTAGACTAAGAGGAGTCTGCTATAAATTTATTCACCATAAACCTATGACATGACTTGTAAATTTTGCTAGGAAGACGTCGTAAACTGGTTCTGGATGTGAATTGGTTACAAATCATGAAGCTTTCAAACAATGTTTACTGTTCAATTAGGTTGTTTTTAATTTTAGGTGATGAATTTTTCAGTATAATTTTAAAATATAGAAATATACATTATGAAAGTGTTATACTCTGTATATTTCTTAGGCTCAATAGTTTTAAATTCATTCTGTGCGTTTGATTCATTATTTATCCATATAAAACCCTTTTATATAAATACTATGGAATCTACAAGTGATCTTGGAGTGATTTCCTCCCTTTTGGTCATCTTGATAAAGCATCTAATCCATGTTGAGTTTTTTTTATTTGGGTTCCCCCTCTTCTTCACTTTTTCTCCATTATCGTGATGTAATATTTTTACTACCATGGAATCAGGTGTTTATTTTGATCATGTTTGATCGCTATTCTTCTTACGATCTTCTCACCATCATTATTTTTGGTGTTAAATTTTGGAAGAATTTATTTTCTCATCACATAAATGTGGGTGGTCAAAATCTTTCCCTTTTTTTATGATTTAATTATCCATAGTATATGAAATATGTGTGGTCATTCCAGTACGGCACACACACAAATAAATTAATTGTATAATCCCTTTTTGATGGTAACTTCATATTTATACCTTCCTTTGTATTTTTTGGGTACATTGTCTTGAGACTGAGACCTATGTCCACCATACATGGACCTTATTGAGGCTTAGTCAGATTGAAATTAGAGACTTGTGATAAATTGGGAATAAATTGTTTTATTGTTGGATTAATTTAATGAATTGTTATAACATGTTCATTTTGTGATTTTTTAAGGTAGAATAACCTTAGATATGTTTTTTAACTGATTTTATGATAAACCTAGGACCAAAATCACAGTGAAATAGGTTGGAAAAAAATATGATGATAATTAGGAACATGAATTAATGAAATATATTTGGTTAGATAAATGATAATTTGATAAATTGATCATTGTGTATTATGATGATATATTTGGTATGTGTTTTATTGGACTTATGATTTTAATTATTTATATTTTGAGATTATTATCAATGTGATTGATACCTGAGGGTGAGATTCTTATTGTCATTTTGAGTTTTTATGGATACAAATCATGATTTATGTTCACACATATGGGCTAGGTGAATTGTTTCGTATCACCCGGGGGCTAGAACACTGGTACTGGATGCCTGAGGTTGGATTATATGATTATATTAGATGTTTTAGGACCTGATTCATAGTCTATAGATATATGATGGTTAGATTCTGTATAGCCTACGGGTAGAGGTCTTTTCTATAAAATTTGATGTTTTGTGCAATTCATCCTCGGTAAGAGAATATACCACTGATGGGGTGATCTAACCTAATGTTGGAGGATCCTTCCCTAGATAGAGATATCTAGTAGGTAATCGAAGTAGTTTTTGTACTGAACCAGAGTGTCACCCCAAAACTTGAGGGACAACGTGTTTATTTCATGTGCAATATTAATTTATTAAATCAATACCCTGCTATTTGCTTTATTTCATGCACTATATTTCTCAGAATATATATTTTAGAAATAGTGGTGTCAACCTACGGGGTTTTAGTCACACCCTGTATGTTCCTCCATTTGGTACCTGAAAATATTTCATGGATGTGGGTTTGGATAAGGACAAGGGAACCTGTTGTTGATTTTTGGCTTGCTGGATGGGTTAGAGCTTAGAGACGGGACCGACACAGGGTTCAGAAGCATGGTTTTTGTAGGTTTTATTTGAGTATTCTTAGTATTTTATCTGTATGACTTTCATATTTACATTTATATACATTCATATTATTATTAAATTATTCTTTTATTATTTGGATTTATTCAGTTGGTTATTGTCTGCTTTGGTCGTTTAATTATTTAATCTTATTATTTACACTATTCATGGTACTCTACTACTATTATTTTTCTTTTATTGAAACTATTTTCTAGAGGGTATAGTCTCCCCACTATATTTTTTAGACCCTATCTATTATTCATAAGACTCTGACATATGGGGAGGTGCGCCTAAGGTCACGTAGCCAACTATCTCGGTCACTTGAGGGAGCACCAGGTTGAAGATATTATAAAGTGGCATAAGAGGATCACGTTTCTTTATTTTTGATTTAATCTCTAGTAAATTTAGAAAGGATACTAGTATGTGTCGATACTTGGTATGATATTATTCTTGGGTTTATTCCACCCATGTATGGGGGAAAATCTAGGTGCCTAAGGATGATATTTTTTTTCATTATGTTCGCTTGTTACGATTTGATGTTATTTTACCTTAAGGTGATTCACATGTTGTTAGATGTTACAGTTATTGAGATTTATACTCATGGACCAGTATTGAATGAGATGAGTATGCATGCATCATGATAGGTGAATAGGTATATATATTGACAAGAATTGTTCATGATAGGGACATATTTATTTCATGTGATATATTTTCCTATATGAACTATGAAATGAGATACTTGTTATATATGATGATAAATGAAATGAATGAAACCTTTAGGTTATTACAATTCACTTGTTAAGACAGTTTATAAGAAACTTGACCCAGTGGTTCTCAATTATTATCACCTGTTCAGGTTGATCTTTTGTGTACACTGTGTTCTAAGGAGTGTGTTTGTCTTGCAGATGAAATAAATCCTCATCATCTTTGAACTGAGCACCTAGAGATTAGAAATAATAATGATACTAATATAGCTAAGTCAAATATTCTTGTAGCTAATTAGAATCAGATGTATGTTCATCTTTATGAAAAGTTCCTGAGGGTCATGCAATCCATGGAAAGATAGACCGTTCACATTGTGCCTTCGATGTCCAAGTTGACAAGAGAGTTACAATTACAATATCTTCCTATGTTCACTAGGCAGGGATCCCCCAAGGTAGCCAATTTATATATCGAGTTAGTCTATATGATCTTCAAGAACCTTGATACAACCATAATTAGGAGGGTGAATCTTTCTACCACTACTACAACCTGGCCCTTTATCAGTGCTAAAAACCAGCATTAACAGCGCTAGAAAAGCGCTGTTAATGCCGGCGTAGATAAGGGGGGGGGGTCCCCTTTATCAGCGCTTCTTTTAGCGCTGATAAAGGTCTCCTATATCGGCGCTTGACGGAGCGCTGATAAAGGGTTCCTTTATCAGCGCTCCTCTAGCGCTGTTAAAGGTGTCCTTTATCAGCGCTAAAAAAGTGCTGATAAAGGCCCCATCACTTGCACCTACAAAACAGTACCTGCACACCTGCACACCAGAATACCTACACAAAGTAGCACATGCACACCTGCACACCATAGCACCCGCACCCAATATTTTGACAGACAATAGTATATACATTTACTTAACATCATGAATACAAAAAAAACACATTGCTATATACATTTCAAACATTGTTTTACATGGTTACATTTACAATTATTAAACTACAGTTATAAACATTCATGTTTCATCCTTTGATATCTGTGATCCGCTCTCGACGGTATTTGTTTCCGAACAAAGCATCCGAACTCAAGGAAAAAAATTCACCTATATAAGAAAACAAATATTATGTTAGTAATGCAATAATGAAAGAAATTAAAACAGTAATATGAAAGAATACATTAATATGGAAATGTGAAACTAAAATATTAAATTTTGAACTCAAAAGTTTTCATTTTCATAACAATGAAAGGGAATAATGTAAAATCAATATGTTTTTGATTGATTTATCTCATTTAATAAATACTGATTCTTTATCTAATGAAATGATTTACCGGTCACACCGTGTGTCGGTCGGATTGAGGTGTGGTTGATTCGTACACGTCACAAATGAATCATGGATCGTTGTCCTAAAGTATCAAAACAATCCGAACGCGTTTGATCAGTTTGGCGTATGTCATTGGTGTTGTTTTCCAAAGTTTATCTCAATTTGAAACTGATATCAGACACTTTTAGCCATACCAGTCACGTCGTGCGTCGGATTGAGGTGCAGTTGATTCATACACGTCAAAAATGACTCTTGGATCGTTGTCCTAAAGTATCAAAACAATCCGAACGCATTTGCTTGGTTTGGCGTATGTCATTGGTGTTGTTTTCCAAAGTTTATCTCAATTTGAAACTGATATCAGAAACTTTTAGCTATACCGGTCACACCGTGTGTCGGATTGAGGTGCGGTCAATTCTTACACGTCACAAATGACTCATGGATCATTGTCCTAAAGTATCAAAACAATCCGAACTCATTTTCTCAGTTTGGCGTATGTCATTGGTGTTGTTTTCCAAAGTTTATCTCAATTTGAAACTGATATCAGACACTTTTATCCATACCGGTCACGTCATGAATCGGATTGAGGTGCGGTCGATTCGTACACATCAAAAATGACTCTTGGATCGTTTTCCTAAAGTATCAAAACAATAATAACGCGTTTGCTCAGTTTGGCGTATGTCATTGGTGTTGTTTTCCAAAGTTTATCTCAATTTGAAACTAATATCAGACACTTTTAGCCATACCGGTCACACCGTGTGTCAGATTAAGGTGTGGTCTATTTGTACACATCACATATGACTCTTGGATCATTTTACTAAAGTATCAAAACAATCCGAACGCATTTGATCAGTTTGGCGTATGTCATTGGTGTTGTTTTCCAAAGTTTATCTCAATTTGAAACTGATATCAGACACTTTTAGCCATACCGGTCACACTGTGTGTCGGATTGAGGTGCGGTCAATTCATACACGTCACAAATGACTCGTGGATCGTTTTACTAAAGTATCAAAACAATCCGAACACGTTTGCTCGGTTTGGCGTACGTCATTGGTGTTGTTTTCCAAAGTTTATCTCAATTTGAAACTGATATCAGACACTTTTAGCCATACTGGTCACACCGTGCGTCGGATTGAGGTGCGGTCGATTCGTACACGTCACAAATGACTCATGGATCGCTTTACTAAAGTATCAAAACAATCTGAACGTGTTTTATTGGTTTGACGTATGTCATTGGTGTTGTTTTCCAAAGTTTATCTCAATTTGAAACTGATATCAGACACTTTTAGCCATACCGATCACACCGTATGTCGGATTGAGGTGCGGTCAATTTGTACACGTCAAAAATGACTCGTGGATCGTTGTAATAATGTATCAAAACAATCCGAATGCGTTTTCTTGGTTTGGTGTATATCATTGGTGTTGTTTTCAAAAGTTTATCTCAATTTAAAACTGATATCAAACACTTTTAGCCATACCGGTCACGTCGTGCGTCGGATTGAGGTGAAGTTGATTCGTACACGTCACAAATGACTTGTGGATCATTGTACTAAAGTATCAAAACAATCCGAACGTGTTTGTTCAGTTTGGCATATGTCATTGGTGTTGTTTTCCAAAGTTTATCTCATTTTGAAACTGATATCAGACACTTTTAGCCATACCGGTCACACCGTGCGTCGGATTGAGGTGCGGTCAATTTTGTACACGTCAAAAATGACTCGTGGATCGTTGTCCTAAAGTATCAAAACAATCCGAACACGTTTGATCAGTTTGGCGTATGTCATTGGTGTTGTTTTCCAAAGTTTATCTCAATTTGAAAATGATATCAGACACTTTTAGCCATACCGGTCACGTCGTGCGTCAGATTGAGGTGAGGTCGATTGGTACACATCAAAAATGACTCGTGGATCGTTGTCCTAAATTATCAACAATCTGAATGCATTTTCTCGGTTTTGCGTATGTCATTGGTGTTGTTTTACAAAGTTTAACTCAATTTGAAACTGATATCAGACACTTTTAGCCATACCAGTCACACCGTGAATCGGATTGAGGTGCGGTCAATTCGTACACGTCACAAATGACTCGTGGATCGTTTTCCTAATGTATCAAAACAATCCGAATGCATTTTTTTGGTTTGGCGTATGTCATTGGTGTTGTTTTCCAAATTTTATCTCAATTTGAAACTGATATCAGACACATTTAGCCATACCGGTCACGCAGTGCGTCGGATTGAGGTGAGGTCGATTCGTACACGTCACAAATGACTTGTGGATCGTTTTCCTAAAGTATAAAAACAATCCGAACACGTTTTCTTGGTTTTCTATATGTCATTGGTGTTGTTTTTCAAAGTTTATCTCAATTTGAAACTGATATTAGACACTTTTAGCCATACCGGTTACGCCGTGCGTTGGATTGAGGTGCGGTCGATTTGTATATGTCACAAATGAATCTTGGATTATTTTCCTAAAGTATCAAAACAATCCGAACGTGTTTGCTTGGTTTGGAGTATGTCATTGGTGTTGTTTTCCAAAGTTTATCTCAATTTGAAACTGATATCAGACACTTTTAGCCATACCGGTCACACCGTGCATCAGATTGAGGTGCAGTTGATTCGTACATGTCAGAAATAACTTTTGGATCGTTTTCCTAAAGTATCAAAACAATCCGAACGCTTTTTCTTGGTTTGTCATATGTCATTGGTGTTGTTTTCCAAAGCTTATCTCGATTTGAAACTGATATCAGACACTTTTCGCCATACTGGTCACACTGTGTGTCAGATTGAGGTGCGGTCGATTCGTACAGATCACAAATGACTCGTGGATCGTTGTCCTAAAATATCAAAACAATCCGAACGCATTTGCTCAGTTTTCCGTATGTCATTGGTGTTGTTTTCCAAAGTTTATCTCAATTTGAAACTGATATCAGACAATTTTAGCCATACCGGTCACACCGTGCATCGGATTGAGGTGTGGTCAATTCGTACACGTCAAAAATGACTCGTGGATCGTTTTCCTAAAGTATCAAAACAATCAGAATGTGTTTTCTCGGTTTGGAGAATGTCATTGGTGTTGTTTTCCAAAGTTTATCTCAATTTGAAACTGATATTAGACACTTTTTGCCATACCGGTCACACCATGCGTCAGATTGAGGTGCGGTCGATTCGTACACGTCACAAATGACTCTTGGATCATTGTCCTAAATTATTAAAACAATCCGAACGTGTTTTCTCGGTTTTCCGTATGTCATTGGTGTTGTCTTCCAATGTTTATGTCATTTTCAAACTAAGTAGTAGGAATTCACTAATCTAAGGATATGAAACATAAGAAAGGGAGATCATAGATTCTCAATAATTGTAATGGGAGATATCAATGACCATATAATGATAACATAAGTATTAGGAATTCACCTTCATTGTCCTATTTGTTTACATTCTTCCATCAGGTACGATGCCCATTCGTTTCTAAAGACATTTATATCATCTTCTGAATAAGAGTTTTTGCGACAGTCATAGTAGTACTAAAAAAATATAAATACACAAAGGATTAATAATTATTTTAAATAAAGTAGTAATTATTTTCAAAAATACCTCTTCAGGGATGCTAGTTTGTTCATGAAATAAGATCTCTTTCATAAGTTTACAAACATAATAACCGCAGTCCTTGTCATTTGTTTGTTTCGGACACTACAGAAACATCGAGAAAAATAAGTAATTTGTTTTGATATGTATTTGGATAGTGAAATATAATTATATATACCCAGATACTTCTCCATTTGTAGATCTTATGGGAATTGTCGTCCTTACGCCCTGGATTCATTCCAGCCTTTAGACGATATTCATACACCGCCCTATCATAACAAAATCCTCATTAAAAGATAATATAAATTATATAACTAGATATTTAGTTCTAAAATGTTGGATCTAGTGTATCAAAAATTGACAATCGCCATCATATGTGGTCGGTTAGTTGGATATCCATGCAGTGAATCCAGAAAATAAATCTTTGGAGTATCCAAATTGACTACAATGAGCATCCAATGTTCCCTGAAAACAAAAAAAAGAAATAAGTACTGATAGAAATGAAAATATAATTGATATGATTAAAATGTAGAGTTTTACCCTTGCATCGTTGGTATTAAAAAGAGCCTGTTAGTCGTAATTCTTCTTTGAAATGTTCTGAGAATATTTGACATCAATTCAGCCTGAAAATTAGAATCTATTTCCGTTCGTTGTGTAGAAATGGTGTGAGGACTAACGAGTCCAAATTTGTATTCATGGGAAAATCCCTTCAATTGTTTTTCATATATACACCTGTGAAAAATATGATATGTATTTATCCATAATTATCAAAGTATATCAGCTTCTGTAAAATCAAATCATGAAAACATACCTCATGTATACATTTATAACTGAGGCGCCTAGCCAGTCGTATGTGATGATCTCAGAAACAACATCTGCACTAATGGAATTTATTGTTTCCTCTCTATACATATCTTTTTCACAAACAATTGTATGACTCTTTCCGTCTTTCATTTTCATATCTACATGAGCTTGCAATGATATTAAATGTGGATATAGAACGGGCGGGGTGAACGCGCTCTCAGTAGATCGTTTTGATCGGTTGGTTGATCCAATGTTGGAGCCGCTCTTTTGTTTTAGCTTCTCCATTTTATCCTTCTGTAATAACATTCATCAGTTCAGCCATTTTCTAATTTAATGTTAAAGGTTCTGCTTGAAAAATGAACTGGAAATGAATACCTCCTGCTCGACATGTTTTTTTACAAGATTCGACGGCCATGCAACGAATGTTCCAACAGCTTTTTCCACCGTATGAATGTCGTCATCATCATTTGGAACGGGTAGCTCAGCGCTCGGCTCATGAGCTACGTTAATCGACACTTTGACATGACCGGTTGGAAGTGGTCTGGAGTGTAGCGTGTCATTCTGCATATTGAACACCGTAGCCCTCACTACAAGGCGATGGGTGGGAGTTGACAGATATAAATCACAGTCATTTTCACCCTGCAGAATATCATTACATGAAAGGTATCAGTGTTTGTGTGATTCACATCTCACAAAAACTAATATTATAACATTGATTAGCTCGGTTAAGTCAGGTCTTTGAGGGGAATGGCTCGCCTCAAAGATGGTGAGGGGTGGATCTTCTCACGGGGGTTGTTCTTGAGTTGTTTGTTCTCTTCGCCTCTCCTCCATCAAACTCTTTAGAATCTTTCCCTGAGTTTGGATTAGTTCTTCAAGGGTTGCTACTTTATCTCTCATTACATGAAATTCTTTAGTTTGTTCATCCTCTTGTTTTTTTTTTCTGAAAATATGTCCGGGGTGACACCCCAAAACCCACACCTCTGACGTGGCCATACTGTTCTGGCTGTTTCAAGGCCGTTGAAAGTATGTCTGCATCCAGTGGGGGTGTTATTGATTCCTGTGACTATGTCAAATAGAAAATATGAAAAAATAAGTAAGCATCATTATGTAATAGTGATTTAAAGCAAAAAAAGTTTATATTATGTCATACTTACACATGTTTCCCACACTTTTTGTGTGTTTTCATCTATCAGTTTCCCCCCTTTATTAACACGAGCCTCCTTCCATAACACATGGCATGGAATGGAAGTGACTTGAGATTTTGCTTCATCAATCTGCATATAAATAGAGAAACATGGTTACAGTGTTGTTTTATGTCACATAAAATTATTACAATACTTTTAAAATACATACCATTTTTTTTTCAATTTAAGCATACCCCAACCTTGCTTTACGGTAGGGGTACGCTGGTTTTTCTGTCCGTTCTTTATTTTCAGCACTCAGTTGCTGTTTCATAAATAAAAACCTATCAATCAACGTGATGAGTACAAGCAACGTTACACAACGTGTAACCAAACACAATGTACCTGAAAATTCTGTTCCGCACAACGGTTAAAAAACGCATCCCACGTTCCTTGGGATATCAAGTGTGCATAAAGAGGAGGCGGGTGTGGCATGATTTTCCCTTCGGCATCTTTCAGATGATGTTTCGTTAAAATTCTGCGAAAGCCTCTATGAATCCTTCCTGCCAGTCTGAAAACATATTATTTGTGCGAAACATCTACTATAAATGCACTCTTCAAGAGATGATGAAGGGTTAGTCAATATTTCAATATTTTATTTTATTTTAATAAATTAAATAGATGATATCATAATGTTACCATAATATCTTCCCACATTAATGTTTTCAACCCGCTGACAACATGGTGCCATGACTCTACGTCAATCGGCACGCGTTGTCGAGTGACGATTCCAATGTAGCTACTAAACATGGCTTTGTTGGGGTTTACATGCTGGCCTAGCTTATTCCATCCCACCTCATATTTGATGCCTTTTGATTTTTCCTTAAGGATTTTTTCTAAAACTGTCAAACTACGACGCACCTGTTTTTTTTGTTTCGCTGGGGTTTCATCGCCTACCATTTCCTCAGTTTCTGCATCATCATTATGTTTCTCCGAAGTGCTAGCATCGGCACTGACACCAGCTGCAATAGGTTGAGAGACCTGTTGTACGTCAGCAGTGGGATCAGCTGCAACAGGTTGAGAGACCTGTTTTCTCTCAGCAGTGGGACCTGCTGCAACAGGTTGGGAGACGTGTTGTGTCTCGGGATTGGGTGCATCAGCAGGTTAAGAAGTCATTATATGCAGAACTGGTTTAAAATTTAATTTAGATCACATAAAAGCAGTAGTGAACAGATAATAACATAATATAACACAATCTATATTACAATAAAAATCAATAACCTGATTGTTGAACTCCCTTTTTTTAAAGGCTGAAGGGATTTGACCCCTCTATCAACTATCCATATCCCTTCATTGTGGTCTCCTCTGACATAAAAAACATCGTCTACATTGGGACCACTGCGAAATGATTGTGAAGTCCCAATGAAAGGGTCATCTTCCTTTGAATTTCCATCTGACCCTTCATCTGTTTTGGTCGATAACAGAACAATTGACCAGTTTCAGTTTGCGGGATCTGGAACATAAAATACTTGCACTACGTGTGATGCCATTATAAATGGTTCGTCTTTCTACCCTTCCTTACTGAAATCAACTTTCAAAAATCCCAAATAATCTATTTTAACAACACTCCTATTATCAACCCACTTGCATTCAAATATCAGAACTTGAAATTCCATATAATCCAACTCCCATATTTGTTTGATGATGCCAAAGTATGAAATATCTGCATAAATTGGATTTCTGTCCTTAGCACCAGAAACATGCATCGCTTCAGCCACAAGTGTAACCCCACTATTCTGCATGGTACTGTCTTCATCGTGTTCATTAGTATAAAATTTATAACCATTAACTATATAAGCATTGTAAGATAATGCATACACACTTGGTCCTCCGGCTAGCCATCAAAGTCGTTCCGAAATTGACTTTGGATTTTCATATGACTGCTTAAAAATATGATCTCGAAACCATCTTATAAACTGTCGATTATGTGTATCTAATATCCATTTTTCAGCCCTTGATGGATTCAAATGCCTAATAATTTCTTTGTGGATTTCAACATATGGGTCAACGTCGAAACTGTTATGCAAAACATAAAGGTGGGCCTGCTCCCGATCTGTAATATTGATTGTGACAACCTTTCTTCCAGAAATTCCTTCACCCTCAAGCCGCCCAATGTGACGAGATTTCGGTAAGCCAATGCTTTCCACACCAGACAAGTATTCGGTACAGAATTCAACGACTTCCTCAACAATATATCGCTCTGCAATACAACCCTCTGGCCGACTTCGATTTTTGACATACCCTTTCAAAATCTTCATATACCATTCAATGGGGTACATCCATCTGTAATGTACAGGACCACATTGTCGAATCCCTCTCACCAAGTGGACCATCAAATGAACCATAATATCAAAAAATGAAGGCGGGAAGAACATTTATAATTCACATAATATGACGACAATTTCTTTTTCCATAGCTGGCAATTTCGCCGGGTCTATAACTTTGCTGCATATAGCTTTGAAGAAGAAACACAGTTTCGTTAATGTATGGCGGACATTATTGGGCAAAATGAAACGTAAAGCAATTGGAATGAGATTTTTCATCAAAACATGACATTCATGCAATTTCAGACCTTTTAACTTCAAGTCGCTCATTGACACAAGGTTACTAATATTTGACGAATACCCCTATGGAACCTTTACGTCATTCAAGAAGTTGCAAAACTAATATCTCTCCTTTTTGGAAAGAGTGTAAGCAGCAGTAGGAAGAAATGTTCATTTTTCACCCTTCACTGGTGCCAACTCTTCTCATATTCCCATCTCAACCATGTCCAACCTAGCCTTAATTCCATCTTTTGTTTTTCCAGATGTATTTAGCAACGTGCCGATAACACTGTCAAATACATTTTTTTCTACATGCATAACATCAATAAAATGTCTTACATATAGAAAATTCCAGTATTGTAATTCAAAAAAAAATTGATCTCTTTTTCCAACCGATTTTCGTAAGGTTTTTCGAAGCCGGTTTACCAAAAGTAGTGTCCACATTTTTAACTTTCTCAAACAATTGATCGCCTATTAGTGGAGATGATGCTGTACGTTCTTCTAAACTTCCATCTAATGATGTCTTCCAAGAACGGTACTTATGTCGTCACGGTAGAAATATGCGATGTCCTAGAAACACAGTTTTCGATGAATGTTTCAACCTAATTGATTGTGTACCTTCTTCGCAAACGGGACAGCCTTGAGTTCCTTTAATGCTATATCCTGACAAATTTCCATAAGCAGGGAAGTCATTTATCGTCCCATACAACATGACTCTCAAAGTGAAATCTTCCTTTCTGTAAGCATCATTCAATGTAACACCTGAATCCCACAATAATTTCAAATCTTCGATCAATGGAGCTAAATAAACATCAATATCATTACCTGGTTGTTTTGGTCCTGATATAAGCATAGATAACATGATGTATTTTCGTTTCATGCATAACCACGGTGGTAAGTTATAATTTATCAACATAACTGGCCATGTACTGTGACTGTTTATTTGAAAACCAAAATGATTCACTCCATCTGTAGATAACTCAAGACTAAGGTTTCTCGACTCGTTTCAAAATTCAGGATACTCATGATCGATTCTCTTCCACTAAGGGGAGTCTTCCAGGTGACGTAGTATCCCATCTTTAATTCTTGTATCTACATGCCATGTTAATTGTTCTATAGTCTCCTCACTTCCATATAGGCGTCTAAACCTTGGAATGATTGGAAAGTACCATAAAACTTTAGTAGGACTAGATTCATCTTTCTTGTATCGAGAAGCACCACAATTTGGGCATTATTTAAGTGATTTTTGGTCCTTGCGAAACAGTATACAATCATTCGGGAAGGTGTGTATTCTTTCAGAGATCATACCCATAGAGAGTAGCATTCGTTTGGCATCGTATGTTCGGCTTGAGAGCTCATTGTCTTCTGGGAGCATGTCATTCAAGAGGGCAAGTAGTTTCGTAAAACTTTCGTCACTCCACCTGTTATCTGATTTCAAATTATATAGCTTCAGTACGACTGACAATGCTGTATATTTAGTGCAACCAGCATACAATGGTGTCTTTGCACAACTTTTTAACTTCTCAAACAATTTTGGGCAATCACGAAGTTCATCTTCGAAGGTCCTTGTCATTTTCTCAATACGATCTTCATCATCATTCACATCTGTAATCACACCCTCCATACGGTCATCTTCATTGTTCATGTTTGTAATCATATCAGATGATCCATAAAACGTAGTGTCACCCCAGTCACTACTTACATTCGTTGTTTCCCTGTGTTTATTCCAACATGTATAACTTTGATCTATTCCGTGACAGATCAAGTGTACTTCCAACTCATCTGGACTAATTTGTTTTGAATAACAACAGCGTAAACACAGACAAAGGATTTGAGAAGAGTCACATGCATGATCTTTTGCAAACTTGATAAATTCTTTCACGCCTTCTTCATACTCTTTTGTCAACCGATTGGCATTCATCCATTCTTTATTTATATTCATCCTATTTGAAATCCATAGGATGAGTATATAGGTTAGAGGAGAAATGACTTCTCGAACCTTTTCTGGATAACCTAGAACTCCTTCCAAGGAAATAATGTGACCATGAAACAATACTTCATAAACAAAATATGGGGAATTTATAATATTGTAATAAAGAAAAAGCTCTCTAAAAACACCCAAAACAACCTCCATATTATCGAAGTACTCCTCCTATATATTGTAATACACCAAGAAGTATTCTAAAAAAACGAAAATGGAGGTGTCTAGAAAGATATTAAAGATCTAGTTCATCAGTTCCATGAAATAGATAGAGCATTGGTGATACCAAATGGAATTCATAAATACTTTAAATTTCCATATCGACTTTAAAAATCTATCTTTTGAGCATCCTCTTCCCAAACCCTCAACTGTTGGTACCATGATCTCTAGAAAATTTTCAAAAACCAATAGAACCTTATAAGATGGTCAAACAAATCATCAATTATAGGCAATATGTAATTATTCATTACTGTCACCTGGCTATGACTACGGTAGACTGTTAAAATTAAAAGGCTATGATATGACTTCATTGAAAACAGAATTGGAAAATCCCATAGTGACATGATCATATAGATAGAACCATTTCCCTAAAGATCTTCTAGCTGATCTTTTAGCTCCTCTAAATCGGCCAGAGCCTTATGCTATGATGGAATGGAAAATGGGATCTTCCTGTGAAGAAAATAGATAGAAAACGAAAACACTCATTGGGGAGGTTATCCCATGAAGTCCTCTAGAAATGATTTTGTGTACTTTTCCATGACCACTGGAATTTCACATAAAGAACACTTCTCAACAACCCCAAGGAAAACCTTGAAAAAATGACATGATATGAACCATAAAATAGAAGCAACTTGTCATACCCTCCATGGTTATAGATCAAAATCTCCATAAAAGACATGGAATCTCCTGTTAAGAGTAAGTAACTGAACCCAATGGTGATAATAGTCATCTAGTGCACTAAATCCAATAAAAAAATCCAAGACGATAATGAGGTCGGAAAAGACCAGGTCCAAAACATGGAATTCCGAAATGTACTCTATGCCAAGTACCACAACACAAATCTCAAAGAACATGAAACCATGACCATTTTTCCTAACCAAAAGGGTTAGGCAATACATGAAATAATTCATAAACTCTTCCTTCATAACCAAGTACTAAAAAATATGTGAAATTAATGACTAGGATTTACCATTTTGAAATGAAACCAATACTATAGAACAATTAAAAAAAATTCACCTCGCATTGTGGTTGGACAAGATTATGAGTCTTCATGAATGACCTCTACTGCATTGATTTTTTCTGGATTAGACTCGTCTATGTATTATTTCCCTATTAAGAATCCCCCTTTCTTTTAGGATGTGATCCTCCACCATTTGAAGCCTCTTATTTTAACTAAGAGCCCTTAAAAAAATGGAGCCTACACCACCCATTAATGGAACACCATTGAGACCAATATTTCAATTAAAATATGCCTCTCACATCAATACCTTGGGAAACACCTAAAAATAGGTTGGTAGACTTAGAACAATAAGAATAAATCTGATATATTTCCTCAAACCCATCTCAAAATTAATAGCCATAAGATAATCGTTCGTGGGGAGATAAAGAGATACATGAACCAAATGAAAACACCAAAACATAAGAATAACTAAATAAATCTAATGAAGTAGTGGGAAATCATAAAAACAACCCATAGTCAGGATCAAAACATAACCACAATCCCAAACCACCCATAGAAACTGAAGATTCAACACAAAGAAAAGTTGGCCAAAAACTTACCCATTCCAAACATAATTAATTCATGAAAATTCAATTTGAATCACCATAAGGAGGAGGACCCGGTGGCGGAGGAGAAGGAGGTGTCGACAGTGGAGGCACCAGAGGCAGCGCAGAGGCAGCGCAGAGGCAGGGCAGAGGCAGCGGAGGCAGCAGAGGAGGAGGAGGAGGAGGAGGAGGCCGCGGTGGAGGAGGAGGTAGCAGAGTAGGCAGAGGAGGAGGAGGCGCCGGTGGAGGAGGAGGAGGATGAGGCCACAGACTAGGAGGAGGAGGAGGAAGCACCGGTGGAGGAGGAGGAGGACGAGGCCGCGGTGGAGGAGTAGGAGGAGGAGGAGGCGGCGGCCGGAGGAGGAGGAGGCGGCGACCAGAGGATGAGGAGGAGGCGTCCAGAGGAGGAGGAGAAGGAGGAGGAGAAGGAGGAGGCGACGGCCGCGGAGGAGGAGGAAGAGGCGGCGACAGCGGCGTAGAGGAGGGCTTCCACGAGAGCTTGACCGGGTGCAGGGAGGAGGAAGAGGACCCGCGGGTTTTTAACAAATCCGCGTGAGCCTTTATCAGCGCTAGTAAAAAGCGCTGATAAAGGGTGTATTTATCAGCGCTAAAATGAAAAGCGCTAATAAATACAACCTTTATCAGCACTTTTTTAGCGCTGATAAATAAGCCCTTTATCAGCGCTAAAAAAGCGCTGATAAAGGGTACACCTTTATCAGTGCTTGTTTTAGTGCTGATAAAGTGGACCTTTATCAGCGCTTTTGTTAGGGCTGATAAAGGCCCAACCCTTTATCAACGCTTTACTGTTAGCACTGATAAAGGCAGGCGCATTCCTTGCCCAGTTTTGTGGTAGTGTACATACATGCTTCGTGGACCTCCTAAGTGTTGGTGGGACATTCTGGTGTAAGTTAGAAAAAAACAGAAGTAATCCTGGAAGGCCTTATAGACAAAGATTTTGACCCACTTATATCTTGAGATGTTGAGGGATGATAAGACTCAAGAGTTCATACATATAACATAGAAGGGAATGTCAGTGATGGACTATGCTAGACTCTTGACTGGCCTCTAATGCTTTTCTCCATCCTTAGAAGCTGATGATATTTCCAGGGTGAGATAATTTTAGGATGGGATTTGCTATGAGATTAGGTTTCAGGTGAATTTATTTCACCTGAGTATCCATGTTGATTTAATAAATCAAGATCTTATCATGGAAGGGAATATGAGAGAGGCCCTGAGTGGTGGCTAGATAGTTTCATCATGGAGATCACCATTATTATATTGAAAATAATCACTACTATGACAATTATTTTCAGGTAATTAGTGGGAATATTAGTCAAGAGAGAATAATTAAACCTCAGAACCACGGTTTGGTGTAGTTATTTTAGTATGTAAGGTTGGTCCACAAGCACCTATAGTGTCCTCACACCGCTATGGAGTGCCATTTTTACGGTAGTTTGGGTCATCTCTAAAAGTTTTTTAGGAAAATTTCATAGAAGATTAGTGGAAGGGGATTAAGACTAGAACCTAAGTTAGGGAGGGACTTAACTACCAGTCAGAAGACTGGTAGCTGGAGTTCCAATATTTGTTTAGGCTCAGGTAGGGGATGTGGTACCCCAATATAGGAGCAACGTACTACTCCGAAAAAACAACCCATGGGAGTTAAAGAGGAGATCGAGGTAGAGGGGTGAGCCATATGCATGTTATAAAATCTAATTTGACCGGTTTAGATATAGGAACTTCTACCATCAGAGGTAAGATTGTTAAGTAATCTACCTTAGCTTTCATTTTTTTGATACGGGAGCATCACATTCCTTACTATCCACTCTTTTTGAAAATGGTTTGGGTTTGGATATGGAGATAATGGATGGGTCATGACCATTTACACATTATTGGGAGTGCGATCAGAGGGCATCAAGCACTGTAATGAGTGTTCTATTAAAATTGGTAGCTAACATTTCCTTTAGGAAATTTCTGTGCTAAAAATGATAGGATTTGATTTGATTCATGTTATGGACTGACCAGTTCTATAATAGGATTATATTGATATTATCATAGTATATTTACACTTATATCTCCAAAATGGGGTATCTATACACACCGAGGTGAGTGGTATCTTTAGGCTGGTTGTGTTGGACCAATTCAATGTAGATTGAGTTTTCTCACAGCTTAGATAAAAACCCTTATTCTAGAATATAGAGGAATGCAGTAGGATACCTTTCCTCTAGAGGTGGAGTAATTTTAGAATGCCTTTCCTAAATAGTTCTATAGATTACCACCTAAGTGGGAGATTAAATTCCCGACTGAGTTAGTTCCAGGAGTTGAGCCAATTTCTATCCCAATTTATAGGATGACACCAACAAAGCTTCATGAGTTGAAAGTCTAGTTAGAAGATCTACTGGACAAGGTTTTTATATGGACTATTACTTCTTTATGGGTATCTCTAGTTATTTTCTCCAAAAATTATGATGGTAAATTACATTTATGTGTGGATTATTGGAAACTGAACCAGATGACAATCAAGAATCGATATCCCCTTCCACGTATTGATGATCTATTCGATCAGCTGAGAGGTTCCAAGATTTTCTCTGAGATAGAATTGAGTTTAGGGTACCACCAAATGAGGGTAATACCATCATAAATTCCCTAAACTACTTTTAAGAGAAGGTATTTCTTATACGAGTTCATAGTGATTCCATTTGTTTTGACGAACACACCAGAGGTATTCATGGTCTTGATGAATCATATTTTTCATCCCTTACTAGATTAATTTGTGGTAGTTTTTTTCAACAACATATTAGTTTACTCTCATTCTACAGATGATCATTTAAAATATCTTGAAATCATCCTGAATACACTGAGGGAGCATCGAATTTACACCAATCTATCCAAATATAGTTTTTGGATTGATAGATTACACTTCTTGGTCCATGTTATCTCAGAGGATAGAGTATCGGTGGACCTAGAGAAGGTTAAATTAATGGTATCTTAGGAGAAACCCAAGAATGACTTTTATATTTACATTTTTCTTGTTCTAAAAGGTTATTACCGATTCTTCATCTATGAATTATATCTGGTAACACCGATGTATAGGATGACTATGAAAGGGGTGAAGTTTTTTGGCTCAGATGATTACAAGAGATCTTTCCAAGATTTTAAGAGCATTTTGACCTCAATATATATCCACACCTTAACTAATACCAATAAGGAGTGTAATATGTACTATGATGCATTCAGAGTCATACATGGAGTAGTTCTAATGCAGGAGGGCCATGTGGTTTCTTATGGAACCATAAAGTTGTGGCCATATGAGAGAAATTATCCTACTCATGATTTGGAGTTAGATTTAGTGGTACACACCCTGAGATTATGGATACACTCACTTTTGGGTGAGTGGTTTATGGTTTACATGGACAACAAGAGCCTCAAGTACATATTTTCTTTGTAATACTTAATACTTTGGTAGAAGACGTGGGTTTTGTATCTATAATATTTCAACTTCGGGCTAGATTACACACCAAGAAAGGGAAAAATCATTGCTGAAACTTTGAAATGGAAGATGAAGATAGAGGCAGTGAATGAATCTTGAAATGAGTGGTGAATGATGTAAATCTTTGCAGACATGCATGTTGATGTTCATGAGTCCCAGGGATGAGTATTTATAACTTCGATATCTTTTATACTAGTGATTCTTGACCGAATCAAGATAGAGAATTTATTTAGTTTAGAGTTATTATCTATAAGGGACATCATATATAGTGAATATATACCATCAAGATGGTCTCTGGGAATATGTGATGTTCTTCTCTTTTGTGGATGAGTATGGATTGCTATGGGTTTGCACAAGGATCTGATGAGAGAGTTTTATACTTCTAGATTGAAGATACATCTTGGTTTGAAAAAGATGTATCATGATATCCATTGATATTACTGGTGTCTAGTAATAAAGAAGGCAATAGTGGGTTTCATGGTGATATGTCTCACCTATCAGTAGGTGAAGGCTAAGAATCCGAGGATTTTTAGGCTATTGCACCCTCTTCCTATTCCGGAGTGGAAGTGGGATGATGTCACTATGGTTTTTTGATAGGATTACCTAGGATACCTTGAAATAATGATGAAGTATGGGTAATTTTTGTATTTAATTATAGAGGTATACCACTTATTTACTATTAGGGAGACCTTCACTATGGATTTTTTGGGCAGTCTCTATGTGAGAGAGATAGTTTGGTTGCACGACGTTCTAAGGAGCATTGTTTATAATCGAGATCCTTATTCCATTTCTTGGTTTTACAGGGCCTACAAAAGGCCTTGGGATCACATGTTCTTCTAAGTACGTCCAACCATCATCAGACTTATAACCATTATGAGTGGACTATTTAGATTCTAGAGGATATGTTATGAGTCTGTGTTTTTTATTTTGGTGGTTCATGGGAGAAAAATTTGGCACTATTGAAGTTTTCCTATAATAAAATATTCCAAGAATTGATCCAAATGGAACATTTCAAGGACTTGTATGGTAGGTTGTTCCATTTTCCTCTTTATTGGTTGGAGGTAGGTGAATCAGTACATATTGAACCTAGTCTCATGTAGGAGATGTCTGAGAAGGTTAAGTTGATCAGGAGGAAGTTAGTGACAACGTAGAGTAGGAAGAAATCTTATGATAACCATCAGAGATGAAATCTAGAGGTTTTGGTTGGTCATTATGTTTTCCTTCGGGTCTCTCCTAGTTTGGGGCAATGCCATATCAGAAAATAGTGAAAGCTCGAGCCCAAGTTTGTCTGGTCGTTCAATATTGGGGAGAGGGTTGGTAAAGTTGCATACCGTTTAGACCTTCCACAATGCTATAGTTCCATGAAAGACATGTTTCACGTATCACAACTTCAAAGATATCATCCTGACCCTTCTCATGTGGTAGACATTGATGATGTTGAGCTTGGAGTAGATGCGTCATTTGAGGAGCATCAGATAAAAATTATGGACTATAGTGAAAGGTATATATAGGGAAAGACTATACCTCTAGTTATAGTGTAGTGGAAGTATAGGAATGTTTATGAGGAGAGGGAATATGATGCGTGATCATAGTGGCCATACTTGTTTTCCGATACCCCACAGTGATTCTTAGAGCAGCTCGGGGATGAAATATTATATGGTGGGGAGGTTGTAAGATCCCATATTTTTCCAGGTATGCCCATTTTTGAGTTTTTAATTGAAACTATATTGTTTGGGTTTTCCTTCTTCTTTGAACCTTTGTGGTCAAGTCCCTTTTTGGAAATTGAGAGATTTTTCTGGAGAAAATGAACTAAAGTTTAGGGATGTATGTTTTTTTGAATTAATGGAGTATGGGTTTTAAGCATGTCAAGGGATTATGAGGGTTCTACTTGAGTTTGTAAGGATTCAGAGGTGGCTTAGGCTTTTCCTGTAGGAACTGAGTTGAGAGAAGTTTTCTGGAAATTTACACACCATGAACCTATTATATGATGTGTAAATGTTTCCAGGTAGAAATTGTGAACTGATTAAGGATGTGAATTGGTAACACACCATGAAACTTTTATATCACATGTAATGTTCAATTGAGCTATTTTAATCCATGGTGACACAATTTTCAATGTAACTCCAAAATAGAGAAATAAAGGATGTGAAATGGTTATGTGCCATGTATTTCTTTGGCTTAGTGATTTTAAATCCACACTGTTCATTTGATTCATTCTTCTTCCACACACAACCCTTCTCTATCGAATCCTAGGGAATATCTAGGGGAATTTGGAGTGCTTTATTACCTTATGAATGTTTCGATCAAGCATATGATCCTCAGTGAGTTAATTTTCTTTTGCTTCCCATATCTCTTTTTTATTCTCAATTATTTCAGTATAATATTTTGACCGCCATGGAATCAGGTTTTGATTTTGATCTTGTGTGATCCCAATTTTTCATATAATTTTCTTCTCTTTTATTCTTATTGGAATTAGCTATTGGAACCTTTCTTTATTCACTAGATAAAGGTTGGAGGTCAACATCTTATCCTCTTTTCTTCTGATTTAATTATAAATAGTAGATTTAATATGTGTGATCATGATGGAATTCCACGCACATGACAAAATTAATTGGACAATACCTATTTGATAATAACCTCATGTTTAGACCTTACTTTGGTTTCCATTGGGTCCATTGGCTTGAGAATAATACTTTCAACCATTCAACATGCATGAAATCCCTAGAAATTTTTGAGGCTTGGCTATTTTGACATCAGAGTCCTATGATTAATTGGGAATAATTTTATTGTTTATTGGATTAATCTTATTAATTGGAATAACATGTATTTTTTTGATCTATTAAGGTATAATCTCCTCAGATATGTTAGGTTAATTGATGTGATGATAAAACTAGGGCCAAAATCATGATAAAATAGGTTTGACATAATTATGATGATAATTATGAACCTAAATTAATGAAATATATTCAGTTATAAAAATTATAATTTGATAAAATGATCATTGCATCTTCTGATGATATATTGTATGTGTGTTATTGGCCTTGTGATTTTTATTTTTTATTTTTGGGTTTATGTGAAGTTGATGTGATTTATACTTGAGGGTGAGATTATTATTTGTATGTTGAGTTTTTATGGATATGACTCATGATTTATGTTGACATTTTTAGGTTAGGTGCATATTTTCATACCACCTATGGGCTAGGAGAACTTGTATTGGATACCCAAGAGAATAGTATATGATTATATTGGAAGTATAAGACCATATATATAGTATCTGGATTCCTAAGGGTAAGATTCTAGATAGCTTGTGGTAAACTTCATTTTTTTGTAAAATTTGATGTTTTGTTTGATTTATCCACAGTAGGTGAATCTTCCACTGATTAGCTGATCCGTCTTGATGTAGGAGGATCCTTCCCTGAATAGAGATATCTAGAAGGGATTTGAAGCAGGTTTTGGGCTAGCCCTAGGTGTCACCCTGGAACCTGAGGGTCATCTTGTTTATTTCATGTACATTATTAATTTATTAAATCAATATCCTATTATTCACTTTATTTCATGCACTATATTTCTCAGACAAGATTTATTTAGAAATGGTGGTGTTGACCTACTAATTTTTACACAAACCCTACATATTCCACCATTTGGTATCTAAATAGATCTCATGGATACAGGTTTAGACAAGGGCAAGAGACCCTATTGTTGATTTATGACTTGCAGGATGGGTTGGATCTTGGAGACAAGACCAACATGGGGTTTGAGACTATGATTTTTTTAGTTTTTATTTGTGTCTTCTTAGTCATTTATAAAAATTAATTTCATCTTTTCATTTAGATACATTCATCTTTTTATTACATTATTCCTTTATTATTTGGATTTATTTAGTTGGTCATTTATTATCTTTGGTTGTCTGATCATTTATTCATATTGTTTCTGTTATTTTTGCTACTCTTCTATTATTTTCTACTTTAATTGCATCTCCTTATTAAAGGTTATAGTCTTCCTGCTTTATTATTTAGACCCTTTCTGCTAGTTGAAAGACTCTTGCATATGGGGAGGCATACTTGAGGTCACATAGCCAACCATTTTGGTCACTTAGGGGAGAACCAAGATGGGGACGTTAAAATATATATCTTACAAAATTTTAACTATTATTTAAAATTACATTATTTTATTTGAAATTACAAGGATTAGAGTACCTATAAATCATAACTAAAACCCCACCCAAGACTACCTTTTATATAGAAGTGGTGCTTGACATCCTTTATAATTTTTCAATATGGGGTCCAAGTTTTTCTTTACCAACAACAAAATAATAATATATTATTAATAATAATATATAATTAAAAATACATGATTAATAATATAATTATATAATAATTAATAACTAATAATGTAATTAATAATAATAATAATTAATTGATAATATAATTAATATAATTAGTATTTTTTTTGAAAAGGTTAGGGATAGAGTCCCTTTTATTGAAATAAATGAACAAGAGAAAATAGAAAAGGATAAATATGGTCATAAAAGATATTTCTACCCTCATTTCAACCATTCACATACTAAGATTTTTCCTAATCTTTATCCTAATCCTATATTCTTATTCCCGTAAGGCATTCCAATCAATTCCTTGATCTTGTCCACATCCATGACCCCGGTATAATGATATATTATGATTTCTGCTTGATGTAGTAGGATTTTGATGTTAGAACCATCTGAGTAAATATACTATAGATTCTTTTCCTCCTTATTAGAATCCCAGTTGGCATGACCATGTCCTCTTCCATGGATTTTTGGATGACATCCCCACTTTTATGACTTAACTTGCGGCCAAGTCCCTTCTGGTTTATCCTCCACCCCTTTATATTTTTTCTTATCCATTGGGGCACTAAGGATTCACCAAAAAAAATTATATTTTCTTTATATTATTTGTTCTCCTCATGTGGTTTATCCTTCTCTATGGAAGTTGATTAGAAATCATCCCCTGGTTGATCTTCACCGCCATATTCTCATCTTGAGTATCAAAATCCATCAATGTTTGATTCATTTTTTTTGATTTTGATCCCCTAGAAGTCCTGTTGATAGATTCATATTCATAACAATGTGATCTTGTGATCTTTCTAAGGGTTTATCCACTAGAGGTGTAGTAGAATCATCACATGCTTCAGTTTCTAATTTTCATGTGTCCTTGTTATGTGATTAAAGAACTCCAAGAGGATTTAAAGTTTCTATTTTTGACTCCTTTATATGGCTTAGACCAATTAAAATCGACTTAAATAGAGAAATGGTTTTCCTGTAGGATACCAATTGAAATCCTTCATTATCCAAAGATCCCTTTTAGTTACTCTTATTCTTGCCTTCCAAATCTTTCTCTTCCTCAAGAAGTAAGAAATCACCCCCTTTAATTAGAAGATCAAGTTTTTTTACTTCCCTTTATGATTTTTTGAGGAAATATATTGTTTAAGTAAGATTTATTCATCAGTAATATGTTGAGCATCAAGTTCTATGACATCCTTCTTATTTAAGGAAGTATTTTCCAAGATGAACTCCAAATCAAATTATCCACTACTATCAAGAGGGACTTTCAATTGGTCAGAATCAATCACTATTCTTTCCTAAGACAAAATATCTAAAAAAATATTCTTATTGCTTACATAGGAGTGATCAATATTAGTGGAAACATACTATGTGATGATATCAGTGTTCTATGAATCCCCCACAACTCTACTATTAGAAATTCCATCTCTTGCCTTCATTTTTGGTCTTAATAACATCAGTCGAATGAGGTCCATACAACTTGGTGCAGTTGTTAGAAAAAGAATATAACTATCCATTATCATGCCTATAATTAAGGGATTTGCCCATTTGACCAATATATCATCCCTCCTGCTGAGGAAGGTTTTGATCAGGAAGAACAGAAGAAGGTTTCACTTCAACAAACTTACCCCTTTTATAACATGAACTCACATCGTGTCCACAAATAGAGAAATTCTAAAAAAAAGAGTTATCCTACAACTGGAAAGATCATGACTAATGATTTTGAAATAAATATATAATTTCAAAACCCCCTCATATTTTTTTTTTCAAATAGAACTCATCCTCATTAGTAGAAAGAAAAACTCAATCAACTGTGGTGAAGGCTAAATCAGCCTCAACTAAAAAATGAGGAAAATGTCTAAACCTAGCCACTTCCATTTCTTTATCCATCTTGATTGGAATACCAATAACCATAGAAATATCAAATATGATTTTTAGATTCCATATCATCTAATTAAGACCATAAATATTGACCCAAATTTGAGCAGAGAAGTTACCAATTTCCATTGGGTTTAATTTCCTATCCCATTCATGGATGTGAAGAAAATCGGGCTTGAAAGAGGTCAATCCAAAGACCCATGATCGTATATTCATCTCTTCAGAAGGGAAAAAAAATGGTAGTATCCATGACCAAACAAAACCCATTTCCAATTCAGAAATCCCCAGATTTCCATGAGTCATTCAACCAGCTCCCTGATCATCAACGGATTGGAACCTTTGGGTAAAATAATTCTAGAAATAATGGAGTGATCACCGATTTCCAAGCACTCTGATACCACAATAGAGTCTTACCTTATGCGAGTCGTGCTTACTTTTCATCGAATTGCATTCAGAGTTGATCCATTTTATAGAGATAATGAATGTTTATCCATACCTTCATTAACTATAAGAAATCCTCTACGATTGATCTTCTAAGATTCCGCTCCATTGTAGAAGGGTCTATGGGAGTTGAATCTCCCATGAGTGAGGAAAAGCTCGACTAAAGAAGGATAAGCTTCTATGTTGAGGGAACACTAATCTTCATTGCGATGAGTGAGAATCTCTTGCTACCTAACCATTCTCTATATAATTAGTAATTAATAATATAGTTAAAAATAATAATAATTAATTAAAATAATATAATAAATAATAATATAACTAATTAAAATTAAAAATAAAAATATAATTAATAACTAACAATATAACTAATAATTAATAATATAATTAATATTCTTACTAATTAATTATAATAACAATTAATAATTTAGTCAATAATAAAAATTAATAATATAATCAATAATTTATTTTAAAATAATTACTCATTAAATTAATAATTAATAATACAGTTAATAACATTTCCCTATGCAAAATATATAATAATCATAACAATTATATTATTATTTATTAATTATATTGATAACAATGTATTTTTAATCATGCGTTATTAATCATGTATTATTATTATTAATATTTTATTATTTAGTTGATAGAAAATTATAACCTGAATACTGCATTAAAAATACTTAATGGATTTTAAGAACCACTCCATTATAAAAGGGATCCCTTATTGAGGTTTTTAATTACATTTTAGAATTACTTTAATTCAAGTAATTTTGAGGAAAATAACAATATTTTAAATACTATTTAAAATTCTGTTATATATATATAAAATAAAAAAAATAAATTTTTTTTAAAAAATAATAATTTTATTCCATGAAAGGAGTTCAATTAATCCATTTTGAGTATTAAAGGCTTGCATGAACAACATTCATGCAAGAAATTTCATTTTTTAAAATAAAATAAAAGAGTTTACATGAACAAGGTTCAGATAAGCTATATATATATATATATTATATAGATTACAATATAATTTATGATGAAATAATATGAGTTTATCTTATGTGAAAAAAATTTCATACAATTAGGGACCTATTTTGAAAAATAATATTTAATCTAATCCCTTTAAGTAATGGGTTTTTAATAAAACCCAAATAAAAAAACTCAATTCGGTTTCTGAAACATTTTTCTAGTGACTAAGATTCATCCTTTATTATCTATCTTATTTTATATATCATATATTTAGTTATTTGTAATCATATTATTCCATTTTACTCTTATTTTATAGGATATATAAATTCTTTTCCTTTTCCTATTTTCAATTGACTATGATTTTGAAATCAAGCCTCTCTTTCATATTTTTTTAAAATTTTATCCCATCTTCGATTTCTCTAGTCATTGTCTAGCTTCCTTGTGAAGTTTCATATAACATATACTATGAACATTATACATGGGATATATTATATATGTAATATTTATTTTTAATTCATTTTACTATCCTCTTTTATACTATATTCTTTTCACTATTTATGAAATTTATATGTAATTTCATTCCTATCTTTTTTTCTTAATTTTTAAGATTCCTCTATAATATATTTTTTATTTTTATATATTCTACTTTATCATATATTTTTAACTTTTATAAATTAATAAATACCTTTATTCCTTATTTTCAATAATTTTTTATGTTTTTAATACTCTCACTTTGATTTGTTTTTTACTTCATAAGTTACCTAATTTATAAAGGGATTCTTTCTTGATATTTATTTTTCTTTGATATTCTCTAGGCATAATTTTATTTTAAATAATTTTTGTCAAAATTTATTTAAAATCACCATATTCTTTCTCTTCAATCAATTTTAAAAATTTATAAGTATTTTTAATTTACCCTATTACTAATTCATACTTTAACTATTACGACTTTTATAAACAAACATTTTAATGATTTCTATTGTGTGTTAGATATTTATCCACCTTATCTAAATTATTTCACTTTTATTTATGAAAATTCCCTTTAAATAATATTTTTCAAGTTTTTTTATTTCATTATAATTTCTATTCTCCCTTACTTAATTTCCTTTAATTTTATGTTGATGATATTTTATATATGATAAAAATACTAAAGATATCCCTCCTAAAGTTTCATATAAATCTACTCTCTTTCTTATTAACATTAATTTTTAATGAATTTATATCTATTATATATTCTAAACACTGTTCATATTTAAAATATATTTTATTATGAAAATATTATTTCTTTTCTTAAAAATTATGTTTTCATCATTTGTGATTATTTTGGTTTTGTGGAAAAAAATACTTTACTTTCTTAAATCTTCTAAAATTTCCCATCTTCCTTTAAAGGTTTTTAATACACACTATTTTTTTTTTATATTTTACTCTTTTAAAATTACATATTTATATCTATTTTCATTAAACCCTTCTCATAATCCCCTATATTGATAAAATAATTACTTTATTCATTATCTAAATTCCTATGCATACTGGGTGTTGTGGAAACCAAAAAACAGTGAGATGATTAATCTATAACTTTAACTTACCTTATAATTAACTATGTATAAATATAATCTTTCTTATAATACATTTCCATTATGAATACCCTATACTTTCTTCTTATGATAAAACGGTTATTAAAAATAGTATCCTAATACACCCTGGGGGGTGGGTGGGGTGAATTAGGGCATTAAAGTTTTATTCTTTTTCTTAAGATATTTTACTCATGTTAATAAGAAAATATTATTATGTGAATATTTACAAACACATACACATTTCAGATAAAAAAAGTAATTAAAAGGATATATATTTTTTACTTGATTCACCACAAAGTTCTAATCCAAAGATCATACATCGATAATGTGTCAACATACCAAGAGGTAATACTATGTATTATAGATCTTACAATAGTTTGGGAAAGATGCTATACCAATCCTCAGAACACTTCCTCTTATTGACCTCTCATGTACTACTTCGAGTCAAGGGTTATAAAGAAATAAATAAACACATAGGTATATTACAATATTTTTAACAACAAAATATGAACACCAAATCAATGAAATTTTTATCATTATACTTATTATTTAATTTTAGATCTTCAAGTATGTTATTTTCCTTAAATGATCAACATAGTAATTCTCTCTCTCTCTGTTTATCAGTTCATGGGTAGTGGCTCCCCCTTTTTTCTATTCTTAGTTTTTTTATATCACCTAAATTATTTCCAAAAAATATTTCACATATTTTTAATATATAAACTTCTTGAAATCCGCAATGATATTAATTATATTTTCTCACTCATTCTATTCATGATAATTTCTATATTTTGAATTTAGAAATCCCATGCAAGTATCAATGATGAAGCCTCCTATAGTTAGGGTCTTACCTTAGTGTTAAAGTCACACTATAATTCTACATCAAATACAAGTGGTTGTAATTTCCATAGACACTATATCAATATTTTTTAACTATAGCAGTAAAGGTACTATAGAAGTGATAATATTCATCTCAAATGGGTTTTTAGGCAATAAAATTAGACCTTCGGGCCATAGGGCCTCCATTCCATAAAAATGTTTGTCCTTTAAGATTTCACTAGAGAAGCTTACACTACAAAAAACTATATATTTATAATGTTTATATATAACTTCCATGCATAACTAAAAACAAAATATCCATATAATTATTAGTAGTAATTTAGATAAAATTTCCTCCTTTTAATTTCTCATGATGGTTTCTTAATAAACCACCACAAAATCAATATTTAGAAGAAACTATTAATAACCATCACTAATAAATACCTAATTTAACTTTTTAATACCCACTCTCTCCTCCTCCCCTCAATATCAGTTTGATCACACCCCCTATACTCAACCCCACAACCTGATTCCCTCCCCCCTCTCAATGATACCCACCCATCCCTTCAATCCCAACCCTAGTTTCAACCTCCACTCCCTTTGATCCTCACCCTAACTTCACCCTCCCCTCCCCTCAATCCTGAACCTAAATCATGATGACAACCTCCTCTCCCCTTTATCCTAGAACTAGTATATAAATTTCTTGCTTGGTTTTGTATTTTTTGTTTCCTATTTTTTGTTTAGATTCTTATTATTAAATCATTATTTAAAAATTTGATATTCTGGTTTTGGTCACATATTTTTAAATCTGGAAATTATATTCTCATGATATTTAGTCTATTTATATGAATCACTATATCTAGTTTTATATTTTTTTATTTGAATGTATTTCAATATTTTTATTGATGTGTCACACCACTTTCAACTACTCATATTCATTGTTCACTACATATGTATTCATTCATTGATTGTTTTAATAATTTTTATTCCTATATATTGGTAATTAGATTTTAATTTTTTCATTATTGTTTTATTTTATGTGTATAATTTATCAAAAAAAAATTTAAAACTATCGTGTTGATTTTAAACCAATTATATTTGAATATCACACCAAGAATATAGTCACATACATATAAGGTAAACCTTGTAAAAATATAACATATTGATTTTTTTACTTTATTTGTTGACACACCGGTGAGTCTCATATTGAAACATGAATTAATCAATATATATTTTAATAAGTGGTATATATTTAGTTAGTTGAAAAATCCTAAAAAGAATAAATAGTTTTAATGATACCACTTATTCACCCATCCTCTTAGTGTTCTTTACATAGGATGCCTTCAATTAGTATCAAAGAAAAATAAGTTCCTTTGTTTGTTAACTCTTAATGAGATACACCTTTATTATTATAAAATTATAAGGTTACCTATATAGAGTTTCTAAAAGTGTTACAAGTGGTCTGAAAGAGTTCCTTTATTGATTATATTGATATTCTCTCTTAATTTTTATATGATGTGTTATGTTTTTCAATATGTTATATAATATATTTATATTATAAAATATATAATCATAATATCAATTAATTATAATTATATTTTATTTGATGATTTTTTATTAGTTGAATTTTACAATTGCTAATATTTTTTTGATATTAATGTTTTCTTATTCCATAAATCTTATATTTTATTTTTAACATGATTTTATTTAATTAGTCAAATTTATGTTTTTTTATAATTTTATTTATCAATAGCATAAAAATTAATAAAATTTAGATTAATTTTAAATTAAATACACCTCAATATGTTAAAGGGTTTGAGGCATTTTTATATTTTTAAATTGAAAATAAATCCTAGATGAAATAATAAAAAATTTATGTTTTGATTATAATTTCAAACAATAGTTAAAAAGACATGAGATCGTAAACCTTATTTTTATTATACATTAATTAATGATTTATTATGTATTAATACAAATAATAATACCTATAATATCAAGAAGTATAGTGTATTTGGGTAATTAGGTACATTTCATCACAACTTAAAACCAAGGGTACATCAGCTTTATTGAAAACTCGCTTAACATACTCATACTATTCCATCATTCTTAAAACTACATGGGATAACCTGGGGACATACATAAGAAAGGGGTGAGCTATAAATCCCAATAATGTAATAAAAAAATCATAACATTAATAAAGTATTACATATTAGAAAATAATAATTTCTATGAGACATAAAATGGGTGGGAATCATAAAAATGAACAATGAGGCATGATATAGCATGATAACACAAAAGCAACATGGGAATGTGGAAAAAACTTTAAACATGACATCATTAACATAATTCATGGTAAAAAACTAAGAAATAATAACACAATGTGATTAGTATAACCTCCCATGAACCATACATGGTATCTCATGAGACTAAAACATTACCCAATGCATTGAAGCACTATCTGGGCACACCCATCATAATCATATCATGTACATACATATGTGTGCCACAAAGATCATATAACATAAGAATATATTTAATCACATTTAATTATAAGATAATGGATTTTAGATTAAATTCATACAATTCCCCAATCATAGAATTATAATTTCATTAAGGCGGACACCCTTGATAGGAAATGGGTACAGTTATTCACTACACAATTGTTTGGCATGGAAAATTGCAGTGAGATTTTTGGTAGCATAACAGGGGAACATAAATGTTCATGGAAGAAATTAATGAGTATTAAAGGGGTATATAATCGTTTATAAATAATAAGGTAAGTAATAGGGATATAAAATAACATATCACAACTTTTGAAACTAGATATAAAAGGCATAATATTATGAAGATGCTTGAATAAATAAGAGAAAGAGAGAATCCCTTACCTTGATAGGGTGATTCCAAAAGCCTGAGAGGATATTCTTAAGATATTGGGAGAACATTGAGAGGAAGATATGGATGGGAGGTAATATTAAGGATGTTATACAAGGTTTTTTAAAGAATAATGGGATATTGGGTGGGTTTATGTAGGAAACAAGAGGTGAGTTCTTTATTATTTCACAAACTTAGGATTTAGAATCTATACAATAAATTAATTGAAAAAAAACAAAAATTCCCATGGTTTTCCCATGGTTTCTTCCAAATAGTTGTGTTATTCATTATTTTATAAGTCCAAGGGAAGAAATTATTAAAATATTAACATTGTTTATGTGAAAGTGAGTCATGTTCTTAATGAAATGATTTAAAAAAATTAAAATATAATATAGATTTTGAGGTATTCATAGAGTCTTTATAAAATTAATAAAATTGAAATAAAAACACATTAATTTAAATGGAAACATATATATGTTCATTTATAGCTTTTATATCATTTATTAAATCACTTTTGTGTCATTATAATGTCATAATACACACTGTATATTTATACCGTATTTAATTTTTACCCAAAAATTCGATTATCTTAGAAAATTATGAAAAATTAACCATTGGACAATTTAAACATGATTATTCAAATAATAATAGTTTTTGTATCCAAATAATTTTCTAAATATGTAAATTTTCACTTTTAAAATAAGAGTCAATATTTATTATGAAATGTTGGTTTCTTTGACAATGAAAGTTTTCGAACCCATATAAACATCACATTAGAATTAATAAAAATTATATTATCATTTTAGTTTAATAATAATTATTTAATAATAATTTTTTATGAAAATATTATTTATTTCAAAATTCTAGTAATTCATTAAAATAAATGTCTTAATTGAAATTGAATTTTACGTAAAAATACAATTTTTGTTTTATCCCATCAAAATCAAAATAATTTATAAAGCAACAAGAATAAGAATAAAATATATTCATTATTATATACAATATACATATTCATATTATTTGGGTCTTAATACACATGCCTTTACTAAACCAGAAAACACCCTAAGGGTAAGGTGCATGATAATGATATTTTTATGGGGTGGCTCGGCTTACATGGTTTGGGCTATGATATCGATGAGCTTGAAATTATGCCATAAATGGTTCCACTCATGATTTATTTGTTAAATATAAGATTTTTATTGGTCAAGATGAAAACCTAGTGATGCTCTCTCCCTCAAAATCTCTGACAAATGGGATTCATAGAGTATGATCCTACTGGTTAAGGCCATCACTTCCTTTTTCTATATCAATTGAATTTTTCAAAACCCTATATTTATACAAATAATATGAGAATTATTAAGTGGCTATATTATCAACAATTATGTTGATTAATGGTATTTTAAATCTGATAGGATATAATAAAACCAAATAAGTGCACGTGTTTTCTATAAACATAATATATAATAGGACATTTAATTAAATTATAAATGGAATTATATTTATAAAAGTTCAGGTCGTTACACATGAAGTTTATGAGCACTTGATATTAAAGCAATTTCCTACTGGATATGTGAGATGGATTTTTCATGGGAAATTAGAAATTGTAGATATTTTTACATGTGACCATCATCATAATAAACAACCTACTATCCAGATAATGAATAATGAAATTTATAACATGATTAACGATGTTTTTTTCACTTCATAGAATTATGAATATTGTAACATATCAGTAGAGTATATTCATGATTTTAAAAATATTAATATAATATGGAAGGTAATTAAGAAATAAAATGGGTTTTATGAATTATTTGAAGATGGTAATAAGGACTTACATGAAGAATGTATAATATTTTTTTTCATTTCTACTAAAGCTGTACAATATCAAGTGATTATGTGGAATTACTAATAAAGAAATATTGATGATATTGGAGTTATTGAATGATGAATTAGTTTAAGATAAGATCCCACAATAATTTTAAGAGATGAAGAAAATTGTTAATAAACTCAGTCTCAATTATAAAAATATAAATGAATGTCTTAATTACTACATGTTGTATCAAGGATAAGATTCAGATATAAAAGAGTGTAAAAAATATTATAATTCTAGATTGAAATCAGTGAATCATGATGAAATTATGAATAAACATAATATTAATAATAAGGGAAATAAAACCACTATGAAGGTTTTATGTTAATTTCCATTAAAATAAATATTGAAAATATTGTTCATGTCTTTTAAAATGGTAGATAAAATTAAGTGTAATACTATGAAAAACAAAAATTATGGGTTTATATGACATCTAAGAAATTAAAAAGCATGAAAATTATTTTATTATTTAAATATGAATTTCTATTTAGTTCCTAGAAATATTTATTTAGTATTAGAAAATAATGGATTTAATCTATTTAAAACTCTAAGTACAACTTGTAACTTATGATGATTATATTTAAACCTCATAATCTAACTCTGTGGATGTGTATAGAACAAAATTCTTTCATTATTTAAATGATCGTTCTAGGAAATAACATGAATGTAAATGACATAAATTTATACCTTCATAATCTTATAAATTAATTGAAAGAGTTTTGGGACAATGATGTAGATACATATGATACATCATCAACTAAAATGTTCAAAATGTATGCTAATTTAATGTGTAAAATTAGTGATTTCCATAGATTCGAAAACATGTCTTGATAGAACACTCACATTGGCTAGGCATATCAATTTTGTAACTTTTACTTCAAGACTAGAAGACTACCATATAAAATAAAGTGGTGTTTTATGTGTCATCATCAATTTAAAAAGTAAGGATTAGATGAACAAAATGAGTTAAGGACACTTCTAGAATTGTTATCATGTTCAAAAATCATGCCGAAATTATCAAACATTGATAAAATTTTTTGGGAAAGAGTATTAGTTTAAGGTTTATAAGAAAATAGTTCAATGATCATCAAATATAGTTGGTACCCAACAATGGAAGAAATAATGTTTTTTTGAAATGTCCTTATTAGGAATTTCAATTGTTACATCATAATCTTTCCATTATGAACATTGAAAAGAACGTATGTGAATTTTTTTTACAATATTTAATGAGTAAGGAAGATAAAAAGTGAATATTAATTATTATAAAGACTTTTAGTGAATGAATATAATGTGTGATCTATTCAAAAATGATAATGGAAAGTATCTTACAATACTTTTTGTATTAAAAAATAAAGAAAAATAATTTTTCATTTGGAAAATGAAAAATGTGAAAGTAACAAATGATTATTCAATTAACATTTAAAGATGTGTTAACTTGAAACATTGAAAGTTACTAAATCAAAATCCATGAATCATATATTTTTATGGATCAATTACTACCTATGGAATAGTGTAAATTGTTACATGATAAAATAATAAAATTTTTATTTTATTTTTTCACATTTTTCAGGAAAATTTATGAGAAAAATTTAAACCCACTCAAGGTTGATAAATTTTAAGAAATAATTATAATGAAACTTTTTTATTTAAATATGAAATTTCCCCCATTATTTTTCACCCTGAAGATTTATCCAACTTTTTATTTGATAGAGGAAGTTAAAGTTGGAGGGCCCATATATTATTAATGAATGTATCCCATAGAGAGGTATTTTCATCTTATGTTTTTATGATTACTACATTAAATTTTTTAAAATCATTACAAATTATATTTATTCTAATATGTAATTTTTTTTCATTAGTTATCTAGGTTATTTGAAGTCTTTTTTTTGAGAAAAAAACTCAACTAGAATGCTCTATCACCGAACATTATTTGGAAGAAGTTTTTATCACCTTTTGTTCATGGTATTTAGATAATATTTAGACATGGTATAATTGAGTTGGATTTGTTTATTATAATGCAAATAATTTGTAGTCCTATATTAAATAAGCAAACTTTCCAACATGAGGTCATCAAGTTTGGAAAATATCATCAGTTTAATTAAATCAAACATTTCATATAAAAAAACATGTATATGTGTTAAAAAATAGTGATATTTCAAGTCATTTCATTAAATAATTTAAGATTAAAACAAATAGATGAATTTAGATATGAACATGAAATGAAAAAGAGATAAAAAGAGATGAAAATAAAGACATTTTTGATTAGTTTTGAAATAATGTAATATCATAATAAATTTCATATCCATAACATATTGATATAATTATCTTATGTCACTAATAATATTTTATATTTATACACGTATATCTTTAGTGTTAATAATCGACTTGGAGTGTTAGATTATTTGAAATATTTGGCCCTAGGAACTTTAAAGTTGCCTAAAAACTTCAATGATTTTAACAATAATGGTTTAAAATTTCATATTGTTTTGTGTGAATAGGGTTTAAAAATAAAAAATATTTGTATATTTATAAAATTTACAGACATGAGATACTGTGGAATGTTTATTGACATTATCGAATTAAATTATAATGGAAACTTTTCTATTGTTTTATTAAAATGAAATTGGGTTAATATTTATAGGGGTACAACGAATTATTTTCTATAATTTACTTATTTTAACATATCTTGGTTGATTGATACTGGTGGTCATAAAGAACATGATCTATATATTTGGAATTCACAAGCTAAAATGGCATATTTTGTGGATAACAAAGTTAATAAATGGGGGAGTGTTGTATTCCATGTAAAATTGAGAGACTTGTATAATATGGGTGATGAAGTTGAAGAATTGTTTTTTGAAATAAAAACCCATAAAAAATAATAGATTGATTTATCTTTCCATGATGATATTGAGATAGTTGGTCTTACAAAGGAGGGTGAAGATGATAAAATCATGTTAATGGTGGAGGATGATAATAATATATCCGATGATTCATTAATTTATTTTATGTTTAATCCTCATTTAACTCATATTTTATTTTTTATTTATAATACATGAATTAATTTAATTTATGTACGACATTTTAAAAAAAAATTTATATCATATATCCTATTTTAACTTATTTTATATTCTTGTTGGATGTAGCAATATTGAGAAAAAATGATTTAAAGATATAATCCAATCTTCCAAAACTAATATGTTTTTGGATGGGAAATATGATATGGCCCCACTTGATTCATTATGATCCCCTTTATACCATTTAACTCCATCCCATATTCTTATATATTAATCATGTATACTCCCTACTTTTAGTGTTTTTACTTCAACTTCATGGATTTTAGAGGGATTAGATGGAGAAGCTAATGAGAATTCATCGATTGAGAATATAGTTCCACATCTACTATAATGAGGCTACTAGAGGGTGACCTTTATTTGTATATAATTGTTAAAATGAAAATATAATTTATTATATCTCTATAATAATTACCGAATGTATTTATTAAACAAATTATGATAATATAATGACAAAAAATGAACATGAATAGATAATATGTTTGCAGGATGGAAAATTTTAAAGTAGTTGCACTATTTTATATGTTTGGGGTGCCTCAAAATGATACTAAAGGATTATATGGTTATATATTGGTCTAGTTATCATGTGAGGTGACATCCCTTATCATCATATATCATGATTGGATGCATATTACAATCAATTAGAAGAATTATATTTTTGAAAAATAAATAAAATTAAGTGATAATAAATATGAATAATTTTTTATCTGATTTTACTATCAAATGTAATTATAATTATTGAGTAATTTATTTTAGGGCAGTCCTAGAGACATTGCATCCTTGATATGAAAAACCATAGTGGTATTAAATATTTTACATTTAATTTAATTTTTTATATCATTATGGTAATTTTTGTAAATATATTTTGTATGAACTATCCAATTAAAACTAATTTATATTCTAAATTCCATTTAATTTAGATAAAAAATGCACTGGTGGTTTGTAGCCAATAGGAAAACCAGGGCCATGGATCATCTAGGGGATTCCATCCTGACTTAGGGGAGTAGGGTTGTTGTTAGAATCACCTTTTCTTGTATTGTATTAGTAATGAAAACTTATATATGATATTTTTGAAGCATATGAATTAAAAAAATATGTTTTATACTTAAAAAATATTGATTTTATTGTATGTAAATATTTTTTTATGATTTGTTTGTTTAAGTACTGAAATTATTGAATTTTTTACCCTATGGATATATTTTTATTTTATATTATAGGTGGTAGTATATTAAAAAGGATATTGTTATATAATTTTTTATTAATAGTGTTAGTTTAAACCACATCTAATTAAATAAATCACCAAAATATAATTCTTGGTGGTTTTAATCACCATCAATCATTAAAAAATGTAAGGATCAAGACTTAAGTAAAACATATTATAGTATATTTAGAAAAGAAATTATTTTTATTTCATTATCTAAGATGTTTTAGTTTTAGAGTTTTAGAGAATTATTTCAATACCCTTACATAAATAATTATTACAATAAAAAGTGAAAACTTCAACTTAGTATCCATTTTTTCCAAAAAACAAACTTTTATAATATAAAAACTTTTAATTTCATGAAAGATCTTAACAATTTTCATCTTAACATAATCCTTCTCCTTAATCATCCTTAAAACCCTATGAAAGATATTTTAAAATTTGTATGAGAACAAAAAGTTCTGAAAGGTACATAAAAATAAATAAAGAAAACATTAGTCCATGAATACTTATATTTTTTTACTATTTAAAATAAACTTTGGATTTAAAATAAAAATTTTCATTCCTAAGAAATCGACTTCTCAGCCCCAAGATTTTTATAAAACATTTCATAATAAATATTAAATTAAAAATAAAACTCATTAATGTTTCTTTTAAATCATTAAATTTTTTAGAAAAATTTTCCCCAAAGTTATACATTTCACTCATAAGAAGTAGCAAATACTTTTATTTAAACATAAACTTTTTATCTTACTTTAAAAAATCATAAGATTTCTATAAAAACCATCACATAAATAAATAATCCTGTAGCTAAAATGAGGAATCATATTCATATCAATATTAAAAATTGATTAAAATTCATGGTTAGAAATGGAATAACCCTCATGATTACACATGGAATAACCATCACAATTATACTTAGAATAACCATCATGGTTACACTTGTAATAACCCTCACGGTCAACTTCTAAAAATAAATCTTACCTAATGAATTAGAAGGAAATAATGGAAACACAAATACTTTGTTTATAATTAAACCACCTGTAATATTAAATAATTACAAAGAACTATAAAATAATCATAACTCATAAAAGATTTAAGTTTTTAAAATATTCTTTACACCCATAACAAAACATTTCCAGATTTTGAAATATCCATTTCATTTTAAAACCCTTTTTGAAAATAACAAAAACTTAGGGAAGGGGTGTTTTCTTTGAATAAAACTTAGAATATTTTAAATCAATTAAAATATCAAATAAAAATTACAATGGTAGGAAAATTAATTATCATTGTATATGTTAAAACAAAACATTCATTTCGTCATTTTAAATAAATTCAAAATATTTTGTAACCAATATGTAAAAAGATTCCTTTTGAAAACATTTTAATGAAAGGAATATGTGAAATATTTTTTTTATAATTTGTTTATGTCCATATAAATACATCCATAAAATAATTTTCAAAATATGGACAAGTAAGAAAAAGTGTTTTAATGGAAACTTTAAATGATTATTTTTAAAAAATAGTACATTACCTTGAGTCTGAATCATCACACATATTATTTATCATCCAAAATAATAATTTTTTGTTAATTAATTGCTTTAATAGGAATATTTTTCTTATTTATTATTCTTTTATATCTTATTTATTACCATGTTATATTCAATTACTTAATCATTTGAGTTTATATCAAATGTTTTGATGACATTCAACTCATATATCCAAAATGACTTCATTTGGTTGAATATGGTCAAAGTGGTAATAATTAAATAATATATATAATTATAATCATTAAATAATTATAATTTTTATACATCAATTGTAATTTTAAAACTAACCATGAAATATGGTTATGAAAAATGAACTACATTGCAATCATGGAGACAGTAGGTCGTACATATGCATGAGTAACATTTTCATTTTTTGATGGTAATTATAGAAAGAAGTTAGGTATTATTTTTTATTCAAACAATTATAATTATATAATAAATAACTTATAATTTATTTAAATATAATTAAATATATCATACACATGACATGGCGATGAAAAATGAATCACATTTCTTCGTGGAGGTGGTAGTCCACTCATTCGCACGAACAACGTTATCCCTTTTCAATGATTGGAAAGGTAAGAAATTAAATGATATATTATATTTTAATAATGATAAATATTTTATTAATATCATTTATATACATTATATCTATCCTTAAAACCATATGTCAGAGGAGGTGATGGAAAATGAATTACATCGATTTGTAAGGCAGTAGTCCGTTGCACACACGAATAATGATTTTGTTTCCTATTTGATGGAAAAGGATATGGATATAGGTTATTAAATTAGAATATTAAAATATAAGTATATATAATATACTAGTGTTATTATTTTTTACTTGGTTAAATAATATTTTAATAACTTAGAAAAGTAAACACTATGAAAATGCTTGGTTATGAATTATAACTCTTTTCAGATAACCTTTTAAGGTTTACACCAAAAGTTTTACTAGGATAGTTTTATGATAAAACCCTAAAATATAGGTAATAAAGAGGGATTTTAGAAAGGGATTTTTTTAGGTATTTTCTAATCCAAATGGTTCTTTAAGTGTGAATAAAATATAATAAGTTGTTGCCTTTTATAAGAGAGAGGAGGGGTACTCTTGTAATTTCCTAAAATATTAATTTAATATAAATAATTTTCATAATAAAATGGATACAAATTGATAATATTTAAATCTAAGATAAGGGATATTATAAATACTCTCATCTAATAAAAAATAGACAAGTTTAGGAAATTGTTTTACCCTTATTTTTTTGTTTTAACCTATGTCTACCTTTTTTAACAATTACCACGATATTAATGATTTTACTATTTAGGGGTCAATAAAGTTAATATAATAGGTAAATTGGAACATAAAAGAATAATGGTTAATATATTAAACCATATAAAAATTTACTTGTCGAAAAATATAATTTTTTAGAGTTATAAATCATTTAATAAAATATTATTTATTATGAAATAACTTTAATGTGAATTTAGGAACTATTAATTTAATTTGACTTTTAAAACTACAATAAAACAATGTAATTAAAATAGAATGAATTAAAACATATATAATATCCGATGTTTATCTAAAAAATACGGAACACAAAAATAACTCAAAAAATATTATTTTTAAAATTTTTGAAATAATTTTATTGATTTTTCTACTGATTGCACAAGCGTTGTGTCAGTGTTTCATATGCAGTTGACACTACTGGAAATGGGGCTTTTCCCAACGGTTCTGAACCATTGGGAAAGGCTGCAGAACCGTTGGTATAACATATACCAACAGTTCTTCAAACCATGGCAAAGTAAGCCGTTGGGAAAACCTATCCCAACGGTTTACAAAGAACCATTGGTATATGTTAGTAAAATTAACCTATGCCAACAATTTGGTTAAACCATTGGCATATGTTTTACTAACAGTTTACACCAAACCGTTGGTAAAGCTAATGAATATTCAGTCTTCCCCAACGGTTCTAAACCGCTGGGAAAGGTTTTTACCAACGGTTCTCTTTGAACCGTTGGTAAAACAATCCCCAGAAACCTTTCCCAACGGTTTGTAAACCATTGGGAAAGGGTTATTATAAGCCTATTCCAACGGTTTCAAACCGTTGTCATAGGCTATGCTGTGAAAATTGCAGAGCAGCCTGAAATTTGAACAACAACCTCTAATTTTGCACAGCAGCCTCCATTCCATTCTAATACCTGCAATAACAAACTAATACATACATATAGAGAAAAAATTCATACACATTTAACATATAATACATTCTTGAACTATACACATCCAGAATTAAATTAAAATTCATAACGTAATTATAAACATACATAATTGATTTAGAATTCAATTTAAAATTTAGATGACAATTGTATGTGGAATCCGGAATTCAATTCATAATTAAATACATACATAATTTAATTATCAATTATCAAATAAAATACATAAAAAACTGAATAAGTATCAACAGAATTCGAATACATTTGTTCGTATTTTCGTATACCAGTTGTTTTTACTAAAAATGATGTCCATTTTAAACAAAATACATAAACTTGGAGTGATACTAGTCACATCGTGGCTCTAATTGAGGCGGGGTTGAATCTTACATGTTACATATGACCCATGGATCGTTGTCCTAAATTATCAACATATTCTGAAAGCATTTGGTCAGTTTTCCATATGCTAGTTATTGTTTTTACTTAAAATGTTGTCATTTCAAAAAAAATGAGACACTTTGAGTGGTTCTGCCCACACCAGGCCTTAGATTGAGGCAGGGTTGACTTTTACATTTACATATGACCAAAGGATCATTGTCCTAAAGTTTCAACGAAATCGGAATGCATTTGGTTGGTTTTCCGTATGCCATTTATTGTCTTCACTTAAAATGAAGTTTATTTTAAACGAAAGAGAGATAATTTGAGTGGTTCCGACCACACCATACCTCAGATTGAGGTGGGTTTGACTTGTACACGTCAAAAATGACCCGTGTATTGTTGTGCTAAAGGTTCAACAAAATCCGAATGCGTTTGGTCAGTTTTTCGTATGTCAGTTGTTGTTTTCACTTAAAATGAAGTCCATTTTAAACTAAATAGAGACACTTTGAGTGGTTTCGGCCACAATGTGACTCGGATTGAGGTGGGGTTAACTTGTGCACGTCATATATTACCCATGGATCACTGTTCTAAAGTATCAACGCAATCAGAATCCGTTTGGTCAGTTTTCCATATGTACTTAAAATGTTGTCCATTTTAAACAAAAGAGAGACACTTAATGTGATCCCGGCCACAATGTGACTCGGATTGAGTCGTGGTTGACTCGTACACATCACATATGACCCATGGATCTTTATCCTAAAGTTTCAATAGAATATGAATGCGTTTGGTTGGTTTATCATATGTTAGTTGTTGTTTTCAATTAAAATGAATTCCATTTTAAACTATAGAGAGACACTTCGAGTGGTGCCGGCCACTCCGCACCTCATATTGAGGATGGGTTGACACATACATGTCACATATAACCCATGGATCATTTTACTAAAGTTTAAACTGAATCCGAATGCGTTTAGTCGGTTTTTCGTATGTCAGTTGTTGTTTTCATTTAAAATGTTGTCTATTTCAAATAAACCTGAGACAATTTGAGTGGTGCTGGCCACACCTGGCCTCGTATTGAGGCAGGGTTGACTTTTACACGTCAAAAATGACTCATGGAATGTTTTCCTAAAGTTTAAATAGAATCCGAATGCGTTTGGTTGGTTTTCCGTATGTCAGTTATTGTTTTCAATTAAAATAAAGTCCATTTTAAACTATAGAGAGACACTTCGAGTGGTGCCAGCCACTCCGCACCTTAGATTGAGGATGGGTTGACTCATACACGTCACAAATGACCCAAAGATCATTTTACTAAAGTATTAACACAATCCTAATGTGTTTGGTCGGTTTTCCGTATGTAAGTTGTACTTTTCACTTAAAATGTTATTCATTTCAAACAAAAGTGAGACACTTCGAATGGTGTCGGCCACACCGCACCTCAGATTGAGGTGAGGTTGACTCGTACACGTCAAAAATGACCCATGGATCATTTTACTAAAGGTTCAACAGAATTCGAATGCGTTTGGTTGGTTTTCCGTATGTTAGTTGTTGTTTTCACTTAAAATGAAGTCCATTTTAAACTAAAGAGAGACACTTTGAGTGGAGCCGGCCACACCGCGCCTCAGATTAAGGCTGGATTGACTCATTCACATCATTTATTACCCATGGATTGTTGTGCTAATGTATCAACACAAACAGAATCCGTTTGGTTGGTTTTCCGTATGTACTTAAAATGTTGTCCATTTTAAACAAAAGAGAGACACTTAGAGTGATCTTGGCCAAAATGCGACTCGGATTGAGGGGAAGTTGACTCATACACGTCACATATGACCCATGGATCATTTTCCTAAAGTTTAAATAGATTCCGGAATTCAATTCATAATTTGATCGGTTTTTCGTATACCATATGTTTTAACTAGAAATGATGTCCATTTTAAACAAAATACATACACCTGGAGTGATACCGGCCACACCGTGCCTCGGATTGAGGCGAGGTCAACTCGTGCATGTCACAAATGACCCATGGATCATTGTACTAAAGTATCAACATATTCCGAAATCATTTGGTCAGTTTTCTGTATGTTAGTTGTTGTTTTCACTTAAAATAAAGTGCTTTTTAAATAAAAGAGAGACACTTTGAGTGGTTCCGGCCCCACCGCACCTCGGATTGAGGCGGGGTTTACTCATACATGTAAAAAATGACCCATGGATTGTTGTGATAAAATATCAACACAATCAGAATCCTTTTGGTTGGTTTTCCATATGTACTTAAAATGTTGTCCATTTTAAACATAAGAGAGAAACTTTGGGTGGTCCCGGCCACACCGTGACTTGGTTTGAGGCGCAGTTGACTTTTACACGTAACATATGACCCATGGATCATTGTACTAAAATTTAAATAGATTCCGAATGCGTTTGGTCAGTTTTTCGTATGCCAGTTGTTCTTTTCACTTATAATCCTGTCCATTTTAAACAAAAGAGACACAATTAGAGTGGTACCGGCCACACCGCGTCTCAAATTTAGATGGGGTTGACTCATATATGTCTCAAATGACCCATGGATCAGTTTCCTAAAGTATCAACACAATCTGAATGTGTTTGGTTGGTTTTACATATTCCAGTTGATGTTTTCACTTAAAATGATATCCTTTTGAAACAAAAGACAGACACTTTGAGTAGTTCTGGCCACACCGCATCTCATATTGAGGCGGGGTTGATTCATACACGTCACATGTGACCCATGGATCATTGTGATAATGTATCAACACAATCAGAATCCATTTGCTCAGTTTTCCATATGTACTTAAAATGTTGTCCATTTTAAACAAAAGGGAGACACTTAGAGTGATCCCGGACACACCACGACTCAAATTGAGCCCGGGATGGATCTTACACGTCACATATGACCCAGGGATCATTTTGATAAATTATCAAAATATTCAGAATGTGTTTGGTCGGTTTTTCGTATGCCAGTTGTTCTTTTCACTTATAATCATGTCCATTTTAAACAAAAGAGACACAATTAGAGTGGTACCGGCCACACCACGCCTCAGATTTAGACAGGGTTGACTCGTACATGTCTCAAATGACCCATGGATCATTTTTCTAAAGTATCAAGACAATCCTAATGCGTTTGGTCAGTTTTTCGTATGCCAGTTAATGTTTTCACTATAAATGATGTCCTTTTGAAACAAAATACAGACACTTTGAGTGGTTCCGACCATGCCGCATCTCAGATTGAGGCAGGGTTGATTCGTACACATCACATATGACCCATGGATCGTTGTGATAAAGTATCAACACAATCAGAATCTGTTTGGTCAGTTTTCTGTATGTACTTAAAATGTTTTCCATTTTAAACAAAAGAGAGGCACTTAGAGTGATCCCGGCCACACCATGCCTCAGATTTAGGCGGGGTTGACTCGTACACATCACATATGACCCATGGATCATTCTTCCAAATCATCAACACATTTCAAATGCGTTTTGTCAGTTTTTCATATGTCAGTTGTTGTTTTCACATAAAATGATGTCCATTTTAAACAAAAGAGAGACATTATGAATGGTTTCGGCCACACCACACCAAAAATTGAGGCGGGGTTGACTCTTACACGTCACATATGACCCATGGATCATTGTACTAAAGTATCGACACAATCAGAATCCATTTGGTCAGTTTTCCGTATGCTAGTTGTTGTTTTCACTTAAAATGAAGTCCATTTTAAACAAAAGAGAGAAACTTTGAGTGGTGTCGGACACACCGCACCTCGTATTGAGGTGAGATTGACTCGTACACGTCACATATGACCCATGGATCATTCTCCTAAAGTTTCAATGGAAACCGAATGCGTTTGTTCAGTTTTCCGTATGTACTTAAAATGTTGTCCATTTTAAACAAAAGAGAGACACTTAGAGTGATCCCTACCACACCGCGACTCAGATTGAGCTCGAGTTGGATCATACACATCACATATGACCCATGGATCGTTGTGATAAATTATCAACAGAATCCGAATGCGTTTGGTCAGTTTTCCATATGCCAGTTGTTCTTTTCACTTATAATCCTGTCCATTTTAAATAAAAGAGACACAGTTAGAGTGGTACCAGCCACACCACTTCTTTTATTTAGATGGGGTTGACTCGTACACATCTCAAATGACCCATGGATCATTTTCTAAAGTATCAACACAATCCGAATGCTTTTGGTCAGTTTTCCGTATGTCAGTTGATGTTTTCACTTAAAATGATGTCTTTTTGAAACAAAAGACAGACACTTTGAGTGGTGTCGCCCACACCACATCTCAGATAGAGGTGGGGTTGATTCTTACACGTCACAAATGACCCATGGATCGTTTTTCTAAAGTATCAATACAATCAGAATCCGTTTGGCCAGTTTTCCGTATGTACTTAAAATGTTGTCCATTTTAAACAAAAGAGAGGCACTTAGAGTGATCTCGGCCACACCGTGCCTCGAATTGAGGTTGGGTTGACTCTTACACCTCATATATTACCCATGGATCATTATCCTAAAGCATCAACACATTTTGAATGCGTTTGGTCAGTTTTTTGTATGTCGGTTGTTGTTTTCACTTAAAATGATGTCCATTTTAAACAAAAGAGAGACACTATGAATGGTGTCGGCCACATCATGCCTCAGATTGAGGCAGGGTTGACTCATACATGTCACATATGACCCATGGATCATTTTTCTAAAGTATCGACACAATAAGAATCCGTTTGGTCAGTTTTCGTATGCTAGTTGTTGTTTTCACTTAAAATGAAGTCCATTTTAAACAAAAGAGAGACACTATGAGTGGTGTCGGCCACACCGCTCCTCGGATTGAGCCCGGGTTGGCTCGTACACATCACATATGACCCATGGATCGTTGTGATAAATTATGTCAGTTGTTTATTCACATTATTCAAATACACCATTTGAAACATTTCAGAGCTAACAATGCCATGCCCAATGAATACATCCCTTTTATAACATACCAAGAATCTATGATATTGATTAGATGTGTAAATGTGATTTACATTGATTATCATGATGAAAATAAATAAAATATATAATATAGATTTTGTAGTAGTAAATGAAATCAAGGAGGGTGGGGGGGATGTCCGGGGGGGCTATCCGGGGGGCTGTCCGGTGGGTGTTCGGGGGGCTGTTCAGGGACCAAGGAGGAGGGTGGGGGGCTGTGCGGGGGGCTGTCTGAGGGGTGTTCGGGTGGTTGTCTGGGGTCCAAGGAGGAGGGTGGGGGGGCTATCCGGGGGGCTGTCCGGGGGGCTGTCCGGGGGCTGTCCGGGGGGCTGTCTGGGGACCAAGGAGGATGGGGGGGGGGGGGGCTGTCCGGGGTCCAAGGAGGATGGTGGGGGGTTGTCCAGGTCAAGGAAGGAGGGGGGATGTCTAGGGATTTCCCAAACACACAACCAATAAAAGACAACAACATCCATAAAAACATCCAATATATAAAAATAACTCAACTCCAATACTATACTACGGGTCTAGATAAAACCAACAACTAGAATAGATTAAACATCAAATCTCAGTAATATTAGTAAAAAATGTAACGGATCAATTTTTCCCACATCACCATCACCATCATCATCACCCTCTTCCTCATCCCCATCATTGTCCTCACCCTCCTCAGCACCCTCCTCCTCACCCTCACCCTCCTCCTCACCCTCACCATCTGCCATCCGCCTCGCCCTCCTCCTCTCCCTCCTCTTCTGCATCAGACTCCTCACCGTCATCATCATCAATATGGACATCGTACTGACCACCACTAGAACTGCCACCTGGTACACCATATATAGAACGTATCGATGACATATATTCATCAAAAGCTGGGCTGGCCTCTGCTGGAAGTGTTGGATGTAGAACTTCAATAAATTTCATAAATGCACTGTTTTCCGTAGCAGAATGTTCTACCATCTCTGTGGCCCTTTTCTCAGCCTATTCTGCCTGTGCCCTAACTTGCTATAGCTCAGTGGCACTACAACTCGTTCCTGAGGAGGTCCAATACCTCGTCGGGGATATCCTAGGTCGGCAACGTACTCTGCAAGGATGCTCCTCTCCCAACACCTGATGTAAGTGATCAGTTGGCCCAAAATTGTCTGGTTCTTGGGCATCGAGGGCCTCTAAAGTAGCCTATTACAAATATAAATATATTATTAAGTTACAAAATATATATTAAAATATAAAATCAACAAATTAAAACTTACAATCTGCTGCTGAGTCGCTTCGTTGATGACACTTACATCCTTTTTCCGTCTACTCGAGAAAAGAAGTTTTTCTCGAGGCACATATCCTTCAATATTCTGTATTTGCCTCTACAATGACATTGAAAACTAAAGTTGTATGAAAAATTTATAAAATTATTAAATAATTGAGGGGAAAAAAGAAAATGTAAGTCATAAAGAAAACTTATAAACAATTGTCATACCTACTTCCTCTCATGATCCGACATCGAAGTACCTCCTAGTGTGTGGAGGTATTTTTTTTCATCAATGTTTTTTTATTTTTTCCAAATGATTCCTAAATAAAATTTGATAATTAAAAGGATAATATTAATGCAAAACCTGAAAGTTATTATTTAAATACCTCAAATGTAATTCATACCTTAAACTGGGGACTCATCCAATGAGTAATCATCTGACAATACTGCTCTATAGGACAATCATCCACGATTGGTACAGCCTCTAACCGAGTGCCAAATCTAGAATGACAGCCAATATAAAACTCATGCTTGTAGGCTCTCCAAATATCACCTAAATCCTTTAGATATTCCGGTCGTGCACCCTCACCATCAGGAAAATTAAATCGAAGTTGACATCAAAATATTAATTCATATAAATACAAAAATAATTCATGGCATTAAATAAAACAGATTTTTTTACCCATATATTTGAACAAGCTCTATCCTTGACCTCATGTGGAAAATGTCTCCACGATAGCAGGTTGACGGGAATGATGTCGGAGTATTTGGAAAGCGTCGCCAAAAAACTCCGACATTGCTGCCCTGTTTTCTCAACCATTTGGTTGTCTTCATTGTAATCTACCATAACCTGTGTGCGGCGGTTCCACACCAAACGCATGCGTGTACTCCCTTTCCCCTACCTACTATCTGTAGATGTATCTGTCATGAAATAAAAACAAATATTTTATCAAAACATGTTATAATGAAAATAAATATTGCTATAATATTTTTAGGGTTCTATAAATATACCTGCACCAGTCTGATCGCTGAGCGCCGCTGGATCCACAGAAACTGATGGAACAACCTGTGGTGGAACATGAGTCTAAGATGATGGAATATAGAAGCTCGGAGAGACAGAAGTAGAAGGAAAATAAGATAGGACAGCTGTATGACCAGATTCTAACTGGGGAGTGGGAATCATCATGGGATGTGAAAATGATGGGTCAGAAGATGCAAAAGGTGGCAAAAACATGGGAGGCCTAAATATCCAGTGTGTCCCTAATGACACACTGGGATCAGAATGTGGGAAGTATGACATGTCAGTGGGAGGGGCATGGTCTAGTCGGGTACACGCAGCTGCTCGTCCACATCTGGTACGAACCCTCCCCATACCACTGGCCTGAGTACTAGGACTAGTACTAGGTTCCTTGTTGAATAACTGTATACATATAGGTGGATCCTACAAAAAATGTTTACAAAAAAATAAATCACATGACATTATATATTTTTTAAATATATATATTTGAAATAAAGTACTCACTGTAGGCACTAATGGTGGAATGCCCAACTCCACCATTTGACGATTGTTCTCTATCATTTTTTTCCTTCGTCTCTATTTAATTGGATGCATTTCCTACTTTTGAAAACAAATATGTAATTAATTAGAAAAAGGAAACTAATTTGTAACCCAAAAAAACTAAATATATGAGAGAATAAGGGGATTCATTAGTAATTTAGCTATCAATTGTTTTAGAAGATCTTGAATGGATTTAATAAATCATACAAGTTGTAATGTTCACCAAGTTAGAAATATTGTTTGACTAGGTTTGAATACACTTCAATTCCAAATTAGAAAATGCAATTCAAATAAAACTGAAACCAATAAACATTGAAAATTCACATAATGATGAAGTCAGCTAAAACATATTTGTGATCAATACTAAATCAATTTGAATATTACCAACCTTAACAACCCAACTCGAGGTAAACCAAAATAATTGAGAACATGGATGAATGATTCTATATATTTTCAACCACAACTTCATGTTCACAATCAACTATGACAATTGAGCTATTGGATTCATCAAAAGAAATAAATGGATTGGTTCCAATGGCACCAGGGATAGTGTCAATTACATCATCACCATCATCAAAAATATGTCTTGGAATTACTTCAACTATGACACCAAATTCAGGTCGAAGTTGGTCTTTGACATAAAAAACTTGTTTATCCATTGATGCCAACACATATGGTTCTTCGGTAGTAAGAGTGCGAGTCATATTAATTACTCGAAATCCACAATCATCAATAAATGTGCCATGTCTTGTCATTGAAGCAAACCAATGTCATTTCATCATTGTGACTCGTCCATGAGAGTAATAATCCATTATTATTATTTTCTCAATGACTCCATAATAACCCACATTTTCAAAATTGCGGTATACTATCTGATGCACTGGCATAACAATCTGTTGTGGTAGTAAACATAACACCATCATGTTGTGTTCTCATGTTCTTTTCTCGTTCAGTGACAATAAATTTGTACCCATTGATAACAATTGATTTACAGTCACGAATCACAGTATTAGGACCAAAATCCAAAGCTCTTATTTCCTCAGAGACAGAGTCAGTAGACAAACTCAATACCTTTAATTTAAATGACTGTTAAACTTAATTAAATATTGATATAATTATTTTAAACAGTAATATTTTTACCTTCAATTTTAACCAAGCAGAAAACTCTTTTCTATGCAAAGTATCTCTCCTTCTCAAAGATAAAGAACGATGCTTCCTATTTATCATTGTTTTATGTTCCCTGTAGATAAAAAATATGAATATTTTAACAGATATATCTGTAATATATACATATTCAATTTAGTTACCTGATATAGTCATCAAACAAATCATATTTGAACAACACTGTGCGATATTCCATCTCCCGCTCTTCATGGATTAATGTATTCAATGTATATGATCTAGGAATTCCTCCTGTTTGAGGAAGTTATGGAAAAATGGGTTCAATTTGATCATACTTTTCTTATTCATTTCTCATTGGTCTTTTCATTCTTGTAGTAAGATCAGAAAAATACATCGAGCAGAAATCCATACATTCTTGAGCCAAGTAACCGTTCACGATAGAACCTTCGGGATGATTCCTGTTTCGGACATAAGACTTTAATGTGTACATATTTCTTTCAGTTGGATACATCCAATGAAAATAAACAGGTCCTCCGAGAAGTATTTCAGTGGGAATATGGACAGTCCGATGCAGCATGCATGTAAAAAATGATGGAGGAAATATTTTCTCCAACTCACACAAAATTAATGGGGCATCTGTCAACATTTTTTTGCAAGAAATACTTGGAAAACTTCTTAGCAAAAATATCTCTAAACAAATGGCACAACCGAATAACAGTCACCCTTACATTATTGGAAAAAAGATGATGGATTGATATTGGAAGAAACTCATGGAGTAGAACGTGATAATCACGAGTCTTCAAAGATTTTAGCTTCAACTATCTTCTGTTGACCCATTTAGATATGTTGATTGAATAGCCATCAGGAACTATAATAGTCTCTAATACTTCCATAAATTGTTTTTTTCGTAGGTGTCATCACATAAGAAGAACCTGGAAGTTTCCATTTATTTTCACTGATACGCACAGGATGCAATTCTGGTCTGATGCCCCAATCCACCAAGTCACGCTGAGATCATAAATCATCTTTTGTCTTCCCCTTGAAATTTAGAAAAACCGAAAGCAACATTTCACATACATTCTTTTCAATATGAATTACGTCTAAGCAATGATGTAACAAATTAGTTGACCAATAAGGCAAATCTAAAAAGATACTCCTCTACCTCCAATTGTAATAGGTTTCAGCGGAAACATTCTTTCTCTTTACAGATTTCATTTGACCCTTCCCGAATGAAAAACTAAAATCTTTCAATTCATTAATCACATCAGTTCTAGACATACGCTTAGGTGGAGCATTGGTCTATATGGTATTATCAAATCTTCAACGATTCGTTCTATATGGATGATCATTTGGCAAGAATCATTGATATCCCATAAAACTGAAACTACAGTGATGTTTCAGTCTTCTGGATCGTGTATTCTTCATACAAACTGGGCATGATAGTTTTCCCTTCGTGCTCCATCCAGACATCATTGCATAAGCCAGAAAATCATTGATCGTCCACATAAGCGTAGCACGCATCTGAAATATATCTTTTGAACATGCATCGTATGTGTGCACACCCACATCCCAAAGAAGTTTCAACTCTTTTATTAAAGGTTGCATGTAAACATCAATATCAATACTAGGATCAGAAGGACCAGATATGAGTATACTCATGAAAGTGAAAGGCTTTTTCATACACAACCATGGGAGAAGATTATAAATGTGTATAAAAACCAACCATGTGCTGTGTGAAGTAAGAATTTTCCCAAACGGATTAAAACCGCCGCATGAAAGACCCAACCTCACATTACGCACGTCAGCTACAAAATCAGGATGTCGAACATCAAATCTCTGCCATGCAAATCCATCTGCAGGATGAACTAACTCATCATTAGTCTCCTTTCTCTCGGTAGCATGCCATCTCATTTTTATTGATATGTCATCAGACATAAAAATATTCTGGAGTCTGTGGATCAATGGAAAGTGCCACATTACTTTCTGTGGAACGCGAGATGGTGTTCCATCAGATTTTGAGTTCCAGCGGGATGTGACACATTTTATATAATCATTTAGTTCAGCGGTTTCCTCCAAGAATAAACTTCAATCTTCGGGCAAGCATGAATTTTGTTTCTTGAAAATCCAAGTTCCTCAACTAACTTCCATTCCATATAGTGGTTCGAGGGAATATCTGCATTATCTGGAAGTAAATCCTTCAAGAGGGTAAGAATGTAATTGATTGCTATATTAGAAATCCCATACATAGTTTTCCCATGAAACAATCAGATAAAAAATTCCATCTTTTTCATTTTATCACATTGTCGATATACTGGAGTCATGGCAGCATCATTCGACTTTTTCACCCTATCAATATCTTAATTTTCACTAGAAGCATCAGCTGTCCTCATATCAAAGTCTTCTTGAGTCGAAATCCTTTCTTTTTCATGATGACGAATAAATTGAAACCGATCATCTAACAAATTCTCCATTACAGTCCTTTCATTTCGATCATCACCAATTTTAGATTTCATTTTCTCCCCATTGTTATACCACACAAAGTATTTTGCTTGAAAACCATTTTTGGTTATGTGGTAGCTGACTTCTTCACGGCTCATCCAAGGTCTACCAACACAATTGGAACATGGGCAGTGTATGCGACCACTATCTGAAGCATTGTGAAATGAAAAATCTATAAATTTCTCCAAATTGTTTTGAAAATCTCTTGAGATCTAATCGGTTTCATACATCCAAATTTTGTCCATTCTATAAAAAGAATTTATATAAGTCATTTTGTCAGAAACAATTCAATAGGATTGAAATTTTATAGAAAATACATTTAAGTAAATGATAAAGGAAGAAGTTTATAGTTGATGTAGTGAACTATTAAAATAATGTAAAGAACAAGTACTCATAAATTAAATTAAAATTTATTTATATTCATTTTCATTAGGTCTATAAGAGGCACATTCCTCAGGTCCCATCATGTGTTATAGGCATCCCAAATCATTCACTCATGTTCAATAACTCATTATTGGCACCTCTATGGCCATACCTTTCATTACCCAATTACTTCCCCAAGCCAAGCGTACCCCGTGGGTGAATAAATTTTAGGCTTCTACACTAATAGGTTTTTCATGGCTTGTAAAAAGATTTAATTTCATTAAGTATAGAGAAAAACATTTATTTTTAAATTTGAAATTAATAATAAAGTATGTCAATGATAACAACATTATTGAATTAAACTTGTGACTTATCTAACATTTTTATAGATGTCTACACATGCCAGCATGGGTAGTGAAAAGCACCCCACCCTCATAAAAGTGAGTATTGGCCAAGAAGAACACATAATATACAATGTACAATGAGAACCACATTTAATTGACCATAAAGTTATATTAGTACAATCATTTTGGGCCTGAATGGCCCGAAGGCCTTCATTTTTTATTGATTTTTGATAACCGCCCTTTCAAGGGATGAAGGGGAACCCTTACAAGGCCCTTAGGCTCAGAGATAACATGGACCGTAGGCTTAGAAGATTATATGACCCGAAGGTCTTAGGGAATTCAACCAGACTATCTACAAGGAACTTCCCCTCCCCAGCATTTGCATCTTAATAGTAGCTCTCCCCCTTTACATGACCATTTGGCTAGGATTCCCGTGCAAGAACAGGCTGGTAACGATGGCATATCCATACCCTCTCATTCTGACAATCCATTTGGCTCTGCTCTAGTGAGTGCACCTGCTCTGAATCCTCATCTCGGGCTGATCCTTTTTTGTAGTGTGTCTGGGGCCTGAATTCATGTGGCCAGAAGGCCTTGGGGTGGCCCGAAGACCTTAAGGTGGCCCGAAGGCCTTGAGAATCAACTGGCCCGAAGGCCTTGGGGGGCCCGAAAGCCTTGCAGGACCCAAGGACCAAACCGGTGGCCCGAAGGCCCAGATGGATGAATAGTTCCGGATGCTACAGTACTGAACAGTGCCTGCTACAATGCCTGATACAGTAATGCTATAGTGCCTGCTACAGTACTGCTACAGTACCCCCAGAAATATGCCTCCACCAGGATTTGATCTCGGGTATCTTGGATGCACCTAGCGAGTCCTCACCAACTGGGCTGAGGCTCTTGTGCTACAATCATCTTAGGGGAAATGGAATATATGATCCTGGTTAACTGATGAATTCAAAAGATCATATTCCATATGTTGGACACTATCTAAGGTAAGAAATCATGTGAGGATGGGTTTACATCATTCAATTTCTTACATGATAGTGAGAATGAAGGATTAAATTAATGACTTGAGTTCACTGATACCATGTCAACCGTTATACACACCATGTGAACCCTTATACACACCATATTAACCCTTATAGCATATCGTCATTATTACAACCATTAATAACAACTTATTAAACAACATCACTTGTTAAAGATAATAAAATTGAACATAAATCAATAATAATATTGGATATATCAAGTAAAATGAAGTCATACTATCTTACATCCTAAATGACCACCCACAACCATGATTAATGAACACAAAGCTCCCCTTTCGGCCAAATCAAAAGTGAAAAAAACACATAGTTGCAGAAAACAACTTCATTTGTGTGAAGAATAATAATATCATGGTCCTCATGATATTTGAACCACACAGTCATGATTTTCGAGATGAACTTGTATCCATGAAACCATACGAGAAACACGATTCAACACATGCATTTTTCTGATTTTCCCAAGAATTTTGAGGAACCCCAAATCAGTGAAAATGGTCATTGTGTTTTAAAAAGGTGATTGAATAACACATGTATGATGTTGAAGGCAGAATGATTAATGGTTATATTAGAAAAACTAATATTCACTAATATTGCGAATTTGACATTCTGTGAATTAGTTTCATGAAGAAGGAAGAAGTACTAATTAGGGACCACATACTATTTTGCAAAGTTCAAGAAGATACTCCATTTGTTCTATTGTGAAAAGGATAAGTGAATAGTGTGTCATTATATATATATATAGATTTTGATAGAAACATGATACATACTTGTTATGTAATACACATAGTGTACAAAAATTAATATGAACAAGATCTTCATGTTTGACATGATCTTAATGAAAGGAGTGATTTTCATGAAATAATATCAATAAATATTACAAACAATTTCTTATTAGTTCATATACATACAACTATAATATTTGAAGCATTGAGATTAAAAAAAACTATGAATCTTTAAAATTAGAACACAATAAAGAGACACCATGCCCTTATAAATGTAAATGTGTAATGAAAACATTAATTGGACATACACCGATGTAGTTATTTAAGTACACAATTAGTGGAGTAGTGAATCATAAAATTTTACAAAAACCCTAAAAATTGGGAATAGAAAAATCCTTTAGAATATAAGTATATACTTGATAAGAGTTGGAACTATATACTTGATAAAATATGGAAGGATTCTAACCTGGAAGCAGCTGATCCGATGGAAGAGGTGGGGATTCTCAAGTGCTTCTGCCAAGGAATCACTTCTAGAGAGCAGCAGAATGGTTATAGAATCGTGGGGAGGCGGATGCCTAATTTTGGAGAATTTGGGGCATATTTTTCCCAACGGTTTTTAAAAATCATTGGGAAAACTCATTTTTTCCCCGTCTTTCCCAACAGTTTCATCAAACCGTTGGGAAAAGTGATTTTTTACCCATCTTTCCCAATGGTTTCATCAAACCATTGGGAAAATTCACTTGTTACAGATATTTACCAACTGTTTATGGAAACCGTTGGTAAAGATAACCTATACCAATGGTTCTTTGAACCATTGGTATACAAGTGTTGGGAAAAGTCTGATTTTCAGTAGTGTGAGATAATTATTTCATCACCAAAAATTGAAAAAAAATTACCAGGATAAAAAAAATCATTTACATTTTAAATAACCATTTATAAGAAAATATATCCTCTGTTTACCCCTATTCAAAAAAATTATATATAAAAATATAAAGATAATGACTTTTTTGACTTTTCTTTATATAAAATAATATAAAAGTAAAAAATCATGAGAAATGGAAATAAGGTCTTATATTAGAATTTTTAATGATTTAATAATAAAATATAATTAATTCAAGTTTTATGGTTACTCTCTAGTCCTTATCACATTATGTTTACCCTTAATTAACTTAATTTACCTGTATCGTGGTTACAAAATTTTATATGATTACTATTCATAATAACTAAAAATAGAAGGGAAATATTTAAAAAATTTCAATCTATTGATTCAAAATATGGAATATTATTTTTAATACTTAATATACAGATGTGGAAGAATTTAATTCAAAATTAAACCCACAAAACGTGTTACCAAATGATTTTTCAAAAAAAAAATCCTTTTTAAGTATAAAAAAGTTTTCTATACCAATTTAAGTAAACATTTCATTTCAAAGACTATAATTGGATTATTTTTAGTAAAAATTAATTAATTAATTTGTTAATACTAATACAAAATAGAAATTTACTTTATAAATACTTTAAAATAAAATACAGTTTTTGATATACATTAATATTTTTTCAATATTCATTCAAAAATCAAACATTTCATAAAATTATAAAAAATTCACTGTAAGATAATAATGAAATATTTATTTAAAAAATTAAGTTAATTTTATCAAATGATTTTTTTAAAATTTCTGAAAAATAATTATAATATTTTGTCACAAAAAGAAATAAAAACCATTTTTGAAGAAAATAAAAATTTCAAGAACAAAAAGACTTTTCTAAAAATGAGTTCTTATTACTTATAATTAATCAATAAATTTTAATTTATTAGAAAATTTATATATATTTAATAATTTGGTCAATCCCATTCATACCCTCCAATCCAATGGTTAAGTTATAATGATCATATTTAAATAATGATATTTTTTTGTTCGTTTAAGTTGAATATTGCATATTTTTTCTGTAATTGAACATAGTATTTATTTTAAGATATCTATATATTACATAAAAAAATCTCAATATTTTTATAAACCACCATTAATTTATCAGCATCCATTATAAACAATACTAGATTATAAAATAAATAGAAAAATGAAATAAAACATTACTAATTCTTATAGAGGTAGTAATAAACACCACTATATTGTAAAAAAATTATTTCAAAAGAAAATGATTCATTTTTTTATTAGTGGTTTCAAAATAGAAAACAATCATGGATTCACAATGGTTTTATATAACCTACACTAATGTAGTTGGGGTTTGGCTTAGTGGTAAGCACCCCATAATCCTATATGAAAAATGGGGGTTCAAAACCCATTGGGCACAGGTTACTATAACAATACTGTAGCGGTACTATAGCAGCGACGACACTGTTCATCAGCGGGTACTGTAGCGGCTACAAGACACTGTAGCGGTGGCGATACTGTGCGAGTACTATAGCAGGTGGGTTACTATTCCCAGATTGTGAATTGGGCCATATATTTGGGCCTACGGGCTATGTAATGGCTTACAAGCCCACTGGGCCTTCAGGCTATGTAATGGGTTCCCCTCTACCCAGTTAAAAGCAGTCTTTGATTTGATTTAATAATAAAAATGAGGCTTCAGCCCCAACCTTAAAAAAAATATAACCTACACTAATAAAAAAACCACTACTAATTAGTAGGTGATTCAAAAAGACGTGATAGTTTTGAGAACCATTGTGAATCAATGTGCAGTGGTTAAAACCTCTATGTATTTGAAAAAAATACCGCTAACACCTATTTTCATAGTAGTGTTTTTCCTGGTGGAGTGTAATATTGTGTGAGGGTGGTCACCTACAAATTGGAAGAATGCATGGTGATCCTCAAGTATAGTGACTGACCACTAGTAGTAGCAACTAACTTTTAGAGAACAATGACTAAGGCCTCACATACTTATACATGGGGTGGTGATGGAAGGATATAGATGTGTATTTTGGGTGTGGGTTGTCTTAAGCAGGTTATAGGAAGGCAGGGGGGCCTACTATAGTTTTGGCTATTAGGCCTTTGGGACTTTGGTCCATATGTAAGGGTTACCCCTCAATTCAGTTAAAAATAGGATTTATCTAAAAATGAAATAAAAATATAATTTAAAGGCTAAAACCTCCACTTGAATTCCTTATATCCTTCATGATGTCCCTTCAAATCCATGGCATTAAAACCTCCAAAAAATCCACAAGATTATAAAAAATTATTTTACCAAATTATCAATCATATATTTTGATTGATAATTTATATTAGAATCCATGCATCTTATTGAATTCCTATATACATGCATCTAAAAAAACATGATGTGAAGCCCTGAGTTGTGGCATGATCTCAGTCAAGAACCCAATTAGTATAAATATATCACTTTAAATTGGTAATAAAATCATAACATAATCCACTATTAATATCAATAAAAATATTCTCTATAATTATATGATTAGATGAATCATGATATGAAACCAGATGAATTCTCCTAAGGATTGACTCTTATGTAATCTAGATTACAAAGGAAATGACCCTTATGAAATTTCCTCTTCAATGGAATAAATCATACATGATTTAATTTTCCAAAAAATAACTCTTATAAAATTTTTCTGTCTCTTAAAGAATATTCAAATGATACTTAGATGACCAAAAATGACCCTTACATGAAAATAAATGACCCTTATAAAATTCCAGATGACCCTAAATAATTCCATAAGACCCTTACACGACCTCATATGACTCTTACAAATTTCAAATGACCCTTATATATTTTAAAATGGTTCTTATAATTTTTTTACTTTTTCCATTTAATCATTTGTATCCTTCTGAATTTACTCTAATGAAATATCTCAGTGACCCTTATGGTGTGAGATTTAAACGATTTTACATAAACCTGTACAAACCAGATTCCTTCATAAAGCTTTTAGAATAATTCCAAAACTCCTACAAGTTATTAAAATACAATTAAAACCATCCTTTCTTCTTGTTGAATACAAATCCAACATTATAAACCATGGTTCCAATATTCACCCCACTTGTATTTTTTTATCAATTCCTTTAAATATACTCATACCTCTATACTTTATTCCATACTTAAATTCTTTCACCATATTTATTTATACTCCCCCATGATTCTATTTTCCCCCTTTGATAATAAAATTCAAGGAAGGTATCCTCTTTTCAGATCTATTCATAACCAATCCTTCAACCAACTTTCTAAGAAAAGTGATATCAACCATGTCTATAAGACTATGTGAATTAGTGCTCAATTTATGAAACAAGGGGCATAAGTTAATCTATATAATGTATTTTATATGATTTAGATAAATCACTTACTCTTCTAATAGAATTCCCTAGGGATAAATCTACCAATTATTCTCAAAATCACAGAATATAAACACCTGTATGAAAAATAGATAGCATCTAAATATAGTATTAAATACAATGGGGATAGGGGTAACTTCCAAACCTCCTCAGATGTAATGATATGTATGAACACCACGGTTCAACCTACTATAATGTATTTTCCCCAGATGGACTAAGATATGTTCTCTCTTGTTTCCTACTCAACCACCCTACACACTTAGTGATAATATAAAATGCATCTCAACTTTTGGAATTTTGTCCCACCATATCACCAGTCCAATTAGAAACCAAGAAAGATGATAAATCTTGTTTATTCTCTCCATTAAAAATTAAACCATAAGGGAGAGTTATCTGATGTATCTCATTATTATCTTTACCACCATAACATGGTCCCACATGGGATTGCTTTGAAATAGAGCTACTATGCTAGTAGAATAATAAATGTATGAATGAATTTATGTAAAAAAATATAAATGATCCTCCTATATATGTTAGGATATACTAAATTTCCACTTTCAGGATTCCATTTTTTTTCCAACTATAATTGGAGTTGACATCAATTTTGAATTACACATGTCAAAATTCTTAATAATCTAATTAATAAATTTATCTCATGAGATAAAGGTGTATATATCCTTATAAATCACTTGACATATAATAAAATAAGTGATCTCACTGATCATTGAAATTTCATATTATAAAATCATCTGATTACTAAACCCTTACACTTATTTTTTTTCTTTCCTAAAATATTATATCATCCACATAGATCAGTACCATGAACTGTTATTTTATGTATATATTCACATAGATTTTGTGATCAACACCCATTATTTTTAATTCTAGTTTCTTCATATATGTGTCAAGTTGATCATACCATGCATTTAGTTCTTAATTTAGACCATATAAGGACTTATTCAATCTTTATACCTTTTTTTCATCATTATAAATTAATAATACCATTAGATACTCAATATATACTTCCTTATTTAGCACACCATTCAAAAATACTATTTTTATGTCAATTTGAAAAATTTTAAACCCTCTATAAATCATTACTACTAGAAATATCCTAATTAAATAAATTCAAGCCACTGGTGAAAAGGTTTATTCAATATCACCTCCTTTCATTTGAGTATACACTTTACATACCAGTTTAACCTTATTTCAAACCACATTACCATGTTTATCAATTTTTTTCACTTTTTTCCAACCACTTTTTGGTGTATGAGTCTCTCCACAAGTACCTATGTTTAATTTTTCTCCATCTAGTCCAACTCCTCATTCATGAATCTTACTCATTAATTATCCTTTATATACTCTTCAAATGATTTCAGTTCAATAGTTGATAGTAAAACATGTACTAATTTTTTCATCCTTTACACATGATTTGGTGAAAAAGTATCACTAATTATATTGGTCGAATAAACTTTTATACTTTCATTTTTCTCAAGTTTATTGGCTGACTATCTTTAGAAGCTACATAATCCTCTAAATCTGCCTTATAATTATCATCATTTGAATAAATTTTTATTATATCAAAATTTATATAAGCTTACTCATCTTCTTAAAAGACTTAATCTAGGTTATAAATACCCAAATTATTTACTTATACATCCTTTATAACCTTTAAATAATTGATTTAAACAATATTTTTTTCCTTTTAGTGAAGCATTAATAGGATTTATTCTTTATTGATGATCCCAAGAATACTCTTTCATCTACCGTGTCACTATGTTTCCTTGATTCCCTTCTTTATTCTAAATGTAGAAATTTATTCTAAAAACATGTAAGTACTTAAATTATGTATTTATTACATATTACATTACATAGGGAGTTCATTATTCTCAAAGGCTTAGAAAATCCCTATTTTGTGTCTATAACATAACCTAAACCACCGCATTCCAATAATTATGAGGGACACTACTTTCAAAATGTAGTTTTTCAACTATTTTTTCACCATTAAATTACACTGTTCAAAAAACCCATTCTACTATGGAGTATATAATATAGATAACTCATGTTTAATTCTATTTTTATAGGTAGTTTTATGCTTTAATGGATGTGTACTCTATTCCATTATCTGATCACATTATTTTAATAGCATGGCCATTTTCATTGTCCAATCTCCTCCATTGCTTCTTTATTATCTCTATAACTTATTTATTACTTTTCATTAACATAACACAATATATTATACAATAATCATCAATAAATATAATGAAGTACCTTTCTCCCTATGTATTCAAATGACTCATTAGGCCAAAAATGTTAGTGTAAACTAGATTAATCAAGTTGTATTCGTACTTCTTCTTCTATCAATAAGAGTTACACACCATCTTACCTCACATGAATAAATCACATGTCTTACCTTATTCATGCTTCAATATAGGTATATCCACTGTTGATTTCATTTTTGATAGATTTTCCATACTTTTCTAGCGAATATTTCCTATCCCCTGGTGCCACAAATTATTATGTTCTGCCATAATGAAAAAACACATGTTCTCTTTACTATCCAAACAATGTACTTTACCTCTTGTTAACTAGACTTTTATGATGGAATTCCTAGATGTAATTTTAATAAAGAATCATCTTTGGTTAAAGGTTAACTTAAAGTCAAAGTCACACAACTGACTCATGATTAAAAGGTTGTGACTGAATCCATCTATAAAGAGTACTTTGATGCACTTGATTTTATCTCCCTCTAGTAACATCTTACTTCCATTTGTTTTTAAAGATCAATAATTTTTAAAATGAATAGTACCATTTACTTTAACATTATTATATTAAAGAGAATTAAATTTCTAGTCACATGGGATGAACACTCAATGTATAGGATCTATATGCTGTTATTTTTCATTTATTTGAGTAAACCTTTAATCAGGTTTTCTTTCACTCTAATATTAATTTCTTTTCTAAGGGAGACCCACATGTGTAGGGATAGTAGATGGTTCTTCCTACTCTCTTTCTATCATTGGTATAATAATAATTCTCACCTTATTATTCCAATAGTGAAAAACTATTTTTGAAAATAATTTCACTGGTTAGTCTAGTATCCATATTTCCATAGATTCCATGATTAAAACCTATATGATTATTTTCATAAAATCTATAACCTTATTCCTAATGTTAGAATAATTAAAAAATATCCATAAAATATGTTTCTTATTTATGTTGAATGATATGACCTCATTATTATTTTTCTTCTTCTAGGTGTTCTTACCTCCAAATAACTCTTAGACTCCCCATAATAGGACATGGTATGACTAAGGAAGCCATAAAATTTACAATTTATAAGGGGAAATATATTTCAACCTTTACCCATTCATATGTTTCCATTTTTGAGAAACTTATTGGTTGTTTATTGTTTTTTCGATTTCGATAACTACTATGAATCATTCACTTCCCTTTGTATTGATATAATATTGTTTCAGTTTTTAATATCTTAGTATCATATCCAACTCCACTCATGTTCATGTTCACAAGTATTTTATCATTAATAATTTTCTCAACACATTCAATGCCTCATTTTTACATTTCCAATAGTTCTACATATAAGAACTTTGAAAACTTCATATTCTTATTTTGGATCACCTATCTTTATTTCAATTTCAAGTTTACTTATCAAGGTAACCAATTCTTCATCAATATATTTGACCCATATTGATCATTTCTCTAAAAATGTTTTAATATCATCAATAATCTTAACTTTTTATCTAATTTCCATTTTGAACCATACTTATTCTTATAAGCTTTAATAACTCTTTTATTGATCTTCCATATCCTTCTATAGATGATTTATCTCATCCTTAATCTGATCCACATATTTTGATGATTATTTTAAGCATGCACCAATTTTTTATTTATTTAAATATCAATCTCTTCAAGAGATCCCTCAAGTTATAGATTGATATTTAAAACTCCCTTAGTTTGATTGTCACTGTCTACATTATATTTTTTTTTAAATAGTGACCATATTATATATTTTTTATTAGATTTAAATTTATTTTCTTTATCCTATATTAAATATTTATCAGTTTTCTATTCCTTTCATAGAAGGATCTTTATATGAAACATCTTTATGGAAGATTTTACTAGTTTTAAATCACTTCTTGGAGGAAACGTTCTTCATTAATATCTTCATATTTTTTTATCTCATCTTCATCACCATAAAATTTCCTTAGACACATCACTAAAATGTATCCCACCTTACCATATCAAAAAAATACAAGGTTAGATTTATTTCAAATATTACATTTACTCATTTGAAATTTCTCTCCATAAGATATAGAAACTCATCATCCACACCACCCAATTTATCTCTATATTTCAGGATATTAATATTATCTATGTATTTGAAATCCATTTCATTATTTTTATGATTTTATGTTCCTTCAATCATGAATCACATTTCATAGGCCTCCAAACTGCTATCAAAGTCCTTCACTAATAGCTCAACCCAGTTTCTTTTTTCAAGGGAAGACACTTTTGTATTGTAAAGTGATAGAAACCTTATTAATATATTTTTTTTTCCAAATATTAAAATCCTTTATTAACTCACTAAGTTATTTAATTGATATAAACACCTCAATAATGTGATTCAAGAACTCATCAATATTTTTATCATGATATATATTTATATCATTGAACTTATTATGTAAAACTTAATTATTTGATGATTTAAACTTTTTATTACTTTTATATATATTATCCAACTTATCCCACACATCCTTTATAGAAGTGAAACTCACCACCTTCGTATAAATCCGATTTAATAATATAGAAGATAAAGAATTATGGGATTTGTTATCAACATCAATAAACTTTCTATTACTTTTGTTCATGGATAATTTAGAAGCATCAGTAACATGTACTCTATAAACAATTTTAGTGAGAAAATTGAGTCCAAGAAACCATAGGTGAGATCTAATTTCGTTATTCTAGACTTCATAATTTAATACATAAAATAAAATAACTCTATTTTCATTAAATATATGCTTCATAGAGATAAACTATATAAGATAGATTCATTCGGAAAAACCTGGGGTCCTGATACTACTTGTTGTAATTAGTAACCTAATACACCTTAAGGGGGGGGGGGTGACTTAGGGTGTTGAATTTTTATTATTTATATCAGGATATTTTTCTCATATTAAAAACAAAAATATGATTATTTCAATATTCACAAACAAATACACATTTAAAATAAGAAAAGTAAATGCAATAATAAATATGTTTTTACTTGGTTCACCAAAAACGGCTCGTCCAAGGAGTATACATAAAAATGTTTCAATATACCAGGAGGAAATACTATCCACTATAAATATTGTAATAGTTTGTGAAATTTTCACAAACAATACTAAGAGAAATTTCTCTTCTTGACCTCTCAGGTATTCCTTTGGGTTGAGGGTTATAAATAAAGAAGTGAATACATAGGTTACTTATAATATTTTTAAGAACAAAATATGAACACCAAATTTTTAAAGGTGTAATCATTATCCTTATTTATTATTATTATTTAATTATACATATTTATGTATGTTATTTTCCTTTTATTATAGGTGTAATAACTATCTATCTATATATCTATCTATCTATCTATATATATCTCAGTTCAAGGGTAGCAGCTCCCCCTTCTGTTTGTACTTATTCTCTTTTTTATTTCATGAATTATTTACCAAAAATATTTCCTATATTTTTTATATGGAAAATCCATTAAATACCAAACTACATTACTTTTATATTCTCATTACCTATAACCATGATAATTTCATTATTTTTAATATTGAAATTTTGTGAGAGTAGCAGTGATAAAACATCCTTTATCATAATCTTCACGATCACTCATTAATTCCACAACCTTAAAACCTCCATAAAATATGAAAGGTTTAAAAAAAATATTTTACCGAATTGTCAATCATATATTGTGATTGATAATTTGAATTATAACCCATGTGGATTACTTAATTCCTCATTGCATACATGTAAACAAATGTAGTGCAAATCCTAGATTCATAGAATGATCTCAATCAAGAACCTGATCAGTATAAATCTTGATCTTTAAATGAGTAACAACATTATAACATAATCATCGTTTAATCCCATTTCTATCTTATCCATCATGAAATTATCACAAGAATCATTATATTTAACTATATTAATTCTCCCAAGTATTGTCTCTTACATAATCTATATTCCAAATGAAATGACCATTATTAAATTTATTCTATCATGAAATGACTCGTGCATGATTTATTTTTTATGAAAAATAACTCTTATAAAAATATGATGACTATTATGAAATCTATAAATGACCCTTAAGAGACTATAGACAACACTTTCACTACCTCAAATCACCCTTAAGAAATTAAATATGGCCCTTACCAAATTCTAGATAACCTTTACATGACCTCATAAAACTCTTTATAAATTCTATATGACCCTTACAGAATTAAAGATGACTCTTATAAAATTATTCCTTTTTAATTTAATTATCTATCTACTTTAGAATTGACTCTTAAAAAATATCTTGATTACCCTTATGGTACGAGAATTATAAAATTTAATAAAAACCAATAAAAATAAATTCCTCCTGAATACATTTATAATAATTTAAAAACCCCTCCAAGTGCTTCAAGTATACTCAAGATTACTCTGTATTCTTATTGAAAATAAATAGAACATCATAATATGTGGTTTCAATAATGGTATTCACCCAGATAACCCTACCATTTGATTAACTTAGAAAAACTATTGATATAACTTCATATAATTTTATTCTATATGGAAAACCTAGTAATTAAATTCATTGATTACTAAGATATGTATTATCATGGTATTAATTTGTATATAACACGCATATATTAGGATATATTTTTATATAATGGGTGGGTCTTAAATTATATATCCCTAAAATATATTGGGTAATGATTATATCTCATGATATGTCATGTAAGGGACATGTTAGGTTATATTAATTTACTAAGTTAAGGTACATGGGAGGTTATCCAAGTCTATTAAGTTAAGGGTGATAGGAGGATATCCAAGTCCACTATGTTATGGGACATAATTTTCCATCATGTTATAATAGTCTTGGCAGAGATCCTTAACATGTGTTATGGTTTTCTATACTTATTCATATGCCGCATTCCTATTTTATATCACCATATTATATTATTATTACTATATGATTCTAAATTTTTGGTATATTTTATACTTTCATGATCATCTTTTTATGGTTATAGATGACTTCACCATGATATATGATTATTTTATCTTACTACACCATAAATTCTTATGACTCCATGGTATTATTACATTAATCATGCCTTTTTTCTCATGTTCATGCCCCTCACTTGTTCATGATATAATTATAAATACTCTATGTATCATTGATATTGTTTTACCCCTTACTCAGTGTTTGATCTAACTTATTTATTTTGTTCCCCAATCTCTTTAGATAATTAAGAACACTACTGTGAATGATAATACTAAGAGTAAATAAAGTGTAATAAATATTATGGAATAAATTTATATTATTTTATGTGAAAAGATAAAATAAATTTCTAATATCTAAATACACTAAGCCTTTCAGGATCTAGGAGCATGTTTCATTATTGAAATTTATGTATAATAATGTAAAATCCATGGGTTGTCTTAGTTGGTATCAGAGTATGTGTGTAAATCATGTATTTATAGTGGGAAATTTAGAAGTGTGGGTAAGAGGCTAATTGATTTTGTATTAAAGTGGGGTTTATTTATATTTGGGTATTAATTTAAGGAGAATAAAAGGATTAAACTTAAAATAACCATGGATAAAACAAAGTTTTTATAGGTTAAAATATATTTGGATCAATATTTTATATTAATATGATGGTTTAATTGAATTTTATTTGATATTATCATTACTCACACAAGATATTTTTTTAGTAAATGTATAAAATACAGAGGATATAAGTGAATAATGAATGAAATGAAATATATAATGATTTTTCCAATGAAAAATCAAACATGATGGGGGCCGATGAGGAAAATATCATGATATTTCTTACTAAGCCATCTCAAGTTATAAATAATAACTTTAACCATGTAAAAATCTTAAATTCACTAAAGAAATAACAACTTGTAATTGTTTACTTTATAAAGTGATGAAAACTCTCATTCAGTAGATCTCCCAAACTGTTATTTTTAAATTAAGAGATAAAAACTCTATAAAAGATATTTGTTTTTATGTTTTTAGCATGAAATAAAGGTTATATTAGTAATTTATTATTTTCAATGTGATGTGAATCAGTGGTGGAAAATGATGAAATTTATCCAATGGAATAAGGGTATTTCATGGAAATATTTTTCTCATAGTCGCCATTTTTAATTTTTGAGAGAATTACCTGAACTTATGTAAAAGGAGGAAAAATCTATTCAGTTCATTGAGAAAAAATTTCATAATACTTTCAAGGAATACCTCTATAAACTCATTTGCAAGTATAAATATTATTAACCACTAAAGTGGTATACTTGTAAAAATATTTGAGACTAATGAAAGTATGAATATATTCATATTATTAGAGAAATTATTATTTTCTGGGTCTTACTCGTATTGTGAAGTTGAGTTCCTAATAGAACTAATATGTAGTGTCATGCTTATTTTACAGATACCCTCATTGGTTTTTAACCATTGAGAGGAGATTTAAATTTTAAGGATGAATATTTTTAAGGGATGAAGAATATTACCCTCCAAATTTTAATATAACTATTCTTTATGTTTTGTAATTAAATTACATGTTTTGTATACAATATAAATATAACATTAATATTGTTTTATTTAATTATGGTATAACATTATTACATAAAGTGAAATAAATATTATTATTAAAAAAACATATATGACACATTATTATGGAACCTACAAGAGGAATATAAATACATGAAAATAAATACTTCAAGCTTGACATATTCTTCTTCATGGTCTCCCATGAGAATCATATCATTGGGAATAATTCTTAATATAATATAAAATTTTATAAATATAATAGAAGTTTTGAGGAAGAAATGAGGGAATATGATTAATTATTCTTAAAGAAGTATGAAAAGATATATATATATATATAGTAATTCAAAATGTTAATATGATAATTATATGGATGTTGGATATATATAGTCATTGGGTATACATATAACCAATGATTATACTATATTTTTTATAATTTAAATGTAATACTTATTTAGAAGTTACTAATGTATTGAAAATAATATATGTGATATTTGAATAATTACTATGCATGGAATAGTAAAAAATATTGTTAATAAATAAAAAATATAATCATTCATTGAAAAATATAGAGTTTTATTCTATTTTTTATCACTACTACAATTCTAAAAATAATTTTCTAAATTGTCAGTATAAGTTATCTATATCAATGATTTTAACAAACTGTTGGTATAGTGTTAACATATACTAACGGTTTTAATAGATTGTTAGTATAGTTACACAACCTAAAACCTATACAACCCCCATTATTAGGCACAAATTCACACTTCCTTGTAGCATATTTATAACCCTTCAATTCCTCTCATTATTCATTTATTTTTGATCATTTTTCATCATTTTTTGCGTGAAATCATTAAGGAATATTGTTCCCCTTTAAGTTATATGTTCTTTTATTCTCTTCCCTTTTCATTTTCAAGCCCTAAATTATAATAGTGGGATATGGTTCAATGTTTCATGATTTTTTTGTTTTATTATTTTTAAATATAATATAATTAATTTTCTTTTTTCTCTTGGTGGAAAAATATTGGGCATTATTGGATGTATCAATTTTGGTTGGTTGTTTAACACACCTTAGTTGGTTTATATAACCATGATTGATTGTATTAATTTAGTTATATTTTTATTATAGATTAAAAATTTTATTTTTGATGATGAGACATTGATAGTAATATATTGAGTTTACTTTGGTTTTAATGTGATAAATTGTTGGGTTTCCTTAAAAATTCACTGATCCAATTTTTAAAATAATAGTTCACACAAGTTTATTGATGAAATTTTGTTATGAAATAATTTATGTTGTTGCAATAAATTATTTATAGGGTTTTATAAACAATTAATTAAATAGTTTTTATAGTTTTTTTCTAATATCAATATTTTTTAATTAATATCAATATTGTGTGTGTGTGTTAATATTAAGAATTGTTATGGGTTTTTTATTAATACCATTATTTTGGGGTGTTATAATGATGTTTTTTTTGATTATTATCAACGTTATAGGATGTTTGTTAAAAATTTAAATAATTATTTATAGGGATTTATAATCATTTAACAGTTTTTGATTAATATCAAGAAGTGTTCTGATTAATATAAATAATTTTTTTATTGGGAATTTATTAATTTTATTTAAATAGCGAATAGTTTTTTTGAAATTTCAAAGATGGGAACTATATTTATGATTGTGAACATAATGTCAAATATGTGACTTTTCTTGTTGTACGGAAATAATTTTCCTCTTTATTTATTGTTTTCTATGATAAAATCCTAATCGAGGAAGTTAGTATTAAAGATATTCCATGATAGGTGGTTTCAAACCTCCAAGTTGTATTTTCTTCTTTGAAATGATTATATATGTACTTCCCTTCACCTTAAACCTCACATATGACCTCCATTTACCCATTTTCACTTTTATTTCCTTTTATAATAAAATAGAATCCTATATATTTATCTTTTATTTGGTCTGATTCTCCCATTACTAGGGAGTGTCTCCAATTCATAAAGTGACTTAAAAATATATTAACATTGTTATAGACTAAATATTCACATGTATTTAGGTATGTAATTATTTTTTTGTTCTAATATGTATTAATAATATTTATAGTTGTCATGAATTTTCTAATTATAGTCTACTATGTTGATTTTAATAATATTTTTTTGTATCAGAATTGACAGAAGCTACATGTATGATACTAATTGTATCTAAACCAAGTTTCAAAATAAGTTTAATTTTTCATATTTTTCATTTAATAATGCTTCATATAGAGAAATTATATGCTTCCATAATTATAATTGTGTTGAAATACTTTTTTTAAGTTAGGAAGAAGTGAGTTACTACATAAAAGAAGTTGGTTTTCAAACTAAATATTTTTTATGTTATCACAGTGGAGAGAAAAATCAATCCAAAACTGTTCATGATCAAAATAAAAGGAACAGAATGGGGAGGTTGATATTTTATCATTTTTTATTTAATCATCATAATGGGAAAGAAATCATGCTAATGAAAAAAATAGAACAGTATGAGTACACAAGATGAAACTAATGAAAATAATGATGTTAAGATAGTGAAAAATGATGGATGATACAAGGAATCTTGTATATCGAGAATGTGGTAAAATAAAAAAGTTACAATATTTAATGTTAAAATATCATGGTAAAACCATGTATATAATTTCTAATACTAGAATAAATTATCTTCATAAATTTTTGAGTAATTACTTCCTGATTATGTATATATTTCCAAAAATCATTGTACGACATGGTAATTAATTAAACAATTTGGATTTTTAACTAATCAAATTCATTATTTCCTAAAAGTTTGAAACTTATTTTGGGAGGAAATTTTGAGCCTAAATGACTATAAATAATGTGTTATATCTTAATGTAATCCAAATACAAATGGAACACCATCTCACATTTCACACAAAGTAATATGGAACTTTCCATTGATTCATATGCTCTAAAATCTTTTCACATTTGATGAAATTTTAAAAAATATAAGATGAAATGATACTAATAGAATTGAGGATATTGATGAGTTGGTTTATCTTGTAGATTTATGATCATAATATAAATTTTATGCATGATATATTGATCTTTCAGCTGAGGTATTTAATTTTAGGCTGGCTCTATCATGTGATGGTTTTAATCCATTTGGTCAGATTCTTACTTCAAACAACACATGATCAATTTTCATTCATATTTATAACCTTCCTCCATGTATGTTTATGAAAAAACCATTTAATTTCATTATTATACTAATATATAGACCTTATGATCTTATAAATGATATACACATGTAATTCTAGCCTTTTATAAAAGAGTTGATGTATCTTTCAGATGTGGGTACACACACATACATTGATTCTTTAAAGGACACATTTTAGATGTGTGCTATGATTATATGTATGATAAATGATTTTTAATTTATAATGAATGATACCTAGATTAATTATTAAGGTAAAACAATCCTATCATATTTTTATGAACAATACATGATCCAAAAGGCCTAAATATCATCATAGTTTCAGTTTAATGGTACATTAAAAATTATTTCGAATGAGTCATCCATATAGGAATTTTTTTAAGCTTTAATAATACAATTGATACCAAGAATATACTTCAAAATATATCTATAACTAATGTTCTTAATTAGTTAAAATATGTTAGTTTTTTATTCAGTAAGGGTCAGATGAAATCTAGAAAGAGGAGGAATGTTTCCAATCAAATTACATTCGGTAGAATAAAAGTATCTTCTTTAATTTTTTATTTATTGGTCAAAATTTTTTTTTATGTTATTTTTTAATCATAATACACATTAAGAAAAATATATGAGAAATTTTGTTTTCAATCCTTTTAAATTTCATGGGGAATAACATAGAGGATTTATGATCTCAACATGAATTGGTGGATTAGGGTAGTAGACCAAAATTGTATCCTGAGTCTATTGTTAAAAATAACATTAAAGTTCCTTGTACTTATTATGTGATGAAAAATTCATGGGAAAATAACTTCTGGTTGTACAAGAGACTACCAATGTTCCTGATGGTTATTTAAGTAACATATCGAAAAGGGTCAAAAGAAGAGAGGTGAAACTGAAATCTCTAAAAACTTATGACTATCACATCCTTCTAAATGAATTGATTCTAATTTCAATACATCACATTATAAAAATATTTAAGGATTTTGGTGATTATATTTTGAAACTTTTATAGATACCATCGTGCGAAAAGGTTGTCTAAGTGTTTTTTAAAAAGATTAAAGAAGTGGTAAAATTAATTATGTGTTAGTTATAGAGAATTTTCCATCTATTTTTTTCACTTGCATGATACATATAACTACCCATATTCCAATTTAAATACTTCTTATAAGACCTATTTATTTACATTGTGTAACACCCCGAGCTTCCACGATATGCCTCTCTTTCAATAATGCAATAGCTTGCATTGTACGCAAGTTCGACTTCTAACACACCGCGACTAATCAAAGTAGCCATTATGAATAGTAATACCCATTTTTTAAAATTATAGAAATTTTATATTTTAAAATGGACTTCATTTTTGTATTCTTAATATCGAAATTATCCTAAGTTGATTTTTTTGTAGTTTTCTGAGAACTTTCAATTTTTTATGAATAGTGAAAAATACTTAAAACAACTTTTTTAATAAAAATAATTTATAGTGATAAATTATACTATTAAGTGGTTTAAAGTATAATTATAATATATTTTTACCATTTTATCCAATGGTGGTCATTAGAATTAATTTAACATTGAAATTGGACATAAACAATTGTCAATCTTTTGATATATATTGTTTCGTAAAAACACGCTATTTGTTGTGACAACGGGAATTAATTATAAAATTAATTAATGAAACTTATATGTTTGGAATTTTTTAAAATAGACATAATTTTTGAATTCGGAATATCAATTATAGCTTAGGGTGAAATTTTGGCATTGTTCTGAAAAACTTCAATTTTTGATGAATAGTGAAACCACTAAGTGGTGGTTAAAAAACTGATTTTTCGTTTAAATGAAACATTACCACTTATGTGATTTGATTTTCAAAAATCCGACATACATGGTTGTCATTAGGAAGTAAAATGTGGTTCAATGGGATTAAAATAATTTTTTTGAATAGTAACTTTTAAGTTCAATTAATCGCGATTAAAGGTAATTAGTGAAATTTAAGGTAAAAATGATATTATAAAAATATGAAAATACCTTTAAACTTGTCCTAAACATATTTTATGAGTCATGTACGACCAAGACAATCCATGGGTCAACTTGGGGACCCCATGGAGCCACTTTGGTAGGAAAATGACATAAATAACTTTTATTTAAAGTTAAAATAAAAATGTCACAAACATAAGTTGTTTTACTAAAACAATTTTTAAATGGGGTTATACAAGTAATATTTTTGAATATAAATATTAATTAGAAATATAAAAGGATTTCCTAAATCATTATATTTTTTTTATAATTTTTAGACATTAAATAAATTAAATTATTTATGACACCATGATGATGCAGCGATTACCTCATTAATTAACGATTTAAATAAAATGAAAAGATAATGAAAAATACAAGGATTAAACTTGTAAAAAACCTATTGGAAGAGTATATTTCGAACCCTTATCACCTTAACCTCGAATTATATAAGTTTGGGACCTTTAAAATCTGAAACTCATTATATAATAAAGTAACATTTCATTACTTTCCAAGAGTGCCCCTCCTCTCCACTTATAAAAGGCCCCCACCACTACCACCTTAATCACACTTTCAAATCCTTTTGGCTCGGCCAAACTCTGCCCAAATACTCTCCAAACTTCCCTATATTACTCCTAGAAGCCTCACTTTGGGCAAAATTCTTCCCAAGGAATCCTTTGGCTCAAATCAAAAAAGAGTTACCCGATTTTAAGGTAATGTGTTCTCTTATGTTATTTTGTTTTAATTTGCTTCTCCAACCCCCTAAACTATTTTTATTCATTTCTTTTTTAACAGCAATAGTATCCTCAATATACTAGGATGTTGTTACAATAATTATTCGAGCTACACTTACAAACACATATATCTAATGGTTAAAGAACATACTGTTTCTGTGGATGGCGAATTTCTGCCTCACGAAACGATGATTGTTCAACACTCATATAAAACCTTCAAAGGTGGCCATTAAGATGTCACTATATTTATATATATGATATATAATATTTTTATGTTTTACTTAAGGTTATGTATTTTTAATTTATGGCATACCTTTATTGTTTCCATTATGGGTAAACGCGATATTTTCATTTTAGGAAGTGCGGACTACCGCCCCCTCAAAGTGATTTGAATCGTTAATCCCATATGTGGGATGTATAAAGGATTGAGTAAATGATATTATATATGATATTATACTAGAAGTATAATATACCTTTATATCATTATGATTTCATTAAATACGAAATAGAAATGAAAGTAGCGTTCATGCGTACGTACGACTTACCGTCTCCATGAACGGTGCATTTCATTTCATACCTCTAAACGTTATGGAATATTATAAATGCATGTATATACTGGATATATATGAGATATATGATATCTATATCATGAATATAATTCTGGATATAATGGATATATCACCACATGAACAACTTGTAATTATAAGAAGTTTATTTTTGACTCAAGTACCAAAGATCGACAAAACGGCCGTTATTAACTTAAATAATTACATAATGTTCATAACATGGTAATAAGTGATATAAAAGGAATAAAAAACTTGAAAAAGGTTCTTAAGCAATTATAAATTAACTCTAGTTTATTATTCAGGAGGTTAAAGAACGGTCGAGTCAAGACAAGACGCAAGGTAATGGAATTTCTTAACCCAATTTCCATTCTTTGGGTTAATCTCCTACTTTCAAATTATGTCATGATATTATTATTTCATATCTTGTATTTTTACTTTCTTTATGTGTACTTATAGTGAATAAAAATAATAGATCTATTTTATTTTAAAAATTATCTTTGTAAGGACTTCGTCTCAATCTCCTTTCATTGAGGCATTATTGGTTTTATACACAACTTTCATTTATACGGTGTATAAACCCCTTTGACTTTTACTTTTATTCAAAAGGAATATTTTTATATGAAGTGTTTTTACTAAATGACAAAAGGAATGTTTTTTCTTACATATGCAGCGACAATGACTTCTCCGCCGCTATGACTATTATTTGACTTTCGGCTTCCTCTACAAGCCATAACTTTTTTTTAAATGAAAAATAAATACAATGTTTTAATTTTCCTTTATTTTGGTATTGAAAATGGTATTGAAAATGTTTTTATTATATCAATGTGTTGTATTGATATCATGTGATTGAAATATGTAAATGTTATGTTTCCCTTATGCATGGTTTATGTGATACGATTATGTTATGGTTTATGATATGTTTAAACCTATTCATATGAGGAATGCATTGGACTTAATAAGTGACGAGTGAAGCCCGCTATAGCTCCTCGATGCATCGGTAGGTCTCATGAGACAAACTAGTGTCTTGGCACGAGGCCTTGACAAAATCTTATTTTTGGTCTTGGCACAAGGCCTTAGCTACGTGGTTATGATAGTCCGACATTATGCATTCCATCATTATGAAATTGGTTATTGATATTGCATGGGATTATTCGACTAGTAGAATATCCATGTGAGTAAGTAAATGGAATTATTTAATTTTACTTTTGCCATATCATTCTGAAGTTCAAGTTTAAAAAGGATTTTGTTTTAGTTATACATTTCCTTAAATGTTAATGTTTATTTATGAAAGCTTCCGCAATATTGTTATCCTTACTGAGCATCTGAGCTCACCCCTTTCAATGTTCTAATATTTTCCAGGATGTGAAGAAATATTTTATGAATGACCTATAGGGATAGTCAGAAGATGATATGAGTGTGGACTATGGAGACTTTGTTATTGTAGTTTTTCACTTTATGATGTAATGTAACATTTATGAATGTATCTAGTGTTTCCAAGGCTACTAAACTAGTCGGTCTTTCGAGACTTGATCTTTTGTGATCATGCCAATGTTACGCAATAACGCACCGACTCTGGGTAGCTGGACTCGGGGCGTTACACATTGGATGCATCCAACTAGAATAAATATGTACACAATTAAGTCTTATGTCAAGAATAGGAATCAACACGAGGGATCCATTGTGAAATTTTATTTATCTTAAGAATTTGTGGATTTTGTTTCAATGTATTTTGTTGATGTGGAGTAATATTTAATTGTAAAATGAGAAATGGAGATGATAAGAATAATAAAATTTATCACAATTTTCTATCACTTCCTTAAACATGGGGAATTATTGATTCATATACATTGGGTAGATTGAGCATTTAATAGTAGGAGATGGCACATCACATGGTCTTGTTTAACTATGATTTATTTGACGACCACATCAAGAAATTAATTTAAATATGTATATATCACCTTATCCTATGTAATTATATATATTTTTTAAAACTTTACTATATTTTTATATACATAAAATAAAAAAATTATAATTATAATTAATTAATTTTAACCTTTGATAAAGATAGATACTTTTCACAACAAAGAGTTTCCTGTTTGGTTGAAATGAAAGACACTACCATTACTTTTATAAAATAAATATTAATTATTAGTTATTAATTTCAATATTTATATATATATTTAAGGTACTGAGTGTACCAGTTGATTTTTTTCTCAAAAAACAATATAATTATCTTTTGTTCCGAATAATATGGTTCATGAATGTAATTTACTAGTGATCAATGGATATAAATTTTTTATAACTTGTTAAGTAGTGAACATGAGAATATAAAATTATATTGTTATGTTAAATATAATTTTATACGATTATGATAGTGAATTAGATAACTAGACTTTATATAAAAATGTTCCTTATTTTTGGAATTATTGAGAAAATACTTATACATTTGATTATTACTCCCACAGTCGAGTTGTCTTGATGAAATTCTAGTGGTGTGATTCAATGACATGAAAATTATGATTATGAATTTAGAGTTATTGAAATGAGTCACATCATGGCTACTAATGGGCCATATATTTTTTCATCAATAGTTAAATAAGTGTTTTCATGAAATATCCACTAAAAATTAAATTTGGTTCCATTATTAATGTGATCCTAATACATATTTTTATGATGGTTGGAAAGAAATTGACACCATCACTACCTTCATTGTACATGAACAAAATTTTTACATGATTTCTAAAATATTAAAATTTTTAGATTTGACTATGAACCTAAAGTAGTAGTGGGAAATTTATAGAAGAAACAATATGTAGTCTCAACCCTCCATTTTCTTTAAAATATTTTTCTTCAATGACCTCAGGGAAAATTATTAATATCTAATTGGCCAAAAAAGATTCATGGGTATTTTAATTAAATATATATATATTTTTATCTTTTTAACGTAATGATAATAAATCAATTCCAATTTCTGTAACTATAAATATCATAAAAAACCTTAAAAAAACCAATCCAAAACTGTAGTCTTGACCAAAGAGTTATAGTGAGTTATGGTAAAATATTTAATATCTAAAAAATAAAACCAGTTTTGAGTTTAGTTGAATTTTTTAGTTTTTTTAAATTTATAACATAATAAAAATCACTCAATTATGAAAATTATAAATATAAAATATCATTAAAAACATAAAGTAAACCAATCACGAAAACTACAATTTTGACACAAAAGTTGTAGTGAGTTTGAGTTAAATTTTAATATCAACATTATAAAACTAGGTATGTGTGTAGTTGAATTATTTTTATATATGTATAATTTTATAATAATAAATCAATTTTGATAGCTATAACAACATATATCACCCGAAGTAAATCAAAATGAAAAATTACAATTTTAATTCAACATTTATAGTGAGTTCAGGTCAATTTTGTAATATGTAAATGGTTAAAAGTTGTTTGGGAGAAATTAAATATTTTTATTTATTTTCAATAGATTTAAAATTTAATAATTACCACTCAATTATAGTATCTAGAACTATAGATATTTTCATAAAATTTAAGTAAACCAAACTAGAAAACTATAGTTTTTATTAAATAGTTTTAGTGAATTTAAGATAAATTTTTAATATCTAAATAGTAAAATTAAGTTTGGGTGTAGTTGAATTTTTTTATATATTTTAATTATATTTAAAAAATTGGAATAATAACTAAATTATACCGTATATAACGAAATATATCAAAAAAAAAATAGAAGTAATCCAAACTAAAGAATGAAATTTTTGACCTAAGAGTTAAAATGAGTTTGGGTCAATTTTTTAAAATCTAAATAGTAAAACCATGTTTGGGTATAGTTAATTTTTTATATAGATATTTTTTATTACTCTAACATGATAACAATCACTTAATTATATCCTCTATAATTCTATATATAATCAATAAACATAAGTTAACATAATCTCAAATCTAAAGAAAATAATACAATCATATAATTTTTTTTTAATATTTCACTTTATATGTTGATACAACTCTAAATTCTAAAAATTAACATGTGGTTTAAGTGATATAGTATTTAAAATGTAAAATAAGACTATATTTTTATTAATTATCAATGTTTCATCAAGAAAAATTGTTATACTCAATATGAAAGAAGAAAGATGTTAGTACTATTAATGATAATATTTAAGAAAATATTATAATAATTATTATAATTCTTTAAAAATATCTATTTAATAACTAAATATCTCATTTATATTGTCAAAATAATATTTTATAGGTCCTTGATGATACAAAAGATGATTTTTTGGCCAAATGATCATTAATGACCTATATTATGTGATGTTCACTAGGGGAGAGTTTATTGTCCACCTAAGAAGACTATAATTACCACTAGGTATTTTCACACTTCATGAAATTAAAAAAACTTTTCTAGTTCTAAGTTTAAAGTGTATTATGTAGAAGTAATAGAGGTAAAAAATTTGGAAATGTATGAGCATGAAATAATTCAAAATATCACTAAGTAGTTCATGAAATCTATGATGACTTTACGACCATCCGTTCAACCAGATAATGTTATATTTTTTGATACAAGAATTCTGATGATGAAATCCATTTATTAGGATCTGGGAAATAGCGATGATGGTCCTAGTGGTGGTTGGGGTGATGATCTATTTGGTGGTGATGGTGATAAAGTTATTTAAGAATATTATTCTCATGACGATGTTCATGATAGGGGTGATGGTAGTGATACCTATGACAACAATAGTGATCATGAAGATTATTTTTTAGTGTTTGATATAATAATTTTGGCACTATTTTTATGATAATTTTATTAAAATATCAAGTATATTATAACTAAAACTTATTTTATATGTAGTCATTTAAATATGAAGATATTAATTATCTCAATATAAAATGTAAATGAGTTGTATTCTTTTTAATTTTTTGATTATAACTGATACATTGAATATCTTATGATTTTATTTTTTAATTATATATATAGTTTTAGTGGTATAGGAGTAGGCTATAATGTGAAATCATGTTAGAATACCATACTAATGATTTATAAACTATTGGTATACATTTATACCAATGGTTTGTAAAAACCATTGATAAAGGTATATACCAATGATTAGTAAAAAATTATTATAGTATCCTATACCAATAGTTACTTTAAACAATTGGTATATCCCAATACCAATAATGGTATTCTGAATAGTTTTTATATCCATTGGTATAGCCTATACCAACAGTCTCGAAGCCTTTACCATTGGTTAAAAACCACTTGCATAACCTAGATTTCCAATTGTTTATATAATATGTGTTTTTATTTATAAGTTATATTTATAATATTTAAATTTTCAATGATATAAATGGATTTCATTTTTAGAGTGAGGGATTTAAAATTGTGTAATAAGGTCAATTTTATTTTTTGTAAAAAAATAAGTTACCCAGGTAAAAAGTGAATTCCAATGATATAGGAAAAATGAGCTAAATGTATAAAATAATAAATAAATTATAAAAATATATCTAAATATCTTAACTGAAATGTGTTTTTGTGAAAAATAATGACCAATAATCATTAATTTTCCATTTTTTAGTTTATTTCTTACAAAATTACATTCATGATACATTTTGGTATGTGTATTTACAGAAATTTCATTCATTATAATCTATAAAAGTGGACTTCCTCCACCCATTAAAATACAAACCTAAGGTTAAGTTCTATATTATTAATATAACTAAAAAATATACTCTTAAAACCTCTTTCATATTTTTATGGCCTCATTTTTAATAATAAACCCCAATCCCTCCAAATAAGATTGGAATCCAAGATGAAACTTAAAGATCTTATTTGTAAGCAATGATTCATTTTATTTATTTTTCATTTAACTTTTGATAAAATTTATTTTTTAAAATAAGTTACCACTTTTATTAAATATAAATAACATGATTTTACTTATACAATAATGATATTATAATAAAATAACATCATATTCATAATCATCCATTGATTATAATATGTTCATGTTTGGATTGGTTTAACCAACTACATGAATAATGTTATAAAATTTTCATTATATATGATTATGAAAATGTAATTAATGATAATATATTTTAATAATGAGAAAATTATTTCATGTTTATGATTCTAGAATGGTAATATTAGGATTAAAATTATTATTCAAATAAAACCTTATGTTTGTTAAAATTATCGAAATAAGTGTGTTATATATTTTTTCTTTATGAACCGTAAATCATATATAATGAACATGTAATATCAAAACTCATGATGGAATTATGATTTTTATACCTTAAATATTTTATATATTGTGAACTCTTGAACAAGTAATGATGAATGAGGCCACCATACAAAAATTTAATAGAATATTTGAAACTACTGACAAATGTTGATCAATATAATCTAATAATATCTAAAAAATATGTGAAAAATTAGTAAAATTAATTAACAATAAAGTTAATAAATAGAAATATTAGTTTAAAATATATTATTAATAAACTAAATTTGGTTATATATGTATCACGATTGTATTTGAGTAAGTCCAAAGTTATGGTGATTGAGATTCCTTCTTCTTTGTCTATATTTTTTATATATTATATATTATATCCTTTAGATTTATATTATTATATATTAATCATATTTTATGGGATATTAAAATTCCTTTCCCTACCACATAGTTAATTAACTATTATGTTGAAACCAAGTCTCTATCTATCTCTGATATTATTTAATTTCCCCCCAATTCTTGGTCTTATATATTACTTATCTAACCTTATTATGAATTTTCATAAATAATGTACTATGAAAATACTATGTGAACTATATTTTCGATTTATCATTTATTTTCAAGCCATTTCACTCTATAAGAAATTAGTAAGCAATTTATTTATTTTCTTTTTCTAAATTTCCAAGATTCCACTATAATATTTATATTATTTATAAAAATTTCATTTTATCATGTATTTTTTTACTTTTACAAATTCATAAATACCATATCTTTATGTATTTTGAATATCATCACTATAATTTATTCAAACTTTATAAGTTACCAAATTTATAAGGGGATTATTTATCAAATTATCTTCATCTTTGAGATTCTACATGTACAATATTCCTTTCAATAATTGCTATGAAATTTCCATTTAAAATATAATTTTATTTATTTTTTAATTATTTTTTTTTAAATTTAAAATTATTTTTATTATCCTCATTTAATTGATTCAGACTTTAACTATTATGATTTTTTTGACCAAATTTTTATTGATCTCTTTTTTTGTGTTGGATATTTATCTTCCATATATTCTATTTATATAAATTATTTTGAATATTATTATATCATGTTATCATATTTCATTATATTTTATATCATTTTTTATTTACATTCATTTATTTATATTTCAAAGATATTTTATACAGTATGAAAATTCAAAGGAAATATCTCCTAAATTTTCTTAAAAATTCCCTCTCATTTTTATCAATGCTATTTTTAATGAATTTATGTATATTATATGTTCTAAAGACTGGTTATCTTTAAAAAATATTTTATTATGAATATATTTTTACTTTTAATTCTTTTTTTTGAAAATTATGTCTTCCTTATTCACGATTATTTCAATGTTATATAAAAACTAAAAATTTTATTTCTTAAATCCTTTAAAAGTTATTATCTTTATATAAAGGTTTGTTTATATATTTTAGTAAAATTTTCTATTTATATCTTTTAATATTTCTTATTTATATTCTCTTTCATTATAACCTTTTAATAATCCACTACAATACTAGAAAAATTACATTATCCATTATTCAAATTCATATGTATCCAGGGTTTTATGGAAATGAGATCATAATTAGAGGATTGGTCCATAACCACCTTTGACTTGAATTATCATAAAATATGCATAAAGACAACTTTTTTCCTAATAACTTTTCATTATGAATACCCTATAATTTTTTTCTTATGATTGATGAGTATTCACTTAGATAACCTTACCATTATATTAGTTGGGGAAAACTCTAAATATGATTATATATCATTTTATTCAATATGATTATATATCATTTTATTCAATACAATTAACCCTCTAATGTATTGGGTAAATCTTATATCCCATAATTTGACATATATGGTATATGAGAGTTGATCCTAGTCTACTATGTTATGAGACACGAGAGGTTATCCCATCCTACTAAGTTAAAGGACATGAGAGATTATCATAGTATACTATGTTTAAAGGTATGTTTTTCCATTATTTAATGATTGTTTTGGCGGAGATCCTTGACATATGTTATGTTTTTATGATTATTCATGTGACACATTTCTATTTTATACCACTATGGTTCATGATTATAGTTTTATGATTTTATACTCTTATTACACGGTATATTTTATGCTTTTATGGTCATAATTTTATGGTTATACATTTTTATGCCATGATCTATGATTATGGTATCATTCCACATCATTAATTATTATGATTCCATGATCTTATTCCATTACTCATTATATATATCTAATATCCATGTCTCTAAATTATTAATAATATAATGATAAATCATCCATACCCCATTGATATTATTTTACTCATTTACTCGTTCCGTATATATAATGTTCATGATATAATGATAAATCATCCATACCTCATTGATATTATTTTACTCCTAAGTGTTTGGAATCAATCCTTTCTTATGTTTCTCTATATTCTTAGATAATGAAGAAGAATACAATGTATAATATGTTTAAGAGGAAATCAAGTGTGGAAAATGTTATAGATTAGATTTATATTATTTTATATTACAAGATAAAATATATATCTAAGGTCTAAAAACACCAAACCTTTTAGGTTTAGGGAGTGTGTTTAATTCCTAATTTTTTGTATAATAATGAAAAATCCATGGTTCATCTCAGTTGGAATCAGAGTATGTTTGTAAAGTATATATTTTTAGCCATAGTTATTGAAGTGTGGGTTTATAGATGCTTTAAAAATAGGATTGAGTTATGAAAAAATGGTATCAAATAGTTCTTTATTATAGATTTTAGAGTATTCAATAGTGATTAATTCATTGTATTTGCAACATAATAGTATATCTAAACTTATGATGAAACATATACCCAATAAACTAAAAATTATATGAAAATAAATGAATTTTTGTATAATAACCTTAATTGTATACTGAATATAACTATGGAATAATTTACCATTTTAATATATCATGTTTGGGTGGGAAAACCTAGGAAGGATCAGTTAAAGGTATGCCTCTGACCATTTATAGTTTGGGTGGGCATATATAATATAGTATTTTGGTCATTATTATCCAAATTTGCAATGAGTAGGGAAATGGTATTGGTAGAGTGGGATATGGAATATTTTTATCTCCTTATACATCCATATCTATAAGTAATAATAATAGAATATATATATATATATATATATATTATTGAAGGAGTTATTGACATAATATTCCAAATTAAGTGTAGTAAGTATAAGTTATTTTATCAACAATGAGTAGTAAAAATAAGCCATAGATAAGTCTTGGGTCATGGAATTGTAGTGATCTTCATATTAGAGGTTTTTGAAGCTTGATACTATTTTTTTGATGTATAGAAATATTGATAGATTTATGAGTTTGAATTATCATTTCATTACATTAAATAAGTAATTGATATCATTAAATTTTGAGTTAGTTCTTCGATACAAAATTCAATATTAGGTGATTTTATATAGATATTTTTAGAGGCCTGAATTTTTATTGTCCTATACTTTGTGTCTAGTAGGTTTTGAATATGATATAATTATATTAATAGGTTAATTTTAGATGAAGATATTAATTTTTGAGCTTTTTTTGAAAAACATCTTGGTTAGGTTCTCACAACTTTATGGTTTGTCTGGGTTTATCATGGTTATAATATTCCCGATGGTGTGCTGGTTGTGGTTCTGTAGGAGTTAAGGTAGTCTGTTTTTTGGAGTAGGTTATGTTTTGAATAGTAAAGCACAATATGGTTTTAAATGAGTATCCTCTATTAATGTAGTTGTTTTGGGTTACATTTTGGGGGATCTTCAGGTTGTTATGGTAAGAACAAAATTGAACATGGTTTTCACCATAGTATAAAAATGACATGGTTTGAGAGAAGTAATATAATTTCCTAGAACTTACAGGGATTTTACTTTTTGTTTTTTTGGTATTAGAGGTTTCTGGAGGAATTTTATATGTATTTTGTTAAAGAAAAATATAGTTTTGGATTCTTGTGGTACAAAACAATTTTTTTGAGGAGGCTTATGCCATTTTTATAATCCATAGTCTTACTGTGTGAATATTGTCCTAGTTTATTGGGTCTAGTTGATTCGAGGTTTGAAATTCCCATTTTGGGTAATGTCTATACCATGGTGGTGGTATGTTCCATGAGTGAAAGCGTTTTGGTTAGAATAGTTCCAGAAGGTTCTTTGTTAAATCCTTATAGGAAATAGGGAGGGTTAGAATGTTCATTTCATTGAACATGTGGGCATTATGCCATGTTCAGGAGGGTTTTATGTTATAGTTGGGATTAGGTGATTAAATGGAAATAGAAAAGTTAGTTTTTTATGGCATGGTGATTATTGGGTTGAGTTTGGGTCTAATGATGAAATGACCATTTCCAAGGTCTCTATGCCATGATAGAGGTCAAACTAGTTTTTAAAATAGGTGAAATATTCTTGATATGCAAGGATATATGGATATTTTAAATTCCACTTAATTTTGGTCTCATTTGATATACCTCCACTATGTCATGATAAGGTCTTCATCACACCATGGAGGGGTCAACTAAGAATTTATTATAAATAAGGGTTGTATTATTCCATTGGTCTGATTTCCTTTATTTACATTGATCCCTAACCAAACCATGATCTATCTTAGCCCCCCTTGGTCATCTCCTTATGGATCTATAATGCTTTCTTTTGTAAATTGATCTCTCATTGATCTAAGGTTACTTCCTTCTCCATTTATCTATATTCTTCCCCATTATTCATTTATTCTATTTCTTTATTTTTATTAAGTATTTAGAAATGAATATGGTCTGATTTTTTTAGAGTTTTAATGAGGTTTTGAAGAGCGCTTGATGTGGTTAGTTCCAATAGATAATCTACATGGATTTGCTGTGTTTGACCACCAGTTTCTTTTAATTCTTATTCTATATTAATTAAATATTCAAATCAAGGTATATGATTCAAAATATCTATTATTTAATTATGAGTTAATGATTAATATCATCACTATGTTTTTATTGGGTGAATGGTTTTAATTAAACATAAAATTAAATAAAATTAAAATAATTGAAATGGGATCCATTTTTGGCATATTATTTATATATTTTCATGTTATTGACTATATATCATTTCTTAGATTGATATATTATATTATATTATATTTATGATATCATTATCAATGTCTATTTCTTTAACATATTCATAATTTGATAATCACATAGAAAATATAATGAAAATAAGTTACTGAAATCTATAAATTGATATATTTTTTTCAAGGAATAATTTTTTTAATATAATGTGAATCATGTTTGGGTATAAAAGATACAAGTTATTTTCAACTGTGATTTATGTTTTTTTCCTGATATTATTTATGTTATTATTAATTTTATTATCATAGTTGATTATACTTATTATAGTCACATAAGTTTTAAAAGGGTCATTTACTACATTTTTGTAAGTAGTAATTATGTGTTTATAATGGATGCTGATATTTTGTTTTTGTAATAATGGGTCAGTACAATTGATGATGAGTTAGTGTGCATGGTGTTGAGAAGTGGTGGAATTAATGATGAGTTAGTTGGAATGAGATAATGTCATTGTTTCTATTATTTTGCGACACTGATGATATTATTATTTAGGTTTGATTATTAGTTCAGTGATGGTTATAGGTTAGTATGATCATTTATTAGTGCCTAGAAATTATAGAATAGTAATGAACTAATTAAATTTATAATGGGTAAGTTCTATGAACATATGGTAATGGATTGAATTAAATGAATAATTTAAAGTATAATTGTTTATGGATAGATTATAATATATTAGAATGAATGAATAATTAAGTGTTAAATATATGGATTATAGTAATTTGATTAAGAGATTTTGTAAAGGAAGGGATTATAAGTAGTGAAAAAGTTGAAATTATATATGGATTAATTAATATAAAGTAAATGGTAAATATTAATATTATCATTAATAGATTTTGGAAATAAATGTATGGATAATTAAATAAATTATTAGTCATTAATTAGGTTGTAATTAATTAATGAGAAAATAATTATGAGGTGTGAAATGGGATGTGGATAATTTTTTTTTGTGAAATAGAGGTGTCATGGTGTAGTGGTGGAGTTGGGTTATGTTGTGATTAGGTGTTACAATGATATTTTTTTGGTGGTAGTAAAATAAACCCAACTCTAGTTACCCAAATCTAGTGGAATTATTTATTACATTAGCATAATATACAAGAGATCTGATCCAGAAATACCGATCAGTTTAGTATTCTTGAAGAACCTGATATATATATGATTATCGTATTACATTGGAAATATAAAATACATAGCATAAGAAATAGTCTTATATCCCTGATATTATTTATAATATCCTTCTTCAAATCCCGAGTAGAGGAAAAAAATAAAGGCCCAGATCTTGATTTGTAAGGGTTACATATAGTGGATGATACTTTGAGTAAATAAGGAATAATCAATATTGCAATGTGAATAACTAGAAGCACATTCCATTTATCTTGAGCATAAAATAAATCCATGGATAATTTCGATATAGTAATATCATGGATAATATTAATTTAATTCTCAATGAAGTAAATTATTAATATTGGATGTCATAATCTCAGACATCTTGATATCTTTACCAAAAAATCCTTATTCCAAGGTAGTTTAATCGATAGGTAGGAATAAATCAAAAAAACTTAATAAGAGTATCCCACTGATTTGTCTCATGAGACCTTTCAATACATTGTGGGTTTATCTATAATTGATCCCCACCTATCACTACATGTCCAATTCATTCCTCATATATTGAATGATCAATTTAATTCATAAATAATATGATGTAACAAAAAATATCTATATTCAGTAAAGAATAAAGAATATTAAGATTTCACTAGTTAATCAAAGAACTTTGATAGTAAAACATCATATGTATAAATGGTATATATTTTAGAAAATAAAATTATCCATGATATAATGAACATGAATATTTAAGAGAAATGAAATTTCCAATGAAAAATGATCATAAGAAATATTGGTTTTTAATAAATTCATTTATTTCAGAGAATAAAAGAAAATGGACATAAAACATTAAAATAAGTTTTCATTAAAGATTTTTATTTTATAACCATTAAAAAATTGTAGAATAAGATAAATATCATGAAATAATTTTTCTGATAGGGAAAACCTTTAACATCATAAAAATTAAAAAGAAACATTATTTTTGACTTTTTATAAAGAAAGTAAACAATGAACCTTTCAGAAAACTATAGAAATATTCCTTTAAAACGATTTAAAAATTCAATTAAAAATTAAAAATTAATTAATAAATCATTTGAGTAAATAAAAGAACTTTTAAAATAATTTTAAAAAATATAGACATGGGAAAAATATACCCTATCAAAAAGAGAAATAATATCAACTTTTCTTTTAAAAATTTCTTTTATTTATTCATGTTTTAAAGATAGTAAGTGTTGTAATAAAAAATTAAAATCCTTGAATATTTATATTATAAGAAAATTGATGAATTTTATGAATAATATATTATAAGATTTCATTAAAGAAAAATATAAGCAATCTCATAAAAATGGGATTGTAAAATAAAATCTTACCTCTTTGGTAACTTTTAAACTATAACCCCTTAGAAGTGAAAATTTGAATTGAATCTTTAATCGTAATTTAGAAATATATATTCATGTTAAACATGTAATGTCTCAGAAATTATTTGTATTTTTCTAAATATATGGAATTATTCAGAGACTGTGCGCTCTGACGACACGTGATTCCGAGGCCCGGAGAGCTCAGAATAGAATTTTGAACTTTTTTAAGGTATGTTCTGTAAACGCATGAGTGAGTTTTTCTAAATTTTGAACCAGTGCTCAGATCAAAAATACAGAGACACCATTGAACTCAGAGCACCAGGATTCACCTCTAAATGAATTAACCTCGACCTTCAAGGGCCGACCAGAAAATTTAATTTTAGACTTTTTGAGGAAAATAATAAAATAATTTAAAAGAATTATTTTATTTCTTTTCCCCGTTGAGTGGAGGAAGACAACACTACGATGCAGAAATGACATGCCGATGAGGAATATTAATGGTGGGTCAACAATGGATCATTTAAAATCGTGATGTTATTATCGTAATGAATCATTAAATGTGGCTCATTAAATGTGGCTAATTTAATGAGCAACATTAATAGATGCAATGTCACTACACTTTTGTTTTCTTTTAATTTCTTCCAATGCATTGGTGGAAAGAGAATTATACTTATATGATTTTCTGGTGAAACTATGGTGAATCTCCTCTCCAACTAAGAAATACGAATACTGGAAGATCATCACCGACTTCGATGTGCCTCGAAGAACGGAGTAGGAAAAGACATCGACCATCTTGAAACCCTCGAGGATGAACGCTTCGACATCGAACATCAACGAGGTTGGGGTTGTTTTATTTTTATTTTCTTCCCCTTTATTTTCTAGAAATGATTAACACATATCAACCAATGAATATGTTGATCCGTGATCCATACATTTATGTGGGAGGGTGACTTTATTTGGTGTTTTTATTATCTGAGATTCAAACATGGCACAAATGGTAGAACTTTAAATCCCTAAACCTTCCCCTTATTTAAACCTCCATCACAATTATCTCGGTCCGACACAAACAAGGCCCATGAACATTTTCTTGTGTGTTATTGGGGGATGAAATCTCAAAATAATGTAAATGGTGATTTAAAGCCTTCGCAGTAAAGCAGACGAACTCTGGAGTCCATAGACGCAAGCAATGTGAAGAATAGACCACCGATGCACGTCTGGTGGTCCATCGAAGGATCTGCCACTGCGACAGTGCTGGTGGTGGTGGTGGCGGCACACGCCATCCACTACTGATCGGTGAGACGGAGGGCCGCCAACCACGCCAGCGGTCGGGTGGAGCAGCATGCCCATCGATGCACCGCGGAGGCTGGAGACCATGACTCTCAAGCCGCGACAGCGGAGGACGTGACGCCAAGTAGTGAGAAGCGTGGAGGGGTGTCCCATGACCAGGCCACCCAGGTGGTTGGAGGATTCATGGTCCGTCAACCGTGGCTAGAGGTGGTGGCCCTGCAGCGTCCCATAGGGCAGAGGGGGCCAGACGCGACTGGGCGGTGCACCACCTGCTGATCCCTAACTGGCCGGCCGAGCCCCCAGCGGGTCCGGCCAGTCCCACACCGGTGGGCCGGACCTACATCGGCTGAATGGACACATGACGGGCTTCCAAACCTGCAATGATCGACTGGACCCGCCCCCTTCAGTCCGGGCTAGACTGGGTCACCGGGCAACCCAGCAGGGCAAACCCTTAGCCAAACCGGCCCAGGTCCAGTGCAGCCTATTGGGCCTAGCCCACTGGCCAGGCATAACCAGACCGACCCCGACCTGAACCAGGTTAGTTCGAGTTTGTCTAATTAAACTGGGGTATGTGGGAACCCTAGGCCGGGTAGGTTAGGTCGATCCGACCGGGTTGGATCAGGCCCCATCGCAACCAACTCCCTATTTATTAAAACACCCGTATCTTACAAACCACGTGTCCGATTGATGATCCATTTGCAGCGTTGGGACAATCTTGATGAGGTGAATCTTTTGGAATTATTTATAGTGACATTCATGGATGAAGATATGCGAATAATGGCTTGAGGAGTGGTTCTACCAAGAACGTTACGTACGGAACCCTACGGTTGGCTGAGACCTAAAGACTACTCGACGACAGCCCAGTGGGAAGTGACTCTATGTGACCTGGAAGGCCCATAGCGAGGAGCGACTCTGTATGACCCAAAAGACCCATGGTAATTGACAGGAGGAGTACCTCAATTCGGCTAAGGTGGTAAGTGACTCTGTGTGGCTCGTTAGGCCCACGGTGGGGAGAGACTATGTGTGGCCCAGCATACCCACGGTACTCATCAAGGATGAGTACCACAACAATACAAGGTTAGTGGGAAGTGGATATGTGTGACCCAGAAGGCCCACTATACTCAATAAATAAGGAGTTATTCAACATCCGAGGAGTTCGATGATGTGACTGATGATGCTACTATCACTCCCCTAGAATATACCTAGTGTGAGTTGCATCTTTTACTCTGTGATATTCAGTTGAGGTCTTTCTTAGTGGTATTACCTCAGTGGTATTTTCTTTGTGGTGTTTTCCTTCAAGGATGATTGAGATACCTTTGGGGGTCTTGACATCTCAACTGAGTATTGTTATACTCACCCCTGCACAGGCTTCACCCGCACGTGTTGTGTCTGGTGCAGACGATCGACGTTTCGACAGAGGTTATTAGAGGGATGAGACTGACAGACACTAAAATGGTGGAATTGGTGTCCTAGGACTAGGTGGGGCCCAGTAGGACCGGTTGGATAGGACATACTACTTTATCTTCTAGTAGATTCACTACTCTCATGATCAATTGGGGTTTTCCACAGATGGCCATCAGAGTTTCCTTTTATACTTTGCTGTTTTCAGTTCCTTGTTGGGTTTCTATTTTAGACCAATTACTTTTAATTATACTTGCACTCATCTTGTTTTAGTGGAATACTTTTTCCCCTTTTTAGTGTGTTGGGATGTGGTTGGGTGTGTGTGTGTATAGGTTTAAAAGAAATGTCATCCCTATTTGGGATATGCCTTTCCGGTGCTAGTCGCCAGCCCCTCGTCTATGGAAGGCGGGTTTGGGGTAGTCATGGAATGGGCCCCAGGGTATGGATCATGAAAAAGTGGTATCTGATCTTTGTTGTTCCTACCACAAATATCGGGAGTCTTTGTTTTGTTTTGGGGAAATAATGTTAAATGTTGCGAGTTTGAAATTCAGATTCAGGGATTCTAGTGTTGGTGCGGTGGCCAATGTATCCATACACCAAGACCTTGAATTCTTCTTCTTGGATCTATACATGAAAACACTGGTTGCATAAGTGTGTCCTTATTTTGAGTAAGATTCATCTCACCAGGTATAACCTTATAACCGTGGTACATCTTGATCTATCTTAGGATGCCTATATGTGGAAGACTAGTCAGGATCAAAATATGAGGTCACGAGGATAGCTCGCCTAGAGATGAGGCATCCGTTCAGGGACCAATGATTTAGATAGCCCCACTGAGTGGTTCACCAGTGCTACCATCACCCAATGGTCAACATCTACTGCTTGCGGTTCTGAAAGAGGATGTTCGTAGGCTCAGTGCCCTACATGAGTTTCAGATACAGAGACCTCCCAGGTTTAGGGGAGAGATAGATTCTCAGTTCGCTGAGGACTGGATGGAGGCTATGACTTGGGTCTTACTCTTAGTGAGGACACTTCTGAACCATATTTCAATCTTGGAAGCGACCCTTCTGTAGGGAACGATTGGGAGATTGTGGAGCTTGACCACCCAGGAACATAATGAGGAGTCCCTTACCTGGGAAGACTTCGAGCGGCTATTTCGAGAGGAGTTTTTCTCCATGACCTTGCGATCTATCCATATTTAGGAGATACTTCACATAAAATAGGGCATCATGAAGGTGACCTATTACTCATCAAGGTTCATCGAGATATCTCGCTACTCCACAGACATGGTGTGAGACCCTTTCTTTAGGTATCCATCCATTTAGCAGGGACTCAGGAATGAGATCAGGGAATCCGTGTTGTCCCTCAACATCCCAACCTAGGCCATGATACTGTAGATATCCCTTATCGTGGATAGATTCTTGGCAAAGCAGGCACCGACATCTATAGTGGTCAGTAGACCCCAGGTGGCGAAGTCTTCAGCAGGTATCAGACAACAGACACATGGGCCCAAGTGGTCCAGGTCTTTTAGAGGTAGACCCCAGGACTTAGGGTTGGTAGTGCGGATATCCCTTTCTAGGGGGAGTCAACAGGGAGCTAGGTGGTGCTTCTTGTACGGTGGGTAGGGACACATGATACGCGACTGCCTAACCCGTTGTACAGATGACCAGAAGACTGTCGAGGGGCCACTGAGGAAGTGGCGACGATTCGAGTGAAGAGGTCTGTAGGGCGTAAGACATGGAAGGGGAGTTGGCCGAGTGGAAGGTGGTGGGAGACGGTTTGAGGTGTTACCTCCACCATCCCCATGTGTTCGACCCTGACCTCAGGGAGCAGGTGGACATGGGTGAGCTCAGCTCCAGGCAGCAAAGACTTATGACCACTACACTCCAGAGATGATCCGATTTATTATCTATGTCTACCCCACCCTATATGTAGTTATTATAAACACATGTGACAGTAAATTATTCCTTTCCACGACTCTCATTTGGAGCTCGGAGATTCCGGTGGAGCTGTTGACTCGATCCTTATGGCTAGAGACTCATACGGGAAGGGATTCAATGATTACACACTGGTACCGACAGTGTGAGCTTACTCTAGGAGCTGAGAGCTTCGGCTGGGATATCCTAGTAGCGGTGTCGAGGCCTTACAATGTCATCTTGGGTATGGACTGGTTATCCATAGTCCATGCTCATATCTAATATTTTAGGCGTACAATGTGGTGTGTATGTGGAGATGGGACCGGGTTTTCCTTCACTGGCGAGAAAGAAACCCTTACAGCGCAGGACAAACTCTCTCGGAGGAAGGTGTAGCCGATCACTCACCAGTTGGCTAGCCTCACTCTTGGTGAAGTGGATGAGAGGAGTCCAAGGTTTTCTGTAGTGGTGGATGAGTATGAAGATGTTTTTCCTAAGGATGTTCCGGGACTACCTCCTCGTAGAGAGGTAGACATTTTCATCGACTTTTACCCTAGAATGACACTGATATCAACACCAGCATATTATATGGATCCTATGGAGATTCACGAGCTGAGGGTAAAATTTGAGGACTTGCAAGGATAAGGGGTTCGTAAGGCCAAGTGTTTCACTATGGGTAGCCTTGGTACTTTTTTCCAAGAAGGAAGATGAGAGTTTGAGGTTGTGCGTGGACTTTCAGTGCCTGAATTAAGTGACCTTGAAGAAAAAATATCCACTACTGAGAATCTATGACCTCTTAGACCAGCTGAAAGAAGCGAAGTTGTTCTCAAAGATAGATCTTAGATCAGGTTATCACCAGATTCAGGTACGTGATGAGGATGTACCTAAGACAGCCTTCAGGTGCCGGTATGACCACTATGAGTTCCTGGTGATGACTTTCGTCATGAACAACACCCCAAAAATGTTCATGGGACTCATGGATAACATACTCCAGCCTTACCTTGACCAGTTCATTATAGACTTCATTGATGCCATCTTGGTGTACTCAACATTGTAGGAGGAGCACGCTACACTTCTACGGATAGTCCTCAATACACTTAGAGAGAACCAGCTTTATGGAAAGCTCTTGAAGTGTTAGTTTTGGATTTGGAAGTCTACTTTCTAGGACATGTCATCTAATAGGATTGAGTTGTAGTGGATCTAGAGAGGATAGAGGAAATTCTTTATTGGGAGACACATAGTAGAATGACTAAGGTGTGAAGATTATTGGGGTTGGCTTGTTATAATTGAAGGTTTGTGACCGAGATCTCTAGAGTAATATCACCCTTGTCGGCTTTGATGAAGGAGGGAAATCCATTCGTGTGGATAGAGAAATGTTAGTAGAGTTTCTAGGAGCTGAGGTGGAGACTGACTAGTGCCCCCATCTTGAGACTACCAGAGGAGGGAATTGGATATATAGTTTACTACGACGTATCAGGGACTAGATTAGGTTGTGTCCTGATGCAGGAGAAAGTAGCGATCGCCTACGGATCACACTAGTTGAGGCAGCATGAGCAAAACTACATGACCCATGACCTGGAGTTAGCAGCAGTGGTCTTTGGCCTGAAGATGTGGCGACACTACTTGATGGGTGAATAGTTTAAAGTTTACTCCAACCATAAGAGTCTCAGGTATATATTCTCCCAGAAGGACCTAAACCAGAGACAACGGTGATGGATAGAGTTCTTCCAGGACTATGATTTTGAGATAGTATATACTCATGGGAAGGGGAACATAGTAGTAGACGTGCTCAGCAGGAGGACCAGTTTGCAGCTGTTGAGTGAGGTGATATTATAGTTATCCACGATGAAGATATCCTTTGTGGATGATGATAAAGCATCTTACCTTCAGTTGATGAATGTTACTCCCCCACTCTTACAGTGATTCAGGGAGGCATAGTTTTTGGATGTTGACTGCGAGGCCCGACGTGCTCAGTTATCCTTAGGATGATCTCCTGATGGATTTTCGATTGGGGGATAGCACACCATCCTTTTCAGAGTGCGCACCGTATTACCCGTGATGTTTCAGGAGGAGGTGTTGAGGGAGTTTCATACATCCCCCTTGGAGGTACATCCTGGAGTGGTGAAAATGTATCAGGACCTCCGACGTCAGTACTCATGGATGGGGATAAAGACAGCGGTGGTCGAGTTTGTTTCACGATGCCTCACTTGTCAGCAAGTGAAGGCTGAGCATCAGGTTCTAGCAGGCTTAGACCAGTCACTCTGGGTATCAGAGTGGAAATAGGACAGTATATTGATGGAATTTGTGACGAGGTTACCACGTACATCCAGAGGCCATGATTCTATCTGGGTGATCATTGACCAACTCACCAAGTCGGCTCACTTCCTACCTATCTAGGTGCAGGGACCGAGAGAGGGCTTAGGAAGCCTCTACATCCAGAAGATAGTGCGGCTCCATGGGGTTCCTTAGAAGACTGTCTCAGATCGTGATTCCAGATTTACATTTCGATTATGGAAGGGATTACAAGAGGCATTCAGGACACAACTGCGCTTGATCAAAAATTTTCATCCCCATAAGGATGGTCAGATAGAGTGGACCATACTGACCTTGGAGGACATGCTTCATGATTTCGTCCTTGACTTTGGTCATAGTTGGGAGGGCCACCAACCTTTAGTGGAGTTCTCATAGAACAATAGATATCACTACACCATTGACATGGCACCATTTGAGGCCTTGTATGGGCGGCCTTGAAAATCACCCATATGCTAGAAAAACCTAGGGGAGTCGACACTCATGGGTTTAGAGTTGGTATGGGATACCACTGGGAAGGTGAAGATCATCCATGGGCAGATGAGGACTACATAGAGTAGGAATAATTCTTATGCCGACAAGAAACAGAGACCCTTGGAGTTTGAGGAGGGAGACCATGTGTTCCTTTGGGTCTCACCTCGATGAGGGTTACAAAGATTTGGCTGGGGTGAAAGGCTATCTCCGAGGTTCATTGGACCTTTTCAGATCCTGATAAGAGTCAGTGAGGTGGCGTACCGCTTAGACCTTGCCCCACAGATTCACCAGGTGCATGATGTTTTCCGCGCGTCATATTCGAGGAGGTACATGCATGATCTATCACACATCATAGACTATGGAGAGATGGACATTGATGACAGGGTGACGTTTATGGAGTTCCCGGTGGAGATAGAGGATTGATAGAAGCATGTCCTATGTGTGCAGTCGATTCCTCTGGTATGAGTTTAGTGATAATATGGGAATCTCTAGGAGAGCACATGGGAGCAGGAGGTTCACATTCATGCTTAGTACCCCCATCTATTTGTTTAGATTTTGTTTTGGATTTTGGGGACACAAAGCCCTAAGGTGGGGAGAATTTAATGTCTCAAAAATTCCATATAGTTTTTTTCTTAATTATATGGAATTATTCTGAGACCGCACACTCTGACAACATGTGATTCCAATGCCCAGAGATCCCAAAATGGAATTTTGAATATTTTTAATGTACGTTCTGTAAACACGCAAGTGGGTTTATAAAAATTTGGAACCAGTGCTTGGATCGAAAATCTGAGGACACTGTTGAACTCAAAGTTCCGGGATTCGCCTATAAATGACTTAACTTCTGTCGGTAAGGGCCGAGTGGAAAAGTTATTTTTGGAATTTTCAGGGAAAATAATAAAATAATTTAAAATAATTATTTTATTTCTTTCTCACCATTGAGTGGCGGATGACGATACTGCGGTGTAGCGACGACGTGATGACGAGTGGTGGGTCAATGATGGATCATTTGAAACAATGATGCTGTCATTGTAATGAATCATTAAATGTGGCTCATTAAATGTGGATAATTTATTGAGCAGTAATAATGGATGCAACGTCGCTGCATTTTTGTTTTATTTTAATTTCTTCCAACACGTTTGTGGACGGATAATTAGAATTTCAGGATTATTTGAAGAAAATTTGGTGAATATCCTCTCCAACAAAGAACGAAGAATGCCTGCAGATTATCACCGACTTCGATGTGCCTCAAAGAAAGGAGCTGGAAGCGACGTCTACCATCTTGAAAACCTTGAGGATGAAAAATTCAGTATCAAACTTCAACAAGGTATGGGTTGTTTTATTTTTATGTTCTTCCCCATTCTTTTCTAGAAAGGAAAAACACAGATCAACCAATGAACAAGTTGATTAATGATCCATATGTTTATGCAAGAGGGTGACTTTATTTGGGGGTTTTTTTATTCGAGATTCAAACTTCACACAAATGGTTGAACTTCAAATCCCCAGACCTTCCCCTTGTTTAAACCTCTAATACGGATGGACCAGTCCCACACAAAGAAGGATTGATAACCTTCGCTTGTGTGTTATTGGTTGTCGCATTCTCAAAATGATGACAAGGGTGATTTAAGGAATTCTTAGTAAAGAAGGCAAACTCTGGAGGCTATAGACCTAGGCAACGTGAAGAACAGACCACCAGTACACCTCTGGTGGTCTGTCGAAGGATCTATCTTAGCACTGGTGATGGTGGTGGCACACGCTAACCGTATACCGATCAGCAGGATTGAGGACCGCTGACCATGCCGGTGGATGGGTGGAGCGGCATGCCCATCAATGAGTCACGACGGCTAGAGACTGCGACCGTCATGTCATGATAGTGTAGGATGTGGTGCCAGGCGGGGCACTGTGTGGAGGGTTTTCCCACAAATGGGCCACCCGGCTGGCTAGAGGACCCATGGTCCGTTGACCGTAGCTGGATGTGGAGTCCCCACGGCGTCCCACGAGGTTGTGGGGGACGGACATGGATGGACTCCACATCCCGAATGGACATCGTGTCCTAGATGGGCTGTGAACCACCAGCCGCTCCAACGGTCGGTCCCCAGCTGGCGGGCCGAGTCCCCAGTAGGCCGGTCCCACACTGGTGGGTCGAAACCATTCTAGTGGGATGGACCCACACTGGTAGGCTGGAACCATGTGATTCAGGCCGATACAGATTAGACTGGGTTGTCGGGCGACCCGGTGTGCCGAACCCTCAGCCAAATTGGGCCGGGTCCAGCGAGGCCTATTGGGCCTGGCCCACTGGCCAGGTTAGACCAAACCAACCTTGACCCAAACTAGGTCAGGTCAAGTCTATGTAATTAAACATCGGTATGTGGAACCCCTGGTCCATGTTGGTCGGGTTGGTCTAACTGGGTCAGACCGAGCCTCGTCGCAACTGGTCCCCTGTTTACCAAAACACCCGTATCTTGCAAACTGCGTGTCAGATTAACGAGCCGTTTGTAGCGTTGGGACACTATTGAGGAGATGAATCTTTTGGAATGATTTATTTTGTAAATTCCATGGATTATGATATGCAAAATAATTGCATGAGGAGCGGTTCTCCCAAGTGTGCTATGTACGGAATGCTGCGGCTGGCTGAGACCTGAAGACTGCTCGACGATGACCCAGTGGGAAGAAGATTTGTGTGAACTGGCAGGATGATGGTGGGGAGCAAATCATGTTTACCTAGAAGACCCATAATACATGATAGTAGGAGTACATTAGTTCGACCAAGGTGGGAAGCGACTCTATTTGACCCTATGGACCCACAGTGGGGATCAGATCTGTGTGACCCAACATACTCACGATACTCATCAGGGATGAGTACCACATCACTCCAAGGTTAGTGGGAATCAGATCTATGTGACTCAAAAATCCCACTATACTCGATAGAGGAGTAGTTCTCCAGCAGCGAAGGAGTTCGATGATTTGACTGATGATGCTACTATCACTACCCTAGAATATACCTGGTGTGAGTTGAGTTTTTTACTTTGTGCTATGTAGTTGAGGTCTTGTTTGGTGGTATTAACTATCTGGTATTTTCTTTATGGTGTTTTCCTTATAGAATTACCAAGAGAAATTCAGGGGTCTCAGGGTATCTAATGAGTATTGTCATACTCACCCTTGCATGGGCTTCACTTGAACATGTTGTGTCTGGTGCAGACGATCGATGTTTCGACAGAGGTGTTCAGAGGGATGGGACTGACGGACGCTATGATAGTAGACTTGGTGGCCTAGGACCAGGTGGGGTCTAGTAGGACTAGTCAGGAATGACATACTACTTCGGATTCCAGTAGCTTCACTACTCTCACGATAAGATGGGGTTTTTCACAGATGGCCATAAAAGTTTCCTTTTGTACTTTGCTGTTTTTAGTTCCTTGTTGGGTTTGTATTCTGGCCCACTTAATTTCACTTGTACTTGCAATCATCTTGTTTTAATGGTATGATTTTTCCCCTTTTCAGGGTGTTGGGATGTGGTTGGGCATGTGTGTGTACAGTTTTAAAGGCAATGCCTTCCTTGTTTGGGATATGCCTTTCCGGTGCTAGTCGCCAGCCCCTGGCCTATGGAAGGTGGGCTTGGGGTAGTCATGACACGGGCCCCAGGGGAAGGTTCAGGAAAAAACACATAAAATGGTATGTATATACACCACATAAAAATAAATAGGTGCATAATACCAAATATGTCTCAATGGAGTGGAAATTGAGGTGAAATCCCCAACCTCAAGTTCAAATTGCCTTGTAAATTCTCTTAAGCCCCCATATAATCAATTTAGATTTATTATAATTACATACCAAAACTATATCCTATATATAATATAATATATGATCCATTTTTAATCTCTTATCACCCTTTTTAACACTCTTTTATTTTTATCACTATTTTGGGTGTTAACTGTTGAATATTTCATGAGAATTCTGGTTCGTTAGTTTCAGTATTTATACATTGATTTTGATTACATAAAATCAATAATTTTAATAATTAAATAAATATTATATATATTAATTATATAAATATTTAGAGTCACGCATAAAATTCAATGATAGAAAAATGTATTACATCATTCATGGAGATAATATGTTGTTTGTATGCATGAACACTGTTTTCACTTTTCGAAGGATTGAATGAAAGAAAGGTAAATAATAATTCACCTTTAAATAATTATTATTATATATTATAAAACATAAATATTCATTAAATATATCCTTATTACTATCCATTTAAGGTGAAAATGAAAAATTGACTACATCGCTTCGTTGAGGTGGTGGTCCACACATATGCACGAGCGAGTAATCATTTTACAATGGATTGGAAGGTAAGAATTTAGATATGATATTATAATTTAATAATAATAATGTTTTTATAAATTTGATATATATCCATTTTTTATATATTTATAAACATCCAAGTAATGTGGCGATGAAAATAAATTACACCGCTATGTGGAGTCGTTAAATCGTATGTACGTACTGGAAGCATTTTCACTTTTCATAGGATTGAAAAGAGATGGAAAACAATTATAACATAATAATAATAACATCTATGAATATTTTTTATATTGGGTTTATTATTTTAGCATGGCTATAATATATTAGATAATGTATAATAAGAAATAAACTTAAAGGGGTCAGAAAATAAAATTACCTCTTCTTCTGTAAGGTTCCATTAGATCCCTTTTAAAGGACCATTGGAAGGGTCTTTTAAGAATAAAAGAACCTCAAATTTTTGTCTATATAATTTTATAAGACAATTTTATAGGGTTTGGTTGAGCTATATGGATCAATTTTGGGTGAATAAAAGAGAGGATTGTCCTTTTATAAGGGAGGGGAGGGATACTCCTGTAATTTTTCAAAATATTAAAATATAATAAAGTCACATTCATGACCAAGTGGTTCCAAAATGACATGTATTTTAATATAAATAATTTATTGTCCTAATATAATCCCAAAATAAAATTTATATAGGTTTATATTTCATTTTAAACCATATTTTTTTAATTAACTCCTTCATTAACGATTTTAACCTTAATTATAGTAATAACTATTTCAATATTAAAGGGTTATAATTTTAATTATAATGTAAAAATTGGCTCATAAATGGAAAATATATGAAATTTTAGACCATATATTATCCCACTCGACCTTGTTAAATATTTTTATGATTTTAAAATAATTTAATAGAATATTGTTTTCATAAAACATCATTAATGTCATTTTGACACTATTCATTTAATTTGACTTTAAAGAAATTAAAAAAATGTGGAATTTAAATTTAAACTTTTAAAACTTTAAAAATATGTTATATTTATCTATAAATTAATGGGGTACTATAAATCACCCAAACAATATTACTTTTAGAGTTTGTAAAATCATTTACATGATTTTCTACTACATACACAAACATTGCGTCGATATTGTGTAAGAATTTAAGACAATTATTTCATAATTGAAAATTAAAAATAAATTTCCTTGAAAATAATTAATTAATATTTAAAATAATAATTTATAATCAAACAAATTTTTTTTATCCCTCTTAAAAAATATTATATAAATTAAAAGTAAGATACTGATAATTTTTGACTTTATTCTTTACTTAAATATTATAAAGGAAAAAATCAATAAAAAATGGTGAAAAAGGTCATATTTTCAAATTTTAAATGATTATAAATTTAAAAAATTGATCTAATGAAATAAATTCAAGGGTTTGAATGAATTTCAAGCCTTTTCACTATAGTATTTAAACTTAATTACCTGATTTACCCTTAATTGAGGGGATAAATTTTCCACTATTACTATTTATTATGTCTAAAAATAAATGGGAAATACTTAAAAAAAAATTACATACTGATTCTAAATATGGAATCCATTTTATCAAATTCATTTCTTATAAATAGAAAAAATTAATTAAAAAAATAAACCTGTAAAATTAGATGAAAAAAGGTTTTCCAGAAAAATACATTTTGCACACTAAAAATTGACTTACATCAAAATATTGTAAAATGTTCATCCTAATTTAAATGAAATGGATATAATAAAATTTATTTAAGAATCCAAAATATAACGAGACTTATATATTACTTCATTCAAATAAATTAAATTATAGTTTTATAGAAATCTTTATTTTTCACTATTCACTTAAAAATAAATATTTTTAGAAATATCCCTAAAAAATTCCTATTAACAAAATACCGACATGATGATTTCAGAAATGATAAAAATATATTATAATAACATTTAAATAGGTTTTTTGGTTTGTTTAAACTCATTTTTTCATGTAAATGAAACTGTGAAATAAATTATATTTATTTAAAGAGGAATATATCAATAAACATCAGGGTGTTATATTATACCCCCTTATAATAATTTCACCCTAGAAATTATATTACTATGATATAAAATATAAGGATTATTATTTCTCATAAACCCTTGGGTTCCCATCCAACTTCTTCAAACTTATAGTTTCACTATAAAACTTTGACCAAATGAGTGGTCTTGTTTCATAGGACATTCTCTCTATGCTCTATAATCTTCAATAGTTATTCCTCATAAGTCATATCTTTCTCCAGCAGTAAAACCTCCAAGTTCCATATTTGTGAATGATCAAGTATGTACTTCCTCAGGATAGATACATGGAACACATAGTGAAATTGAGAGAGATTCAATGGAATATCCAAGTGATATTATATCATCTAGATACAATCAACAATTTTAGAGGGTCCGATATATCTTGGGATAAACTTTCCCTTTATTCTAAATCTCATAACCTTATTATTATGAGATATTCATAGGAATGCCTTTTCACTAACTGTGAACTCTAGATATTGGTGATGATTATCAGAAAAAAGTTTTTTTTTTGACTTTGAGATTCCCTTATTTTATATTGAATAAATCTAACATTTTTTAAAATTTCCTAATCTAGATCAGGTACCAATATATTTCCTTCTCCAACTTCATCCAAAAAAATTGAAGTTATTCACTTCCTTCCATAGAGGGATTCATAAGGATCCATATAAATGATTAATTGAATGCTATTTTTGTAAGAAAAAGTTTCTAAAGAAAGGTGTTGATCCCAACTACCTTTGAAATACATAGAGTATGCACTTTATATGTCTTCTAGATTTTGAATGGTCATCTCAGACTGACCATCTATTTTAGGATGATACGAAGTACTAAAACTAAACTATGTATCCAGATCCTATCAAGGTATTCTCTATAACTTTGAGGTAAAACTCATATACCGATCAGATATAATTAAGAGTGTGACTACATGAAATACCATAAACTCCTTAATATATAACCGAGTAATATAATCAATAGAGAAATATTCTCTAATAGTATTAACATTTACTGATTTTATGAGGCGATCAACTACAATCCAAAAACAATTATTCCATTTAGATAATTTAGGGATTCCTATGATGAAATCCATAGCAATATTTTTCTATTTGTATTTTGGTATGGGTAACGTTATAACATCCCCTTAGAATTTTATCTCTCATCTGTAACTATCAAAACACCAAACATTAGTATTCATACTCTGCAATATCCCTTTTCATGTTATCCCACTAGAAATAATCTTTTAGATATCTATACATATTAATACTTATGGGCTGAATATATAAATTATGAATTATGAGCTTTATCTAACATATCATTCTTCATGTCTAGTATTGATGGAACACATACTCAGCTTATGAACCTTATAATTTCAGAATGATCATGGTTGAATTTATGAATATTCCACACCTTTTTTTTATAATTCCAAATATTCTTTCTGTGTATTCTTAATACTATCATGGATGGATGGGTGAACATTTATCTAAGAAAGATAATATTTATCCAGTTTCCTCAAGATTTCAAGTTCCAACTTCTGAAAATCCATAAATATTTGATCTCTTTTAATCCTTCATATCTTCAGTTCAAAAATCACTACTACAAGCTCCAAATCATGAGTCGATTAATTTTTATAATGAATTTTTAATTGGTGAGAGTCACATTCCAACAAAATTTCATTATAGACGAGGAATAATTCCAACCCCTTAATCGATTCATCACTATAGATCACAAAACCTTCTCAACTATAGGGTAGTGTAATCATAGGTCTATTGAACAACCTTCTCTTCAGTTCTCTGAGATTCTCTTCACATTCATTTGTTTATAAGAACTTAACCCCCTTTTGAGTCAACTTGGTGAGTGTATTATATTTTCACGAGAAATATGACATAAAGTATTAGTAGTATCCATCCAACCCAAGAAAACTATAGATCTAGATTACCATGGTTGGTCTAGGACATTTCATAATAACTTTTAACTTTGAAGGATACACCGATATACCCTCGCTTGAGATTATATGACCAAAGAATTAAACTTTATGAATCCAAAATTCAAAATTGGTAAATTTGGCATGTAAATTCTCCATTCTTAGATTCATGAACAAAATCCTAAAATTTTATTTATTCTCTACCTTTCACTTCAATTATATAATAATATCATCTATAAAAACTAGAAAAAACTAATCAAGGTAATCTCTAAAGACACTATCAATTAAAATACATGAAGATAGATAGATAATTAGTAAGTCCAAATGTAATTACTATAAATTCATAATGACCATACCTCATATAGGGATATATTAGGCATATTATCCTTCTTTACCATTATCTGATGATATCCAGATTGAATATCAATATTGGAAAAATATCAATCTCCTCATAATTGATCAAAAAAATCATTTATATGAGGCAGAGGATACTTGTTCTTAATAATTTTGTTAAGTTCACAATATTAAATGAAAATATGCATTGGCCCATATTTATTCTTAAAAAAAATAATAGGTTCACCCCATGGGGAGTCACTAGTCCAAATGAATCCATTATATAGATTCTCTTGGAGTTTATTCATCAATTCCCACAACTAAATTAGGGGCACTCTATATGGAGTCTTTTAAAAAGGTGTATCACTGGGTATGTGTTCTATGTAAAACTCAAATTTAAAATTTAGGGGAATACTAGGGAACTCTTAAAGAAATTTATCAAAAAACTCCCAAACAATATGCATATATTCAATTCTAATTTTCTCTACAAACATATGAGATAAATATCCCTCATGAATAGGTATTAAAAACCATATGATGGAAGTAATTTACATTGGTAGTTTAGGTTCATCCTTGCACCAAAAGACTATCATAAGTTGATTTGGAATATCAAATGTAACTTTCCTTAAATGAAAGTTAATATGGGTGATATAATGATAGATCCAATCCACTCCTAAGATTAGTTTGAATTCAACTAGAGGAATAATAACAATATTTCTAGGAAGAACATTTCCAAAAAACATCTATTGGAGAAGAGATATAGACTTGATATGTGATCATCCAACCATTATAAGTTTTCAATTCCAAATAAAAATCTTTATTTAGGTGGTGATGTTATACCCTTAAAAATTATTCAGATATTAAAGAGTGGTAAGAACTTGAATCATATAAAACATTTTCACTTATATAGTTGATTATAAGTGTAACTTTCCCCAGATTAATTGGAAATTTCACTTCGGTTGTAGAATTTATATATTTTTGTACTTATCCACTTATATTCTTATATGTTAAGTTCACTCAACACTTTGGATACTATTTTGAATAATGGCCCATATATTTATAGTTTAATCACTGGATAACAAAGGTTACTTTCATTTCCTTACAATCATTACCTGGATGACCCTTATCTTTGCACTTATAACAAAATCAAATTCCCTTAAAGAATTTTCTAAAATGTTTATTTACATAATTTTTACATGATAAAAATTACTTTGTTCCATTCTCCTTCTTTTACTTATTCTATTCTTCTTGGTGTTTAGATGACCTCTTCCTCTCCTGATTTCTCTTAAAGATATAAGATCTATAAAATTTCTTATCCGTATTAATGTAACTTGTTACTATATTATCATAAGATGATTTTTTGAGAAACTAGTTCCCATTTGGAGACTTAGATTAACCCCATCAAAGAAATGGTACATCTTGATTTTTGAATTATGTATATAGTCTAAAGCATTCCAAACCAATCTTTTGAAGTTATCCTCATACTCTGTCACACTTTATTGTTCTTTATGATTTAAAGTGAGGAACTTTCTCTCCATTTCAGATCACTATTCTCAGGAGAAGTATTTATTGAGAAATATAACTTTAAAAGTTCTATATTGCATACTTTATATTTCTTTAAACTCTTTAGTGTTTTGGATAAATAACCACCTTTTATTAGAATATCCTCTAAAACAATACACCATCAGAATAACCATTTAAATTTCATTATATCCCAAAACTCGGAATATATTTTTGTGATACATAATCCATTGTTCAAATACTAATAAATTAGTTATTCTATTAAAGGATATATTCTTCTTTCACATGAAGCACTCCAACATAGGTGAATCATACTTTGGAAAAATAGGTTTCTCTATATTGACAAGGTTATTCATCATAACCTGAGTCAACATCCCTAATATGGCCATGATCTACTTAGTTACAACACCCGATGTATTGACTTGCTTAGTAAGGAATTATGTACATTATATATGGGTGTTGATTCACTTTCTCCCATTAGGAACCATCACCGAATAAATACACACACAAATTTAACTCATAATCATCTTGTAAAAAACCCTATAATGGTAAAATTTCTAAAATACTATAAGGGATTATCATAATTATCATGTTAGATATGTTCATTTAAAATATATTTTCCAAGGTTTCTACTAAACTTCCTATGATACCAATTATAATAACCCTAACTCTAGTAACACAGACTCAATGTATTATTTATTACATTGTCATAAGATACATGTGATCTCATACCGAGGGAATAACTAGTTTATTATTATAAAAGAACCATATACATACATGATTCTCATATTACATTGTAAGTATAAAATACATTTCATATGAAACATTCTTTAATCCTTGATATTATTCATAATATTCTTCTTCATATCATGGGGAAAGGAAAAAAAATAATGGTTGATATAATATTATTATCCATGGTTACATAAAGTGGAATCTATCATGAGTAAATAATGAATAATCAATACAGAAAGGTGAATAAATGAATGTAGTTTCCATTTGATCAACAATTTGAGCATTAAATATATCCATGTATAATATTAATACAGTACTTCATGGATAATAATAAATAAAATCTAAATGAAGGAAATTATTAATATTGGATGTTATAAACCAAAAAATCATGATATCTTTACCATCATATCCATGTTCCAAGATAGTTTAATCAATGGACATGTATACACAAAAAACCCATTTGATAAGGCTGATCAGCTGATCTGTCTCACAAGACCTATCAATGCATCTAGGGGATATCTATATCCAAGACCCACCCATTACTACCTTTCCAATTAATTACTCTTATATTTAATAATAAATTTGATACATAAAGAATATTCCTTATCAAAAAATATCCATATTGAGTAAAGAATAGATCATATTAAGGATTCCTCAGTTAATCAAATAGCTTTCAAAGTAAAATAACATATATATAAATATTATATGGTTTAATAAATAATAATATACATGATAAAATGAATATAGATATTTAAGATAAATGTAATGTCCAATGAAAAATGATTACAATAAAGTGAATGTTTTTAGGAAAATTTAATGATTTTTTAATAGATAAAATATGATAATGAATTCATAAAAAATATAGGTTTAGTAAGAAATTCACGTATTTTAGAGAATAAAATAAACTGGAAATGAAACATTAAAATAAATTTTCATTATTTTTTTTATTTTTAAAACCATTAAAAACTTGTAGAAGAAGATAAATATTGTAAAATAGTTAAAGTGGTGAGAAATTCTATTAAAATTTTATATATTAAAAATAAAAATTCCTTTGAAATTTTTGTAAATAAATTTTATAATGAAACTTTATAAAACATTTATAAATATTAATTGAAAACCATGTAAAAAGAAAAATATATATTAAAATTTTCTCAATAAATCATTTTATTAAATTAAAATTATTTTTGTAAAACAATTTTTAAAAATAAGGACATGGAAGAAAAGTATACTCGATCAAAAAGATAAATAATATCAGATTTTATTTCAAAGATTTATTTGATTAATTCAAGTTTAAAAGAGAGGAAAAGTTGGTGGAAAACAAGGAAAATATTTAATATTTATAGGATAAGAAAATAGATTAATTTTATGAAGGATATTTTATAATATCCCTTCAATTAAAATTATAATCAATCCTAAAAAAATGACATATTAATATAAATTTATACCTTTTTGTTAGCATTTAAATTGTAACCCCTTGAAAGTGTAAACTTTAATTTTAACTTTAATCATCATGAATAAACATATATTCATGTCAAATACATAAAATAAGTAGTATATACACCAAAAAAATAAATAAATATGTGAATAATATTAAATATGACTCAATGTAGTGAAATTTGAGATGAAATCCCTTACTACAAGTTTGACTTGCCTCGTAAGTTCTTTTAACCTCATGTATAATAAATTTATATTTATTAAAATTACATAACATAAACTTATACTATCTATAATATCATATATTATCCATTTATAACATATTATTACCCATTTGTTAACAATCTATTATTTTTATCATTGTTTCTGGTGTTAACAACTTCATTTTTCATGAGAATTCTGGTTTGGTAGTTTTGTTCCATGTAATTTGATTATTCTAACATCATATAATTTTTTTAACAATGATATAAATATCATATATATTAATAATATTAATATTTATAGTTATCCATAAAAGGTAGACATAGAAAAATTCATTGCCCCTTCTTAGATATGGTAGGCTGTACGTATACATGAAAGTTGTTTTCACTTTTCAACAGATGGAGAAAAAGAAAAGTAAATAACAATTATCCTTTACAGAATTATTATTATATCATATATATCATACATATTCATTAAATATGTACTTATTACCATAAATTTAAATTAGCAATGAAAAATGGATCATATTACTCTATTGAGGTAGTAATCCACATGTACACATGAGAGCCATTATCATTTTCCAACAAATTTAAAGGTAATAAGGTAGATATGGTATTATAATTTATAAAGAATAATTATTTCATAAATTATATATATATATATATATTAATTAGTTATATATTTATAATCATATATGTAAATCGGTGATGTAAGACAAATTAAACCACTACATGGAAATGGTATGCTGTACGTACACACAAGCAATGTTTTTGGTTTTTATAGGATTGAAAAGAGATGGAAAATGGTTGTCACATAATCATAAAAACAACTCAATATATTTATTATACTAGATTTATTATTTTAGTATAGATAAAATATATTTATAGGAAGTATAAAAATTAATAAAGCTGAAATATTCAGTGAAGACAATTACCTCTTATTTGGTAGACTTCTTTTAGATCCCATATTAAGGGCCCTTGGAATGATATTTTAAGAATCCCATCACCTCAAATTTGTGGATAGATACTTTTATAAGATAATTTGGTAGGTTTTGGTTTAGTTATATATATCAATTTGGGGTAAATAAATGAGATAATGGATATCCTTTTATAAGTGAGGGGAGTGACACTCTTATAATTTTTTAAAATATTAAAATATAATAAAGTTACATTCATGGCCAAGTGGTTCAAAAATGAAATGTATTTGAAGATAAGGATGGTATAATCCTAATATAATAATATGATCAAATTTATATAGGTTTATATATGATTTTGTACCTTATTTTTTATGATTAAACCCTTTATTAACTATTTTTGAATAATTTTATAAAATATTATTTTCATAAAATATAATCAATGTCAATTTTGAGACTATTCTTTTAATTTGGATTTAAATAAATCAAAGAAATATGAAATTATAATATAAAAATTTCACACAGAACTAATATGTTATTTTTATCTATAAAATTCATGGGTGACTATAACTCATCCAAACAATATCACTTTTAGAGCTTTTAAAATCATTTTCATGATTTTCTACTACTTGCATAAGCATTGTGTTGATGTTGTATAAGAATTTAAGGTAATTATTTCATTACTAAAAATTGAAAATAAATTACCATAGCAAAATAATTCATTAATATTTCAAAAAACCGTTTATAACCAAACATAAGTTGTTTTTATCCCTATTAAAAAATATTATATATATTTAAAGCAAGAGAGTGAAATTTTGGACTTTATTATTTAATTAAATATTATATTGGTAAAAATCAAATATAAATGGATAAAGTTCAAATTTTTGAAGTTTGGATGATTATGGATGAAATATACTAACCCAATAAAATAATTTAAAGTGTTTGAATGAATTTTAAGCCTTATCACATTAGTTTTTATCCTTAATTAACCGATTTACCCTTAATCGAGGTGATAAATTTTACCAATGTTACTATTAAAAATGTATAAATATAAAATGGATATATTTACAAAATTTAAACCTTCTTATTCAAAATATATAATCCATTTTATCAAATTCAATTCCTATAAGTTACATAAATTAATTTAAAAATAAACCTGTAAAATGCGATTAAAAATGGGTTTCTAGAAAAGTGCATTTTATGCCTAAAAATTTACTTTTATCAAAATCATGTAAAATTTTGATCCATATGTAAACTAAATGGATTTTATATCACTTTTATACCAAATTAAAAATTTAATTATACTTTTATATTTCTTTATTTAATGATAAGAAATGACAGTTTTATAAAAAATGTCATTTTCACTATTCACAGAAAAATAAATATTTTTAGTTATGTGTGATAGTATATATTCACTGTGGGTTTTCTTATTTATTATACACCACTAAATAATTCAAGTAATTTGATCTATTCCCATACGAGGTCTTGGGTTTTGGGTGTTTTTTCCAATATCCAGGTAACAAAATACACAAATAGATGACTACCCCACTTCCCCACTCTCTCTTACAAATATAGTAGTATTTGTGGTGGATCAAGTTTATTGTGGTTATGTTGTGGGCCCATAGGGGGGGGGGTTAAATAGAAGGATTGAATAAGTTTTATTTCCTTCATAATCATGTATGCTAATGTGTAATAATTGGTGGATGTGGTAGTTAATTCAAAGTGATATGTGGCATGTGGCAGTGGTTTGTGGTTGTGAATGATATATTGATATGTGGTTATGTGGTTATGTATATATGAAAATATTATATTGGGATGTGAGGGTGACTAGTTCAGTGGGGATGTGGATGAAAGATAACTCTATATAATTTCCCTGATATTATGTTACCATAATTGTATGTAGACTTGGGTGAGTGAGCCTTGGTGAGGTTTGGGAAATTAGTTGACCGAGTTAGGTGATGATTTCATTCCACTATTTATTCACTAAGTAATTAGAATGATTCTTTAAAATTTTCATGAGAGGTTTTGGGGAGCATCCTATTGAGTATTCTTGTATGCTCACCCTTATATTTATACATATATTTTTTAGGTTTGTGGAACAAGGTGATGGTTTTTTTATCATCATATGAAAATTAGAAGTGGAATAAAACCCAAAAAAAGAAGGTTATATATCCAATGAATCAAATGTGGAAATATATATGAAAAATAGAGCATAAAATTATGTGCCTCAAATGAAGAAATAGTAGAAACATCTTCCATTTTGGATGGGATTTTCTTGATAATTATCACTAAAAACATCAAAAAAGACTCTCCCCTTTAAGGGATTACACCAAGCAGTGGATCCATGAACATTTCTTGAGGAATCCCAAACATAAAAGGGGTAATATTACCTTAAATATGCAATAAAATGTGTTTTAATAATAAGATATTATCAATTATGGATCAATAGTATATTTCACACTAAACAAGAGAAGATCACATCCTCTTATATATCCATCCTCGATGATATTTATTAAATGAAGATCATGGGCCATATATAACATCTCAGGTTCCATAACATGGAATTTGTGTGTTTTATCTTGTGGTTTTCATTCATTTAAAACTTCAATGAATGAAACCATCCATAAATAGACAAACTCTTTGGTTTATAACAAATGTAATCATGTAGGAGAGATGTAGCAAGACACATTCATCAAATGAATGCAAAACAGTGATGTTGAGGCTATTGAGCATGGAATACACATGGACCACTAAAACATGGTTCTTCTAATTTTAGTGCATATCTAAAAATATTCCACTTTCACTAAAATATCAAAATTTATTAAAAGAAAAACTTCACAACTCTTTTTGAATCCATATAATCTCTTATTAGACAAGATCTCATCAAAATCTATTCATTTTGTAATAAATATTTTCCTAAAACTTAATACATATCCAAGGAGATAATCGTGTGACCATGAAGGCATTATAAGTGTTAAAAAAATATAACATCCTAATTTCATAGATTTAAGAAAAGATCTTCCTCAATAAAAACATCAGTGCCACTCAAGCTACTAAGGGGTTTGGTGTGATCTCCATCTAGTATACTCATATCTCTATATGAATATGTCCAGAAAAAATGTATCCTATAAATCATATGTATACCTATATAATCCGTTTTCCATGATATCAAGTGACCACTATACATGAAACATGTCAATATAGTATAGACCTCTTATCATTTCATGATTATTTGAAAAAGATTCACTAAGTTTATGAATACAACACATATGATTCATCTATCTAATGAGTACATCACATGACAATAATTCAAGTAATTTATCACATCATATGTCACCAAAATAAGTTTGGAAATTAATTTTCTTAGTATAATCAATCTAGATCTAAATGGATTTATTATCATAAAATTGAATAAATCACATATTTTTTGTGTTCCAACCAATGAAATAATTGGTAACATACCCAACCACAACCAGATTATCTAAGTTCATATATTGACCAACATAAATAGGATATAAAATTAAGAAGTTTCTCATTCTTGGAATCTCAACAGCATTAGGTAATAAGGATTTATTATAAGCATACACCCTAAGTATATTGATGACTAAATGATATTCCATGAGATATAGTTTAATAGATCAATCCAAGTAATATGTATCTACTTATTTACCTAATAAATCCTTTATTCATATCTCAAATACAAATATTTGTAATGATAAAAAAAATATTCAATACAATCTTGTCATATCATCATATCACATAATATTCCATAATGATCATCAGTTAGGGACACCTCAAAGTTATAATTTTTGTGTTATTTTATCATTTGACCATTTATATAAAATCAATTATATAACACATAAATTAATGATAAATAGATTAATTTTTATTATAAGAAAATGATACATATTACAGAAATTACATAAATATCTCATTTATTTTATACCTGTAGACCTAACATGACCCTCATAAATTTTAAAAATTGGCATTTTCATCATAGGATCTTCCATGTTCCCCATATTGGAACCCATCTGATCTTTATATCACCCCTCTTAGTGATCTCTTTCATGATATGGTATTTTCATAGGATTTTTTTGGTATTTGGGTGAGAACAGGGATCTTTAGACTAATAAATACCTCAATGTTTTTCAAAATATAGATTAATCTATCCCTCAATACTAAAAACTACTATAAGTTCGATAATGGACTTCTTGACCCAAAAAAATCCCTTTAAAAAATATAATTCAACGATGAACTCTAGCTATGGTGTTGAGTCCTTTATGGATATTTTTTGAAGTTTTTCTAGCTGATAGATCCACTATTTAGGGAAAAAATTAATCCATATTGATATTTCATATCATATTTTTTGGATTTAGAGCTTGCATATATGTATCCTTTTATAAAAAGCTCCTCTTCTCCTCTAAAGACCAATATCATATACTTAGTCCTTACAAAGTATATAAGAATGTTATTCATAACAATATAGTGAATCTTACAAGGATCAGATTGATATCTACTAGTTATTTTAAAATCCTAAGATACATTGGGTTAAGTACACAACATGTCATACTTGATAGATCCTATGAAAGATTCATAAGGAATTACATCTATACTTTCTAAATCTTTAGAAGGATCTTGAATCTTCTTAAGATTTATACCATGAAACACCAGTAAATAACCATTTTTAGAGTTCTAAATGATAAACCACTATATAAATTTACCAATATATGTGTTTTGACTCAGTTTATGTAACCTAATAGATCTATCTCTAAAGATATTCATACCAAGTATGTAGGATGCTTCACCCATGAATTTCATTGAGAAATATTTACTATTCCAAATCTTTACATAATGAAGTGTTAGGATGTTATTTTTGATAAATAGTATGTAACCTATATAAAATATCATAAATACTACTATAATCCCACAAAACCCATTATATACACATAAATCATCTATTTTTTATGAAACTAAACAATTTAATTGCATCATAAAACTAGATATTCCAACTTTAAGAATATTTTTCCAGTCCATAAATGGACTGTTGCAACTTTAAACCTCAAGAGACTCATTTGGAACTTCAAAAACTTTGGGTTGTATCATAAAAAAAATCCTTAGATAAATTAAAATTTAATTAAAGTGTTTTTAACATCCATTTTATATATCTCATAACCATTATGAGCTACTATGTCAAGAGAAATTCAAAAAGAATTTATCACTGATATGAAGGTTCTAGGCATAAAAGAAGCAATGATAGAACATGCCCAACATGGATTTTTTTATAATTGATGATAAATATTGGATGTAACTTGAAAAATAAATTCATGAACAATGGGATTGAATCAATGATTAATTGATATGAGAATGTCAGACCCAAAATACAAGATCATCACTACATGATTTATAATTAATTTAAGTAGTAAAAAAACTATCTTTCCACAAAATATTTATTAATTTGTGAATCTAAAAACATCCCTACATCATACCATCATATATTTCTAGAATAAAATATATATACTCTCTAGTGGTGATCCACATGTGCTCCATGAACCTCTGAACATTGTCATAGAAATCTCTGGATAATTGAGTGGAATATCCCAATGCTTGCGTCATTCATCTTTGATCTCCACGAGACTTTCTTAGAAGAATGATTCTTCTTTATCTATATAAAATAATGATAGGTGGTGGAGGAGGATTTATTTCTATTATTGAAATAATTCTTGAAGAGGGGATCTCTAGGTATTAAGAGGATTATCTAAAGTTGTTGTGCATAATAAATCAAAATGGCTACACTTAGGGTCTGGAATAATATAATTGGGTTTAAATAGTGCTTGGGTTAGAAAATAATAATTGCTTATGCATACTTATTATTTATATAGTCCCCACATAACAAAATGTCTATAATAACAATAATAATAATAATAATAATAATAATAATAATAATATTTCTTAACATTTTCAAAACTAGTGAATTAATTAAATATTATTTATTGAATAATTTTTTTACATTATTCAAATAATATTTGGTATTTTATTTCTCATAGGAACTTTAAACATAGTCTTCCATTCCTCTATAATATTTATAGGGCCTTGAATAATGACCATTTATTTAATAAACAAATATCACTACATTATTTTCCAATAAATAAATAAATAAATATTATATTCACTAAATAATAAATAATTATATATTAAATATTATGATCATAAAATATTCTTTCAAATAACTAGTAATGAAATATATACGATCAATATAAGATGAATAATCATTAAACCATGTATGAGAAAAATATTTATTCAATATTTTAAATAATATATATTATTATTATTTAACTGAGGTTCTGGATAAACTCAGTTTGTGACCCTCTATGACTCTTTCTCAATAAAATTAGGATAAGTCACCCAAAGTCCAAGGTTAACATATATAAACACTCTAAATAACCCCTAGAGAAATATATTAATATCAAAACAACACACAAACTCATCTGGTCGCTTACTGTGTAATATAATCCTATTATTATGATATCTCTAATCAAGAAGTTTTCATGCTGATGTTATCATCATATGTACTTGATGTCCCTTTATTTGAATTTATAGAAATTAACCTATCCATAAAACACCATGGAAATGAATTTATTTAGGATATTTCATTCCCATCAAAGAGCCTAATATATCAACATATATTAAAGAACAAAAGGGACAAATCCTTTCTTGCATTATTTATTAATTCTATATTACTTATGATGCACACAATGTATTCTACTTCACCGTGAACATATGTCATCATGATTTTCATCAATATATAAAATTATGTGACTAATAATATTAATTTATAATAATATTAAAGTCTAAGGATCAATACACACATCCACAGATACGAACATCCATTGACACATGTAAATGTGGATTTCCTTCTCACGATTCGTGTTCTTATAATCTATTTCACTTGAAATTACCAAGGGTATACACCATGAGAAGGTGACTCAAATTCCTATTATTACCCTCATATGATAGACTATATCATTTATATCCCTCAAATTATATTATCTATCTATATAACATATATTTAAGAATACTTTTGTGACACTCCTGGGCTCTCATCATAGTGGGGAACTATTATGACATTTCAATGTGACAATTAATCTTAGAACATTATCACATAATATGTCATGTATAATAAAAATCACAATGTGTTAAGAATCTTATAAATATTTAAAAAATTAATACAATTAATTTTAAAGTACACAAAAGTTGGTTTTAGGCCACCAACTCCAATAGACTTTCACTTTTACTAGAGCCAACTGCTAATGACATTCAGTCCACTAGTTCTCACTTGATACTCATGATTCTACTAATATAAAGCTTTAATCAAGGGTTCTACAAAATTTTCTTCCATGGAAACTCTACTCACTTTATCTTCACCCCTAAGAGAAAAATCCCATAAGAGGTGATGCTTTTGGAGTATGTGTTTTCTCCATTGGTGTGACATAGGATTATTTATAAGATCTACCACCATAATATTATCACAATATAATGTTATAGGGTATTTACTACTAAGTACCACATCAATATCTTAGACAGTGATAAATATCCAAAAAAGTTGTTTTGTTTCATCAAAATCCCATATATACCCAGAATTTATTGTATAATCAGTGATGACCTGCTGCTTTGAACTCTTATATCTCACAACTCATCCATTAAGACCAATGAAATATACCAACTATGACTTTAGAATATTTTTATCTATTTGAAACTAACATTAGTATAACCCTTTATGACTAGTTATTCATATCCTCTATACACTTGGAACTTATCCTTAGTTATCATATACTTAAGGATAACATTAACAATAAAACAATATTATTCATCTAGATATTATTGATATCCATCTACCATGCTCAATATATAGGAAACATCATCCGTAGTACATAACACGACATACACGATTGATCATATCACAAAATAATATGGGATATTACTCATTATCTCTTTCTCCTCTTGTGTCTAAAGACACATTTTCCTAGAAATATTTATTCCATGTGACACTGGAAACAATCCACTCTTGGATTGTTCTATACTAAATCTCTTAAGTGTATGGTTAATGTATATATGTTGACTTAGTCCAAGTAGCCTCTTATATATATGATGAATGATCTTGATCCCTATAATTTAGGATACTTCACCCAATTAATTTATATAGAAGCACTTTTTTAACCATTCCTTAATTAATAGTAAGACTGAAACATAATTTCCAATAAGTAATATATCATTGGAATATAATAATAAGATAAAAAATACAATCCCACTAGACGACTTGTAAATATTTGGATCAAATTAACTATTAATAAAACCAAATTACTTTATATATTTATCAAACCAAATGTTCCATGATCTAGATTCTTTCTTCAATCCATAAACAGATTTTTAAAAATTAAAAACACTTTTGGAGTTATTTGGAGCCACAAACCCTTCTATCTGTATCATATGAAAATATTCCTGAAGATTCCTATTAAGGAAATCTATTTTGATATCCATTTACCAAATTTAATAGTTATGGTGTTATAAAATGTTTAATTTTTATGGATTTAAACATAGAAAATGGTGAAAAGGTTTCATCATATTCAATGCCTTGATGATATTTAAACCCTTTATATACTAAACTTACTTTATAGGTACTTACTTACCTTCTATAAAACATTTTATCTTTAATAAAAAATTTTCACCCCATAGGATTTACATCAATATTTGGATCAACTATAACCCAAAATTAGTTATGATACATGGAATCCATATCAAATTTCATGTATTCTTACCATCTTGAAACTTCTGAGCTCTCTACTACCTCTTTGTAGGAAAGAGGTTCATTATTGTCAACCAATAATGAGTTATAATATTTTTTGACTAGAAAACTATATCTTTCTAATTCTCTTACCTATCTAGTGCTTTTATGTAGTAGCAATGTTTCAGGAACAACTTCTTCCATGGGGACTTGCTGAATTATTTATTATACCAACTCTTGTGTTTCTTAAGCATCAACTTTATCAAAGTCAATCTTACTCCAACTATCCTTATTAAGGATGCATTCTCTCTCAATAAATAAATATTTTATTTTGATAATAACTTTATTTTACAAGGGGTTATATTGATAATATACCTTGGTTTCTTTAGGATATCCTATAAATACACACTTAGTGGCTTGGGATGCTAGTTTGTTTCCAAAGGTGGCCTTCAAAAACACCTCACATCCCCATACACATGTATGTTATTGAACAAGTTTCTTTCCACTTTATAACTCAAAGTAAATTCCATTTTCATCTTTATTTGGAACCTAATTCAGTGTGTATTCCGTATTTTGTAATTCATATCCCCAAAAAGGATATAGCAAGATCCTCATGACTCATCATCGACATTACCATGTCTTGAAAGGTACACTTAATAATTTCAATAAAACAATTCCACTATGGTGTATATGGTTGAGTGAGTTAATATAGAATCCAAAAACCCCATATAAATTCGATAAACTCTTGGTTAAGATATTCCACACCTCGATCAGATCAAATATTATTTATATTCTTACCAAATCAATTATCTAATTCATTCTTGAATTATTTTAATTTCTCAAAGGCCTTGTAATTTTACCTCATCAAGTATAAATAACTATATACACTCATTATATAAGTAAAAGTTATGAAGTAATAATATCCACCTCTAGCTTGTACTAAAAAATGTCCACACACATTAGTATGTACCAATCCTATAAGTTATGTCTTCCTTTCACCATATCCACCAAATGGTGGTTTGGTAATTTTGTCTTACAAACAAGAATGAAATATTCCAAGTGGTCTTAGCTCAAAGGATTCTAAATAACCATCATAATAGATATTTTTGGGATGCTTCTCATTTACATGAACAAGATGGTGATTCCACAACTGGGTGTTATATGATTTATACGAACATGATTTGTTATATATTTTCAAACTGGTTTTTCAAAATTCAATACATAAGGATTGTTATTAAGTTTTTATATACCATATAAATGATTTATTTTTATAATAAGAATTATTTATTTAAAAATTTTAAAATAAATCCATCCATGTCAAGGAAATAAGTAGATATTATGTTCTTAGTAACACTTGGAACAAAGTAACAGTTCCTTAAAACTAATATCTTTCTGGTTGGAAATAGGAGGTGATAATATCCTATAGACAAGATAATGAGTCCCACTCCATTGTATGCTCGAAGATTTACCTATCATATGAAAATATTTTAAAATCTACTTGGTTCCTATATTTGGATATAGATTGAGCACAAAAAGATATATATGATACCCAATGGGTATACATAGAAATATTACACTCGATAATGAATGAACCTTTAGCTTCTCCTTGCTTCTAGGTATAATTCCTCTTCAAGTGGCCTTGCTTGCCACATGAAAAGCATATTGCTTCCTTTTCCTTCACCTGACTCTGGATAGTCTTATTCTTGGAAGGATGGTGTTTTGGATATTTAGAATTAGAGTGAGTCTTTATCCCCTTTACCTTGTTATTCCTTTACTTATTCACCATAAGGACTTCTTGTTTTTCACACCCCATGTTCCTATCAACTTAGTGAATGACAGTAAGAAGTTTTAATAGAGTTTTATTATTATTTCCTACGTTTAAATTTATAATGAAACTGGATAAAATTTTTGGCAGTTAAGAAAAGATGTGATTTATACATAGATTTTAAATAATATAATTCCCAAGATGTCTAAGTGATCTAAATATCCAATCATCTTAACTACATGGGTCCTAGTTGGTGCTGACTCTCCAAGATTCCACATGAACAATGCATTAGAGATCTCATACATATCTTGTCTCACTTTATCATTATAGATATCATGAAGGCGATCCATCATGATATATGAATCCATATCCTCATGTGGGTTTAGAAGCTTGTTGGAAATGGATGATAACATGAAACATTTTTACATATGTGACATTGTCCAAATGTTTCTCATTGAGAGACAATTATTCCTCACTATCCACTTGACCTAGTGCTTCATGAATAATATTTTTCACCATATATAATTTCCTTTCATGGTGTATACTATTTTGTAGGTGCCTTTTCCATTCTTTTAAATTAGCACCGATGAGAAGGTTATCCTTATCAAGTATGGACAATAGTGATATGGTTGAATTCATGTGTATTTCCTTTTTACAATTAATAACATTATAGTTCTTTATTAAATTTATAAAATTAGATAATAAAAATTAAATTTATTAATCTCCCAGTTTTTTTATCAAAATCTAATAACCCTCAACATTAAATTTAAAACATTCCATTGATTATATATTATAGGTTAAAGGACCAATATTACCCTTCTCATAACCCAAAATTTGTCCTGATAAGTTATTTGAATGGATTTAGGTAGGAATAATATTTACAACTACATTAACTCACAATTCTTTGATTTATTGAGTCGAATTCCCAAACCTAAAATCCTAAAATTAGATTTCCTTAACCCTTTCAACTCAGTTACACCAATTCCTACTTTGGAAGTCAAACATTGATGTTAACTAAGTTAAGTCAACCCAAAAATAAAGTTATAATTCCTTAATAATTGAAAACACCTCAACTTTGTCTAGTCAAGCACTTTGAACTATTGTACAAGTTTAAATTAAATATTAGAAGGCTATAGCAACTTAATATATATTATTGATGGATTTTAATCTTTATACATAATCTCCCATTTTATACTCATTACATTATTATTAATATTAAGTTTATTTACTTAATTTATTAACTACATCTTCAAAATAATTTACGAAGAATCCAATTTATTTTAGTTCTATATTGAATTCTTGTTAAAATCATTAATTCATATGATCATGAAAAAAACATCCATAATGAAATCAACCATGAAAGTTTATAGAAATAAAATAATAAGAGTGGTTTTATTAGTATATTTTCTTAATAGTTAGTTTATCTAGAGGATGATAAAGTAATCATCAACCTATTGGAAAATACTTTTAACCATGACTTGGTTCATGTTGCAACTTTACACCTATTCTATATTGTATCTCTTGGATTGGTTTATCCATGACCCCAAACATGAATCATCTCAACTCACCTAGGATATCCATATATTACCTAAGCTTTTACTCATACTCTTATGAGGGGAACTAGAGGATTTATTTATGGGTTTACATAAAAGGAAACCATGGGAATGAAGACCCTTACATAACCAGTGGAGGGATGACACATAAGAAGTTAATTTAATTTAGTAATAAATTAAAATAAAACCAATCACATACAAAGGATTGGTCTATAGTCATTATTACACAAATATATGCAACCAATTATATATTTAATATAATATTATTCAATCCAACTTATTCTTATTTAAGATAAATCACATTAAAATAAATTAATTATCTTATTTAATTAATAAATTACTTTATCTTAATTATCATCCAATTTTTTTTGATATTCTCATCCATCATAGTTTTAAATAAATTAAATAAATTTATTAAAATTGACTATATATAAACATATACCTTAGAGGTAACATTGTGAGTACCCATCTAAACTACCCAGTGTGTATTCTATTCATATACTTTCTTTTACTCACGTGGCATGTATAATACATGTCATATCACCTAATTTCATGGAATGTGTGTGTTAATTGAATGAAATATAGAACACATGTTATTTATGTATCATATTATCTTTTAATTCACATAGATTAATCGTTTTATTACGAATTATATGTGATATATTATTCTGAATATTGTAAAAAAAATAATCATGTATTTAAAATATATATTACCCATCACATAAAATTCACATGTCAACTCAATGTCACAAAAAATACATGATTATAAGGTTTAATATGTATAATAAATTAATTTTAAATTCTATGTAATAAGGTAATATAGATGGTGTGTAAATTCTAGCAACATGTCATGTTTATTTCTTCATTATCTATATGAGATGAATGCCTAAGGATTGGGAATGTGGTATTTCCATGGAAATTAATGGAGTACATAACATTTAAGTGGGATACACATCATGTGGTCTCTGAGTTACATGGTCACTAGTCATGTAGGTCATAGAAAAAAATACATGACCCGTTTTTGACTAATGGACTAAAAATCATGTATACAAGTTATACACCATGTATTCTGACTAACCATATGTCAGGATGTCCCAGTAAACATGCGTTGTATTAAATACAAACCACATGAAATTAAATGTAGAAAATTTGAATTAATTTTTGATTTATCCTGGTCTATTAGATACAGGTACACATTGTATACCAATAGGCTACATGCCATGTACTCTTGTGCTATCCGACTAGAATCATTGACACCTTTAGATGAGTTCATCAAATTTTCTTCGATCAAAATTAGTCAATTTATTAATTATATTTGAAAGAATGAATAGGAATAAGAGAATATATTGAAATTTAGATTAAATAATGTTAAACCAGAATTGAAAACTAATGATAAATGTGTATATCACTAAACAAACTTTAAATAATTATAAATAATTATGTGATTCCCCTGATATCACTTGAAAGTTCCGAGTTCAACAGAATCCCTGGTGGGACTTTCCCAACATGGTTTTTTATCATGATCGATGATTAATTCGAGATATACATAGAGAAATAATTCTATGATCAATATAATTGAATCAGAGATTAATTTACATGAGAATGAAAGAACCAAAACATATTTTTATCACATAATTATTTATAATTAATTTATGTAGTTAAAGAAATACCTTTTGATGAATTATTTATTAATTTATGAATATAATAATGTATCTACATTATACCATCATGGAATAATAGCAATAAAGTTTATATTACCTCTAGATGTGATCCAAACATGCTCCATGAACCTCTTAACATTACCGTAGGAATCTACGGCTGCTAGCATGACATATCCTAATGCTTGTGTCATTTGTCTTTGATCGTCATGAGAATCACTTTGGAGAAGAATTCTCCTTGATCTCTCTAGAATCCAGATATTCTTTAAAGAGGATCTATGTCCATTCTTAAGAGTGTTTTAATATAGGGTATCTCTTGGGGTTGAGAGGTTTTTTTGGATTCACTGTGCATAACAAATCAAAATGGACACACGTAGGGTTAGAAATAATATAATTTGGTTTAAATAGGACTAGGTTTAGAAAATAATAATTTCTTATGTGAAATTATTATTTACTTAATCCACATGGAACCCCATTAATTTAATAATAATAATAATAATATTTCTTAACATGTGAAAAATAAGAAGGGTGGCTAGTGGGATAGTTTCAGTGGGGAACTTTATAGTGTCATCAGGCATCCAAGATGTGACCCTCGATAATGATTTGTTTTATGATGTTGATTATGTGATGGACATGAATGGTTTTTATGAAAATTCTGCTTATTTGTACTCAACCACATGGAATAGGCCCCAAAAGATTATTCAAAGCTGGCGACTCATCTTTGCAGAGCTTGACAGATTTGAATGTTTGAGAGGGTATGGCATCAACCATCAGATCGGTCCTGTGATTTGACACATGACACTTGCTTTCTGGAAATCCCTATAATGGTGGAGAGCATCATCATGATCACATGATAGGGAGGGGCAATTTCATGTTGTCAGTCTGATGCTTCTCTCTTAGACCTTCAGGTCATGGTTTGTCTTATGTCCATGAAGTCTTTTGGTTTTCCCCTTCTTCCCTTAAAAGGGGTTTTTATTATAATAAATTTGTTTTAAGGTCTTCGGGCCATTGGATGAAACACACTACAGGTGAAAAGGTTTCTTTATAGTCAATACCATGGATTTTTAATAACCTTTAATAACAAGGCATGATTTAAAGGTATAAACTCTACAATCCATGTAAGTTTTCATATAGAAAACCCACTTACACCCTATGAGGTTTACTTCTGTAGGTGCATCCACAAAGTTCCAAACTTGGATAGTCTATATAGAGACTATCTAAGATTCTGTGGCTTTTAAGAATTTCTTGGAATAAAAAATCCAAATGGCTTAAAGGTAGGAAGTGGCTTCATTAATCATGAACATAACTTCATCATAAATATCCATGAGAAATCAAAATATCTATAGATTATAATAAACTTACTAAAACTTTAAGGTTATTGTGAACTTTGAGTCATTTATTCTTCAACAACTCTTTATAGAAAGTAATCAGCATCCATCTTAGGGATATTTTCTATTTTTTTGTATTGACCTTCTATAAGTCCAAATTTCTTCCCACAAATTCCTAAACTTATATATTATTTCTTAAGAAATATGTAAGTTTAATTCATAGATACTTTTTATTTATTAGGGTTATAGAAATAATATTCCTTAGTTTCCTTGGGATAACCAATAAATAATAATTTTTCTAAATTAGGTTCAAGTTTATCAAAAGTAAATCATCATAAAAGTGCTTCACAACCCCAAATCTTCATAAAATAAAAATTGGGATGTTTCCCATACCATATCTCATATGGTGTATTTATGAATACATTATAAAGAAATGCGGTTTAGTAAGAATGTAGCAGTCTGAAAAGTATAACCCCAAAATGAATTAAGAAATTCACATAGACAAATCATCTAATGACCCATTTCTGAAGGGCATGATTCATGATTTTAAACACATCATTCCATTGTGGGGGTACCAATAGGTGTGATTTGTGAAACAATTACACAACCTCTTAGATAATTTATAAATTCTTATCTTAAGTATTCTCCACATAGATCTAATTACAGAATCATAATACTCTTTTTCTATTGATTATATAATTAATTCTAAAAATATTTTAAATTATTAATATATTTTTACTTTTGTTTCATTAGAAACACATAACCATATCAACTTAAGTCAACATTAAAATTAATTATGTACGTAAAAACACCACCCTCTTGTGTGCTCAATGGTCCATATACATTTCTATGTAAGAGTTCCAATAGTCAAATCTCCCTCACATATTTCCCCCCAAAAGTTTATTTATTCATATTTCCCAATAAATAGTATTCATAATTATCAAAAAATTCATAATTAAATGAGTCTAAAAATCCATATCTATGAGGTATTTGAATGCGTTTTTCATTTATATTCCTGAGGCGATAATTCGAAAGGTATGTGAGGTTAGAATCAACCATAACCATATTATTATTAATGATATAGATATGATTATACATTTATAGAATGTATAAACAATACATTATATTCCCAATTCCATAAAAAATTTAAATACTATATATATAACCACTCTTGTTCTTAATAATGGATGAAAATACTTTTTTATCAAAATAAGATACACAAATAAAATTTCTATTTAGGGCGGGAACATAATTATAGTATACCAATTATAGACTTAATCCCCTTGGTAAATCTAGATCATAATTTTTTACTTCTAATGTAACAACTTATTATCCATTACTGACATAAATATTTACTTCACCCTTTATCAATTCCAACCAATATCTGAGTCTACATTTATCAACACAAATGCGAGACACACACTCAATATCTAATTTCCATTTTTCTGATTTATAGAAATTTATTTCTACAACATTCACATATAGGGGATCTAAATGATTATACTTGAGAACACTTATCAACCCTAGATAATAATTTTTAACTATTTTATAGGTCATACATATTAATGATCTCAATATGATTTCTATAATGAATGAAATAACCTAGAATAAGGATATATATATGGTTGATTATCATGTTTTATATTTTTTTATTAAATAATTTTAATGATAGTAATCCCCATAAAAATTATGACCACATACATTATATCCATTTAGTGATCAAGATCTATATTTCACTAAGAAATGAGTTTTCTATGACATTTTTATCATCACATAGTTATTTAGGTAGGGAATTATCCCAATCAAAATAGATATGACTCTTTTATTATTGAGTATAGAAAAATTCAACCATATCCATCATACGAATAACCTAAACTATATTTCCTTGGAAACCTAAAACTATTAGGATCTCCAGGCTAGTTTAACCCAAAGAAAACACCAAAAAAGGATTATAAAGGCCAATCTAGAGGCAACCAACTATGGCCTGATATACCCAAGGATGTTCCAGTGTCACCCTTTACTTTATTTCCCTACACAATATAATACATAGGCACATAGCTATGGAATGAACTACCTAATTAGATGATCAAGGCCTTTATAAGTGTCTCTTTGGATCTCACAGTTAGTATTTGATGGGTTTTTCTTTTAAAGTCTCACCGATTTAATATTCATCATGTGAATTTTTTAAATTTATATATAAGGCCCTAGACTTAAACATTACTTAATCTTGAGATAAGTCAATAATTTGAATTTAATTCACATCGAGGAAATTTTCAGGTTTAGAGATTTAGAGAATTAGGTTATAACTTATACATAAAAAGTTGAATATTACAAGTAGACGCTTCTACTCACTATCCATTTTTTTTCATAAAAAAAAACTCTATAAAAAGAAACATATTTTGTTTCATGTTTTAAACAACATTAATTTTCCTTTATCCCATCCTTGACTTGATTCTTATTTATGACCTATAATTTTTTTTTCAAAACTTCCGATGAGCATAAAAAGCCCAGTAAGGGATACACAAATAAAGAAAAAATGTTAGTCTTGGGATAACATGAAGACCAAGAATACTTTGTCATAAATTAATACTTTTCACCTTTAAGAAGTAGTAAATATACTTCACTGAATATAATCTCATTTATTAGCCTTTTTGTAACAAAAATATTACCATAAATCCCATAGAAAGCAACATATAACATATAAAGGTAACTTGGAACATAAACATACTTAAATAGAATAACCATATGGTTGGCTTCCACACATATCAATAAATGGAATTCCCATATGTCCGACTTCCCTACCCAATGCATTATAGGTTATAACGTAACCCAACATCCATAGTTTATCACAGAACCACCCATCATTTGGTTTATCATGTAACCACCCTTTAAATTTCTAAGTACCATTATGTAATCATAATACATAAAATATTACAAATTTAAACATTTCACTAATAAAATTTTATTTTCAATCATAAGAAATCATTTCAAGATATTGAAATAATCAATACATTTCAAAAACAATTTTCATTACCAAAACAACCAAAAAGGGAATAAGGTATTTCTTTTCCTTTAAAAAAAATAGTAAGGCTTATAGAGGAATCCAAATATCAAATAACAGTTATGGTGGAAGAAAGGTCATTGTGACCACATATGTTAAAAACATTCCTTTTGTAATTTAGTAAAATGATTTGTAGAAAAAAATATCCCATTGGAATAAAATTAAAATTCAATTGGTTTTATTATATACCATATAAAATAAGGGGGTATATATTATCAAAATATGCCTCAATGAAAGTAGATTGAGATGAAGTCCCTTACCTTGAGTCCGACTCATCACGTATGTTCCTTGTTGTTATTGAATAATAAACTTAATTTAACTTCTAGTTGATTAAAAACCTTTTCAAGTTTATTATTCCTTTTATATCACTTATTAACATGTTATAAAATTTACATAACTATTTAAGTTAATATGTGTCGTTTTTTCGATATTCAATAATTGAGTAGAAAATGAACTTGTGTGATATAAATTGTCCATGTGGTAAAAAATTCCATAATCTATTGAATATTAATCACGATTTAAATATCATATATATTTAATATATATGTACTTATAATATCCATAATATTTGGATATAATAAATGAAATGCACAATTCATAGAGACGGTAGGTCATACATACACATGAACATTACTTTCATTTATTTGGCATATGAAAAGAATAATAATAAAATGATATAAATGTGTATTATAATACCATTATTATATTTAAGTCATGTATGTATCATAGGTTTAATGAAACCATCCTTTATACATTCCGTGTATAGTATGAACGAGTCAAATCACTTTGAGGGGGGCGGTAGTCCACACTTCCTCAAATGAAATTATCGTATTTAAACATCATGGAAAGAATAAATGTATGTTGTAAATAAAACTTAAAAAAATATTTGAGACAATATAAATATAATATATATCATACATAAACACAGTTCCATCATAATGACCCCCATTATAGGTGGTATGGGAAAAATTGAACAATCATCATTTTGTGAGGCAGTAGTTCATCGTACACAGAAACAATATGTTCGTATCCATTAGATGGAGGTGTGTGTATGTGTAGCTAGAATAATTATCATAAAAATATCCTAGTATATTTAGGATACTAGTATTGTTATGTAATAAAATAATAATAATATCATAGGGAGTGGAGAAGGAAAGTAAAGGAAAAAGACTTTAGAGAAGACTCTACCTCGAAAACGAGCAACTCCTTTTGATTTGAGCCAAAAGGATTTCTTGAATTGCCTTCTGCACAAGTTAAAGATTATATGAGGAAGGAAGGGATTCTATGATGAGTATTGGATATTTATTTTACAAACTAAATGTATTTGTATTTGTGATATAAAGAGAATAATAAGTTCCCTTTTATAGAAGAGGTGTGGGTACTTTAAGAAAGTCTTGAAATATTAATTTATTATAAATTCAATTTCGATTACAAATGGTCCAAAACTCATTTAATCCTTAGATAAGATGATTTTGGTACTAATAAAGACCATAAAATTATTTTTTGAAAAGTTTTTAATATTTTTTTTATCCTCATATTTTTGGTTTAACCCTTATTTTACCCTTTTTAATCTTGTAGTGATATCATGTTATTTACACATTATGGGTTAATGTAATTACCATATCATGGAAAAAGACTCAGAAAAATTAATTTATGACATATTTGGAATTATATTAACCATTTGGACTAATATTATATTTTTTAGGAATTTAATATCATTTAATAAACTATTTTATATTTTAAGTTATGAATTATGTCAATTTATACACTATTCATACATGACTTTTTAAAAATTCATAACAACATGATTAATTAGATTTTTTTTCATAAATAATAAAATTTCATATTCACCTGTAAAATTGTTGGATGACATAAATTATCTCAAATTACATTTATTTTAATATTTATAATATCATTAATTTGAATCCTTTATTAATGAAGCAATCATCGCATCATCGTTGGGTTATAAATAAATTTATTTATCTTATATCTAAAAATTATAAATAAAATACCATGATAAATGAAATATTTATATATTTTTAATGACTATTTATAGTCAAATATATCAGTTATATAACCTTATATTAAATTTTTTTAGTAAAAGATACATTTTTATGTTATATTTATCTTTACTTTAAATTTATTCTGATAAAATGTCATTATCACACCTAAGTGGCTCTATGGGGTCCCCAAATCGACCCAAGGAGGCCTATGGTCGGACATATCTTATAAAATTAGATTAGTACACATGTTAGGGTAGTTTAATATTATTATAATATTATTTTTTTGCCTTATTTACCATATTTACCCTTTAACCATGGTAACCAAAATAATTACTGAAGTTACTATTCATAATGTCCAAAAATAAATGGTAACCATTTAAAAAATTTGGATCTTACGATTAAAAATATGGAATCTAGTTTTTCCAAATTCAAAACAATTTTTTTTTTGAAATTAATTTAAAATTAAATCCCATTGTCGAAACCAAAAAGCAGGTTTTTAAGAAGTAAAATCTATCAAAAGATTGACATGTGTTTATATCTAATTTAAAATTTAAATAACTTTAATGACTATAATTGGATTAAATGATAAAAATATATTCCATATATACATTAAAACCATTAAATAATATTATTTAACCATATAAATTATCTCAATGTAAAAACTTGTTTTCAATTAAAATTTAGCGTATTTTTACTATTCATCAAAACATTATAGTTATCCGAAAAATAAAAAAAAATTTATCCAAAGTAAATTTTGATGTCTCTATTCTAAATAAGAAGTTTTTTTTTGAAATATAACATATGAAAGTGAAAAAAACTGAATTCAAAAAGTGTTCTCCGTCAAAAGGTGGTAAAACTGCATTTTTAGAAAAATACAACTTTTATCCGAAAAATTAAATTTGTTCTCATATCATATCAATAAAATATATAAGATAAATTTAAAACATTTCATTGAATATATAACTTATAATTTTCATAAAATAAAAATACATAAAGAGTGATGTGATTTTATGAACATAATTATTTTCCTTTTTAATAGGTTTTCATAAAAACACATCCTTTATCTTCAATTGGTATTTTTTTCCATTTCTAATAATTTTTTAACAAATGATTCATTATTTAAACATGTGTAAACCATATTTCAAAATTCATTTGATACAATTAAATCTCGTCATTCCAACGGCTAGGCGTTAACTACCATTTTAAAAAATAATAATAATATTGTATTATATTTCGGTATAACTCAATGCAACATAATATTTCAGAGAAACCCATTGTTATGTGTCGAGTACGCTATTGAAAAAATAACCCCCTATAACATAAGATCAATATATTAGTCATAAATATTAATATAAAAGACAAAGAATTATTCTATAAATACCTAGGTCATTACATTGTTCCCCCCTTTTGGAAATTGCATCCTCGAAATTTTAAAATCGGGCTCAGAAACTTCATTGAAAACACCATATCAGAAAAAGAGTCAATAAAACTATAACTTTAAAAGAGAGAAATAGAAGTACAAAGGTCACCCAAGATAAAAAATACATGGATTACATGTATAAAAACATGGATATGGAAGAAAAACTAACCATCAAGTTCTGATGGAGAGTTATAGAAAACATGATCTGGAGAAAGTTAACTACCAGAAAACCATAAGCTTGTGATGGGTTAAATGGTCATTTATTTCATAGTAGAAAAAGTAAATAGATTTTTTTAAGATAATTTTCATAAAGTTAAGGAGTTATTTTACTACTTAGAATAATAACATAAGGAAATATACTTACATGACAAGTAGAGTTTCATCCTTTAATAAATTTCGACGAAACCCTCATCTTTTCTCTAGTGAATCACATAATCCCCAAAAGATGAACTATATATTTACCCTATATTTAGACATTAACCCAAACCAAAATGGTTAATAAAAGATCTAATAATCCACAAAAAAGAATAATCCTTGATAAAAATAAATACTATGCTTAATCTCCAAAATTCAACAAACAATATGCAAAGTTTAACAAAGACCATTCAATAAACAACTATCCTTAAAATTCTTAAAAATAATCCAAATAAACATATGTCCACAATAAAAAAATCAATTATTCCAAAATAAAATTCAACCATTACTCATCAAATGATATCCAATATTATTTTATTTATCTTTGGCATAAATTGTTCCCAAAAGAGAAAACATATTCCAAAATAACCTTTATCAGTTAATCACTAATTTTTTTTTCCTATACTAAGGATATACATTTGATAAAACATAAATTCCAAAAATCAACTTATTCTTGATCCATAAAATCATTTAACTAAAAAGAATAAGTCATACTAACTAGGGAATTCACGTAGGCCAGTGGTAGGTGATGTGCCCTTGTCACCCTTCAGTTGTGGGTTCAATTCCCACAGACTTTCTGAACGTGACAAGTTTTCACCCATCCTGCAGGTTGTACTTTTTATAAAACCATATCATTCTCACAACATTCTCAAAAATAAGATAATTCCTCAAAAATAACCATAACATATTTTAACCTGAAAGGTTATCTCAGACCTCACATTTTGCATCCCAAAAAGTAATAACCATTATTGCTTCAAATTCAATGACCATATAAACCCTAACAGTTCTTTATAACAATATCCATACAAGAAAAGATAATTCTTCCTCAATTAACATATTTATATAACAACTTAATGGTTAAAAATACTAGAAGTCTTCCAAAGTAATTCCATCATAAATGCATTTAAATATATCGTCATTATTAGATCCAACATAACCCTTCAATTCCTAAAATGTAGACATATTAACCATGAAACATTCTTCATGACACTTTATCTATGTTTTCCAACTTATTCTTCTATAATTCCTTCCTAAAAAAAAATCATGAATATTTTCCTAAGATTCAATAATGTCAAAACATGATCTAAGATATAATCCACGCCTTTCATAGGTCATTTTCAGTTTCCACATCTTCAATTGGAATGGCGTTAGGTATTTGTAAACATATATTTGTATGGTCCTACTAATCCCATCCCCAAACCTTATTTGTAGGACATTTATTTTCATAATGACCATGCACACCACAATTAAAGCATTTAATTTATACCACAAAAGAACATATTTCCCTTTTCTAGAGTCAAATGAACTCTTCATTTTTCCATAGCAGGTTATTGATTTATGACCTTCATTACCACATCTAAAACATCTTTCTGTCCCATTGAAACATTTTCATAGGTGTTTCTTTCCACATACTTAACACATTGTTTTTTGAATATACTTACCTTTATGATTATTACCAAAACTTACATAGGGATTTTTTCTCACATATATGATGCATTAGAAAAATCACCAAGGTTCAAGTGGTCAATGATGACACTAGATAGATGGCTAAGAATAACCACAGAAGTCCACATTGCAGATCCCACTCCATTTGGTTTCTTATTCAGAAAACCACCACAATTTCCTTCACATCTATTGTTACTTTGGTACCTACTAGATTCATCCATTTACTAAAACCAAAAACGTCAGTGTGAGTATATAAGTAAAATCATAATATACTATCTTATGAAGAGGGTAAACACTAAGATATACTTATTCATGTTATCTGAAACTCATTCAATTTATATAAAATAACTATGACTCTTTCTAATATGCTAACCATTATGGTTATGTCACTTATTCTTAAATAACACAATAAACTCTAAAGGTATCTAAACCAAACTTTGATTCCAACTATAAGGCCTCATCCTCAAACATTACTTAGTTTTGAGATAAGTCAATAATTTTAATTTAATTCACATCGAGGATATTTTCAGGTTTAGAGATTTAGATATAATATTACATGTAAAGACCTTGAAATTCTGTGGATTTGTTTCCTAAATACATGGGAATTTTACGAGTCTGCAGTTTCTTACGGCGCTTGATTCTGAGGCCCATGTACCTGGAATCAATTTCTGAAGTTTTGTTCGGGTATGTTCAGTAAACGTACATGTGGGTTTTTATATCTTTTGAACCAGTGCTCAGAATTGAAATCTTAGGACACCGATGAACTCGCAGCGCTGTTACTCACTTAAGGAGACCTTTACCGCAGTTGTGTTTTATCAGGAGCGGAAGTTAATTATTGAGATTCTTAATAAATTAAATAAAATTATGTGTGACATAATTTTATTTTATGTGGTGGTTATTTTCTCCAAAGGGAGGCTGGAGGTGCCCCCCCCCACATAACCTCCCATGTGAGGATAATGTGTGGTGGGGCCCATTTGAACACCAAACCCCTCAACTCCCCTTGAATTTATTAAACCCACTACTCTCTCTTAATTCAATGTTGAAACTATCCACCTCCCTTCTTTTAAATTTTAAACCTTCCATCTTCTCTCATTAAAGTGACAAAACCTAAGATTAATTAATGACACACTTAATTAATCTTTTTGAACTATTTTGAATTTATTTTCCCAACATTAAAATAAGAGATTACATTCTTTTAATTGGGTTGGAATAAACTTGGTTGGGAGAACTAAGGAGAGGAGGAGAACTCTTGGATGAATAATACCCTCTCGACGAAGAACGAATTTCTCCAACGAAGAACGACGTCCTCTCCGATGAAGAACGAGGAAGACGCTAGAGCCCGGAATCGGCGGCGTGTGACGACCGCAATGTACGACGACATCTTCGAATTCTCTTCTCGCTTCACCGTCAAGAAAACATTGAAATCAAGGTAGTGGGTTGTTTTGAGTTGTTTATATTTCTGAACTTCGTCGTTCTAATTAGGGAATGTGAATTGCCAACCGTTAACGTTATAACGAGGAGGGTTCGGGCCACACGAACATGGCCCGAACCTCCCCCATATTTGTTGATAATAATAAAAATGGAGGAAGAGACAATAGGGCGCAGTGCCGTCGCACTGCGCCAGAGAGGAACCGCGACGGATGAAAAGGCGCGGCGCCGTCGCGCCGCGCTATGGAACCGAAGGTCATGGCCAGGCCGGGCCGCAGCGGTCATGGACCGGAGCCATCACGCTGGCCACGTGGAGGAAACCCATGGCCCAAATCCGTGGTCTGATTGGCTGGAAGAGCCGGCCGGCTACTGCCGGCCGGGCTGGAGGACCGTGGCACATGCAGGTGCCGCGCGGAGGAGACACGACCCGCAACCGCAGGCCGCTCGGCGGACGAACCGGCCGGCCGCCTACTGGCTGGGTTGAAGAACCGCGGTGCCGCGTGGGAAGAACTGCGGCCCACATAGCAGGTCGCACGCACCAGACAGAACCAACCAGCTAAGGCTAGCAGAGCAGGGGAGAGGCGGCGCCGGTTGTCGCTGCCGGGCGAATCGGACCGGTCCGCTCCGCGGGCTGGGTCCGTAGGTGGGCCGTGATCCATCGGGCCTGGCCAACCTCCCAGCCGGTTCTGAGCCTCCAAACCAGGCCGGGCCGACCCCCCCACCGGGTCGGACCCGCCAAGCCTGGTCAGACTGACCCACCAGCCCATTGGGCTTGACGGACTGGGCCCGACTTCGCTTAATTGCAAATATCTTCAAGACCGCCCGTCCGAACGATGCACCGTTTTCAGCACTAGGACCCTCACGACGAGGAATTCATTTTGAGATACGCTAATTGAGTTTTGAAAAACTTTGGAAAACAGATGGGTTTTGAACGAGCGTAAATCCAACCGGGCCCCTGGAACAGAAATGACAATATCTCTCAGATCGGGCATCCGATTGACGCGACGTCTGTCGCGTTGGGTTCCTTATGATGATACAGAACTACATGATACATCAAATCAAGACTTCGTGATAGTTTATGTATCGAAACTTGGCTCGAGGAGTGGACCCTCCCAGATTCGAGCGTGATGTGTGCAGAAATGATAGAGCTGGCTGCGACGACTACTGTACCAGAATCATACGTGGGTTCGACAGCGATGAATACTGTACCAGAATCCTACATGGGTTCGACAGCCATGACTACTGTACTGGAATCCTACGCGGGTTCGACAATTCTGACTTCTGTTCCTGTATCCTGTGTGGGTCTGACAGAGTTGCTGGTTCTGTATCCTGTGTGGGTCCGACAGCTTAGCTGGTCCTATATCCTGTGTGGGTCTGACAGCTTAGATGAATCAGTTACTACATCTAATCATCTCTATCACTCTACAAAGATATATACCTGTGTGATCTGAGTCATGTATTTCAACCATTATCATCGTGGTTATTGACTTTACTTCCTGTGTGGATTGGGTTGTGTTTGGGCTTGAGAGTTGGAGTTGGACTGTGATTGGTAACTTTGGTATATGTGTGGGAATATACCTAATTAGGGTTGTTAGATACTTCTTGATTGTATTTTTATGCTGTGGTTTATCCTTTGTGGATCCTAGGAGACCTTTGGGGGTCTCGGGGTCCCCTACCGAGTATTGTTATACTCACCCCTGCACGGGCTTCGACCGCACCTTGTTGTGTTCTGTGTGGATGACAGACATGAGTGATCGAGGCTGAGGGTGACAGACGGAGGCTTCTCGGAGCTGGACTAGATGGGACGTACCGCAGTGATGAGTTGATCGAGTTCTGTACCTACCCTTCAGGTAGGATTCTCGGGGGGACGATCCAGGAGCTGTTTTCCCTTTTTTACTTGTACTTGTACTTGTTGTTCAGTTGGGTTTGTATATTGGCCCACTTAATTTCATCACACCTTACTTTTCTATTTTAGAACTTGTTGCCTCTACTGCTTGTGTTCGGACTGTGTGTGTGTTACAGGTTTAAGGGAAATGCCTTCCCTTTTTGTTAGGGATTCGCATTTGGTGCTAGTCGCCAGCCCCTGGCCTATGGAAGGCAGGCTTGGGGTAGTCACGACATGGGCCCCGAGGACGGGTCGTGACAAATTGGTATCAGAGGAGTCAGTTCTACCGCAGAACTTGGACTCTGATTTTTTTAACGGAAATAGTGTTAAGTGTTTTGGGTTTGGTTATCAGTTTAGGGAAACCAGTGTTGGTGCGGGGGCTGACGTATCCATACACTAAGACTCTGACTTCTGATCTCCGACTCAGTGCACAAAAACACTAATTGTGTGTGTTTCCTTTGAAAATGTTTTCTTCATGATTACTTTGTGTCAGCTCACCAGGTATACTGTTTTAACCGTGGCACACCTGTTCCTTTTCAGGATGGCCCCACAAAGGCTTCCAGCTGGGGTTCTGAGTTTCATACGAGATGGTAGCCCACCGAGCGACGAGGCCTTGGTGCAGGGCCCCATCACTACGGAGGTACCAGTGGTACCACTACCCACTGGGCCACCGATACCACCAGCTCTAGCAGTAGAGAGTGCATTTTTCCTGAGTACATTGCACGAGTTCCAACGCCGGAGGCCGCCCAGGTTCCAGGGAGAGACGGACCCACATGCATTTGAGGATTGGCTGGAGGATATTGTGAGAGTTTTTAGATTGGTAGGGACACCAGCCAACCTCATGGTGATCCTTGCCGCGAGTCTTCTGCATGCAGCGGCAGACAGATGGTTGAGCCTGATGCTCTAGGTGCATGAGGAAGCATCATTACTCTAGAAAGACATCGATAATATCTTCCACTCAGAGTTTGTTCCAGCCACCCTTCATGTGGTGCAAATTCAGGAGTTACTTCGTCTACAGCAGGGCAACATGACAGTAGCTTTGTACTCAGCGAGGTTCACCGACCTCTCACGCTACTCCACGAATATGGTACGAGACTCATTCTTTAGGGCCCGAACCTTCGAGAAGGGGATCGGGCATGGGATCAGGGCTTTGAAGATTCCCTTCAGCATTCCGTTGCAGGAGGGGGTGCTGGAGCGAGCCCTTCTAGTGGAGAGATTTCTCACTGAGTAGATACCAACGGTGAGACCCATTACAAGGCAACATGTAGCGGAGTCTTCTGCAGCCGGCAGTAGAAAGATTACACAGAGGTCCAAGAAAACCAGGCCATCAGGTGGGCAACCCCAGGATACATGTTCGGTTGTGCGGAGCACACGAGACATAGCCAGCTATACAAGGAGCAGGCAATGCTATGCATGCGGTGGGTAGGGTCACATGGATCGAGACTGCCTGACCCTCCATTCATATGAGTAGCATACAATAGAGCGACCTCCCAGGCAGAGGCAGAGGTTCGACCGTGGTTGTACGCCAAGAGAAGGAAGACGTGGCAGAGGAGTTGGCTGAGCAGTGAGTGGTGGGCGACGTTTTGAGGCTCTACCACCACCACCATAAAGAGGTCCACCCTGACCACAGGGGGCAGGCGGACAGAGGCAGGCTCAGCTCTATGCAGTCAAGGACTATGACCATGGCGCACCTGAGATGATTTGAGGTACTATCTGTGTCTACTCCACCCTTGCTACAGTACTTATATACACAAGTGCAAGTTATTATTTTTATTTCCACTTCCCTCATTCGGAGCTTAGAGATTCCGATAGAGCCGTTGGCTCGATCCTTACGACCAGAGACTCCTACAGAAGCAGACTCGATGATTACGCACTGGTTCTAGTAGTGTGAGATTACTCTAGGAGGCAAGATCTTCGACTGGGATCTTCTTGTAGCGGCGTCGAGGCCTTACGACATCATTCTGGGTGTGGACTGGTTATCCACAGTTCATGCTTAGATTGACTGTATTAGGCGCAGAGTGTGGTGTATCCACACATATGGGACCAGGTTCACCTTCACCAGCGAGAAGGGATCCTATGAAGCGCAGGATGGACTTACCCAGAGGAGGGGGAAATCGATCACACATCAGTTGGCTAGTCTCATCCTTGGAGCAGTTGATGTGCAGAGTCTGAGTTTTCCTATTATGGTAGATCAGTACGTGGATGTTTTCCCTGACAACATTCTAGGACTATCTCCTTTCAGAGAGTTAGACTTCTACATTGACCTGTACCTCAGGAAAACAATGATATCTACTCCAGCATATCGGATGGGTCTCGCTGAGCTTTGTGAGCTGCAGGTACAGTTGGAGGACTTGCAGGGGAAGGGATTTATCCGACCCAGTGTTTAACCCTGTGCATATCTGATTTTGTTCGCCAAGAAGGAGTATAGGAGCTTGCGAATGTGTGTCGACTACCGTATCCTAAATTTAGTGACCTTGAAGAACAAGTACCCTCTTCTAATGATTGATGACCTCTTTGATCAGATTAAGGGAGAACGATGGTTCTCAAAGATAGACCTCAGGTCATGCTATCACCAGCTCAGAGTTCGAGATGAGGGTGTGCATAAGAAAACCTTAAGGTGTTGGTATGGCCACTATGAGTTCTTGGTTATTCCCTTCGGCGTAAACAACGCTCCAGCAGTGTTAATGAGTCTCATAAACAGGATATTCCAGCCTTACCTTGATCGTTTTGTCGTAGTCTTCATCGATGACATACTGATTAATCGACTACTGAGGAGGAGCACACCTACCATTTGCGGGTGGTACTGGATACACTCCGAGAGCACCAGATTTATGGTAAAATCTCGAAGTTCCAGTTCTGGATTCAAGAGGTTCACTTCTTAGGACACGTCATCTCAGAGGATGGAGTTCCAGTGGATCCAGTGAAGATCAAAGCAGTACTTTCTTAGGAGCCACCCAAGAGTGTGATGGAGGTGCGAAGTTTTCTTTGACTGGCTGGGTACTATCGGATATTTGTTCTAGACTTCTCTAGAGTTTCAGCACCTCTTTAAGCCTTGACGAAGAAGGGGAACCCTTCGTGTGGTCAGATAGATGCTAGCAGAGCTTTCAAGAGCTGAGGTAGAGATTGACCAGTGCGCCCATTCTGAGGCTACCAGAGGAGGACGTAGGGTACGTAGTTTACTGCGATGCATCAGGGGCCAGACTCAGGAGTGTCCTGATGCAGGAGCGATAAGTGATCACATATGGTTCATGACAGTTGAGACAGCACGAGCATAACTACTCTACCCATGAACTGGAGTTAGTAGCAGAGGCCTTTTCCTTGAAGACGTGGCGTCACTATCTGATGGACGAGAATTTTATAGTCTACTCTGACCACCAGAGTCTCAGGTATATATTCTCACAGAAGGAATTAAACCTAAGATAGTGACGATGGCTTGAGTTCCTCTAGGACTATGAATTTGAGATAGTCTATACTCCTGGGAAGGGGAACATTATAGTAGATGCTCTCAACAGGAGATCAGGAATTCACCTGCTAAGAGAGGCGACAGAGAAGCTAGCCGCGTTGTAGATATCATTTGTGGATAGGGATGGATCAAACTTTCTATAGTCTCTCATAGTCACTCCTCCACTTCTTTAGTGAGTCAGAGAGGCTTAGCGTGAGGATGTGGACTGTGAGACATGACGTGCTCAGATATCCTTAGGGCAGGCACCTGATGTGTTTTCTGAAGGTGGGGAGCACGTCTTCCTTTTCAGAGGATGTACCATGGTACCAGTTGCACTACAGGAGGAGGTGTTGAGGGAGTTCCAAACTTTCCCTCTAGTGGTACATCCTGGAGTGGCAAAGATGTATCAGAACCTCAGACAACAACACTGGTGGCCGGGTATGAAGAAGGCGATAGTAGAGTTTGTCTCACGATGCCTCACTTGTAAGAAATTGAAGGCAGAGCACCTGGTTCGATCAGGCTTAGTTCAACACTTAGAGGTCCCAGAGTGGAAGTGGGATGGGATATCCCTAGATTTCATGACGGGACTTCCACATACATCCAGAGGACATGACTCTCTCTGGGTGATTGTCGACCGACTCACCAAGTCGGCCCACTTCCTACCGATCAGAGAGCAGGGATTAGTAGAGAGATTGGGACGCCTCTACGTATATGAGATCGTATAGTTTCATGGTGTACCATCAATGATCTTCTCCGACCGGGATGCTCGTTTCACTTCCCGGCTATGTAAGGGGTTGTAGGAGGCTTTCGGGATGCAACTTCACTTGAGTACCGCCTTCCATCCTCAGACAGACAGTCCGACTGAGAGAACCATTCAGACTCTCGAGGACATGCTCTGTGCATGTGTCCTTGGCTTTGGTCGTAGCTAAAAGGATCAATTACCCTTGGTGGAGTTTGCATACAACAGTAGCTACCACTCCACCATCGGGATGGAACCTTACGAGGCACTGTACGTTTGACCTTGCAGATTGCCTCTATGCTGGACTAACCCAGGGAAGTCAGCACTCGTAGGACCAGAGATGGTGCAGGCTACGACGGAGAAGGTGTAGATCATCCAGGAGAGGATGAAGACTACACATAGAAGGCAGAATTCCTATGCTGATAGGAGACGAAGTGTAACAGCCCAAGATTTTATAAAGAAATATTCTTTTTAATTTTACTAATGTCTTGTGTTATACGCTACACCAAAAGGATCTTGCACAACACGCATCCTTGACTTGCCTTGCATTACACGCAATCGCAACCTTCCTCGATAGCGTGTGTGGTACGTAATCCTGAGTTTCACGAAACAATGATATGCTATTAAAATATTATTAAAACTAGCCGTTATGAATAGTAATAACCACTTTTTGAAATCCAGTAAATCTTATTTTTCAAAATGAACTTTATTTTTGGATTCGGAGTATCGAATTTAGCCTAAGGTGAAATTTTGGTACTTTTCGGATAACTTTCATATTCTGATGAATAGTGAAAATTACTAAATTTCAATTAAAAACAACTTTTTCAATCGAAATAATTAATAGTGATAAATTATTAATTTTAGTAGTTTTAAAGTATATTTAGAATATATTTTTACAATTTAATACAATAATGGTCATTGGATGTAATTTCACATTTAAACCACTTATAAACAAGTTTCAATCTTTTGATATTTATTATCTCTTAAAAACACGCTATTTGTTTTAACAGCGGGATTTAATTATAAAATTAATTAATGCAACTTTTATGTTATGAATTTGGTTAAATAGATTTCATTTTTGAATTCGGAATATGAAATATAGCTTAGGATGAAATTTTGGCATTTTTCTGAAAACCTTCAATTTTTGATAAATAGTGAAACCACTAAGTGGTAGGTTAAAAACTGAATTTTGCATAAAACTTAATTTTACCGCTTCTGTGAATGGAATTTCGAAAATCCGACAGACACGGTTAATATCAAGGACTAAAATGTGGATCAATGAGATGAAAATAATTTTTGGTGAATAGTAACTTTTTACTTTTTTTTACCGCGGTTAATAGTAAATAGGGTAACTAAGGGTAAATATGATATCACTATTACCCTAACACATGTCCTAATTCTATTGGACAAGTGTAATTCGACCAAAAACAAACTTAGGAATAAAATATGACCATTTAGGCCCACTTGGATTAGATTAGGACATTTATTATTAATTTATTTAAAGAAGGGTTAAAATAGCTAAAATCAAAGTTTAATAAGTAAATCATTTTTAATATGGGGTTATACATAAGATAAATTCGATTGTAAATATTCATTAGAAAGCTAAAACGATTTCCTACATGATGGTATTTTATTTGTAATTTTTAGACATCAAATAATATAATTTATTTATGACACAAAAATGATGCAGTAATTATCTTATTAATGAAATATTGACATAATTGATAATATAAATACCAAAATAAATGTAATTTAAGACTTTTTATGAATTACACTAATTTTTTAGGTTACTATGATATATTAGTGTTGATTTAATCAACTTGGTTCGAACATATAATTCTGATATGACTTTCACAAAAATCATATATCAAATAGTGTCAAAATTGACACAAAATAGTTTTTAAATCAAATATTATATTATTAATTGTTATTTTATTCCTAAAAATCTAAGGTTCGGCCAAATGACTTAGATAAGGATATATATATTAATAATAAACAATTTGGGGTTCGTTTGGCATGTTATAGTAAGTGTATTAACCATATAGTGAAAGAAAACAAAAAGACACGGTAAAAGTTAAATTAATTAACTTAGAGTTAAATCTAATTGATAAGGTTAAAATAATACCCCAAACTTGTCTAAATCCTATTGGTTGATAGGATTTCGACCCATCCCCACTTTATCTTCGAAATAAGACCCTTTTGAACCATTATAAACCGATTTTGACTTTAATATAAAATAATATTTTGAGATATTCCTAAGGTGCCCCTCTCCTCCCTTATAAAAGGACACCTCCTCCCCCTCCTCCTCACACCAATTTGAGCACTCAAGCTCGGCCAACACCTGCCAAAATCTCTTCTCCACTTCCCTAGCAACATCCTAGAGGTTCTGGTCTTACTCAAAGACCAATTTTAGTTCCCTAAGAGGAGGTCTCCAAAAGGCGCTTCAAAGAAGAGGTAATTACCGTTACCAATTCTTTCATCTTTATTTCTTCTTCCACTTCTTCTTCTTAGGTTGTTTCATTATGAAGTAATAACATCAGTATCACTAATATACTGATATGTTATTATAAGTATGAAACAACCCTATTTCACCATCTATCCATCCTACGGAAAAAGAAATCATCGCGCGTGCGTACGTACGGAATACCGTCTCCACGCCGTGGTGTAATCTATTTTCCACCACCACCTTACATGGATGGGTATAATGGTGTAAAGAATAACTATACATAGTTATTACAACATTCTGATATATTGTATAATCCACTCCAATTCAATTCAATATTTATAGAAATGATATCATCGCTCGTGCGTACGTACGGACTACCGTCTCCACGACGCGATGAGATTCATTCTCCATGTTAACCATTTAAGAATGATTATAATTTATATATAAGAAATAATAATGAAATATATGACATTATAAAGCTACTGGATTTATGTATATATATACATATGTATGTCATCTACTTACTTCCATTTCAAGACAATAAGGAAAGGAAAACAGCGTTCATGCGTACGTACGGACTACCGTCTCCATGAACGGTGTTTTTCATTTTATTTATCTACCTATTATATATATATATATATACTGAATATATATGATATATAAATCATATTTTATATTCTGGAAGTAAGTAAATCATGATATAAGTAATAATGATGTCAAGAACAACAAGTCAAAACACCTACGATAAATGAAACGATTTTACCCAAAACGCTTCTTTAACATGGAATTTACAAAAGAACGGGTAATATAATGTCATAAGTAAACCATATATGATATCATAACAATTAATATGATTCTGTAATAAGTCAATAACATGATTTAAATCATTATACAGGAGTTTCGGACACTTACAAAGCAAGTCGGACCTAAGGTAAGGGAAATATCACAATCTCATTTTTATCCGAGATTGTTTATTCGTAAGTATTATCTGAGGTGTATTTTATCATCCACATCCATGTTCCCTCAATATGTAATATTGTTTCCATCCACTTGCAATAGTTTAAATCCAATTTTACCCTTAGGTGAGTTTTTAGTAAAGAATATGAAAGGAATCTTTTGTCGTTTTTCCGTACGAGGTACTTTTTGACTTTTCCGACAAAAGTATGAAGAATGTTTTTTTTAACTTATACGGCACGAACGGATTTATACTGTTTTATAAAGCCTTATTTTCATGAAGCTTCCTCTAAAAGATTTCATGACTATTTTCAATAAAATCTCTTTCTTTTAAAATTGCATGATGTTTTGTGAAAAGAAATTGATTTTGAAGAAGAAAGGATATTTTCCTCAAGAATTCAATTCAAGTGTTTTATCAAAATTATTTTCCATATAAGATAATAAAGGGTTCTGTTTCTATCCATATTTTTACATTGATTTGACTATGTTGTGATGGAATTATGTTTATGAATTCCTCTATCTTATATGAATGGTTTTATGATGTCATGTTGTTTAAGAATCCCATTTTTATTACATGGGTTATGCAATGATCTATGATTTATGATTTTGTGGCACACATAAGAAAGGATTCATTAAGAGATGGGTGGGACCTATATCTCCCTCCAATGCATTGGGTAAAGATTTCATATCTCATGAGATAGACATGGCTGGAATGGTAGGTTATACCGGTTCAGTGAAACAGGACTGAAACGAGGATTACTCGATTCAGAAAGGGACTTTGTCCACTAAGATAGTCTTGGCAATGAGTCTTGACTAACAAGAAATGATTCTCTATGATTATGTGTGTATGCCACAATGAGTAATGTTTTAAGTTATGGTTTCATTTTCACTACTATGATTTATTCCATGTTATGAAATTATGCTCTCTTTTGCAGGTTAAGATTTCCAAAAATGTTATGTTCTTATGAAAATTATGTGATTGATATTTCTTTTGTTTACCCTTACTGAGCATTTGAGCTCACCCTTTTATGTTTTCTTTTCCCCAGGATATAAAGAAAGGTTTTAGGTAAAAAAAAAGGAAGATCTTTGTGGGAGATTTTGAAGATCTTTCACCACGATTAGAAGATTTTTTTTCCCGAGTTTCCAAAGACACTAAACTATTACGATCCTTGTGTGTGTGTTTTTGTTATGTACTATGTATTCCGCAAATGTAATGTAATGTCCATGTACGTCAGGATACGGGTCTCTACTGTTGGTATCAGAGGAAAGGTTTAGTCAACCTTTGGAAACTAGGATGCGAAAACGTTAGTGAGATCCCTAGAGATATTTCTAAGGTATGTCTAGGGATGTCTCTAAGGTTAAGTATACGTATAGGTTATAGTCCTAGAATTGCTCTAACAATCTTAGAATTTAACCTAAGATGTTAGATATTGAGGGTGCTCCCCCTTTACTATATTGTCTTACCTAGCATGATTTCGCCTCTCACAAAATTCTTTTTGTGTTTTAGTTAATGGAGGGAACCAGAAGGAATTCGGTTAACATTGAATCCAATGGACAAATTGGTGACTATGAGCAACAAAATTGTGTAATGCCTAAAGATAAAGATATTGTGATTATGCCGAATCAGTCATCGCGATATATGATTAACAAGGTGAAATTTAGTGGTATGACTAATTCATCAAAGAAGAGGAAGATAAACTATTATGCATGTTCGCATGTTGAGGAGCATAAAGAAAGGAAGATTGAGATTTCTAAAGAAGGGAAGAAGAACCTTGAGGAATACCTCAAATGGAGGGACCGATGTTATCTGTGTGGAGAAAAGGGTCATAGAGTGACAGATTGTTATGGATTTCAATGTCTTATTTGTGGAGAACATGGGCATTACCCAACTCAATGCCCTGACCTAAAAAGATACTTCTAAATCAAGGAAGGACTTCTTCCAGGACAGTCATTGATGTGGATGGACTGAAGTGTTTATGTCTTGGTATTCAAGAATAATGTTGTTGAGGTACTTTTATGGTGTATTGGAATATTTATGTATTGGTCTAATATGGTATTCAAAGTGATTGAGATATTTTTGAAATAAGATGATATGCGCATAATGAAGGGAAAACAAGAAAATGAAATGTTTAACAGTATTCATGAGCTCATGATTGATATAAGGACCAAGTGATATCATGGTTTGAGTATATAGAATTTTGAGGATTTTGATAGGTGGAAAGTGTTAACTTTTAACTGCATTCATGTTTTCACTAAGGTATTCAAGAGAATACATGATTAAGGACTTTGAATGTTTGAAATGTGACCAACAAAACATATCTTATGATATATGGGGATCGATGGTGGTGTTAAATCTCTGGTAATCGTTTTCACTATGTTATGAGAGTGGACTGCTGTATTATGGATAAGCCTAAATATTGGAATGGATTATGTTAGACATAAGTTATTATTTTATAAGGATAGAAGATTTTCGATATTATTGATGGGATGTTATAGTAACGTAGTTTTAGAAAAAGGGACAACCTGCAGGACGGGAGACAGCCCATCGCTTCGGACAAGGCTGTAGGAATCGAACCCACAACCGAAGTGCGACTGGCCTTTATCGCCTACCACTGACCTACAGGAAGTCCCTGTTTAGTAGAAACTAGTTTTATCATATTAAGCAGTATGATATATGAAGTATAAGTCCATTTTAGAAACCATATGTGATTAATCTCACTATAGATCGACTTATGTATATAAATTTTGCTAACCTTTTGAGACAGATGGAATGACCCGTCATTCTATCACATGATCTGCTAACACTTCACGAATAACAAATTCAACTTCATTTATTTAAGAGATGAAGTGGAAATTGTTAAAGGCACGAACAACAGTGAGATTGTACCAAAATAAAGTAAGTATTTATTCTAATTCAAATTCTTTAACTTTAGGGAAATAATCTTGAAAACCAAAAATGTTGTCCTAGTTCTCTTATACCTGATGAATCAGATGGTACCTTAGATCGTCAAAAATTTATGGATTTGTGATTACTGGATTTTCCATAGCCATGTTCTCTACCACTCTCCATCAGAACATGATGGTTAGATTTCTCTTCCATATCCATATTTTCACCTATGTGGAAACCCAGTGATTAGTTTATTTGGGTAATCGTTACATTTCATACTTTAGTTTTAAAGCCAAGTTTTGGTATTCCCTTTTACGATGTGGGTTTCTATTAAAGAAACTTTTGAATAGTAAACCATTTATAACCCCGACGAATTTCGAGGGCGAAATTCATTTTAAGGGGGGTAGAATGTAACAGCCCAAGATTTTATAAAGAAATATTCTTTTTAATTTTACTAATGTCTTGTGTTATACGCTACACCAAAAGGAGCTTGCACAACACGCATCCTTGACTTACCTTGCATTACACGCAATCGCAACCTTCCTCGATAGCGTGTGTGGTACGTAATCCTGAGTTTCACGAAACAATGATATGCTATTAAAATATTATTAAAACTAGCCGTTATGAATAGTAATAACCACTTTTTGAAATCCAGTAAATCTTATTTTTCAAAATGAACTTTATTTTTGGATTCGGAGTATCGAATTTAGCCTAAGGTGAAATTTTGGTACTTTTCGGATAACTTTCATATTTTGATGAATAGTGAAAATTACTAAATTTTAATTAAAAACAACTTTTTCAATCGAAATAATTAATAGTGATAAATTATTAATTTTAGTAGTTTTAAAGTATATTTAGAATATATTTTTACAATTTAATACAATAATGGTCATTGGATGTAATTTCACATTTAAACCACTTATAAACAAGTTTCAATCTTTTGATATTTATTATCTCTTAAAAACACGCTATTTGTTTTAACAGCGGGATTTAATTATAAAATTAATTAATGAAACTTTTATGTTATGAATTTGGTTAAATAGATTTCATTTTTGAATTCGGAATATGAAATATAGCTTAGGATGAAATTTTGGCATTTTTCTGAAAACCTTCAATTTTTGATAAATAGTGAAACCACTAAGTGGTAGGTTAAAAACTGAATTTTGCATAAAACTTAATTTTACCGCTTCTGTGAATGGAATTTCGAAAATCCGACAGACACGGTTAATATCAAGGACTAAAATGTGGATCAATGAGATGAAAATAATTTTTGGTGAATAGTAACTTTTTACTTTTTTTTACCGCGGTTAATAGTAAATAGGGTAACTAAGGGTAAATATGATATCACTATTACCCTAACACATGTCCTAATTCTATTGGACAAGTGTAATTCGACCAAAAACAAACTTAGGAATAAAATATGACCATTTAGGCCCACTTGGATTAGATTAGGACATTTATTATTAATTTATTTAAAGAAGGGTTAAAATAGCTAAAATCAAAGTTTAATAAGTAAATCATTTTTAATATGGGGTTATACATAAGATAAATTCGATTGTAAATATTCATTAGAAAGCTAAAAAGATTTCCTACATGATGGTATTTTATTTGTAATTTTTAGACATCAAATAATATAATTTATTTATGACACAAAAATGATGCAGTAATTATCTTATTAATGAAATATTGACATAATTGATAATATAAATACCAAAATAAATGTAATTTAAGACTTTTTATGAATTCCACTAATTTTTTAGGTTACTATGATATATTAGTGTTGATGTAATCAACTTGGTTCGAACATATAATTCTGATATGACTTTCACAAAAATCATATATCAAATAGTGTCAAAATTGACACAAAATAGTTTTTAAATCAAATATTATATTATTAATTGTTATTTTATTCCTAAAAATCTAAGGTTCGGCCAAATGACTTAGATAAGGATATATATATTAATAATAAACAATTTGGGGTTCGTTTGGCATGTTATAGTAAGTGTATTAACCATATAGTGAAAGAAAACAAAAAGACACGGTAAAAGTTAAATTAATTAACTTAGAGTTAAATCTAATTGATAAGGTTAAAATAATACCCCAAACTTGTCTAAATCCTATTGGTTGATAGGATTTCGACCCATCCCAACTTTATCTTCGAAATAAGACCCTTTTGAACCATTATAAACCGATTTTGACTTTAATATAAAATAATATTTTGAGATATTCCTAAGGTGCCCCTCTCCTCCCTTATAAAAGGACACCTCCTCCCCCTCCTCCTCACACCAATTTGAGCACTCAAGCTCGGCAAACACCTGCCAAAATCTCTTCTCCACTTCCCTAGCAACATCCTAGAGGTTCTGGTCTTACTCAAAGACCAATTTTAGTTCCCTAAGAGGAGGTCTCCAAAAGGCGCTTCAAAGAAGAGGTAATTACCGTTACCAATTCTTTCATCTTTATTTCTTCTTCCACTTCTTCTTCTTAGGTTGTTTCATTATGAAGTAATAACATCAGTATCACTAATATACTGATATGTTATTATAAGTATGAAACAACCCTATTTCACCATCTATCCATCCTACGGAAAAAGAAATCACCGCGCGTGCGTACGTACGGAATACCGTCTCCACGCCGTGGTGTAATCTATTTTCCACCACCACCTTACATGGATGGGTATAATGGTGTAAAGAATAACTATACATAGTTATTACAACATTCTGATATATTGTATAATCCACTCCAATTCAATTCAATATTTATAGAAATGATATCATCGCTCGTGCGTACGTACGGACTACCGTCTCCACGACGCGATGAGATTCATTCTCCATGTTAACCATTTAAGAATGATTATAATTTATATATAAGAAATAATAATGAAATATATGACATTATAAAGCTACTGGATTTATGTATATATATACATATGTATGTCATCTACTTACTTCCATTTCAAGACAATAAGGAAAGGAAAACAGCGTTCATGCGTACGTACGGACTACCGTCTCCATGAACGGTGTTTTTCATTTTATTTATCTACCTATTATATATATATATATATATACTGAATATATATGATATATAAATCATATTTTATATTCTGGAAGTAAGTAAATCATGATATAAGTAATAATGATGTCAAGAACAACAAGTCAAAACACCTACGATAAATGAAACGATTTTACCCAAAACGCTTCTTTAACATGGAATTTACAAAAGAACGGGTAATATAATGTCATAAGTAAACCATATATGATATCATAACAATGAATATGATTCTGTAATAAGTCAATAACATGATTTAAATCATTATACAGGAGGTTCGGACACTTACAAAGCAAGTCGGACCTAAGGTAAGGGAAATATCACAATCTCATTTTTATCCGAGATTGTTTATTCGTAAGTATTATCTGAGGTGTATTTTATCATCCACATCCATGTTCCCTCAATATGTAATATTGTTTCCATCCACTTGCAATAGTTTAAATCCAATTTTACCCTTAGGTGAGTTTTTAGTAAAGAATATGAAAGGAATCTTTTGTCGTTTTTCCGTACGAGGTACTTTTTGACTTTTCCGACAAAAGTATGAAGAATGTTTTTTTTAACTTATACGGCACGAACGGATTTATACTGTTTTATAAAGCCTTATTTTCATGAAGCTTCCTCTAAAAGATTTCATGACTATTTTCAATAAAATCTCTTTCTTTTAAAATTGCATGATGTTTTGTGAAAAGAAATTGATTTTGAAGAAGAAAGGATATTTTCCTCAAGAATTCAATTCAAGTGTTTTATCAAAATTATTTTCCATATAAGATAATAAAGGGTTCTGTTTCTATCCATATTTTTACATTGATTTGACTATGTTGTGATGGAATTATGTTTATGAATTCCTTTATCTTATATGAATGGTTTTATGATGTCATGTTGTTTAAGAATCCCATTTTTATTACATGGGTTATGCAATGATCTATGATTTATGATTTTGTGGCACACATAAGAAAGGATTCATTAAGAGATGGGTGGGACCTATATCTCCCTCCAATGCATTGGGTAAAGATTTCATATCTCATGAGATAGACATGGCTGGAATGGTAGGTTATACCGGTTCAGTGAAACAGGACTGAAACGAGGATTACTCGATTCAGAAAGGGACTTTGTCCACTAAGATAGTCTTGGCAATGAGTCTTGACTAACAAGAAATGATTCTCTATGATTATGTGTGTATGCCACAATGAGTAATGTTTTAAGTTATGGTTTCATTTTCACTACTATGATTTATTCCATGTTATGAAATTATGCTCTCTTTTGCAGGTTAAGATTTCCAAAAATGTTATGTTCTTATGAAAATTATGTGATTGATATTTCTTTTGTTTACCCTTACTGAGCATTTGAGCTCACCCTTTTATGTTTTCTTTTCCCCAGGATATAAAGAAAGGTTTTAGGTAAAAAAAAAGGAAGATCTTTGTGGGAGATTTTGAAGATCTTTCACCACGATTAGAAGATTTTTTTTTCCGAGTTTCCAAAGACACTAAACTATTACGATCCTTGTGTGTGTGTTTTTGTTATGTACTATGTATTCCGCAAATGTAATGTAATGTCCATGTACGTCAGGATACGGGTCTCTACACGAAGACCACTAGAGTTTGAGGATGGAGACCACGTTTTCCTATGGGTCTCACCACAATGAAGTCTGTGGAGATTTGGCCGAGGCAAAAAGTTATATCCATGATTCATAAATCTGTTCCAGGTCCTCATAAGGGTAGGCGAGGTGGCTTACCGCTTGGATCTTCCACCTCAGTTGCATCGGGTGCATGACGTCTTCCACGTATCTCAGCTAAGTAGATACATGCACAACCTGTACCACATCATCGAACTTGGGGAGCTGGACATCGATGGCGGGGCAACATTCACGGAGGTTCCAGTGGAGATAGAGGATCGACAGGAGCAGATCCTACGTAGACGGTCGATTCCTCTGGTGTGCATTCGCTAGTAGCACAAGAACCTTCAGGAGAGCACATGGGAGTAGGAGGCTCAAATACATGCCCAGTACCCCCATTTGTTCCTCTAGTGTGTCTTGTAGCTTACTAGGATGTAAATCCCTGAGGTGGGGAGAATGTAAAGACCCATAAATTCCGTGGATTTTTTTTTCTTAAATACATGTGAATTTTTTGAGTCTGTAGTTTTTGACGGCGCTTGATCCCGAGGCCCAATGTGCCCAGAATCAATTTCTGAAGTTTTGTTCAGGTACGTTCAGTAAACGTCCGTGCAGGTTTTTCTATCTTTTGAGCCGATGCTTGGAATTGAAATCCGTGGACACTGATGAACTCACATCACCAAATATTCTCTTGAGGAGACCTTTACCGCAGTTGCATTTTATCAGGAGTGGAAGTTAATTACTGAGATTCTTAATAAATTAAATAAAATTAAGTGTGACAAAATTTTATTTTATGTGGTGGTTATTTTCTCCAAAGGGAAGTTGGAGGTGGGACCCACCCCCGACACATAACATCCCATGTGAGGATAATGTGTGGTGGGTCCCACACGAACACCAAACCCCTCAAATCCCCTTGAATTTATTAAAGCCACTACTCTCTCTCAATTCAATGTTGAAACTCTCCACCTCCCTTATTTTAAATTTTAAACCTTCCATATTCTCTCATTAAAGTGCCAACACCTAAGATTAATTAATGACACACTAAACTAATATTTTTGAACTCTTTTGCATTTATTTTTCCAACATTAAAAGAAGAGATTACATTCTTCTAATTGGGTTGGCATAAACTTGGTTGGGGGAACTAAGGAGAGGAGGAGAACTCTTGGAGGAATAATACCATCTCGACGAAGAATGTCTTTATCCAACGAAGAACGACATCCTCTCCGACGAAGAATGAGGAAGACACTCGAGCCTGGAATCGGCGTCATGTGATGGGCACAACGTATGATGAAGTCTTAAAATTCTCTTCCTGAGTCACCGTCAAGAGAACATTGAAATCAAGGTAGGGGTTGTTTTGAGTTGTTTATATTTCCAAACTTCATCGTTCTAATTATGGACTGTGAATTGCCAACTGTTAATGTCATAATGAGGAGGGTTCGGGCTGCACAAACACGACCCAAACCTCCCCCATATTTTTTGATCACAATAATGATAGATGTGGAGCTAATAGGGCGTGGTGCTGTCACCTCGTGCCGGAGAGTAACCGCGGAAGATGAAAAGGCACGACGTCGGCGTGCCGCACTATGGAACTGAAGGCTGTGGCCAGGTCAGGCCGCAGTGGTGGTGGACCGGCACCGTCACACCGACCGGATGGAGGAAAACCCCGGCCCGCATCCACGGGCCACTTGGATGGAAGAATCGGCCGACTACTGCCGGTTGGGCTGGAGGACCGCGATACCCTCAGGTGTCGCACGGAGGAGACGGGGCCCGCAACTGCGGGCCGCTCGGCGGACGAACCGGCCAGCCGCCTTCCGACCGGGCTTAAGAACCGTGGACCCGCTTAGCGCCACGTGGGAAGAACCGCAACCCACACAGCAGGCCACACACACCGGACAGAACCGGCCGACTAAGGCCGGTAGGGCAGGGGAGAGGCGGCGTCGCTTGGCACCGCTGGGCGAACCGGACCAGCCCACTCCGCGAGCCAGGTTCGAAGGTGGGCCGCACCCCACCCGGCCTGGCCGAACCCCCAGACGGGTCGAACCCTCCAAAACCGGGCCGGGCCGACCCCCAGCTGGGTTCGACCCGCCGAGCCGGGTCGGGCCGACCCGCCAGCCCACTGGGCTTGACAGACCGGGCCCGACTTCGCTTAATTGCGAATATCATCAAGACCACGCGTCCGAATGGAGATTCGTCTGTGGCACTAGGACCCTTGCTATGTGGTGGTCCTTTTTCAATACTCTAAGTGAGTTTTGAAAAAATTTGGAAAACGGCCGGGTTTGGAACGAGCGTAAATCCAACCGGGCCCCTGAAACGGAAATCCCAATATCTCTCAGACCGGGTGTCCAATTGACGCGCCGCCTGTCGCGTTGGGTCCTTATGATGAGAAGGAACTACATGATACATCAAATCAGGACTTTGTGATAGTTGATGTATTGACACTTGAATCGAGGAGCGGACTCTCCCGGATTCGAGCGTGCTGTGTGCGGAAACCCTAGAGCTGGCTGCGACCACTACTGTACCAGAATCCTACGTGGGTTCGACAGTGATGACTACTGTACCAGAATCCTACATGGGTTTGACAACAATGACTACTGTATCGGAATCCTACGTGGGTTTGACAGTTCGGACTTCTGTTCCTGTATCCTGTGTGGGTCCGACAGAGTAGCTGGTTCTATATCCTGTGTGGGTCCGACAGCTTAGCTGGTCTTGTATCCTTTGTGGGTCCGATAGATTAGATGAATCAGTGACTACATCTAATCATCTCTATCACTCCACAAAGATATATACCTTTGTGAGCTGATTCATGTCTTTCAACCACTATCATCGCGGTGATTGAATTTACTTCCTGTGTGGACTGGGTTGTGTTTGGGATCAATATTTGGAGCTGGACTGTGATTGGTGACTTAGGTATATATATGGGCATATAACTAAGTAGGGTTGGTTGATACTTCGTGATTGTATATTTCTACTGTAGTTTATCCTTTTTGGATCCTAGGAGACCTTCGGGGGTCTCGGGGTCCCCTACTGAGTATTGTTATACTCACCTCTGCACGGGCTTCTCCTACACCTTGTTGTGTTCTGTGAAGACGACAGACATCAGTGATCGAGGCTGAGGGTAACAGACGGATGTTGCTCAGAGCTGGACTAGACAGGACGTACCTCAGGGATGATTTGATCGAGCTATGTACCCACCCTTCAGGTAGTATTCTCAGGCGGACGATATAGGAGCTGTTTTCCCATTTTACTTGTACTTGTACTTAGTTTTCAGTTGGGTTTGTATACTGGCCCACTTACTTTCAGCACACCTTAATTTTCTATTTTACCACTTGTTGCCTCTACTGCTTGAGTTCAAATTGTGCGTGTGTTACAGGTTTAAGGGAAATGCCTTACCTTTTTATCAGGGATTCGCCTTTGGTGCTAGTCGCCAGCCCCTGGCCCGTGGAAGGCGGCTTGGGGTAGTCACGACACGGGCCCTGAGGACGGGTTGTGACAAATTGGTATCAGAGGAGTCAGTTCTAACGCAGACCTTGGACTTTGATTCTTTTAACAACAATAGTGTTAAGTGTTTTTGGTGTGGTTATCTGTTTAGGGAAACCGGTGTTGGTGCAGCGGCCGACGTATCCATACACTAGGACTCGGACTTCTGATCTCCGACTCAGTGCACGAAAACAGTGATTGCGTGTGTGTTTCCTTTGAAAAAGATTTCTTCATGATTACTTTATGTCAGCTCACCAGGTATACTATTTTAACCATGGCGCACGTGTTCCTTTTCAGGATGGCCCCATGAAGGCAGCCAGCTAGGGTTCCGAGTTTCGTACAAGATGGTATCCCACCGAGCGACGAGACCTCGGTGTAGGGCCCCATCACAGCGGAGGTACCAGTGGTTCCACTAATTGCTGGGCCACCGATACCACCAGCTCCAACAGCAGAGAGTGAATGCCACCTGAGTGAGTTGCCCGAGTTCCAGGGCTAGAGGCCGCCCAGGTTCCGGGGAGAGACGGACCCACATGCAGCTGAGGATTGGATGGAGGTTGTCGTGATAGTTTTCACATTGGTAGGGACAACAGCTGACCTCATGTTGATCCTTGTCGTGAGTCTCCTGCATTCAGCGGCAGGCAGATGGTGGAGCCTGATGCTCCAGGTGCATGATGAGGCATCATTACTCTAGACAGACTTTGAGAGTCTCTTCTGCTCAGGGTTTGTTCCTGTCACCCTTCGTGTGATGCGGATTCAGGAGTTACTTCTTCTACAGCAAGGCATTATGACATTAGCTCAGTACTCAGCAAGGTTCACCGACCTCTCATGCTACTCCACAGATATGGTACAAGACCCGTTCTTCAGGGCCCGAACCTTCCAGCATGGGCTAAGGCATGAGATCAGGGCTTTGAAGATTCCCATCAACATTCCGATGCAGGCGTGGGTGCTGGAGTGAGCCCTTATAGTGGAGAGATTTCTCGCTGAGCAGACACCAGCAACGAGACCCACAACATGGATACACATAGCGAAGACTTCTACAACCGGTAGTAGACAGATGACATAGAGGTCCAAGTGGACCAGGCCATCATGTGGCCGACCCCAGGATATAGGTTCGGTTGTGTGGGGGAACATGAGACAAAGCCAGCTATACGAGGAGAAGGCAGTGCTATGCATGCGGCAGACATGGTCACATGGCTCGAGATTGCCCGAACCTCCATGCAGATGAGCAGTAGACAGTATAGGGACCTCTCAGGTAGAGCAGAGGTTCGACCATGGTGGTCCGCTAGGAGAAGACGAACGTGGAAGAGGAGCTGGCTGAGAAGCGGGTGGTGGACGTTGTTTTGAGGCTCTACCACCACCACCACTAGGAGGTCCACCCCGACCACAAGGGGTAGGCGGACCGAGGCGGGCTCAGCTCAGGCAGTCGAGGCCTACAACCATGGCACACCTGAGATGATTCGAGGTACTATCTATGTCTACTCCACCCTTTCTATAGTACTTATGGACACAGGTGCGAGTCATTATTTTATTGACACTGCCCTCGTTCGAAGCTCGAAGATTTCGACGGAGCCGTTGAATCGATCCTTATAGCTAGAGACTCCTACGGGAGTAGACTTGATGATTACGCACTAGTACCGGCAGTGTGAACTTACTCTAGGAGGAAAGAACTTTAGCTAGGATCTTCTTGTAGTGACGTCGAGGCCTTACGACGTCATTTTGGGTATGGACTGGTTATCCACAGTTCATGCTCAGATTGACTATAATAGGCGAAAAGTGCGGTGTATCTGCACAGATGGGACCAGGTTCACCTTCACCGGTGATAAGGGAGCCTATGCAGCGCATGATGGACATACGCAGAGGAGGGGGCAACCGATCACACATCAGTTGGCTTGTCTCATCCTTGGAGTGGTTGATGTGCGGAGTCCGAGTTTTCCTGTTGTGGTGGATCAATACACGGATGTTTTCCCTGACGATGTTCCAGGACTACCTCATCACAGGGAGGTAGACTTCTACATTGACCTGTACCCCAGGACAACACTGATATCTACTCCAGAATATCGGATGGCTCCCTCCGATCTTTGTGACCTTCTTGGCGCCGCGTGGGAAGAACAGCGGCCTGCACAGCAGGCTGCACGCACTGGATAGAACCGCCCGACTAAGGCCGGCAGGGCAGGGGAGAGGCGGCGCTGCCGGGTGAACCGGACCGGCTTGCTCCACGGGCTGGGTCCGCTGGTGGGCCGTGCCCAACCGGGCTGGGCCGACCCCGTATCCGGGTCAGAGCCGCTAAACCGGGTCGGGCCGACCCCCCAGCCGGTTCAGACCCGCCGAGCCAGGTCGGGCCGACCCGCCAGCCCACTGGGCATGACGGGTCGAGCCCGACTTCTCTTAATTGCGAATATATTCAAGACCGCGCATCCGAACGATGCGCCATCTATGGAATTGGGACCCTCGCGATGAGGTGGTCCTTTTGTGATACTTTAAGTGAGTTTTGGAAAACTTTGGAAAACGGCTATGTTTGGAACGAGCGTAAATCCAACCGGGCCCCTAGAACATAAATGCCAATATCTCTTAAACCGGGCGTCCGATTCACACAAAGTCTGTCGCGTTGGGTTCCTTATGATGAGATGGAACTAGGAGATACATCAACTCAGGACTTTTTGATAGTTGATGTATCAACACTTGGCTCAAGGGGCGGACCCTCCTGGATTCTAGAGTGCTGTGTGTAGAAACCCTAGAGCTGGCTGCGACGACTATTTTACTGGAATCCTACGTGGGTTCGACTGCGATGACTACTGTACTAGAATAATATTTGGGTTTGACATCAATGAATACTATATCAGAATCCTAAATGGGTTCGACAGTTCTGACTCCTGTTCTTGTATCCTCCGTGGGTCCGACAGCTTAGATGAATCAGTGACTACATCTGATCATCTCTATCACTCTACGAAGATGTATAACTATGTGATCTGAGTCATGTATTTAAACCATTATCATCGTGGTGATTGAATTTACTTCCTATGTAGATTGGGTTGTGTTTGGGCTCAGGAGTTGGAGCTGAACTATGATTGGTAACTTAGGTATATGTATGGGCATATACCTAAGTATGGGTGGTTGATACTTCGTGATTGTATCTTTCTACTATGGTTTTTCCTTTTTGGATCGTGGGAGACCTTCGGGGGTCTCGGGGTCCCCTACTGAGTATTGTTATACTCACCCCTGCATGGTCTTCGCCTGCACCTTGTTGTGTTCTGTGCAGATGACAGACATCAGTGATCGAGGCTGAGGGTGACGGAAGAAGGCTGCTTGGAGCTGGACTAGATGGGACGTACTGTAGGGATGAGTTGATTGAGTTATGTACCTACCCTTCAGGTAGGATTCTCCGGCGGACAATCCAAGATCTATTTTACCTTTTTTACTTGTACTTGTACTTGTTGTTCAGTTGGGTTTGTATACTGGCCCACTTACTTTCAACACACCTTACTTTTCTATTTTAGCACTTGTTGCCTCTACTGCTTGTGTTCGGACTGTGTGTGTGTTACAGGATTATGGGAAATTCCTTCCCTTTTTATCAGGGATTCTCCTTTAGTGCTAGTTTCCAACCCCTGGCCTATAGAAGGCAGGCTTGGGGTAGTCACGTCACGGGCCCCAAGGACAGGTCGTGACATTACAAGTAGATTCTAATACTCAATATCCATTCTTTTTTCATAAAACAAAAACTATTTAAAAAGAGACATGTTTCATTTCATGTTTTAAAAAGAATGAATTTTCATTGATCACATCATTGACTATATTATTGTTTATGTCCTGTGAAAAACATTTCAGAACTTGGTATGAGAATAAAAATCTCAGTAAGGGATACAGAAAGAATGAAAACTCTTAGTCTTGGGATAACATTAAAACCATAAATACTTTATCATAAATAAATACTTTTCACCTTTAAGAAGTAGTAAATACACTTAACTGAATATAAGATCATTACTTACCCTTTTTGTAACCAAAAGATTACCATAAATCCCATAGAAAGAAACATATAACATATAAAGGTAACTTGGGACATAAACATATTTAAATGGAATAATCATATAGTCTACTTCCAAAAATATCACTAAATGGAATAGACATATAGCCAACTTCCATACCCAATGTATTAGAGGTTATAACATAACCACCCATCCTTGGTTATCAAGAAACCATCCGTCATTTGGTTTATTATGTAACCACCCATCATTGGTTTATCACGTAACCACCCGTCAAATGTCCAAGTACCATTATATAATAATAACACATAAAATATTGAAAATATAAACAATTCACTAATAAAATTTCATTTGAAATCACAAAAAATCATTTCAAGGTATTGAAATACTCAGTCCATTTCAAAAAAAATTAAAAAAAATGAAATAAGAGACTTATTTTCCTTTAATAAAATAGTAAGGCTTATAGAAGAATCCAAATATCAAATAATGGTTACGGCAACAAAAAGGTTTTTGTTTTTTCATACGTTAAAAACATTCATTTTATCATTTAGTAAAACACTTTTTAGAAAAAATATTCCATTTTAATGAAATTAAAAGTGAAAGGGTTTTTTTATACACCATATAAAATAAGGAGGTGTATATTATCAAAATATGCCTTAATGAAAGGAGATTGAGATGAAGTCTCTTACCTTAAGTCTTAATCATCATGTATGTTCCTTGTTATTCCTGAATAATGGTATTAAGTTAATTTATAATTGGTTCAGAAACTTTTTCAACTTTATTATTCCTTTTATATCACTTATTACCACATTATAAAAATTACATAATTATTTAAGTTAATATCGGTCGTTTTGTCGATATTCTGTAATTTAGTAGAAAATGAACTTGTTTGATGTAAATTGTCAATGTGGTGAAAATTACATCATCTAAAGAATATTATTTATGATTTAAATATCATATAAATAAAATATATATGTACCTATAATATTGATAATATTTTGAGATAAGAAATGATGTGCACCGTTCATGGAGACGGTAGGTCGTACGTACGCATGAATGCTACTTTCATTTATTTGTCATTCTAAAAGAATAACAATCAAATGATATAAATGTATATTATAATACCAATATTATATTTATATCATGTATGTCTCATAGTTTTAATAAAACCATCCTTTATACGTTCCTTGTAAAGCACGAACGAGTCACATCACTTTGAGGGAGCGATAGTCCACACTTCCTCAAATGAAATTATCGTATTTAAATATCCTGGAAAGAATAAAGGTATGTTGTAAATAAAAATTACAAAATAATAGAGACAATGTAAATATAATATATATCATACATAAACATAGTTCCATCATAATGTCCACCATGAGAGGTGGTATGAGAAAAATTGAACAATCATCGTTTAATGAGGCAGTATTTCATCGTACGCAGAAACAATATGTTCGTATCCATTAGATGGAGGTGTGTGTATGTGTTGCTAGAATAATTCTCATAAAAACATACTAGTATATTTAGGAAACTGGTATTGTTATTTAATCAAATAATAATAAGGTCATAGGGAGTGAATAAGGAAAATAAAGGAAAGAGACTTTAGAGAAGACGCTACCTCGAAAACGAGTAACTCCTTTTGATTTGAGCCAAAAGGATTTCTTTAATTGCCTTCTGCACAATATAAAGATTCAATGAGGAAGAAATGGATTATATGATGAGTATTGGATATATATTTTAAGAACTAAATGAATTTGGAATTGTGATATAAATAGAAGAATAAGTTCCCTTTTATAGAAGACGTGAGGGCACTTTAGAAAATTCTTGAAATATTAATTTATTATAAATTCAATTTCGATTAAAAATGGTCCAAACCTCATTTAATTCTTATATAAGATGATTTTGGTTCTAATAAACACCATAAAATATTTTTTAGAAAAGTTTTTAATTTTTGTTATCCTCATATTTTTTGTTTAACCCTTATTTTACCCTTTTTAATCTTATAGTGATATTAGGTTATTTACACATTATGGGTTAATGTAATTACCATATCATGGAAAAAGACTCAAAAAAATTCATTTATGAAATATTTTGACGTATCTTAACCATTTTTATGAATCATAGATTTTTTATGAATTTAATATCATTTAATAAACTATTTTATATTTTAAGTTATGAATTATGTCAAATTTAGACACTATTCATACTTGAATTTTTAAAAATTCATAAAAACATGATTAATTAGAAAAAAACATTTCATAAATAATAAAATGTCATATTAACCTATAAAATTCTTGGATGACATAAATTATGTCAAATTAAATTTATTTTAATATTTATAATATCATTAATTTGAATCCTTTATTAATGAAGCAATCATTTCATCATTTTGGGTCATAAATAAATTTATTTATCTAATATCTAAAAATTATAAATAAAATACCATGATAAATGAAATATTTTAAGATTTATAATGAATATTTATAGTCAAATATATCAGTTATATAACCTTATATTAAAATTGTTTCAGTAAAAGATATATTTTGATGTTATATTTCTCGTTACTTTAAATTAATTCTAATAAAATGTCATTTTCACACCTAAGTGGTTCTATGCGGTCCCCAAATCGACCCAAGGATTCCTATGGTCGGACATATATCATCAAATTGGATTAGTACACATGTTATGGTAGTTTAATATGATTATAATATTATTTTTTACCCTTATTTACCAGATTTACCCTTTAAACATGGTAAACAAAATAATTACTGAAGTTACTATTCATAATGTCAAAAAATAAATGGTACCCATTTAAACAATTTGGACCTTATGATTAGAAATATGGAATCCATTTTTTCCAAAAAATTAAATTTGTTATCCTATCATATTAAGAAAATATATAAGATAAATTTTAAAAATTTAATTTAATTTATAACTTATATTTTTGATCAAATAAAAATCTATAAAGAGTGATGTGATTTTATAAACACAATTATTCACTTTTTAAATAGGTTTTCATAAAAACACATCCTTTATATTCAATTGTTTTTTTCCATTTATAATAATTTTTTACCAATAATTCATTATTTAAACATGTTTAAACCATATTTCAAAATTCAGTTGATACTATTAAATCCCTTCATTCCAACGGCTAGGCATTAACTACCATTTAAAATAACAATAATATTATTGTATTATATTTCATTATAACTCAATGAAACCTAAGATTTCAGAGAAACACATTGTTGTATGTCGGGTATGTTATTGGAAAAAGCATCCCCTGTAATGTAAGATTAATATATTAGTCATAAATATTAATATAAAAGACAAAGTATTATTCTATATATTCCTAGGTCATTATATTGTTCCCCCATTTTAGAAATCGCATCCCCGCAATTTTAAAATCAGGCTCGGAAACTTCATTGAAAAGATCACATCGGAAAAAGAGTCTATAAAACTATCACTTTAAAAGAGTGAAAGAGAAGTACAAAGGTCACCCGAGATAAAACATACTAGGATTACATGTAGAAAAACATGGATATGGAAGAAAATCTAACCATCAAATTCTAAGGGAGAGTTATAGAAAACATGATCTGGAGAAAGTTAACTATCAGAAAAACATAAGCTTGTGATGCGTTAAATGGTCATAGATTTCACAATAGGAAAAGTAAACAGAATTTTTTAAGGTAATTTTCATAAATCTAAGGAATTATTTTACTACTTATAATAATAATATAAGGAAATATTCTTAAATTAAAAGTAGAGTTTCATCCTTTAATAAATTTCAACCACACACTAATCTTTTCTCTATAGAATCACATAATCCCCAAAAGATGAACTATATATTGCCCCTATATTTAGACATTAACCCAAACCAAAATGGTTAGTACAAGATCTGATAATCCCCAAAAAAGAATAATTCTTGATAAAAATAAATACTACGCTTAATCTCCAAAATTCAACAAACAATACCCAAAGTTCAAAAAAGACCATTCAATAAAAAAATATCCTTAAAATTATTAAAAACAATCCAAATAAATATATGTCCACAATAAAAAAATAGATTATTCCAAAATAAATTTCAACCATTACTCCTCAAATGATATCCAATATTATTTTATTTTTCTTTGTCATAAAGTGTTCCCAAAAGAGAAAACATATTCCAAAATAACCTTTATCACTTAATCACCAAAACATTTTCCCATACTAACGATATAAATTTGATAAAACATAAGTTCTAAAAATAAACTTATTCTTGATCCATAAAATCATTAACTAAAAAGAATAAGTCATACTAACCAGGGACTTCACGTAGGCCAGTGGTAGGCGATGCACCCTTGTCGCCCTTCAGTTGTGGGTTTGATTCCAACATACTTTCCAGACGTGACAAGTTTTCACCCATCATACAGGTTGTACTTTTTATAAAACCATATCATTATTATAACATTCTAAAAAATAGGACAATTCCTCAAAAATAACCATAACATATTTTAACCTAAAAGGTTATCTGATACCTAGCATTTTTCATCCCAAAAATTAATAACTCATAATTGCCTCAAATTCAATGATCATATAAACCCTAACGGTTCTTTATAACAATACCCATTAAATAAAAGACAATTCTTACTCAATTAACATATTTATATAACAAATTAATGGTTAAAAATACTATAAGTCTTCCAAATGAATCCCATCATTAATAAATTTAAACATATCATCATTATTAGATCCAACATAACCCTTCAATTCCTAAAATGTTGACATCTTTATCATCAAACATTCTTCATGATACTTTATCTATGTTTTCCATATTATTCTTTCATACTTCCTTCCTACAAAAAAAATCTTCCATAATGTCCTAAGAATCAATAATGTCAAAACATGATCTAATAAATAATCCACACCTTTCATAGGTCATTTTAAGTTTCCACATCTTCAATTGGAATGAAGTTATGTATTGGTAAACATATATTTGTTTGGTCTTACTGATCCCATACCCAACCATTCTTTTTAGGTCATCTATTTGCGTAATTACCATGCATAACACAATTAAAACATTTAATTTATACCACAAAAAGAACATATTTTCCTTTTCTATAGTCAAATGAATGCATCATTTTTTCATGGAAGGTTATTGATTTATGACCTTCATTACCACATCTAAAACATCTTTCTGTCCCTTTGAAACATTTTCCTAGGTGTTTCTTCCCACATACTTGAAACATAATTTTTTGAATATACTTACCTTTATGATTATTACCGGAACTTCCGTAGGTATTTTTTTCTCACATATATAATGTATTAGAAAAATCAAAAAGGTTCAAGTGGTCAATGATGACTCTAGATAGATGGATAAGAATAACCACAAGAGTCTACATTGGAGATCCCACTCCATTTGATTTCTTATTCAGAAAACCACCACAGTTTCCTTCACATCCATTGTTACTTTGGTTCCTACTAGATCCATCCATTTACTAAAACCAAAAAAGTCAGTGTGATTATATCAGTAAAATCATAATATACTATCTTATGAGGAGGGTAAACACTAATATATACTAATTAATGTTATCTTAAACTCATTAAATTTATCTTAAATAACTATGACTCTTTCTAATATGCTAACCATTATGGTTATGTAACTTATTCTTAAATAACACAATAACCTCTAAAGGTATCTAAACTGAACTTTGATACCAGCTATAATGACTCATCCTTAAACATTACTTAATATTGAGATAAGTCAATAATTTTAATTTAATTCACATCAAAGATATTTTCAAGTTTTGAGCTTTAAATATAATATTACAAGTAGATGCTTATACTCACTATCCATTTTTTTTCATAAAACGAAAACTCTTTAAAAAGAAACATGTTTTGTTTCATGTTTTAAATAGCACAACGTTTTCTTGATCCCATCCTTGACTCTATCTTGTTTATTTCATGTGAAAAACATTTCAAAACTTGGTATTAGAATAAAAATCTCAATAAGGGATACACAAAGAAGGAAAACTCTTAGTCTTGGGATAAAATGAAAACCATGAATACTTTATCATAAATCAATAATTTTCACCTTTATGAAGTAGTAAATACACTTAACTGAATATAAGGTCATTACTTACCCTTTTAGTAACCAAAATATTACCATAAATCCCATAGAAATAAACATATAACATATAAATTTAACTTGGTACATAAACATATTTAAATGGAATAACCATACAGTCTACTTCCACAAATATCAATAAATGTAATAGTCATATCGACTTCCATAACCAATGTATTGTAGGTTATAACATAACCACCCGTAATTGGTTTATCATTAAACCATATATCATTTGGTTTATCATGTAACCACCCATCATTGGTTTATCACGTAACCACCCGTCAAATGTCCAAGTACCATTATATAATCATAACACATAAAATATTGAAAATATAAACATTTAACTAATAACATTTCATTTGAAATCACAAATAATCATTTCAAGATATTGAAATAATCAATCCATTTCAAAAAAAAAATTCAATGCCAAAAAAGTAGTAAGAGAGTTCTTTTTCTTTAAAAAAATAGTAAATCTTATAGAAGAATCCAAATATCAAATAATGGTTACGGTGACAAAAAGGTTATTGTTTTTTCATACATTAAAAACATTCCTTTTGTCATTTAGTAAAACACTTTGTATAAAAAATATTCCATTTTAATTAAATTAAAAGTTAAAGGGTTTTATTAAAAACTGTATAAAATAAGGAGGTGTATATTATCAAAATATTCCTCAATGAAAGGAGATTGAGATGAAGTCCCTTACCTTGAGTCCGAATCGTCACATATGTTCCTTGTTATTCCTGAATAATAGAATTAATTTAATTTATAATTGTTTCAGAATATTTTTCAAGTATATTATTCCTTTTATATCACTTATTACCACGTTATAAAAATTACATAATTTTTTAAGTTAATATTAGTCTTTTTGTCGATATTTAGTAATTTAGTAGAAAATGAACTTGTTTGATATAAATTGTCCACGTGGTGAAAATTCCATCATATAAAGAATATTATTCATGATTTAAATATCATATATATCAAATATATATGTACTTATAATATCGATAATATTTTGAGATAAGAAATGAAGTGCACCGTTCATGAAGATGGTAGGCCGTACGTACGCATGAACGCTACTTTCATTTCTTTGTCATTATAAAAGAATAATAATCAAATGATATAAATGTATATTATAATACCAATATTATATTTATATCATGTATGTCTCATAGGTTTAATAAAACCATCCTTTATATGTTCCATTTATAGCATGAACGAGTCACATCACTTTGAGGGGGCGGTAGTCCACACTTCCTCAAATAAAATTATCGTATTTACACATCATGGAAAGCATATAGGTTTGTTGTAAAAAAATTACAGAATAATAGAGATAATATAAATATAATATATATCATATATAAATATAGTTCCATCATAATGTCCATCATGAGAGGTGGTAGGGGAAAAATTGAAAAATCATCGTTTCGTGAGGCAATAGTTCGTCGTACAGAGAAACAATATTTTCGTATCCGCTAGATGAAGGTGTGTGTAAGTTTAGTTCAAATAATTGTCATAAAAACATCCTAGTATATTTAGGATACCGGTGTTTTTATTTAATCAAATAATAATTAGAGCATAAATAGTGGAGAAGGAAAATAAAGGAAAAGAACTTTAGAGAAGACGCTACCTCTAAAACGAGTAACTCTTTTTGATTTGAGCAAAAAGGATTTCTTGAATTTTTTTATGCATAAGTTAATAATTCTAGGAGGAAGGTGGGGATTCTAGTAATAGTATTGGACATATATTTTCCGATCTAAATGGCTTTGGAAGTGTGAGATAAAGAAAAGTATAAGTGACCTTTTATAGAAGAGGTGAGGGGCACTTTATGAAAGTCTTAAAATATTGATTTATTATAAATTCAATGTTAATTAAAAATGGTCTAAAACTCATTTAATTACAAGATAAGATTATTTTAGTTATAATAACCATAATAAAATAATTTTTATATATATTTTTAATTGTTTTTATCCTTATATATTTGGTTTAATCCTTATTTTATCCTTTTTAATCTTATAGTGACATCATGTTATTTATATATTATGGGTTAATGTAATTACCATATGATGTAAAATGACCAAAAAAATTTATTTATGACATATTGGGAAATATATTAACCATTTTGACTAATATTATAGTTTTTAGAAATTTAATATCATTTAATAAACTGTTTTATATTTTAAGTTATGAATTATGTCAATTTTAGACACTATTCATACATGACATTTTAAAAATTCATAAAAACCTGATTATTTAGAAAAAAAACTTTCATAAATCCTAAAATGTCATATTAACAAATAAAATTCGTGTATGACCTATATAATGTCAAATTTCATTTATTTTAATATTTTTAATATCATTTATTTGAATTATTTATTAATGAAGCAATCACTACATCATCACTGTGTCATAAATAAATTTATTTATATAATCTATAAATATAATAAATAATATACCATAATGAAGGAAATATTTATAGATTAATAATAACTATTTATAGAAAAATATATCATTTATATAACCCTATATTAAAATTTTTTTAGTAAAAGATACATGTTTATGTTATATTTTTATTTACTTTAAATTAATTTTTATAAAATGTCATTTTCACACCCAAGCGGCTCCATGGGGTCCCAAAATCAACCCAAGGATTTCCATGGTCAGAAATATTTCATACAATAGGATTAGGACACGTTTTAGGGTAGGTTAATGTTATTATAATATTATTTTTTACCCTTATTTACCAGATGTACCCTTTAACCATGGTAAACAAAATAATTAATGTAGTTACTATTCATAATGTCAAAAAATAAAAGTTACCTATTTACACAATATGTATCTTATGATTAAAAATATGGAATCCATTTTTTTCAAATTCAAAACACAAAATTTTTAGAAATTAATTTAAAATTAAATCCCATTGTCAAAACCAAAAAGCGGGTTTTTAAGAAGTAAAATATATCAAAAGATTGACATGTGTTTATATTCAATTTAAAAAGGAAATTACCTACAATGACCGAAATTGGATTAAATGATAAAAATATATTATATATATAATTTAAAACCCTTAAATAATATGATTTAACTATATAAATTATTTCGATGGAAATCGTTGTTTTCAATTAAAATTTAGCGTAGTTTTACTATTCATCAAAACATGATAGTTATCAGAAAAATAACAAAAATTTATCCAATGTAAAATTTTATGTCCCTATTCTAAATAATACGTTTATTTTTTCAAATAGATCATATAAAAGTGAAAAAAACTAAATTTAAAAAGGGTTCTCTATCAAAAGGTAGTAAAACTGCATTTTTAGAAAAATACTTCTTTTATCCAAAAAATTGAATTTGTTCTTATATAATATCAATAAATCAAATAATATGAATTTAAAATATTTCATTGAATATATAACTCATATTTTTCATTAAATAAAAACCCATAAAGAGTGATATGATTTTATAAACATAATTATTCTATTTTTAAATTGGTTTTTTATAAAAACATATCCTTTATATTTAATTGGTTTTTATTTTCATTTTTAATAAATTTGGTAACCAATGAGTCATTATTTAAACTTGTGAAAAACATATTTAAAAATTCAGTTAATACTATTATTTCTCTCCATTTCAACATCTAGGCATTAACTACAATTTAAAATAGTAATATTGTTATTGTATTCTATTTTAGTATAACTCAATGGAACATAAAATTTTAGAGAAAACCATTGCTGTGTGTTGAGTACACTATTGGAAAAAGCATCCCCTTTAATATAAAATTAATATTTTATTCATAAATATTACTAAAAAAGAAAAGTATTAGTCTATAAATACCTAGGTCATTACATCATTCCCCCTTTTGGAAATTACGTCCTTACAATTTTAAATTTGGGCTCAGAAAATTCATTAAAAATACCACATCAAAAAAGGGTCAATAAAACTATCAATTTAAAAGAGATAAAGATAAGTACAAAGGTCACTCGAGATAACACCTACTAGGATTCCATGTAAGAAAACATGAATATGGAATAAAAACTAACTATCATGTTTTGGTTGAGAGTTATAGAAAACATGATTAGTAGAAAGTTAACTACCAGAAAACAATAAACTTATGATGGGATAAATAGTGATTGACTTCACAGTAGGAAAAGTAAATAGAAAACGTTTTTTTCAGATCATTTTCATAAAGTTTAAGAATTATTTTAATACTTAGAATAAGAACATAAGGAAATATACTTACATGAAAAGTAGAGTTTCATCCTTTAATATATTTCCACCACACACTCATCTTTTCTTTAGAGATTCACATAATCTCCAAGAGATGAACTATATATTTCACCCATCTTTATAAATTAACCAAAACCAAAATGTTTAGTAAAAGATAAGATAATCCCTCAAAAAGAATAATCCTTTATAAAAATAAATAAAACTCTTAATCTCCAAAATTCAACAAACAAAACCCAATGCCCAGCAAAGACCATTCAATAAACAATTATCCTTAAAATTATTCAAAATAATCAAAATCACCATATGTACACAATAAAAATACAGATTCTTCTAAAATAAAATTCAACCATTACTCATCAAATGATATACCATAGTATTCTATTTTCATTAGGCATAAAGTGTTCCTAAAAGATAAAACGTCTTCCAAAATAACCTTTATCACTTAATCAAAAAAATATTTTCCTATACTAAGGATATACATTTGATAAAACATAAGTTCACAAAATCAACTTATTCTTGATCCATAAAATCATTTAACTAAAAATAATAAGTCCTACTAACTAGGGAATTCATGTAGGCCAGTGGTAGGCGTTGCACCCTTATCGCCCTTCAGTTGTGGGTTCGATTCCCATGGACTTGCTGGATGCGACGAGTTGTCACCCATCCTACGGGATGTCATTTTTCTAAAACTATATCATTCTTATAAAATTATAAAAAATAAGATAATTTCTAAAAAATAACCATAAAATATTTTAACCTCAAATTTTATCTCATACCTCATATTTTTCATCCCAAAAAGTATTAACCTGTAATGGCCTCAAATTCTGGGATCATATAATCCCTAATTGTTATTTATAAAAATATCCATAAAAGAAAAGATAATTTTTCCTCAATTAACATTTTTATGTAAAAACTTAATGGTTTAAAATATTAGAAGTCTTCCACAGTAATCCTATAATAAATACATTTAAACATATCATCATCCATAGATCCAACATAACCCTTAAATTCCTAAAATGTATACATCTTAATCATTGAACATTCTTCATGATCATTTATCATTGTTTTTCCATATTATTCCTTTATAATTCCTTCTTATAAAAAAAATCATGCATAATGTACTAAGATTCAATAATTTTAAAACATTATCTAATAAATAATCCATAACTTTCATAGGTAATTTTTTGTTTCCTCATCTTCAATTGGAATGGAATTAGGTATTGGTAAACATATATTTGTATGGTCCTGCAGATCCCATTATTGAACCTTCTTCATAGGACATCTATTTGTGTAATGACCATGCACACCACATTTATAACATTCAATTAATCCATCATAAAGAACATCTTTCCATTTCCTAGAGTCAAATGAATGCTTCCTTTTTTTCATGGTATGTTATTGATTTATGACCTTCATTAACACATCTAAAACATATATATGTACCTTTAAAACATTTTTCCTAGGTGTTTCTTTCCACATACTTAAAAAATAGGTTTTTGAATATACTTACCTTTATAATTATTACCAGAACTTCCATAGGGATTTATTTCTTTCTTATATGATGCCTTAGAAAAATAAACATGGTTCAAGTGGTCAATCATGACTCTAGATAGTTGGTTAAGAATAACCACAAGAGTCCTCATTGCAACTTCAATTCCATTCCTTTCCTTATTCATAAAACCACCATAGTTTTCTTCATATCCATTGTTACTTTGGTGCATACAAGATCCAACCATTTACTAAAACAAAAAAAAAGTTAGAATGAGTATATCTGTAAAATCATCATATACTATCTTATGAGGAGGGTAAAAACCGAGATATACTTATTCAAGTTTTCTTAAACACATTCAATTTATCTAACATTACTATGACTCTTTCTAATATGCTAACCATTTTGGTTTTTTCACTTATTCTTAAATAACACAATAACCTCTAAAGGTATCTAAATTGACCATTGATACCAACTATAAGGCCCTATCCTTAAACATTACTTAATCTTGGGATAAGTCAATAGTTTGACTTTAATTAATATCAAGGATATTTTTAGGTTTAGATATTTATAGAATTAGGTCATAACTTATACTTAAAAACTTGAATATTAAAAGAAGACGTTTATACTCACTATCCATTTTTTTTCATAAAACAAAAACTATTTAAAAAGAAACATGTTTTGTTTCATGTTTTAAAAAAAATGAATTTTCCTTGATCCCATCCTTGACTCTATTCTTTTTTATGTCTTGTAAAAAACATTTTAAATCTTGGTATGAGGATAAAATGCTCAGTAAGGGATACATAAAGGAGGAAAACTTATATTCTTGGGATAACGTGAAAACCATGAATACTTTATCAAATAATAATAATTTTCACCTTTAACAAGTATTAAATATACTTAATTTAATATAATATCATTTATTACACTTTTCGAAACCAAAATATTACCATAAATTCCATATAAAAAAACATATAACATATAAAGATAACTTGGGACATAAACACATTTAAATTGAATAATCATACGGTCGACTTCCACAAATATCACTAAATAGAATAGCCATAGGAATGACTTCTATTCCCAATGTTTTGGAGGTTATAACATAACCACCAATCCACGGTTTATCATGAAACCACTCATTATATAGTTTATCATTTATCCACCCCTCATTGGTTTATCATGTAACCACCAATCAAAAGTTCAATTACCATTATATAATTATAACACATAAAATATTTCAAATATCAACATTTCACTAATAAAATTTCATTTGAAATCACAAGAAATAATTTCATGATATTGAAATACTCAATCCATTTAAAAAACCATTTTCAATACCAAAACCACAAAAAATAGAATAAGGGATTTCTTTTCCTTAAAAAATAGTCAGGCTTATAGAGGAAGCCAAATATCAAATAACGTTTACGGCGGTGGAAAAGACGTTATCTCCGTATACGTTAAAAATATTCATTTTTTCATTTTATAAAACACTTCGAAGAAACAATATTCCATTTGAATGAAATTAGAATTCAAATGATTTTATTATACACCGTATAAAATAAGGAGGTTTATATTATCAAAATACGCCTCAATGAAAGAGATTGAGAAGAAGTCCTTTACCTTTAGTCTGAATCTCTACGTATGTTCCTTGTTCTTCCTGAATAATAAACTTAAATTAATTTATACTTTCTTTAGAACCTTTTTTTAGTTTATTATTCCTTTTATATCACTTTTTACCATGTTATAAAAATTACATAATTATTTAAGTTAGTATCGGACATTTTGTCGATATTTGATAATTGAGTAGAAAATGAACTTGTTTGACGTAAATTCTCCACATGGTAAAAATCCCATCATCTACAGAATATTATTCATGATTTAAATATCATATATATCCAATATATATGTACTTATAATATCCATAATATTTGGAGATAAGAAATGAAATGCACCATTCATGGAGACAACAGGTCGTACATACTCATGAACGCTACTTTTCATTTCTTTGTCATACTAAAAGAATAATAATCAAATGATATAAATGTATATTATAATACCAGTATTATATTTATGTCATGTATTTCTCATAGGTTTAATAAAACCGTCCTTTATATATTCCATGTATAGCATGAATGAGTCACATCACTTTGAAGGTACGGTAGTCCACACTTACTCAAATGAAATTATCTTATTTATACTTCATGGTAAGCATAAAGGTATATTGTAAATAAAAATTACAGAATCATAGAGACAATATAAATATAATATATATCATATATAAATATAGTTCCATCATAATGGCCATCATGATAGGTGGTATGTGAAACATTTAACAATCATTATTTCGTGAGGCAGTAGTTCGTCGTACACAGAAACAATATGTTCGTATCCACTAGATGGAGGTGTGTGTAAGTTTTTTTAGAATAATTATCATAAAAACATCCTATTATATTGAGGGTATTGGTGTTGTTATGTAATAAAATAATAATAATATCATAGGGAGTGGATAAGGAAAATAATGGAAAAGAACTTTAGAGAATACGCTACCTCTAAAACGAGTAACTCCTTTTGATTTGAGCCAAAAGGATTTATTGAATTTCCTTCTACCTAAGTTAATGATTCTAGAAGGAAGGTAGGAATTATAGGAAGATTATTGGATAGATATTTTCAGAACTAAATGGCTTTGGAAGTGTGATATAAAGAGAAGAAGAATTTCCCTCTTATAGAAGAGGTGAGGGGCACTTTAGGAAAGTCTTGAAATATTAATTTATTATAAATTAAATTTAGATTAAAAATGGTCCAAAACTCATTTAATTATTTGATAAGATGACTATGGTTAGAATAACCATCATAAAATAAATTTTATATAGGTTTTGAATATTTTTTTTATCCTTATCTTTTTGGTTTAACCCTTATTTTACCCTTTTTAATCTTATAGTGATATCATGTTATTTACACATTATGGGATGATTTAATTACCATATCATGTAAAAAGACCAAAAAAGTCATTTATGAAATTTGGGGATTATATTAACCATTTGGAAAAATCTTAGATTATTTAGTAATTTAATATAATTTAATAAACAATTTTATATTTTAAGTAATGAATTATGTCAATTTTAGATACTATTCGTACATGACTTTTTAAAAATTTATAACTTGATTACTTAGAAAAAAACATCGCATCAGTACTAACATGTCATATTTAACTTCAAAATTCATGGATGAAATAATATATGTAAAATTACATTTATTTTAATATTTAAAATATCATTTATTTGAATCCTTTATTAATGAAGCAATCACTGCATCATCATTGTGTCATAAATATTTTTATTTATCTAATATCTAAAAATTATAAATAAAATACCATGATAAATTAATTTTATTGGGATTTATAATTACTATTTATAGTCAAATATATAAATTATATAACCCTATATTAAAATTGTTTTAGTAAAAGATACATATTTTTGTTATATTTATCTTTACTTTTAATTATTATAAAATGTCATTTACACTCCCAAGTGGCTCCATGGGGTCCCAAAATCGACCCAAGGATGCCCATGGTAATAAATATCTCATCTAATATGATTATGACATATTTTAGGGTAGTTTAATATTATTATAATATTATTTTAACCCTTATTTTCCATATTTACCCTTTAACTATGGTAATTAAAAGAATTGCAGAAGTTTCTATTCATAATGTCCAAAAATAAAAGGTACCTATTAACACAATTTGTAACTTATGATTCCAAATATGGAATCCTTTTTTTCCAAATTCAAAACACAAAATTTTCAGAAATTAATTTAAAATTAAATCTCGTTGTCAAAACCAAAAGGCGGGTTTTTAAGAAGTAAAATATATCAAAATATTGACATGTGTTTTTATCCAATTTAAAAGTGAAATCACTTCCAATGACCATCATTGTATTAAGTGATAAAAATATATTACATCTATACTTTAAAACCATTAAATAATATGATTTAACCATATAAATTATTTTGATGGAAAAATATGTTTTCAATTAAAATTTAGTGTATTTCTACTTTTCATAAAAACATGATAATTATCAAAAAAATAACAAAAATTAATCCAAAGTAAATTTTTATGTCCCGATTCTAAATAAGAAGATTATTTTGTCAAATAGAACATATAAAAGTTACAAAAACGAAATTTAAAAAGGTTTCTCCATCAAAAGGCGGTAAAACTGTATTTTTAGAAAAATACTTCTTTTATCCAAAAAATTGAATTTGTTCTTATATAATATCAATAAAACATATAAGATGACTTTAAAATATATTATTGAATATATAACACATATTTTTTATTAAATAAAAATCCATAAAGAGTGATATGATTTTATAAACACAATTATTCTCTTTTTAAATAGGTTTTCATTAAAACAAATCCTTTATATTCAATTGGTTTTTATTTCTATTTCTAATAAATTTATTAACCAATGAATCATTATTTAAACATGTGTAACCATATTTCAAAATTCAGTTGATACTATTCATTAATTCCATTCAAATGGCTAGGCATTAACTACCATTTAAAATAATAATATTATCATTGTATTATATTTCGGTATAACTCAATGCAACATAAGTTTTCGGAGAAAACCATTGTTTTGTGTCAAGTGCACTATTGGAAAAATCATCTCCTTTAATGTAAAATTAATATGTTATTAATAAATATTAATAGAAAATACAAAGTATTATTCAATAAATACCTAGGTCATTACATCATTCCCCCATTTTGGAATTTGCATCCTCACAATTTTAAAATTGTGCTCGGAATCTTCATTGAAAATACCACATCGGAAAAAGAGTTAATAAAACTATCACTTTAAAATATAGAAAGATAAGTACAAAGGTCACCCAAGATAACACACACTATGATTCCATGTACGAAAACATAGATATATAATAAAAACTAACCATCATGTTTTGATGGAGAGTTATAGAAAACATGATTAGTAGAAAGTTAAATACCAAAAAACCATAAACTTATGATGGGATACACAGTCATTGATTTCATAACAGGAAAAGTAAAGAGAAAACGTTTTTTAATATCCTTTTCATAAAGTTGAGGAATTATTTTAATACTTAGAATAAGAACATAAGTAAATATACTTACATGATAAGTATATTTTCATCTTTTAATAACTTTATACCACACACTCATCTTTCATTTAAAGATTCACTTAATCCCCAACAAATGAACCATATATTTCCCCCATATTTATACATTAACAAAAAAGTGGTTAGTACAAGATCAGATAACCCCCCAAAAAGAATAATACTTTATTAATTGAAATAATACTCTTAATCTCCAAAATTCAACAAATAATACATAAAGCTCAGCAAAGACCATTCAATAAACAATTGTCCTTAAAATTCATCAAAATAATCCAAATAACCATATTCCCACAATAAAAATACAGATTCTTCCAAAATAAAATTCAACCATTACTCCTCAAATTATATTCCTTAGTATTCTATTTTCCTTAGGAAAAAAGTATTCCCAAAATAGAAAACGTCTTCCAAAATAACCTTTATCACTTAATCACAAAAACATTTTCCTATAATAATGATATCCATTTGATAAAACACAAGTTCCTAAAATCAAATTATTATTGATCCATAAAACCATTTACCTAAAAATAATAAGTCATACTAACCAGGGACTTCACATAGGCTAGTGGTAGGCGATGCACCCTTATCGCCCTTTGGTTGTGGGTTCGATTCCCATGGCCCTGCCAAACACGACTGGTTATCACCCATCCTACGGGTTGTCCTTTTTCTAAAATCATATCATTATTATAAAATTATCAAGAATAATATAATTTCTCAAAAATAACAATAACATAGTTTTACCTCAAAGGTTATATGATACCTCACATTTTTCATCCCCAAAATTAATAACCTGTAATTTCCTCAAATTCAAGGATCATATAAACCCTAATGGTTCTTTACAACAATATCCATAAAATAAAAGATAATTCTTACTCAATTAACATTGTTATATAACAACTTAATGGTTACAAATAACATAAGTCTTCAAAAGTAATCCCATCATAAATACAGTTAAACATATCGTCATCCGTAGATCAAACATAACCCGTTCAATTCCTAAAATGTAGACATCTTAATCATCAAACATTATCCATGATCATTTATCCATGTTTTTCAATATTATTCTTCTATAATTCCTTGATACAAACAAAATCATGCATAATATACTAAGATTAAATAATGTCAAAACATTATCTAAGAAATAATCTGTACCTTTCATAGGTTATTTTTAGTTTCCTCATCTTTAATTGGAATAGCATTAAGTATTGGTACACATATATTTGTATGGTCCTACTGATACCATTCTCAAACCTTGTTCATATGACATATATTTGTGTAATGATCATTCCCACCACATTTAAAACATTAAATTGATACATTATAAAGAACATATTTCCCTTTCATGGAGTCAAATGAATACTTCTTTTTTTTTTCAGGGAAGGTTATTTATTTATGACCTTCATTACCAAATCTAAAACATCTTTCCCTCCCTTTGAAACATTTTCCTAGGTGTTTCTTTCCACTTCCTAGAAAAAAAGGTTTTTGAATATACTTACCTTTATGATTATTACCAGAACCTCCATAGGGATTTATTTCTCACATAAATGATGCCTTAGAAAAATCACCAAGGTTCAAGTGGTCAATCATGAATCCAGATACTTGGTTAAGAATAACCTCCAGAGTCTTCATTAAAGCTCTAATTCCATTAAGTGTATTATTCATAAAACCACCATAGTTTCCTTCACATCCATTATTACTTTTGTGCCTACTAGATCCGACCATTTACTAAACACAAAAAAGTCAGTATGAGTATATCAGTAAAATCATCATATACTATCTTATGAGGAGGGTAAAAACTAAGATATAATTATTAAATTTATCTTAAACTCATTCAATTTAACTAAAATCAATTTGAATATTTCTAATATGATAACCATTATGGTTATGTCACTTATGCTTAAATAACACAATAACCTCTAAAGGTATCTAAACCGACTTTTGAAACCCACTATAAGTCCCCATCATTAAAAATTACTTAATCTTGAGATAAGTCAATAATTTTAATTTAATTCACATAGAGGATATTTTCAGGTTTAGAAGTTAGAGAATTAGGTTATAACTTATACATAACAACATTAATATTAAAATTATATGCTTCTACATACTATACATTTTTTTTTCATTAAACAAAAACTCTTTAAAAAGAAACATGTTTCGTTTCATGTTTTAAACAACATAACTTTTCCTTGATCCCATCCTTGACTCTATTCTTCTTTATGTCCTATGAAAATTATTTCAAAACTTAGGATGAGCATAAAAATCTTATTAAGGTATATATAAAGAATAAAAACTCTTAGTCTGGGGATAACATGAAAACCATGAATAATTTATCATAATGTAATACTTTTCACCTTTAAGAAGTAGTAAATATACTTCACTGAATATAAGATGATTACTTACCCTTTTTGTAACCAAAATATTACCATAAATTCCATAGAAAGAAACATATAACATATAAAGCCAACGAGCCCGTACCCAAGTGTTAAGGGCTCCTTCTTGGCATCCAAGAGACCCAGGTTCAAAACTGGGTGGAGGCAAATTTCTGGGGCACTGTAGAAGTACTGTAGCAGGTACTGTTCAGTACTGTAGAATCCGGAATATTCACCTGATTTGGGATTTCAGGCCACCGGTTTTGGTCTACGGGTCTCAGGGCCTTCGGGCCATCAAAGGCCTTCGGGCCATAGGGCCTTTGGGCCATTGAAGACAATGAAGTAGGCCAGTTCACACCGAGAAGGCCTCAGATGTAGATCAGAGCACCAATAGTAGTCACCAGAAGCAGAGCTAACCAGATTAGAAGAATGAGTGGGTATGGCAACAACCATCGGGACCAGACACCGTGCATCTTTTTACGGGGCAATGCTAGTAGATTAGAAATGAAGGTGGGGAGATAAAGGTAGTCAATGATGCAGAAGATGGGGAGGGGCAGTTCTAGTGGGATGGGCCTACGGGTCATGTATTGGGCATGGCATGCCTCTGGGCCTTCGGGTCATGTCGGGCCTTGTGCCTTGGGCCTACGGGTCATGTACGGGTTCCCCTTAAACCCTTAAAAGGGGGATTATCTATAATAAAATAAAAAGAAGGCCTTCGAGCCATTTGGTCTAAAAAACATATAACATATAAAGGTAACTTGGGACATAAATATATTTAAATGGAATAACCATATGGTTGACTTCCACAAATATCACTAAATATAATAACCATACGACCGACTTCCATACCCAATGTATTAGAGGTTATAACATAACCCCCCATCCTTGTATTATCATGAAACCACTCATCATTTGGTTTATCATGTAACCAACCATCATTGGTTTATCACATAACCACCGGTCAAAAGTCCAAATACCATTATATAGTCACAACACATAAAATATTGCAAATATCAACATTTCAATAATAACATTTCATTTCAAATCACAAGAAATCATTTAAAGAGATTGAAATACTCAATCTATTTCAAAAACCATTTTTAATACCAAAACAACCAAAAATGGAATAATTTATTTATTTTACTTTATTAAAATATTAAGGCTTATAGAGGAATCCAAATATCAAATAACAGTTATGGTGGCTAAAAGGTCATTGTTGCCACATACGTTAAAAACTTTCCTTTTGTCGTTTAGTAAAATGATTTGTAGAAAAAATATTCTCTTCGAATGAAATTAAAATTCGAAGGGTTTTATTATACACTTTATAAAATAATGAGGTGTATATTATCAAAATAAGCCTCAATGTAAGGAGATTGAGATGAAGTCCCTTACCTTGAGTCTGAATCATCACGTATGTTTCTTATTATTACTGAATAATAAACTTGAGTTTGTTTCTACATGATTCATAACATTTTTCAAGCTTATTATACCTTTAATATCACTTATTACCACATTATAAAAATTAAATAATTATTTAAGTTAATATTGATCGTTTTGTGGATATTCAGTAATTGAGTAGAAAATGAACTTGTTTGATGTAAATTGTCCATGCGGTAAAAATTTCATCATCTCCAGAATATTATTCATGATTTAAATATCATATATAAACAATATATATTTACTTATAATATCCATAATATTTTGAGATAAGAAATTAAATATATTGTTCATGGAGATGGTAGGCTGTATGTATGCATGAACACTACTATCATTTCTTTGTCATATGAAAATAATAATAATAAAATGATATAAATTTATATTATAATACCAGTATTATATTATTTTATTTATGTCTCAAAGTTTTAGTAAAACCATCCTTTATATGTTTCATGTATATCATGAACTAGTCACATCACTTTGAGGGGGTGGTAGTCCACACTTACTCAAATGAAATTATCATATTTACACATCTTGGAAAGCATAAAGGTATGTGGTAAATAAAAATTACAGAATAATAGAGATAATATAAATATAATATATATCATATATAAATATAGTGCTATCATAATGGCCACTATGAGAGGTGGTAGGGGAAAAATTGAACAATCATCATTTCGTGAGGCTGTAGTTAGCCATACACAGAAACAATATGTTTGTATCCATTAGATAGAGGTGTGTGTAATTTTAGTACGAATCCTTCTCATAACAAAGTCCTAGTATATTGAGGATATTTTTTTTTTGTTATGTAATCAAATAATAATAAGATCATAGGTAGTGGATAATGAAAATAAAGGAAAATAAATTTAGAGAAGATGCTACCTCTAATACGAGTAAATCCTTTTGATTTGAGCAAAAAGTATTTCTTGAATTTCCTTATGACTAAGTTAAATCTTCAAAGAGGTAGATATGGATTATAGTAAGAGTATTTGAGATAGATTCTCAGAAATAAATGGCTTTGGAAGTTTGATATAAAGATAATAATAAGTTCCTTTTTATAGAAGAGGTGAGGTAAACTTTAGGAAATCCTTGAAATATTAATTTATTATAAATTCAATTTCGATTAAAAATGGTCCAAAACTCATTTTATTTTTATATAAGATGATGTTGGTTCAAATAACCATCATCCAATAATTTTTATATAGGTTTTGAATAATTTTTTATCCACATATTTTTGGTTTAACCTTTATTTTAACTTTTTTAATCTTATAGTGATATTCTGTTATTTACACATTATGGGTTAATTTAATTACCATATCATGTCAAATGACCCACAAAAAGTCATTTATGATATATTGGGACTTATATTAACTATTTTTCCTAATATTATATTTTTTAGGCATTTAATATCATTTAAAAAACTATTTTATATTTTAATTTATGAATTATGTCAAATTTAGTCACTATTCATACATGACTTTTTAAAAATTCATAAAAATTTGATTACTTCAAAAAAAAACATTGAATCAATCATAAAATTTCATATTCACCGAGAAAATCTGATAGAAACAATTTGTTCGCATCCACTAGATAGAGGTGAATGTAAGTTTAGTTCAAATAATTCTCATAAAAACATCATAGTATATTGAGGATACTGGTGTTGTTATGTAATCAAATAATAAAAAGAGCATCGGGTGTGGAGAAGGAAAATAATGGAAATGAGCTTTAGAGAATATGCTACCTTGAAAACGAGTAACTCCTTTTGATTTGAGCCAAAAGGCTTTATTTAATTGCCTTCTGCCTATTTTAATGCTTCTAGGAATATAGTAGGGATTCTAGGAAGAGTATTGGAAAGAAAATTTCCGAACTAAGTGGATTTGGAATTATGAGATAAAGAGAAGAAGAGGTTCCCTTTTATAGAAGAGGTGAGGGGCAGTTAGGAAAGTCTTGAAATATTAATTTATTATAAATTCAATTTTAATTAAAAATGGTCCAAAACTCATTTAATTATTAGATAAGATGATATTGGTTAGAATAACACTCATCCAATAATTTTTATATAGGTTTTTAATATTTTTTTCTTTGTCTTTTTTGTTTAACCCTTATTTTACCCTTTTTAATCTTATAGTGATATCATGTTATTTATAGATTATGGGTTAATGTAATTATCATACCATGTCCAATGACCCAAAAAAGTCATTTATGACATATTAAGAAATATATTAACCATTTGGACTAATATTATATTTTTTATGAATTTAATATAATTTAATAAAATATTTTATATTTTAAGTTATGAATTATGTCAATTTTAGACACTATTCATACATGAATTTTTAAAAATTCATACCAACTTGATTAATTCCAAAAAAATATTTAATCAATCATAAAATTAAATATTAATGTATAAAATTCGTGTATGACATAAATTATATCAAATTACATTTATTTTAGTATTTATAATATCATTTATTTGAATCCTTTATTAATGAAGCAATCACTGCATCCTCATTGTTTAAAATATAAATTTATTTATTTAATATCTAAAAATTATAAATAAAATACCATGATAAATGAAATATTTTTATCTTTATAATTAATATTTATAGTCAAAGATATCAGTTATATAACCCTATATTAATGTTTTTTTATTAAAAGATACATGTTTATGTTATATTTCTCTTTACTTTAAATTAATTATTATAAAATTTCATTTTCACACCCAAGTGGCTCCATGGGGTATAAAAATAGACCCTAGGATTCCCATGATCATAAATATCTCATCCAATAGGATTAGGGTACGTTTTAGAGTAGTTTAATATTATTATAATATTATTTGTTTACCCTTATTTACCAGATTTACCCTTTAACCATGGTAAATAAAATAATTACTGAAGTTACTATTTATAATGCCCAAAAATAAAAGGTACCTATTTTCAAAAATTGGACCTTATTATTCCAAATATGGAATCTATTTTTTACAAATTCCAAACACATAATTTTCATAAATTAATTTAAAATTAAATCCCGTTGTCAAAACGAAAAAGTGGGTTTTTAATAAGTAAAATTTATCAAAAGATTGACACGTGTTTATATCCAATTTAAAAGTGAAATTACTTCTAATAATGATCATTGGATTAAAGGATAAAAATATATTATATCTATAAAACATATAAAGGTGAAACTAAATAGAATATATAAAGGTGACAAAAACAAAAAGTGAAAAATAGAACATATAATTGTGACAAATTGAAATTTAAAAAGGGTTTTTCATCCAAAGGCGGTAAAAATACATTTTTAGAGAAATAATTATTTTATCCAAGAAATTGAAATTGTTATTATATCATATCTAAAAACAAATTAGATGAATTTAAAACATTTAATTGAATATATAACATATATTTTTCATAAAAGAAAAATCTATAAAGAGTGATATGATTTTATAAAAACAATTATCCTCTTTTTAAATTGGTTTTCCAAAAAAACACATAATTTATATTCAATTGGTTTTTATTTACATTTCTAATAAATTTGATAACTAATGAATCATTATTTAAACATGTGTAAACCATATTTCAAAATTCAGTTGATACTATTCATTCCTGCCATTCCAGTGGCTAGGCATTAACTACAATTTAAAATAATAATAATATTATTATATTATTTTCCAGTATAACTCAATGCAACATAAGATTTTATAGAAACCCATTGTTGTGTGTCAAGTACGCTATTGAAACAAATGTCCCCTTTAATGTAAAATTAATATCTTTTTCATAAATATTAATAGAAAATAAAATTTATTATTCTGTAAATACCTAATTCATTACATATAAACTACTGAATCTCATGCTATATCTTTCTTCTCATGTTTTTTCCTTTTTGTGTATGCATGATTCTAACAATTTATCTTTATAATCCCTATTCTAATCACCAAATTAACATGTTCACACCACATTAATTTGTAACTCTTTACGCACCCCACATTATATATCACCCAAAAATAGAATCCAAAACATATTCATACATATTCTAATGAATCATTTGCATAAGTTAAATAAGATTTTTATATAAAGATACATATTTATATGATATTTATAATTTCCACATGAGTATTCTCAGAGTGATAGATAGACAACCCTATCCACCTTTACAGACAAGGCATAAGTATCTAGGATGACAGGTTTTCAGACCCCAAGTCCTTCTCCTTAGGGATAATTTACTAAAAATAGAATTAAATTCGTGGTATATCTAACAATTAATATGTAAAAAATATACCCAAAAAGTAAATTCAAGATAATAACTTTAATTATAAACCAATTCCAAGGCAGATGAAAACTAAATTTCATGGAATAAAACCTAGTATGAAATGTAAGGATTTTTCTCCTAGAATAAATTTATCACATAAATAAATAATAAACTATATTCACTATACAATCAATTATATATATATGAATAAAGAAAGTAACAACTACTAAATAAATTAACATTTCAAATATTTAAACATCATAATAATTTATGATCTTTTTTATAAACAAAATCGTATAATAAACATTTTATAATCAAGCTAATCATTTGGAATATTACATAAAAATACTTTTATATATATTCTAAAATATATTTTCCATTATTTATAAAGAATCCATAAATAATATAATTCAATTAATAATATAATTTTCTTAATAAATAAATAAATTTTGTATTTATTAAAAAATGTGAAAAAATATGAACTTATTCATATTTATTAGGGCTTAAAATCCCATTTTAATATTCCTAAGAATTATAATTTATAAAAATTTATAAAAAATAATATAAATTTATCAAAATAATATTTAAATTCATTTAAGGACCACAAAATCTTTCACTATGACATGGTCCTTATATGGTGTATGTATTAAATGCTCCAAATAAAGGTAAATCATAGATTACCTTTACATGAAGGTAAGTCATAGATTACTTATTTGACTAAATTTATGTGAAACATTCATTTAAAGGTATAAAAGTGACCCCCACGGCTTACTCTACCTCAGGGAGGTAAGTCATAGACTACATTTACCTGAACCCTTAATATAAATGTAAGTATTGTAATACCTTTTATGTGATCACTCTAGATAATGGTAACCAATGGATCTCCTTTACACATGACGTCTTTGTAATGGTAATCCATCTTGGTGCAAGGTGAAACAACCTCTCAAAATGGATATCCAAGTTATTTCACCACCTATGGTGTAAGCTAGAATTAAGTGGCATTTCATGTAAAGGTAAACAATATTACCTTTATGAAATGACAAGTCAAAGGTGCACCATGCCTTTAACTATGTCATGGTTCCAGTTCATTAGGATTATTTAAGTCACTAAAACTATACCACATGGATTCCTATGTTGTGGGGACGATACTATTTTTCAAAAACATGGATTAAATACTTTTAATTCTTGATAAATCTTTCAATGAACAACTGATGGGTTTTGTTTTATCATCATATGACCATTGGCAGTAGAAGAAAATACAAACACAAAAAGATATATATATAAGGAATAAAACATGAAAATATATCCAAAAAAGAATAAAGTTACATACATCAAACACCCAAACAATAGAATTTTTTTTTATCTTAGTTGTTTTTTTCATGATGAAAATCACTAAAAGAAGAAAAAAAATAAATCTTGTCTCTTAGGGGATTACAATGGAAAGTGAATCCATGAATATCTCATGAGGACTCTTAAATGAAAAATGGGTGCTAACACCTTCACTGTATGAAAAATGATGTTTTTAGACGAAGAGAGTATCAAATATGGATCAAAAGTATCTCAAAAAATAAAGATTATAGGATTAAATCCTATTATATATCCATCCTTGAAGTTCTTTACTAAATGATGCACAAAGGCCATATGATATGACTTGGGAACAATCACATGAAATCTAATAATTTCATCCTGTTGGTGTTCATTAATTGAATTCTTAAATGAATGTCTCATTCTATTAATGAACCAAATATTTGGTTTATAATTAATAGAATCATGTTGGATGGAATTATAAGACACATTCATCGCATTCATTCAAAATGGTGATGTCAAGGTTGTCGACCATGACACACACACACACCACTGTAACATAGTGAAATATTTTTTAGTGAATATCTAACACAAGGTTAGTGAACGAGATAAACATTAAGAGATCATGTTAGTCATTGGAGTTAGCTAGTGTTAATGATGTTACTTCCATAAGAGTTCCCCCATTTTATTATTTTTTGATATTTTGGTTTATATATGACATTAGATTCATTATATGATTGACTTTATTTATTATACTATAGAGTTGATTAGCGTCTCTTTGTATTTTTGGGTTTATAAGGGAAATTCCCCCCATTTATGTCTTTTTATAACCTCAATACTAGTCTCTAACCCATGTTTTATTGTAGGTGGGATTTGAGGATCAAACATATCTTTAATACTATCATAGGTGGGGTTCTAGTGAGGTAGGATCATGAAATAGTGGTATCTATGCTTTGGTTGATAGATTAGAGAGATTTTAGAGTTACACACTAGTGAAAAATACTTGGGCTTGGTAGGAAAACAACATCAATCAAACATATTACATTAAGTAAAACATGGATACTAAATAGGACATAAGTGATTAGGGACCCGTTTGATCTTATGTAAAGGACTTATCCATACTGAACTTACTATGTGAGATGATTCCAATTCTTAGTTAGAGACTTGGTTGTGGTTTTTCATTATTATTGATTGCACATGTGATTGAATTTTATGGTGTTAATAAATAAAATGAAGTTAAATAAATAATATTAATATATTACATATTATCTTACTCAAGAGTCGTTGTTTTCTTTATATATAGAGATCATAGTCAATTTTCTCATGAGGTTTGTACTGATGATGTTAAATAAGTTATTCCAATATATTTTTAAAGAGTTTCTATCAATGATGATGATTTATAGAGGAATTCATTGTGTGAGTTTAAATATCACAACATAATAAAGTATGTAGGTTCTATTTTTTAATATAATATAAAGAGCTTGATAGAAGAGATAGATATAAATTTCAGTCAGATTTATACTTGGAAATAACATTGGATTCTATTGGACATTAACTTGTTTCATAGAGATAATTTTCAGTGGTGAAATTTGTTCCATGGTGATATTTAGGAGCTATAAGTATCACGAGATAAGTTTTATGATCAATTAAAAGTATAGTTATTTTATTTTACATAGAAGGTTGTGTGATTATAGGAGTTTATTTCTCCATGGAAAGGGATATCCAATGTGTATGAATTTTGGAATTTAGTTCAAGGATATTTTTTTTATGCTTTCCACATTTTTCCTGATGAATAGGCTAGGGTATGATATTTCGAGGAGGCGTTGTGTCCATAGATATTGCACTAGATCATTCAATTTACATCAATAACATATCTCTAGGTGTTAGTGAAGATATATGTAATAGATTATATTCCATTATAGGTTGATTCATCTTGATATGGAGCACATAAATGTTTCTCAAAGAGAAAGGCTTTGGATGGAGTATCTGGATTGACTAGAAAATCAAAAAAATTACGTAAAGAGGGAAATATCAGCTCTCTTCCTCTCATTTCACAATAACCAGAACTTCTTATACCTCTACTAAGGGTTTTGGCATGGTGTAATTTTTCTATAGAGGTTATGGTCATCTGTAGTTCTACTTTCCAATATTTCTTGGAAGTTAAAGTGAAGATGATGAATCAATTCATGTTTATCCTTTGAAATAATTTCCTCTATGGACTTATCAATATAAAAACCCTTTTAATTTTGGACACCAGGTATGAGATGAAACAAGTAGGAGAAAACCCCATGATGTTCCCCACTCTCAGGTACATGAGGTTGAGTGTGGTTTTAAGGTGACCATCACTAGGGTCTGAAAGGAAAATGAGTAGGGTATAATTAAATGTATTCCTTGGTTTTTCTAGAATCAGGAAAACAAAAAATCTTTCAATATAACATATATTTATTTTCTTACCTGGTATATAATTTATTTGATTTAGGATACATTCACTTTTTTATGTCACCTACCTTAGTCCAAGATATATGAGTCATGTTGGAGGGACTTTAAATTCCCTTAGTATTTAATATTCCAGTTGGAATCCATTTTAGTTTTATTATGGTGTGATAGGATTTTGAGATGATGATAGGGAAACATCATTCTTTAGGAGTACTATAATAAAAATATTAATTAGTTCTAGTTTTAAAAACCACAATATATTTCTTATTTTTCTATTATTTATTGGTGTGTTTTTTAAATCCACAATACTTATTTAAAACCATTGTGATTCATTAATAAGTGGTATTTATAAAACCATCACATTTATTTTAGTATTTTTTTAGTAGTTTTATTTTTAGAAAAATTTCAATGCGGTTTTAATCACCACATTTTTTACAGTGTAATTTCTTCATAAAATATTTTTTCTAGCTTAATTAATGACATTTTAACCACTTTTAATTGGTATGTGGTGGTGTGTTAGAAAATAAAAATGGGTTTTTACTATATAATAGTGGTGTTAGAAACTAATAATAAATTAAAAATAGTTTTTATGGGATAGGAATTAAACCAAATATATTGAATCATAAAATTTAGTAGAAATATTTTAGTATATTAAATACCCTTTTACCCACAATAAAAAAAACTATATACAATTCTACAGAGTAATTCCACTAGTAAAAAATTATAATAAGTATGGGAAACCATCCTCACCCCTATTATCATTTATAAAATACATAATTAAACACATATATAATAATTTAATTTTTATTTCAATGATATAAAGGGAACATTCAATTTCTTCCTTAAAAATAAAACCAAGGGGAACTACCATCACCCTTACTCCATTGGGTCAGACATACCCCCCATTGATGATGCATGATCCACTTAATCTTATAAATTCTTTTGATTTTACATCCCACCACCATCCTCTAACTCCTATATTAAATATAAGTTAGAATAAGATTTATTCTAATTTTGATACTGAGTAAAGAAAATATAGTTCAAACAATTAATTTAACAATATAATTTTTGTTAAATAAATATAACTATTTCAGTTTTTATTGAGTCTGGTGAATCAGGGATGAATTTTTTTCAAGAATGGTCCCCATAATTATTTGAAGTATAATCACTAATACACTCCCCAATACTACAAAATAATCATCCTAAGTTGTCTATATTTACATGTACTTCTGCACTATATTCTCTAACATCATACTTTTCTTTGGGACATGACATCTAGAACATTAATAGTACTAAGAACTATAAATAAAGGTGCCACAATGAAAAACTATATGAATATCCAAAATACTCATGACAGGGATAGTTAAAAACCCACCCCTCACACATGGTCGACACAATCCTTTCCCAAATCTAAGGCAATAACATCACCCAAGGAGACTGATGATGACTGCAAGGGATTTTCATCCCATACCTCTATATCATTATACTAAAAATTAAACATAATTTAATAAAACATATTACTTAATAAAAATAAAAATAAAAATAAAAATAAAAATAAAAATAAAAATAAAAATAAAAATAAAAATAAAAATAAAAATAAAAATAAAAATAAAAATAAAAATAAAAATAAAAATAAAAATAAAAATAAAAATAAAAATAAAAATTAAATTTATTATCTCAAGTTCGCTAGTAGGTTCATTCACTTAATTTTCATATGATTTCTTATAAACAATGAACCACATCTTAGTTTGATCAATGTCATAACCAACCTGTTTCTATTATATCATAAAACAAATTTATACATATAAAATTCCTTATGAAGAAAATAATTCATAATTAATAATAGATAAAATATTACTTCTCTTGATCTTTTCCTAACAAAAATAGAGCTATCTATGTTTGGAATTACATATTTCTCACAACTTGATGTGTTTTCTTTAAGATTCCTAGAAAATAAAAAGTTATTATTAATTGGAATTTTTTTAAGAAATTATTATAATTTGGGTAAAATATTGTCAACCACCTTATATGAATATGTATATTGTATATCCATAAACTCCTTCCATTGATCTTGAGATTTATCTTTATGTACCTTTTCTTGCATCTGACAAACAGTTAGAGAGGTTACATTTAACTCACACAACAACCATTACTTGAAGTCCTTCCATTTTATTGTTATAATTTTCAATGTCTATTGATGACCATTCATGGCATGCACATAAAAATGGAAATTCATCAATAAATTAGATATGAAAAAATAATTACATTAGTACATTAGATAGAAATATTAGTTAAAACTATAAATGTTTAATTTGACTTACCTTCAGTTTTTTATCAAATGTTTCATTTTTTCAATCAATGGGAATGTATCTCCAATCATGATACATGATAGGAAGGTACATCATATCCCATGCTAGATGAACTAATATTTACCCATATAAGCCTATGGAATCCCCTGTAGGCACCCTACACACTTAAAATGGAAAAAATATTTTCAATTTTTTTAAGCACCTATGATTTGACATACTCATGTTAATTTGTCTCAAATAATTATCAGAATATTTCCAATAAACATATTCAAAAATTAATATAAATATATAATACATTATGTTTTCATATTAATAGGCATGTACTAGAAATAATCACCCTCCAATAACTTCATTATAGTAATGATGACACCACAAACTTAAAAGACTCATAGTGGTCAAGTAGCTAATCTGATCCCCCTATTCGTATATGATAACACCCCTGAAACTAAATGGGGAACACTAGAGGTTGGGAGAATACCTAATGTATATATCAGTGTATCAAATGAAATCATTAGATCAATAGGGGGAATACCAATAGTAAGGAGAGCACCTAATGAATTTGGGAGAGTATTTTATGGGTAATCGAATTAAAAATGAGTTTTAAAAGACCAAATCACATATTTAAAACCTTTAAATTTTGGAATTCCTATATTAAAAATCATTATGAAACAAGTTAGAACATGATATGTGATACAAACCAATAATTTTGGTAAAAAATGAATTATAATAATTGAAACCTTGTATTATAAATTAAATAATAATATACATTAATAAGTAAGTTAAAAGAGTACTATTGAATAAATTAAAATGAATTTCATCAATATAACATTTCATAACATTGAAAATTCACCATATATAATTTTTCTAATAGTATTAAATAATCTATAAATAAATAATAATTTATCAAAAACCATTAATTTTTATTAAATAAACAACAAATATATAACATTAAAAATCTATGAATTTCATTAAATAACACATATTTTATTTAAATAATTTATATTCATATAATTACCAAAATAATATTAATAATATTAATATTTTTTCAATTTCAATTCATGTTATAATTACCCTTCCCCCTTTAATCATAAATAAATTAAAAAATATAATACATATGGGTTGTATTATATCTCTCCAACATAATTATAACCATATAATATTAACTATTCATCTTATATATTGATTTTCCATATTATACTTAAAAAATAAGAAATAAATATCTTATTATAAATTTTGGATGATTTAAATTTATAATTCTTGAGAAAACTTATATTTATTCCTTTGAATATAATGACAAAATGCACAGTTATTTGATGTGAGTCAAAATAACATGCTTTTTCCACTTGGGATTTTTGGTTCTAAGGATAATCTAAGTTTCTTTAGTGCTTAACAATTAAAATAAAACTCTATACTGAAAAATTATGAAGTAAACTAAATTAAAATAGTAAGTATATTTTTTAGGAACTTTACAAAGTATGATACCTTCAATCAAAAAAAGGAGGAGACCACTAACTGGGTTTGAAGATGAATTTACGAAGCTACTTGAAGTTAAACTAATTGGGATACAGTCAACTGAGAAGATGGAATAGGGAGTGATGGGGCAGTGGGAGACTATCAAAAAAATGTCTAATAGGGACATATATTTGTAGGGATTCAGGAGGTTGAAAGAGATATAGTCATATGAGAGTGGGAGGAAAAGGAAGAAATGGGGTAGCATGACATGAAATTATATTTTAATTGGAGAAAATTTTATCAAAATTCTATTAATAGTTAAATTTTAACATTCTTAGCAGTGGATTTTTAAGAATCCAATTCTAAATAATAATAAAGATGCATTTTAGCTAAACCACTGATAATAAGGTTACATAAATGTCTTTAAACCCTATAATTAATTTTTACTCATGGTTTTTTAGAACCACTATAAATAAATCACTATTAAATACTATTTTTATATTAAAGATTTCCCATGTTTATGAATATAATCATATGATGCTATCCTTTTCTTGTATTGATTGTGTTCAATGTAGGTTATTGCATACTTCTTCTATATGAGAGTTTTATTCTTAGATTTGTAAAGAAAGTGTATAATGTTTTTTGGAATAAAGGAGAATCGTATTAGTCATCAACACGTGGAGACTCTTTATTCTTATTTGGAAGTTTTGATAATGAGATTATTGGATATTTAGAAAGTGGTGTTTCTTAAATGTGTGGAATAGTTCCCTAATGTATTTCTTGAAGTGGTTACAACCTTACCCCCTTGAAATGATATTTAGTTTAAGATTGAGTTACAACCCGATGTCTCTCTGATTTTGATATATCCTTATAGATGATGCCTTTTGAGATGAAATATTTTTCAATTTAAATCAATGATCTATTGCATAAGTGTTTCATATGGAATAATGTCTAGTCTTGGGTTTGTGTAGTGTTATTCGTGAAGATAGTATATGAAAAACTACATATATGAATTGATTACCATCAATTGAATCTGGTGATAGTGAAAACTGATACCCCCTCCCACGCTTTTAAAATTCATCTGACCAGTCTAAGGGAGGTAAATAGTTCTCAAAGATCAATTTATAGTTAGGGTATGATTAGATGAAGATAATGGAGGAAGATATCCTAAAGATGACCTGTAATACCTCTTTACTAAATAAGAATTTTGAATTCAAAAGAATTATAAATTTTCATTTGGTATACAAGACATATTTTGAATGATTGGTTAAAATGGAATTAAAATTGTTTTGATTTATTAAAGTGATTTTAGGCATGGTTTGAGTCTCAGAAGGTGGATTGGGTGTTCAAGTGAGTATCAGGATTTTCAGGTCAAGATTCAAGAATTTAATAGATTTCTAGGTAGGGTGCATGGTTTAATGTGTATGATTTAGAATAAACTATGTGACACCCTATGTGTGAGTAGGTTTTCAGATTAATTTCTATAGATAATGTTTTTTTGGCTTGGTTAACAAATGGTTTTGAGGAAACCATGTGAATTCAAGGGGAAACTGAATAAATTGGTTTGGACAAGTTTCTTGGTGCATAGTTTTCACATGGTTGTAGAAAAGATGTGTGAAATTTTGTATAATGAGAGAGTTCTATTCACATGGTTGGTGAAAATTTTCAAAAACCATGAAGCCCAACCATGACAAAGTGCTGATCTTAGATATATCCTACAACATGGTTAGTGTAAGGGTTGGAAAATCATATGGCCAAACTGCATGACTCATCAAAAAGTGTATTTTACCTTTTTACCACTATGAAGATTAAAATGGGTGAGCCCCATTCTCTTATTCTACTGCTTATTAAACAATTAGATAACCTTATCCTCCTCACCATTTAGATTCCCCTCTATTTAGGGTGATTATAGGTGTGTTCTTCAGCAATTCAATGTATTTCTCTCCCAATGGTGTTCTCTGTTTATCTTCTCTTCCTCTAGTTTTAATTTTATTTTATCCTGCCTTATGATTTAGTTGTGATTACACCAGATAATGGTATAATCATAAGAATGAGATAGATATTCTTTTCTACTTGTAATGAGGTAATCCCAAGATTCTATATGTACTGGTTTTCTTATGTTTTCCACCGAATTTTAATTAATTTTTTATGGTTTTAGTGTTTAAGGTTAGGTATTTGGCACATCTTATACTTAAAGGGTATGTTGGGGGTGGTTAGTACCCCATTTCTCAAAGTTTCTATGGGTGAATAAGGCCCTGTGGGTTATCCAACATTATTTCAAGTTTAAATTGAATTAATTAATTAATTATAATGTTATAATTAATTAATTATTGATGTTCGACTTGAGTTAGTGGATCATGTTATTAAGATGATCTTGGTTGATCATAGACAAGGTTGTGTGGGCCTAGAAGGTCCTTTTATGACACTTTTATCCTTTTTAGAATAATTTTAAATCATTGAATAAAGTTAAGTGGTCTCATAAACTAACTCTATGATTACTATTCATTAGTTATAAAGCATGTGAGGTGAAAAATCACCACTATGGGGGTTCCTACAACTTAATTGGAATATTTTAAATTAAATGAAATGTTTAAATTAAAGTGGTTAGAAAATTGAATTCCATGAGGTAAATAAATGAGTGGTTAGTTTAGATTGGTCCTAGGGCGTCAAAATGAAACCGCAATCACTGATGGAAAATTCCTTAACCTGAGACAATTAAACCTCCCTGAGGAGTGTCCTTTTGAAAATTTAATGATATTTAACTAGTTTCCATTGATCAAGGGGTTGTGGACACCTCCATATATAGGTTTTCCATGACTTGAGATTTATGACCCCAATAGGTCATGTGTAGACCTTTGATATGTGCTTAGAATAGGTGGATAAACCATTGGCCACAAATGACAGGTTGTGTGAGTGGACTGATCAAGAGAGAAATTGATAACCAAGAAGGGCCATGTGATATCTCTTTTACTAATGTTTGTGTGACCTAACCTTGGAGGCCGAGAGACCATTATATGTATTGACACTTCCAGGAAGTGAGACTATACTGAGTGAAGAGCATTGAATTAAAAGACTTGTTTATAAAAAAGAGGATACCAAGTGGGTTGTATTCACTTGTGTACTAGTCTAGAGGACTCATGTAGATTTTCATTGATATACCTACACTCAGTAGGTACATATGATCATGGGTAGAGATGATTTCAGGTGTCACCATAGAACACGAAATGATATGAAATCCCAATGAAGTTGATATGTTGACGATGGGTGTGGGAATTAATACAAACCCATTCCTTATTTTTATTTTATGTGGAAATATCTTGAGGGTAATTGAATTCTTATTAGACACACTGTTAGGTTTCCATTATTTGGAGACAAATTCATGTTTGTTCTATAATGGTTTGGAGCTTCCATAAAGTCAGAGCTCAGTGTTGGAGCTACCATGGGTTTGGAGCTAGGTGTTGGAGCTTCCATGGATTTGGAGCTTATATGTTTAGACTACCATAGCATGGGTACCTAGAGATATGATGATATAGTTGGGGATACCATGGATTTAGAGCCTGTATGTTATTGGGTTGTAATTATCATCACGTCGTGATCAATGAAAATCCAACACTGGTTGAAGAAGGTATGTTCGACTGAGGTCCCCGACATGAGGATTGTTAGTAGAATATTATTTATTATTTTTTAATAAAAATTAAATATTTTATTTTAACTGAGCATGTCACATGAGCATATCAAAACATATTCTATTTAATATGGGACTGTGTTAGTGGTTCCCTACTTAGTTATGTACTTACTACCTGCTCAGGCGTATTATACATGGGTACCTGAGAAACACTCACAATGTTATTGTAGGTATAGATTGGGTTGAGGCCCATGAAGTGGATGTTGAAAATTCATATAGATAGATTGGATGAAATCGGGAAAATGTAATGTGATTTGGATCAGAGTCACCATAGATCTAGTGTTTTTATTTCCTTTTATTCTGATATGTAATTGTGACTAACCCAGTGTAACACCCCAAGAATTCATAATGTGTTATTTCTTCAAAATAATTCAATAACTTGCACTATACGCAACACCGAGTTCAATCACACCATGACTTACAAAAAAAAATCCATTCAAAAGAGGTTATGAATAGTATTATCTAAATTTTAAACTTTATATAATCCTTATAATTTTAGAATCCATATTATGAGTTTCTTAGATATAATGCAAGAACAAATTCATTTTCAGTATTTCACTTATATCAACTTTTAATAGTGAACACTTTTTAAATACAATATTTTAATCTTTTTGACTAAATGGAAAATGAAACATCCCAAGCTTCCACGGTACGCTTTCTTTGAATAATACAGTAGCGTGTGTTGTACGCAACCTTGAGTTTTAACACACACCACAACCAATCAAACTAGCCGTTATGAATAGTAATACCTACTTTTCGAAATTATATATATTTTATATTTTAAAATGGACTTCATTTCTGGATTCAGAATATCGAATTTAGCCTAAGGTGAAATTTTGGTACTTTTCGGATAACTTTCATATTTTGATGAATAGTGAAAATTACTAAATTTTAATTAAAAACAACTTTTTTAATCAAAATAATTAATAGTGATAAATTATGAATTTGAGTGGTTTTAAAGTATATTTAGAATATATTTTTACCTTTTAATATAATGTTGGTCATTGGACATAATTTTACAATTAAACCGAACATAAACAAGTGTCAATCTTTTGATAGTATTATCTCTTAAAAACACGCTTTTTGTTTTGACAGCGGGAATTAATTTTAAACTAATTTCTGCCACTTCTGTGTTTTGAATTTAGGAAAATGGATTCCATATTTGGAATCAGGATGTTGAAATTGTGTAAATAGGTAACTTTTATTTTTAGACATTTTGAATAATTACTGCGGTAAATATTTTATTTACCATGGTTAAGGGTAAATCCGGTAAATAAGGGTTAAAAAATAATATTATAATAATACTAAATTACCCTAAAACGTGTCTTAACCCTATTGGTTGATACATGGTCGACCATGGGCATATTTGGGTCGATTTTGGGACCCCATGGATCCACTTGTAAGTGATAATGACACTTTATTTTAATTAAGTTAAAATGAATACAAAAATGACACAAGCATATATCTTTTAGAAAAACAATTGTTACATAGGGTTATATATGTTGGATTTTAGATTATAAATATTCATTAGAAAGATAAAAAGATTTCCTACATAATGATATTTTATTTATAATTTTTAGACATTAAATAATTTATTTTATTTATGACACAATGATGATGCAGTAATTATTATAATAGTGAAAAATTAAAATAATTTATATTATAAATACCCAAATAAATATAATATGAAACTTTTAATTAATTAATCTAATTTAATAGGATAATATGATATATTAGGATTGATTTAATTGACTTTTTTCGAAGTAATCAATCTGTTGTGAGTTTCACGAAAATCAACTATTGAATAGTGTCAAAATTGACATAAAAGAGTTCTTAAAACAAATATTATATTATTAATTGATATTAAATTCCTAAAAATCTAAGGTTCGGCCAAGAGACTTATATCATGATAGGTTCATCATTAATTGACCAGTTGGGTGTCTCTTGGATGTATATAGTAAGTTTATTAACCATATTATATAAAAATACAAAGAGACATTGTAAAAATGAAACTAATTAACTTAGAGTTAATACTTAAAGATAAGGTTAATATAAGTACCCCAACCTGTCTAAATTATATTGGTTGAGTTGTTTTCGACCCATCCCCAACTTAACCTTTGAATAGTCAACTTTGGAGCCATTGGAAACCGATTATGAATTTATTATAAATTAATATTTCTAGCTTTTCCAAAGCTGCCCCTCACCCCTCTTATAAAAGGGCACTCCTCCTTCTCATTTCTTCACACCTTCCAAGCCTTTTGGTTCGGACAAAATCTACCCAAATACTCTCCCAACTTACCTCACTACAACCTAGAGGCCTTAGTTTTATCAGAAAGCCAACCTAAGGAGCCCTTTTGATCAAATCAAAAGGAAGAACCCGAAGAAGAGGAGGTTAACCTACCCCAACCAAGTAAAAGTACAAGGTAAGGGATTTTCTTATCTCACATTCAATTCCGTGAGATTTCCATTATTCGACACTAAATTATTGAAAGTGGTGTATTGTGTACTGGAATTTGATATATATTATCATGATTATCTTTATATTCATGATATTCTGTAAATAATTTGGTGGTTATTAACTTTTGGCCATATGACTCAGTTGATTAACGTGGTAAGGTGTTTTCATCTCACTCTTTATTTCCGTGAGATTCATGCCATATTTACACTATTATCTTTTGTGTGGTTTATGTACTGCCCATAATTGTATTCTTTGTGTAATACACTTTACCTTATGTGTATTTACATTTTCATTTTATGATACCTCTTTCATGGGTTGTATGTTTCATAAGTTACCAAATTGATAATGGTTTACTTCACAATCTCTTTAATATCCGAGGTTGTCTTTACGTAAGTATCTACAGGGACATATTTACTATCCATGTCCATATTTCATAAAATAGTTTTCAAAGGGATTATTTCTAAGGGAACTTTTACTAAAACATCATTTTAAATGTTTTAAATATTTATTCTTCTAAATCATCCTCATTTATGTCCACGTTTTCAAAATGTTTTGTAAGGATTTATTTATATGAAAATGAATGTTTTAAAAGTGTTAATTCCATTCAAAAGTTTCAAAGTGGTATGGGAAAATTTGATTCAAAAATGTATTTAAATGCCTTACTTTCTAAATTGTGTAACATTAAAATGTTTTCATGAAAAAGGGATATTCCTCTCAATAATTTTTTAAAAAAACATTTTCATCTATGTCAACATCCTTTGATGGATTTTAAGATTATTTGAAGTTGATTTATTATGATTTAAAACTTCCATATTGTAATGAAGTTTTGTGATATGTTTGACTGTAGATGTGTCATTTATATAGCATTAATGGTTTATGAGTAAAGTATTGACATTTCGTATGCTAGTTCCAATAAGAATGTTTATGTTATATTTCAACCTTTACTTCATATGAATGTGTTGGACAAGTATGTTCCAGGTTGGGGACTGGTTAAAGTAAGCCCTCCAGGTTGGGGACTGGTAAAAGTAAGCCCTCCAGGTTAGGGACTGGTAAAAGTAAGCCCTCCGGTTTGATCTCCGGTTATTAGAGGCACTCCGGGTTGGTGTCCGGTTATTAGAGGCACTCCGGGTTGGTGTCCGGTTATTAGAGGCACTCCGGGTTGGGTTCTGGTTACATTTAGCCCCAAGGTCTTGGGACGAGGCGTTGACAAAGAAATTAAAGTTTAGCATTATGCATTCCATCATTATGAAAGTGGTTATTGATTTTGCATGTGATTATTCAATTAGTAGAATATCCATGTGAATAATTAAATGGCATTATTTCATTTTACTTTTTCCATACTATGTTGAAGTTGAAGTTTAAAAGGCTTTTGTTTTAGTAATGCATTGCCTTAAATGTTTATGCTTATTTTGAATGTTCCGCTATATTGTTATCCTTACTGGGCATTTGAGCTCACCCCTTTTCTATGTTTTATTTTCCCCAGGATGTGAAGAAGTAAGTTATGAATGACCTGCAGGGATATTATGAGGGGATAATAGTGTGGACTGTGGAGACATTATGTTGTAGTAGTAGTTTTTCATTTTATGATGTAATGTAAAACTTATGAATATATCTAGTGCTTCCAAGGCTACTAAACCAATCGTTCTTTCGAGATTTGATCTTTCTTGTGATCATGCCAATGTTATGTAATAATGCACCGACTCTGGGTAACTAGGGTCGGGGCGTTACAGTTGGTATCAGAGGAAGTTTAGTACAAACCTTGGAAACTATATTTAGATAAACTCTTATTAGAGCACGTAGACCTAAGATTAACTTTGAGGATTAGTATAGAAGAACTTCCTAGAATTTTGGTATTGTAGAGATTTTGTGAGTTTTCCGAGCAATACATCCCTGTCTGGATACGAGCAGGTAGAGGCGGCTCTGGCACAGATGTACGTAGGGGTAAAACCCGAAAACACCGCTTTGAGCTAGACTCGAACGGGAACTGGTGCACGACAACGGGCCTTGCTGTACTCTTGGTTACGACACTCCCGGAGGATATGCTTAGGATAACTCTCATTTTCTTTACAAATCATTATGAAGGGTTTATGAGTATATACTTCCTCAAAGAAAATATTTTTTATGATTATGGATTATATCCATAAATAGTTCAATTTATGTTAAGTGTTTTATAAGTATGGGATTATGTATTTTGATTCATAAACTAATCTAGTGTATGCCATTGTTTAGAAATGGTGCCTAGTAGAAGGAATGAGAACTCCAGCAATGCACATGATCCAAAGAGAAGGAAGGATCATATATTTCATGGTCTTAAGCTAGAATTTATAATAGAAATAGTCTCCCATGTATTATCATCATATGAAGAAATAATATCATGTGTTGATAAGATAAGTAAAGAGTTTACTGAGTCCTATGGCTTTGAAGGGAAGCAAGAGAAGAAAAGGATGGAAGAGAGAAAGATGGATAAAGGGAAGAGGGAAAAGGAGAATTTTCTCATATGTGGTAACTGTGGAAAGAAACACCCTGGAACTTGCCTGAAAGGAATGGGAGTTTGTTATAAGTGTGGAGGAAATGGGCACAAAGTACGTGACTGCAAGGGTATTAAAATGGTTTCAAATGTACAATGCTTCATTTGCATGGAGTTTGGACACTACGCGAACCTATGTCCCAGTCATCAGACTATGCCACAAATGATGTTATTGGATAATAATCAAGTTATGATACTACCACAGATGAAGAGGAATGATTAGAGTTCTTATGTTGATTATGTCAATTGAGTGTTGTATCAACAATGTACTTGTTATAATAATTATGGAGTATATAAGGATTGTACTGCAGTACTATTTCATTAAGGACTTGAGATTGTGTGGAACAAAGAAAAGTGACTCAATAACAGGATAATTTTTTGGAAAATATATGGTTGAGAGAATGATAAATCATAATATAGTTTTGATACTGAGGTAGTGATTTTGGAATAATATGTGATTGTTTTGGATAAATTATATTGGATATTCTTGACTACCTTGGAACTGATTAATGATTTGTATATTCCATCATTGTTGGGGTTTAAAACATTTTTGGATTAATGAAGTATATCCAGCATTCTATATGGAATAAGGGAGCATGAATGTAATCAATAAGGAATATGGTAATACATGATGAAGGTATTCATATTCTATTACGGGGTAAAAAGGATCTATATTATGTTTACCTTCCTTATAAATGTTGGACTGTGAGTTTGGACAGAAGTATTTTGGATAGTTCTAGTTTGGATTATTTTGGATTGCCATAAAAGGACAACCCGGAGGTCGGGCGGCAACCCGTCGCGTCCGGCAAGGCTGCGAGACTTGAACCCGCAACCGAAGGGCGACAAGGGTGTATCACCTACCACTGGCCCACGAGATGTCCTGGATTAAATAATGTAGTTTTTATTAAAAGATCTTGTAGATTAATTATAAATTCGTTTATTTTGGAACGCTATACGAATAGTGTAAATAGAATTTTTTACATTCTATTATCTTTTAGAGTGAAAGATGAGTTTGTGGTAAAAATTTATTAATGGATAAAACTCTAATTATAAAGTAAGTATATCTCCTTATGATCTTAGCCAATCTCATAAATAAATTCCTCAACATTAAGAAAAGCAACTTAGAACAAAAATGTTTTCCTAGATGGTACCTTAAATCATCACTAATTTATGGCTTTGGGATTGTTGGCCTTTTCATAGCCATGTTCTCTACCACTCTCCATCAGATAATTGATGGTAAGATTTTTCTTCCATATCCATATTTTCCTACATGGAACCCTAGTATGTGTTATTTTCAGTAATCTTCATACTTTCGACTCTTTATTATAAATAGAGGCCTCATTAATTCATTTTTCGATGTGGGATTTCAACTAAGATATTTTGAAACGTCAAAAATGTGTTATCCTAATACCCTATGTTTTGTTGAACCGATGGTATTTCAAATCATCATAGATTGATGAATTTAAGGACCTAAATTTTACACTTGTTTGTGATTGATGACCTCAATCACTACCTATAAATATTTACGTTTTTCCTCCAATTATATGTCTCTAATTTCCACCAATGTTCTCCTAATCGAGATCATAATTTGGTGGTGACCCTTTGATTTCTCTTTTCCTCATATTAAGAATAAATTTTAGTAACCCAATTTCCGATATGGGTTTTCCCACAAATATATTATCTACTTTCAACCTTTTATTTTCTAAGAACAATTTCAAATTGCGAGGACGCAATTTATTGAAGGAGGGGAGAATGTAACACCCCAAGAATTTATAATGTGTTATTTCTTTAAAATAATTCAATAACTTTCACTACACGCAACACCGAGTTCAATCACACAATGAATTACAAAAAAAAAAATCCATTCAAAAGAGGTTATGAATAGTATTATCTAAATTTTAAACTTTATATAATCCTTATAATTTTAGAATCCATATTATGAGTTTCTTAGATATAATGCAAGAACAAATTCATTTTCAGTATTTCACTTTTATCAACTTTTAATAGTGAACCCTTTTTAAATACAATATTTTAAACTTTTTGACTAAATGGAAAATGAAACATCCCAAGCTTCCACAGTACGCTTTCTTTGAATAATACAGTAGCGTGTGTTGTACGCAACCTTGAGTTTTAACACACACCACAACCAATCAAACTAGCCGTTATGAATAGTAATACCTACTTTTCGAAATTATATATATTTTATATTTTAAAATGGACTTCATTTCTGGATTCAGAATATCGAATTTAGCCTAAGGTGAAATTTTGGTACTTTTCGGATAACTTTCATATTTTGATGAATAGTGAAAATTACTAAATTTTAATTAAAAACAACTTTTTTAATCAAAATAATTAATAGTGATAAATTATGAATTTGAGTGGTTTTAAAGTATATTTAGAATATATTTTTACCTTTTAATATAATGTTGGTCATTGGACATAATTTTACAATTAAACCGAACATAAACAAGTGTCAATCTTTTGATAGTTATTATCTCTTAAAAACACGCTTTTTGTTTTGACAGCGGGAATTAATTTTAAATTAATTTCTACCAATTCTGTGTTTTGAATTTAGGAAAATGGATTCCATATTTGGAATCAGGATGTTGAAATTGTGTAAATAGGTAACTTTTATTTTTAGACATTTTGAATAATTACCGCGGTAAATATTTTATTTACCATGGTTAAGGGTAAATCCGGTAAATAAGGGTTAAAAAATAATATTATAATAATACTAAATTACCCTAAAACGTGTCTTAACCCTATTGGTTGATACATGGTCGACCATGGGCATCTTTGGGTCGATTTTGGGACCCCATGGATCCACTTGTAAGTGATAATGACACTTTATTTTAATTAAGTTAAAATGAATACAAAAATGACACAAGCATATATCTTTTAGCAAAACAATTGTTACATAGGGTTATATATGTTGGATTTTAGATTATAAATATTCATTAGAAAGATAAAAAGATTTACTACATAATGATATTTTATTTATAATTTTTAGACATTAAATAATTTATTTTATTTATGACACAATGATGATGCAGTAATTACTATAATAGTGAAAAATTAAAATAATTGATATTATAAATACCCAAATAAATATAATATGAAACTTTTAATGAATTAAACTAATTTTCTAGGATAATATGATATATTAGGATTGATTTAATGGACTTTTTTCGAAGTAATTAATCTTTTATGAGTTTCACAAAAATCAACTATTGAATAGTGTCAAAATTGACATAAAAGAGTTCTTAAAACAAATATTATATTATTAATTGATATTAAATTCCTAAAAATATAAGGTTCGGCCAAGAGACTTATATAATGATAGGTTCATCATTAATGGACCATTTTGGGGTCTCTTGGATGTATATAGTAATTTTATTAACCATATTATATAAAAATACAAAGAGACATTGTAAAAATGAAACTAATTAACTTAGAGTTAATACTTAAAGATAAGGTTAATATAAGTACCCCAACATGTCTAAATTATATTGGTTGAGTTGTTTTCGACCCATCCCCACCTTAACCTTTGAATAGTCAAATTTGGAGCCATTGGAAACCGATTATAAATTTATTATAAATTAATATTTCTAGCTTTTCCAAAGGTGCCCCTCACCCCTCTTATAAAAGGGCACTCCTCCTTCTCATTTCTTCACACCTTACAAGCCTTTTGGTTCGGCCAAACTCTGCCCAAATACTCTCCCAACTTACCTCACTACAACCTAGAGGCCTTAGTTTGATCAGAAATCCAACCTAAGGAGCCATTTTGATCAAATCAAAAGGAAGAACCCGGAGAAGAGGAGGTTAACCTACCCCAACCAAGTAAAAGTACAAGGTAAGGGATTTTCTTATCTCACATTCAATTCTGTGAGATTTCCATTATTCTCCACTAAATTATTGAAAGTGGTGTATTGTGTATTGGCATTTGATATATATTATCATGATTATCTTTATATTCATGATATTCTGTAAATAATTTGGTGGTTATTAACTTTTGGCCATATGACTCAGTTGATTAACGTGGTAAGGGGTTTTCATCTCACTCTTTATTTCCGTGAGATTCATGCCATATTTCCACTATTATCTTTTGTGTGGTGTATGTACTGCCCATAATTGTATTCTTTGTGTAATACACTTTACCTTATGTGTATTTACATTTTCATTGTATGATACCTCTTTCATGGGTTGTATGTTTCATAAGTTACCAAATTGATAAGGGTTTACTTCACAATCTCTTTAATATCCGAGGTTGTCTTTACGTAAGTATCTACAGGGACATATTTACTATTCATGTACATATTTCATAAAAGAGTTTTCAAAGGGATTATTTCTAAGGGAACTTTTACTAAAACATCATTTTAAATGTTTTAAATATTTATTCTTCTAAATCATCCTCATTTATGTCCACGTTTTCAAAATGGTTTGTAAGTATTTATTTATATGAAAATGAATGTTTTAAAAGTGTTAATTCCATTCAAAAGTTTCAAAGTGGTCTTGGGACGAGGCCTTGACAAAGAAATTAAAGTTTACCATTATGCATTTCATCATTATGAAAGTGGTTATTGATTTTGCATGTGATTATTCGATTAGTAGAATATCCATGTGAATAAGTAAATGGAATTATTTAATTTTACTTTTGCCATACTATGTTGAAGTTCAAGTTTAAAAGGCTTTTGTTTTAGTAATGCATTGCCTTAAATGTTTATGCTTACTTTGAATGTTCCGCTATATTGTTATCCTTACTGGGAATTTGAGCTCACCCCTTTTCTGTGTTTTATTTTCCCCAGGATGTGAAGAAGTAAGTTATGAATGACCTGCAGGGATATTATGAGGGGATAATAGTGTGGACTGTGGAGACATTATGTTGTTGTAGTAGTTTTTCATTTTATGATGTAATGTAAAACTTATGAATATATCTAGTGTTTCCAAGGCTACTAAACCAATCGGTATTTTGAGATTTGATCTTTCTTGTGATCATGCCAATGTTATGTAATAATGTACCGACTCTGGGTAACTAGGGTCGGGGCGTTACACCCAGTGTCTGGTATGTTTGGTGTTCCGTATGTAAACTATTTATTTTTTTTATAGAACATAAATTTAATTTAACATTTCTACATAATTTTATGTGATGGATGTGTATTATGTTTGGTTATTTTTTTATAATTTTACACTCTAATATAGGGGGTATAGGCGCCCTATGACACCTATTTAGACCCCCACTACTTGTCTTAATCCTCTAGAGTTTGGGGAGGTGCGCCTGATGTCATGTGGTGAACTGATCTGATTAATTTTCATAGAGTAATCTAGTAAACGATATTAACAAGTGGTATTAGATTACTATTTTTTATGTTTTTATTACTATTTTTTTGTTTTGGTAGACTGGAGACACATGGATGTGTTATAGATTGTGATGGAACCGGGACTGGTGCATCATGAACACCTTTCTGGTAGAATTATAAGTTACCAAGAGCTTAGGATTCATGTTCTTGGTATTCAGTGTTATAGTTATATATTATTGCACAATGGGGTATGCACATGATATTTTATATTTATGAATTATAATTTATTGAATTTTTGTCTCTTTACCTATTAAAAAGAGACTAATTCAAGATTTGGCTCTTGTCCTATAGAGGTATGAGGTGTCTCATGCATTATTTTAAATATGTAGGATTCAAATGAAACATAGGTATACGATAACATGATTATTTTTAATGTTTAATGTGTATCATTTTTCTAAATTATTATATACTAATCCTATGATTTTCTCCCATATAGGTACTTGGTGACATTTTACTCAATTGGGATGACTTGTGATTTTGTTTCATTCTCATGGTAGGCTATATAGATCCATAGTGAGGAAATTGATGATGATGGAATAGTCCATGTGCACAAGAGGTGAAGTGACCCTAGTAAGTTATGTAAACACATGATACCTTATTATAAAACCCCAAGTGGTTGGTTTTTACTCAGGTTTTATTATTTAAATTGTCCGTGACAACCTATTTTGTGTTTTACCATATTGCTTGGAATGACATTCTACTTAACCAAACCATTTGGTTTTGGTTACTCAACATGAGTCATCTATTTTAAGAATATTGGTTATGGAATTTAGGATGGGTGACTTTTTATTATCTAGGGGTTTTCCCATGTGGATATGGTCATGATAATTTGTTCCCTTGTGGGTGAGTGAGTTGTCATGTGATGCTTTCCATGTGTTGAGGCCCTAGTGATGGGTGTTTTGTAATGTTGATGTTTTATTGTTATAGAATAGATTCATGTGATATTTCCCATGAGCCTGATCATTAGAGATACCTTGGTTTAGTCTATGTGGTTGGACCTAGAGACTTTTAGATATGACTCAGTGTTTAGTGAGTCAGTGAGTGGTGTTTTATATAAGGAAACCCTTAAGAGGGGTTGGCCTGAAGTTCCTTAGTTCCCTAGTGGTGAAAATCATTGGTATGTGGTAGCTTTGAGATCGATGCATGGGAAATTTAATTGTGTTTAAGGTATGGTCATGGTTATTTCATAATAGTTATTAAGAAAATCATCTTGAGTGAGGGTGATTTGGAATGGTAATCTCTTAGAGTTCTATGGTGTTGATAATGGTTTTCACGGGTAGGACCGCTTGAGTTCCTGAACATGTTGACCATGGATGGGTAGATTCCCTTTGTTTTAGTAATGTGTTAGGTGGTGGCTAATAATGTTGATAATATTTAAATTCCATGGGGAATAAAGGGATGTCGATGGATTTGAAGTGATATAGTGCGGTTTGTGATCATGACATAAGTCATGGAATGTGTAAGGTGCCTGATTTTGAAGAGTTATGCAAAGGGATTCTTATTGATGAGATTCAAATGATTTGAATCATGGTTTGTATTACGGGATCATGAGACTAGATTAACTGAATATGAATCACCATATCATGGTATTGTTTCTATGATTAGGTAGTTTTTGAGAAGGTAAAAATTGATGTTTTGGTGGAACTCAAGTATAAGTAGTTTTTCCTATGTCTAGTCATCATGTTTGGTGATATAAAAGCTATGGGTTGTGGTGTTTGGGTTTTGATTAAGTTAAGTGACTAAAAGAACAATCTTATTATGAGGATAATCCCATAGACCATAGGTGATATGACATAGCATGGGTAGGGTTGTGGTTTTGGGATATCGATTGGTGGAATTTTTTGTTGTCCATTGAATTACAAGGATTTAGAATTTGACTTATATAAATTTGGTTATCATGATGGTGGATGAAGTCTGAGTGTATTCATTTTTCTTAGGATGTATTATGATGATTTTAATGCATTGGATCAAGAATGTGTTAGTTCTTACAACAAGCATGAAATGGGATTAGTGGACTGATGATCCATTCAAGGAGATCACACCAAGTGTTAGGTTTGGATAATAATATGAGTACTTGAATGATTGTAGTATTCCTATAGGCTTAAAGACATTATGATTAGGTAAATTAATGATACGTCAATGGAAGGAGTTTAGTATTTTTGTGATGGGTCAACCAAAGGAGGCCTGACTGTTGTTTTTTATATAGGTGGGAATAATGAACCAAAAACCACATCGAGTGAACTATTTTGTATATTTAAGGTATGTTTCAAGTTTTGTCCAAGAATGTTCTGGTAAAATATGGGTTTCTCATGTTATGAAAGGATACTGTGTGCATGTCCAATTTGGACAGGATTTTAGAAAATAGAGAGATATATTTCTATCATCGACCAAAATTCTCATGTGTTATTCAGTAAAAAGAGATAAAAACCTTTCCAGTAATGTCTTCATTGTGTTGGTATGAATTTTTGATAAACAATTCCAAGGGAATACACACCAAGTCAGGGAATTATAAGTTATGGGCTAAATATTTTGTTGGGGAGAACCATCAACATGGTGATTAATGGGATGATGATGTGATCATGTCTCAAGATGGATGATCTTGGGAAATCATCATTATAGTGTTTTGATAATTGTTACAAGAATTGTCTTTTGTTTTGGGGTTCTGAGCACCTTGAATTGAGGGTTGTTCCTTAGATGTTATTTGAGAATTTTGGAATGGAATGTGGAAAGTTAATGATGAATTTATGACCCAAATGAGTCTAGATGTATATTTTTATAATTATATATACTTCTAAAGGATGATAAGTGTTATAATGGGTAGTCGTTAATGCCTCACAACCATATGATATATTTTTTTAATTCAGAGTAATTATGAATTTTAATTTTGTGGATAAGATGAATTTTGAATTGAGGTTCATAATGGAATTAAAAAATTTGGATGTATTAAAGTGATTTTCTAAGCATGGTTTGATTTTTAAGTTGTTCCTTGAGTGTTTTGGTGAGTTACAGGAGTTTTAGGTTATTTTTTATGAGTTTTAGATTTTTTTGGAAAGGGTTCATGGCTTAGGGTGTGAAATTTAAGAGAAAATGTGTGACACCTTGAGTGTGAGGAGGTTTTAAGTTATATTTTTATAGAGAATTGTGTTATGGAATGGTTAGCCCATGATTTTGAGGAAACTGTGAGAATTAAAGGGAAAAATCACAGCTTGGTTTGGGCTGGATTCTTGGCCCATATTTTGCGTACAATTGTTGATGAACAATGAAAAATATTATAGAACGATACAGTTCTATTTGAATAGTTGAAACACGGTTTGGAAAACCATGAAACCCAACCATGAGAGAGGGGTTTTCTTAAAAAAACATATTACACGATTGGTTCATGGCTTAAAAAACCATGTGACCAAACTTCACAATTCATTAAAAAGTGTACTTTACCTTTTTAACCCTATTAAAATTAAAAATGGGGACCCCCCATTTTCTTCTCCGCCTCCCCATTCATAAGAAAACTGAACTCCTCCTCCTCTATCCTTCAATTACCTCACTATTTGGGGTGATTACAGCCGTGTTCTTTGATGATTCAACGAATGTATCACCCTTCGATGGTCTCTGATTCTTCTCTCTTCCACTTGATATAATTTTGTTTTTTCCCAACTAGTTATTGGTTCCAATTACATCTAAGCATAGTATAATTGATTGAATGAGATGAGTCTTCTTTTATTTTTATAACGATGTATTCTTGAGATGAAATTAACACTCAGTATCTTAGAGATTCAACAAGGTATGTCAAATTTATAGGTTTTCTTAGGTTTCATTAAAAATTTTAATTTAATTGTTTATGGTTTTGGTGCTGAAGGTTAAGGATTTGGATTTTCTTGGACTTAGGGGTGTGCTGGGGGTGGTCAGAACCCTACTCTTTCAATTTTTGATGGGAGACTAAGGCTTTATGAGTTATCTGTAATTATGCCAAGTTCAAATTCAATGAATTAATTAATTACAAATTTTATAATTAACTAATTATTTAGGTTTATATTGAGTTAGGGGATCAGTTCATTGATAGGATCTTGGCAGCTACTTCCGGCCTCTAGAAAATAATCGTAAATAATTGAATAAAGGTAGGTGGTCTTGTATGAAAACCCTATGGTTATTATAAATTGGTTATATAGTATATGAGCTTCATGCTTTCTACTTCGTCCAGTTTAATTATGATATTTTAAATTGAATTAAATATTTAAATTTAAGCGGTTGATAAATTTAACCTCATGAGGTAAATTAATGAGTGAAAATGCTACATTGGTCCTAGGGTGTCATCATAGTACCTTATTCATAAATGTATGAGTCTTTGATATAATATAATCTCACTCCCAATAAGGGTGTACTTTTGAAAGTTTGAATGATTATGAAATAATCTCCCTTAAATAGAGTCCTATGGTCACCTACCCAGGGAGGTGTTCTCTAACTTGGGATCGATGTCCCTATTCGAATTCATGTGGACCATTGACACACGATTTTCCTAGGTGGATAGACCGTAGGAAATGGATAACTATTTGGGTGAGTAGAACAACTGATATTTACCATGAATACCAAGGTGGGCCACGAGCTATCTCTTTGACTGATATCTATGTTGTTTACCCTTGGATTCTGAGTGACAATTATACGCGATGACACTGTCCGGAAGAGGGACTATCTTGAGTGATGGTCATTATCCTAAAAGACAAGCCTATGAAATAGAGAATCCAAAGAGGGATGTATTCACTTATGTACGGAGTACCTATGTTGGTTCTCATTGATAGACTGACCCTGAGAGGGTCCCCATGGACATGATTAGAAATGCTTCGAATACTATAGGAATCTATCCACAAGACTCAAGAGTACAGAACCTTCAAGTAGTATATTATTTTTAGGCATATGTAGATGCTAGTTCAATAATAGTTAGAGGTACCATATTTATTAAATATTTAGTATAATTTATTTATTTGATACTGGTGATTCCTATTTATTTATATCTCAAGGTTTTGTTGATGTGGTTAAGATTCCAATAGATCTCATGTCCTTTGTTATGGATTTATCCACACCTCTCACAAAGAGAATGAAGCATGGGTTATAGTGTCCTTGTGCATTATCGATTAGTGACACAGAATGAGTCTAATATTTTCTTATTCTTGATCTATATCTGTTTGATGTCATAATTAGGATGGATTGGTTTTTTTTCTCATTGAGTTGAGGTTGATTTTTTCCATTGGAGTGTCTAATTTCATGAAGATGATGGGATATCATGGGTGTTTCAGGGAGATTTTGATTTAAGGTTTAGTCTTACTAGAACTTCTCCCATAGAGTTTAGGAGTTTGTTGTCTACAATAGTAGTTTTTCTCGATGAAATATCTTTTTTATTGATCTTCACACTATTGTATGGGAATTTATTGATTTTTTCCAAGTTTATTTATCTAAGAATTCTCTATAGAGGTAGGTAGATTTTAAGATTGACTTGGTTCTATGGATTCTGCTGATTTCAATACCTTATTATTATATGGAATTGGAAGAGATTAAAATTTTCAAGTTTTAGTTGGATGATCTGGTAGAAAAGGGTTTTTCACCCCGGTGTTTCTCCTTGGGTATCCTTGATGCTCTTTTCTAAGAAGGTAGATGATTCACTCCAATTGTATGTGAATTATTATTATTTTTACCAGTTAATGGTTAAGAACAATTGTCCTTTTCCTCATGTAGATTATTTTTTGATCAGTTAATGGGGGAAACGTGGTTTTTGAAGATCGATCTTTGATCGGGTTATCATCAGCTTAGAGTTCGGGAGTGTGATATAATAAAGTAATATTTTAAGAGTATGTATGTCAAATAACAATATACTATTATGTCATGTGATCTAAATAAATCTCTCGAATTTTTTATTACTATGATGAATAAGATATTACATTAGTATCTTGACACTTTTTTGGTAGTGTTTTTAGCTTATTTTTTGGTTTACTCGAGATCTGAGCACGAGCATAAGAATTGTAGAGACCCAAATCTTGATGTACATAGACATTAAATTACTTTTTCGGAATACTTAATACATGACAAAAATAGACTCCCAAAGACCGTATTAGTTAAGTGTCTTTGGAAACTCGGAACATAATATTCTAATCACAGTGAATGATCTTCAACATCTCCCATAAAGATCTTCCCATTTGGTTTCTTACCTAAAACCTTTATTTATATCCTGGGTAAAAGAAAACATGAAAAGGGTGAGATAAAATGCTCAGTAAGGGTAAACATGGAAAACATAAAACAATCCCTAAACATTTGAACGTAAGAACATGAACATAAAACATCAAAATCATGAGTAATGAAATAAATCGTGGTAGTACATGAGGAATAGATCATAAAGGAACATTAACCATGATAAAATAGAATGGGAATAAAATATGTAATTGTGGAAACTATTAATCTCATGTTATGATTTCCATAGTAGCCAAGACATTTTTTCCAAGACCATCATAGTGGACAATGTCCATTACTGAACTGGGTTTACTTTCTGTTCCAGCCCTGTATTACTGAACCATATTCACTTTCCGTTCCATCCATGTCTATCTCATGAGATATAAATCTTTACTCAATGAATTGGAGGGAGATATAGGTCCCACCCATCTCATAATGAAATCATTCTTACTTGTGCCACAAAATAAACATAAATCATTCATCATAACCCAAAGAATAAAATGGGTTTCAAAAATATCATCCCATTATAACATAATCCATATAAAACAAATGGATATAATTTCATCATAGTAAGAATCAAACCATGTAAATAATAGAGCCATTATACTTAAAACATAATCATACTAAATAATTTCATCTTATATGGAAAATAGTTTTAACGAAACACTTGAAATGAATTCTTGAGGAAAATATCCTTTCTTGTTCAAAATCATTTTCTATTCACAAAATTCCATGAAATTTTAAAAGAAAAGGATTTTTTTGAAAATAATCATGAAATATTATAGAGTAAGATTCATGAAATTTAGGAATTATGAAACCGTAAAAATTATTTCATGCTGTATAAGTTAAAAAAAACATTCTCCTTATACTTTTGCCGGAAAAGTCAAAAAGTTGCTCGTATGGTAAACAAAAGAAAGATTACTTCCATAACACAATTTAAAAGTAAAATAGGGAATAACATGACTTTAAACATACATGGAATAATATTAAAAACTTTATGAAAAACTTTTTTATAGACAAGGATGAAAAATAAAACCCCAGTAAATATTTACGAATAAACAATCTAAGATAAGAATGAGATTAGAATAATTATACCTTACCTTATGTCCAATTTCTTCTATATGTGTCCAATACTTCTGTATAGTGTGATTAAACATATTATTAACTTGTAACATAACCATAATAATATTTATGATATCATATAGGATTCACTTACGACTTTATATTACCCGTTCATTTGTCAATTCCATGTTAAAGAAGCGTTTTGGGTAAAATCATTTCATTGATCATCCAGGTTTTGACTTGTAATTATTCATATGATTACATAGATCATGATTACATACTTCCAGAATGTAAAACATTATTATATATAATATATATTCATAATATACATATATAAAATATATCGATAAATGGAAAGAAATACACCGTTCATGGAGACGGTAGGCCGTACGTACGCATGAACGCTGTTTTAGTTTCCTTATTAAATTGAATGGAAGTAAGTAAATAATATATAAATAAATCCAGTACCATTAATATATCATATATTTCATGATTATTTATTATATATACTTTATAATCATTCTTGAATGGTTAACTTGGAGAATGAATCTCATCGCGTCGTGGAGACGGTAATCCGTGCGTACACATGAGCAATGATATCGTTCCCATAATTATTGAATGGAATTAGAGTGGATGATATAATATCTCCGAATTATTATCATGTTATAATAACCATATATAGTTATTATTTACACCATTATACCCATACAATTAAAGTGGTTGTGGAAAAAACAGATTACACCACGGTGTGGAGACGGTATTCCGTACTTACGCACGTGCGATGATTTTGTTTTCCGTAGGATGGATAGAAGGTGAAATAGGGTTGGTTCATATTTATAATAATATATCAGTATATTATTGATACTTATGTTATTACTTTATTTTTAAAAAACAAAATAAGAGGAATTATAAGAAGAAATGAATTTGAAAGAATCGGTAAAGGATATTACCTCTTCTTCGACGTGCCTCTTCTAAACTTCCTCTTAGGGCACTAAAGTTGGTCTTTGAAGAAGAAAAGTACCTCTATTATGTTTATAGGGAAGTGTATAAGATAAAGTTTTAGGGGTTGTCCGAAATTGAAAGCTCAAAATGGTGTGAGGAGGAGAGGGAGGAAGTGCCCATTTATAAGGGAGGAGAGGGTCACTTTTTGAAACCTCTAAAATATAAATTTATAATAAACTCATAACCCACTTAAAAACCTCCAAAGATGACTAAAATATTAATATTAGATGATATATTATTTCAATATCATAAAACAATAAGATTTATACATGTTGGAAATTTATTTTAAACCATATCAACTTGATTTATCATTATTTAATATATTTACTTTTAATTATGGTAATAAAATTATAAATTCTAAATTGTTATAAATAATTACTCAGGTGTTGAGAATTGTATATAATTGGATAATTTATTAAATTTTATACCATATAAATTTCAATTTATAGTTTTTAAATATTTTGGTTATTTTTAAATAATTTTATAATATGTTATTTTTATAAAATAACAATAGTGTCAATTTTGACACTATTCATTTATTTGAATTTAAATAAAATCCACACAGAGGATATATTCGAAAAAATATTTAATAGATTTATAACATGTCACATTCATCTAAAAATTTCATAGATCACATTAATTTGTTCGTATAACATTTATTTTAATATTTTTATAACCATTTATTGGATATTTCCCTTAATAAAATAATTACTACAACATTTTTGTATAATTATTTATTATACTTATTTTTTGCATAAAAATTAAAAATAAAATACTTTTATGCATATAAATCTAATATATTTCATAATAATACTTTTACTCAAATTTATAATCCTAAAATCACAACATTTAAATTGTTATATTTATTAAATCATGAAGGTGACAACTTTGACATCATTTAAAATAATATAATATAGGTTTCATAATCTATTTTATAAGGTTCAAAATGGTCAAATATTTGACCATTGGATTATTATGGTTTACATGTACATGACCAATAAGTTTTGGTCAGGTTTTTGTTCCATTTATGGTCACTATTAGTGTAATAAAAACTGTATTATTGATTTTTCACTAAATAAACAATTTCTGCATCACTATTGTGTCACCATTAATTATAATTATTTAATAACTAAAAATTCTAAATAAATTATAATGATTTAGATAATATTATTATATTTCTATAGACTATTTATATTCAAGGTTTTATTAATTTTATCACTAAATTAAAATTATTACACTTATAAGATATAAGAGAGTGACATGTTGTCACTTTCATTGGTTTTAATAATAATTACATCATTTTCATGGTCAAAAGTCCATTAAAAGAATCTATTTAGACCCTTAGGTGATATGGGTATACTTTTATTCATCCAATAGAATTTTGTCAGGTGTTAGGGTAATTTTATAATCTTATTTTTACCCTTAATTACAAGATTTACCTTTAACTGTTGTAAATAGAATTTACCGTTGTTATTATTCATAATGACTAAAAATAAAAATTATCTTATTTACATATTTTGGACCTAATTATTCCAAATATGGAATCCATTTTTCAAAATTCAAAACTTAGAAGTTGCAGTAATTAATTTAAAATTATTCCCATTGTTAAGAAAACGGGTTTTAAAAGTTAAAACGTTGCAAAAGATTGAAATGTTTTTACCTATGAATTCAGTGTAAAATTAATGCTAATGACTTAAATTATATTAAATGGTAAAAATATATTCTCTTTATAATTTAAAATAATTTAATATGATAATTTAACCATATAAATTATCTCAACGAAAAAAGTTATTTTTAAGTAAAATTTAGCGTGGTTTTACTATTCATCAAAATAAGAACGTTGTTAGAAAAATATAAAAACTTTATCCAATGTAAATTTTTATATCCTGATTCAAAAGAAGAAGTTTATTTTTGTAAAATTTAACTTATAAAATTTTTGAAAATTATATTTAAAATGGGTGCGCCATCAAAAGGCAGAAAAACTGCATTTTTTGAAAAATACTTCTTTTATCTGAAAAATTGATTTTGCTCTCATACCTCATTCCAAAAAATGTGTAAGATGAATTATAATGTTATAAAATTCAAAATTCGGTTAATACTATTCATAACAGCTAGTTTTTAATAATATTATAACAATATATTGTTGTTTAGTGAAACTCAGTATTGCGTACAACACATGCTATTGGGGAAGGTCGCTCTTGCATGTAATGCAAGCCATGTCAGGGTTGCGTGTAGGGAAATATTCCTTTGATATTGCGTATAACATACTCAAAATATAGTTCAGTTATACATTGATCAAAATCTATACTTGGTGTTGTGTAAAATGAATTTTTTTCGAAAGAATTTGAAATTGTGTGCATCACAAGCCAAGAATAGTGTTGTGTATACTACAAGCTAATACGGTGTTGCATATAGCGCAAGATAATCTTGGTGAAGCGTACAACAAAAGACATCCAAGAAATTAAAAATAACAATTCTCATAAATTCTCAGGGTTTTACAAGAATTATCTAAGTTTGGTTTTCAGAATCATGTGAATTCATAATTTGTATGAAAATATTTCTAAATGAAACTTCTGTATTCATGAAGTTAAATTTTTAGGGCTCATGATTTCTGAGCACGGGTTATAAGTTGATCCTGAGAATGTTTTTTCATGGGAATATCTACAAAATGTCTTTGAGATTCAGAGCATCCTTATTCCTATCAGATAATATAGAAGGTTTGCAAGGATTTATATAATTTGGTGTCACCTTTTACTACTAATAATAGTAAAGGGGTGAAAATCATATGGGAAGAAAATTCTCAGGATTTTTTCAACAAGATGAAAATACTTCAGACATCGGCTCCTATTCTGATCTTACATGAGCCCAGTAAGGGGTATGTGATTTTCATTGATACATCTAGCACTAGTTTGGGTTGTGTGCTAATGAAGAATGATCATGTGTTTTATTATGACTCTATTAATCTTCTAATGCATGAGATGAGTTACCCCACTCATGATTTAGATCTTTCTATAGTTATTCATGTGCTTAAGTGTTGGCAGAATTATCTTTTTGGGGGAAAGGATCGCAATCATTTCTAACCATATGAGTTGAGATTTATATTTTCAAAAAAGGAATTGAATATTAAATAGATTTTATGGGTGGAATACCATTAGATGTTTGAAATTGATATCGACAACACCCTAGGGAAGGGGAATCTCATTGAACATGCTCTTAGTAAGAAAGTTCCATTACAAGCTGTTTTGGAATGGAATAAAGAATATAATCTTATGGGTATTTTTTCTCAATTGAATCTATATGCTTAAGAGCATGTTTCAGGTATGGTTCTGGAAAGTGTTCAGTTATCATCATCTATCATTGAGTCTATTCTATAGAATCAGTAGCAGGATATCCACTTCATAGGAATTGAAGAAACCCTATATGGTGGGGAGACCATTTCTAGTTTGACTCTTTATTCAGATGGTATTCTTAGTTTTGGAAAATTATTGGTTATCCTAGAATCAATGATGAGTTTAGTTTTGTTTAATTTTCATAGTTATTCATGGTTCGTTCATACAAAAACTATGAAAATGTATTATTACATGATATAGTTATTCTGGTGGCCAAGTATAAAGCGTGATATTACTGATTATGTTTCCTACTGTTACAACTTCCAAAAAAAGGAAAAGAATTTGAAACCTTTTGATTTTCTTTAGAATCTTCTAGTTATAGTTTTTAAATGGGATGGGGAATAAATGGATTTCATTGTTGGATTTCCATGGACTCCATGAGGAAGGAATGATATCATGGGGGTGATTGGTTAGTTGAAAAAGTCAACTCATTTCATTCCTATCAAAGACATTACAAAAGTGTAAGATTTGGGTAAACTGTTTGTGAAGGAAATTGTAAGGTTACAGGGGGTTCCTTCTTCCATTGTTTCAAATAGGGATCCTAGGTTTACTTTGAGGTTTTGTTGGAGTCTCTAGGAGGTGATGGTGACTTAGATCAGATTGAGTATAGCTTATCATCCACAAATATATGTTTAAATAGAGAATCCTATTTAGATTATAAAGTATATGCTTCGTGTCTATGTATTTTATTTTTTAGATCAAGGGATATACATCTAGAAATAGTTAATTTTTATTATAACAAAAATTATAAGTCATCAATTAGAATATATTGTTTCAAACCTTTGTATGGTTTACCATGAAGATCACCTCTTTTTTGGGAGGAGGTGGTCGTATATTTTTTGGTGGGATAAAGTTTGGTTGAGGAGAAGTTGTAAGGATTCAAGATATATGTCGGTGTATGGTTAGATTTCAATGTTGATAGAAGTCTTATGTGGATCAAAGACGTCATCCTTTGGAGTTTTTCATAGGTGATCAGTTTTTCTTGAAATTTTCTCCTTGGTTTGGTTACTACCAGCTTAGAAAATAGGGAAAGTTGGTTCTGAGATATTTTGGACCATTTGAGGTCACTGAGTGGCTTGGGTAGGTTTCCTATTAGTTGGGATTTATGGATTAGTTGATATTTATACATGATTTTTTCTATATATTTTAGCTCTGGAAGTACCATCCCAAACCCTCTAACATTTTTAGTTGGGTAGAGATTGAGTTAAATCCAAATGTTTCCGTTGTTGAGCATCTAGTTGAGATATTTGAATCAAGAGTGAGAGTATTACTCAGGAATTTTATTCTATTATTAATATTTTTATAGTGGCATAGATCAAATTTGAAAGAGGCTTGGGAGGATGATTTATTTATGAGGGAGATATGGACTCACCTCTTTACCCAAATTCATTCTTAGACAAGACTTATCATGAAAATAAAGTCTTATGGTGGGGATTTTATTATATCTAATTACCTAGTTTGAGGTAATTATCTTTTATTTTCTTGTTTTCCAACTTAATTGGTTGTGTGTGGGTACTCCTAAAGATAGAGAAAATTTTCTAAGAAAAATTACCTAAAGTTTGAGGTTGTATTTTTTTGAATTAATAGAGTCCATGTATAAATAAGTTAATTAATTTGAGGGGTTATCCCTAAGTTTAGAAGATACCAGTGGTGTTTTGATTTTTTTGTGTAAGAATCTGAATTTTTATAGCATTCGTGAGGTATACATGTCATTTAATGGGAGTACATGACATATATGTTCTTCAGGGAATATTTCCTGAACCTGGTACCCAACATGAATGGATTACACATCGTTTAAAGGTTATAGTTCATGTAATGTTATAATATAGGATTTTAATAAAAGGGAGATGGATTTCTCAACATATCTGAGTCCCTAGGATTACACGGCATGTAAAGGGATTACACGCCTTATAAATGTCATAGAATGAGATTTTAGGGCACCGTACGAGTGGTATGTTATTTCATTCTTCCACAGGTCTTGTTACTCTCAACCTATAAGGGTTATGCAGAGATTTTTGGATCCTTTATTTGATCCAGATCGATTAACTCGGCTTTGAATCATCAAGGGTATTACATTTCATATCACTATATCCATTGTTTGATCTTGTTTTGGGGTATGTTTCCTTATTGGTTGTTGTGTGGATGGTGTGTGTTCTTGAGGTATGTGTTGATTCCTTTTCTCCATTGACTCATTTTTTGAATTGTATGAATTTTGAGATGAGTGGATTGGTTCTAGGGCCTATGTTTTCATTGTTTATTTATTCTTGTTGGTGGATCCCTTTTTGGGCTTCTGCTACCCAAGTTTTGAGGTAAGTGGAAACATCACTAGTGTAAGAACCCAATTCTTTCTTTGAGGTAAGAATCATTTCATTTTGGGTTTTACTTAAAAAATAATAGGAAAAGGAGGTTAAGGGCTAGCTACAGGCATGTTACATTTCATGACTAGGGGTTACATGTCATGTAAAACCAGTACATGCTATGTAATGGTCTAGCTAGGACCTGTTCATGACGTGTGAGGCATGTTAGTAGAAAATACAAATAAATGACATGTATTTTATAGTACACGCCATTTATTTTATGTATTTTATTTTAAATGGCCAGTAGCCTCATATTATTTATATGGATAGAAGGATCACCTTCTAGTTTTGTACAGTAGCGCCCAGGTCAACCTGAGGGAGTTTTGCCTCCCGATTCTACATCTGGACTCTATTTCAAACACTCGCAGATGAGTTGGAACCCCTTCAGTGAGTTCTTGATTACCCTTGTTCCATTATTAATATCCTATTTTCTCAACCTAATTATCAATGTTTTGGAATTTATTCTCTTTTTTCATATCTACTCCATTTTGGGTCGAATTAGAGGTCGACACTGGATGAGGAGAGTTGTACAAGTACGAAGTAGGTGGTCTCATGAATTTTTCTAATTATCAACCTATTTATATATGTTGGAGTTTTGCGCTCCCATTTTTTGGGGTTTTCAGAGATTTATAATTGACACTTTTTGTTTCTTATTGATTTTTAGTTAGTTGAATAAGCATTTTAAAATACATTTTAGGTTGTATACCTTGACTGAGGGCCACCCCATGGAAGAGTTTCATTGGATGACCATTAATGGCCATTCGGCCTAGGGTGCCAATGAGGTATGTCTTATTTTCCCTTCTAGGGTTTTTAAAAATGAATTGAGATTTTAATATAATTTCAAGTTTAATAAATTGTAATTTAATTGGTTGAGGTTATTGGAATGGTTGAATTTCCCTTTGAACCTTGAATGCCTATGTTTGTTTGAACATGTTAGGAATATTCTGCTCCAACTATGAACCTAAAAATGTGAGTTTTTTAATTTTAAATCCATGTAATGGTTTAATTTACATGTTTTCTTGTTATGAGTGTTGTTACCATGTGAGTAATTTAAAGGCCAAGCCTCATGACGCTGGTCCTTTCTTGAGTTGTGTTAGATGATTTTGGTGTTAACCCTAGCATGGCTAATGAGTTTTTAATTTAAACCTATTGTTGTTAAATGGTAAATATATTTTGGTGAAGCATGGATTCTATTTATAATTTCATGGAAAATATTATATTTCTATTATACCTTGATCCCTTGGGTGAACCATGAATTCTGGGAATTCCTTTAACAAACTCAATGGGTTTGTTATAATGTTAGGCCGTGAGTGAACCATGGACACCATGGAAGGGCTCGAGATGAATTTGACTTATATATCATGAGTTATACTTGGGTATCCCTATAGGACTACCAAGTATGGTATCTATTGACATGGATTCATACTGCACCTAGAGTGATACTGGGTTCATGAAAGGTTCACTGAAATGGGCTCGTAGGATGTTGATAGAATTTCACCTGTAGTGTTACCTGAATTCCAACTTAGGAATGTTTAGGATGAGATTAGGTTATTGATTGAATATTAAAATAGAATATATTATGATTATTTTTCCAATCCAATGCACAAGATTGGATTCAGTCGTCACTTTTGTTTATTTAGATGGTCTTTTGAGACCATTGTTGTGATTACTTTTATTTGAAGGATGTCTGGATTATGCCAGATCTAGATACTTATATGATTAGATGTAGTTGAATTGTTAATGAACATGAAATTAATGTAAATAGAAACTATTTCTAGTAGGACCATTTATTTTTGAGCACATCCTAGCTTACTACTTCCATTATTGTACAATGCATGTTATATATATTCATTGACATATTGGAAAAGACCTTGGGTGGTTTCCTACTAGTATTTTGTCTCACACCATATTTGGGTTATTGTTTTGGGAACAAACATATTATATGGATGTAGTTGTCGATAAGGGAAATCACCCTTCTCCGGGTACCTGATATGCTGCTTAGGAGTAGGAGAGCATGGGACCAAGCTGAGGCCTGTGATGCTTCTGAGTTTCTTTTGTATTTTTTTTAATTTTGGTACTTATTTCATGTATTTATATAGAGTAAACTATTTTGGATGTTTTCCTAGAAAATGTACCATACTGTATCATCTTTTGTACAATTTGACATCTAGTTGATTATATTATCAGTCTTCTGTTTTTTACTTTTATTGTATAGTATTACTGCTTTCACAATTGATTTACTATTGTTTCAGCTATGTTACACTCTTATAATGAGGTCATAATCTCTCCATGAACACTCCTAGTCCCTTGGTGCTAGCTGCAAGCCACTATAATTTGGGGCAATGCACTTTAGGCCATTTGGCCAACCAATTATTGGGAACCTTTGAGTGGAATCTGGATCTGGGACATTACAAAGTGGTATCAGATGATTTTTTTCTAGTTTGACTTAATATGTGGTGAAATTAGATAGTGATAGAAAGGAAATGGGATTTGGTAATAAGTTGTGCCTGGGAGTAGCTACCCCACGTATAGGGAAAATCCAAATTACCTCAAATTGAATTGTGTTTTTTAGATTTTGATATCTTATAGTTGATTCGATTTCACCATTGGGTGATGTAGTTGTATTGTGACGATATTATTGATATTATTATGGTTCTATTTTGGTAACTACCTGACCCTAGAAGCCCAGATTTTGTGCATTATTACGTATCATTGGCATGATCACAAAAGATTAAGTCTCGAAATACTGATTAGTTTAGTAGCCTTGGAAGTACTAGATGCATTCATAAGGTTTAAATTACATCATAAAATGGAAAACAACAACATTGTTTCCATAGACAACACTAATATCCCATAGACTATCCCTGTAGGTCAATCATAATATACTTATTTGAATCTTGGGAAAAATAAAACATAGAATGGGGCGAGCTCAGATGCTTAGTAAGGATAACAATATAGTAGAACCTTTCATAAATAAACATAAACATTTAAGGAAATGTATAAGATTAAAAAATTCTTTTAAACTTGGACTTCAATATAATATGGAAAAGATAAAATCAAATAATTCCATTTACTTATTCACATGGATATTCTACTAGTCGAATAATCACATGCATTATCAATAGCCACTTTCATAATGATGGAATGCATAATTCCAGACTTTCATAACCACATAGTCAAGGCCTTGTGCCAAGACTACAAATAATATTTTGTCAAGGCCTTGTTCCAAGACACTAGTTTGTCTCATGATACCTACTGATGCATCGAGGAACTATAGCGGGCTCCACCCGTCAATTACTAAGTCCAATGTATTCCTCATATAAAAAGGTTTAAACATAACATAAACATTCGTATAAAAACTAGCATACGAAATGTCAATAATTTATCCATAAACCATAAATGGTATGAAATAACACATCCAAAATCAAACATATCCAAAAAACTTCAATACAATACAAAATTTTTGTATCATAATAAATCAACTTCAAACAAACTTAAAATCCATCAAAGGATGTTGACATAGATAAAATCAAAAACTTTTAGTGAAATATATCATTCTATTTTGAAATCATTTAAAAGTAACGTAATTATAAAATAAAACATTTATATTTGAAAATATTCTTATAATATTTTAAGTTAAGCTTCGACGATGTTATAATAGTGGAAAATCACTCACTGTATAAGTTAAAAAAAATTCTTACCTTAATTTTTTCTACAAGGTCATAAAGTACCTTATTTGGAAAATGATGGAAAGATTCCTTTATAAACATATTATAAAAGTAAAAAAAGGTTATAAATGTATTTAACCCACAGTCTATAAAATAGTAATAATTTTTTGAAATACATTTTTAAGAAACATGGATGTGGATGATAAAGAGGTCCCAGTAGATAATTACATATAAACAACCTCTGATAACGAAGAGATTGTGAAATTAAAACTTACCTTTTACTTTTCCTTGGTCGAGGGTAGGTTAACCTCCTCTATAATGGTGAAATAATTGTTATTAAATTATACAAGAATCATATAAATTAATATGATATCATATATGATCTTTTAACATTTCTTTGTTAATAATATCTTAGTATTTTTTTTGGGTGTTAACCGATTCGTTTTCCTTTGTATGCTTTGTTACATAAGTAAGGTTTATTATGGATAGGATGTATCTTATTCATATTAAGAATGATATTAAGTCTTTAAACATTATTTTTAATCATCTAATGAAAATTAATCTTGAATGGATATGATGAGAAATGAATCTCATTGCGTTCATGGAGACGGTAATCCATACGTACGCACGAGTGAAAATATCATTCTTTTCATATCAAAATAATATATAATTGGATGGTATATCATATATACAGAATAATTATAATGTTATATTTATTATTTACATCAATTACACATCATTATTATACCCATCCAAATAATAGTGTATTGAATAACAATTACACCACGATGTGGAGACGGTAAGCCGTATGTACACACGTATGGTGACATGTCATTAAAAGGATAGATAGAATAATGAATATGGTTGTACCATATTTATAATAACATTATATTATATATAATATACTGTAGTTATTATTTTATAATGGAAATAACAATGAAATAGAAAGTGGAAGAATAAAGGAACTTGAAAGAGGTGATGAAATATTTACCTATTTTCCGGGTTCTTCCTTTTGATTTGATCAAAATGGATCCTTAGGTTGGATTTCTGACTAAAGGAAGGCCTCTAGGATGAAGCTAGGATAGTTTATAGGGTATTAAGGTAGGGTTTGGCAGATCCAAAAGGCTTTGAAATGTGGATTTGAGGTAAGGGGGAGTTCCCTTTTATAAGAGGGGTAAGGGGTACCTTAGGAAAATCTAGAAATATTATTTTATAATAAAATAATTTTCGGTTTATAATGGATCCAAAATGAATTATTTAGAAGATAAGGTAGGTATGGGTCTAAAACCACACAACCAATATGTTTTAGATAGGTTTGGGTCACTATATTAACTTTATCGTTTAGATTTAACTCTTAGTTAAATAGTTTGACATTTACCACGTCTCTTTGTATTTTTATATTATATGATTAATAAACTTACTATAAATTTCCAAGAGAACATAAAGTGGTTCATTAATGATACAAATATCATTATATAAATCATTTGGCAGAAAATTATATTTTTAGGAATATTATATAAATTAATAATATAATATTTGTTTTACAAAGTTCTTTATGTCAATTTTGACAATATTTAATAATTGATTTTTTAAAGTCCTAAAAACAGTATAAATTCAAAATAAATCCATTTAATCAATCCTAACATGTCATATTAACCTTTAAAATTTGTGTATGGCATCCAAACTTTAAAATTATATTTATTTTAACATTTATAATATCATTTATTTGATTCATTCACTAATAAGGAAAATACTACATCATCATTATGTCATAAATAAATTTAATTATTAAATGTCTAAAAATTAAAAATAAAATAACATTATGTAGAAAATCTATTTATATTTATAATGAATATTTATAGTTTTAGAGATAACATGTATAAATATATGTAATTTTTTTTACTAAAAGATATATCCTTATGTCATTTTTGTATTTACTTTAACTTAATTAATATAATAAAGTGTCATTATCACTTAAAAGTGGCTCCATGGGGTCCCAAAATCGAACCAAATATTACCATGGTCGAACATGTATCATACAATAGGTTTAAGACACGTTTTAGAGTAATTTAATATTATTATAATATTATTGTTTTACCCTTATTTACCGGATTTACCCTTTAACCATGGTAAAAAAAATATTTACCGAAATAATTATTCAAAATGTATAAAAATAAAAGTTACCTATTTACACAATTTGGAACTCCTGATTCTAAATATGGAATCCATTTTTCTAAATTCAAAACAAAAAATTGGTAGAAATTAATTTAAAATGATTTCTCATTGTCAAAACAAAAAAGCGTGTTTTTAAGAAATAATAATTATCAGAAGATTGACACTTGCTTATGTCCAGTTTAAATGTGAAATTACATCCAATGACCAAAATTGGATTAAATGGTAAAAATATAATCTAATTATACTTTAAAACCACTTAATAGTATAATTTATCACAATAAATTATTTTGAATAAAAAAGTTTTTTTAATTAAAATTCAGTATTTTTTACTATTCATCAAAAAATGAATGGTTTCAGAAAAATACACAAAATTTACCCTAATCTAATTTCGATACTTCGAGTCCAAAAATTAATTCCATTTTTAAAGATAAAATTTATAGAATTTCAGAAAGAGTTTATTACTATTTATTACGACTAGTTTGTTTGGTTGTGTTGTGTTATAACTCGAAGTTGCGTACAACACATGCTATTTTATTATTCAAAGAGAAGTGTACCGTGGAAGCTTGGGGTGTTATATTCTACCCTCCTTCAAATAATTTTGTCCTAGAAATTTCTTGAATATTACTGCATAAAAATACTTGAGTGGTTCTTCATCATAAGTTTATTGGGTTCTCACGTTGCCTCTTCCATCTTATGGTTTATCCCTATAACTTTTACCAGACTTGTCATCTGGTTTCTCAGCACTTGTTCTCTTGTATCTAAAATCTTGACAGGCTCTTTGCAATAAGACAGATTGGGTTCCAGTTCTAATTCCTCATAGGTGAGTACATGCTTTGGGTCAGGCATGTATTTTCTCAAAAGTGATACGTGGAATACATCGTGAACTTTGGAGAGACTTAGCGGCATTGCCAAATGGTAAGCTACAACCCCAATTCGTTCTAGAATTTCAAAAGGTCTGATGTACCTGGGACTTAATTTACCCTTATTTCCGAAACTTATAACACCTTTCCATGGAGATACCTTTAATAAAACATGATCTCCTACCTGACATTCCAAATATTTTCTTCAGTTATTGGCATAGCTCTTCTACCTACATTGAGATGCTTTGATGTGGGTTTGGATTACCTTCACCTTTTCCTTCATTTCCTCTAGAAGTTCTGGGCCTACCAGTTTTCTTTCACCAACTTCATCCCAAAAAGTTGGTGTGCGAAATCTTTTTTCATATAACGCTTCATATGGTTCCATTTGGATTCTTCAATGGAAGATATTGTTATAGAAAAATTCTACCAGAGGTAAATATTGATCCAACATACCTTGAAAGTCAAGTGAGCATGATCTCAACATGTCTTCTAAGGTTTGAATAGTCTGTTCTTATTGTCCATCAGTTTGGGGGTGGTAGGCAGTGCTCAAATGAAGTTCAGTATCTTGGGATTTCTGAAGACTTTTCTAGAATCTTGATGTAAAATGTGGATCACGATCAGAAAAAATCGATAGGGGTACTCCATGAAGTCTCACTACTTCATTAATAAATTGTCTTGCTAGACGTTGAAGTGGTAAATCTTCTCTTATAGCAAGAAAATGTGCTGACTTGGTAAGACAATCAACAATGACCCATATTACATCGTTTCTTCTAGGAGTCTTTGGTTGTCCCATGAAAAAGTCTGTCGTGATATTATCCCATTTCCACTTGGGTATGGGAATAGGTTGTAAGACTCCTACAGGCTATTGCCTTACTCCTTTCACTTGTTGAAAAACCATACATCTTGACACAAAATCTATAATCTCCCTCTTCATTTTGTCCCACCAAAAATGTTCCTTCAAATATCTATACATTTTGGTGCTATAAGGGTGTATTGAGAAATTGGAGCTATGAGCATCATCTAACAATTCTTTTTTCAGATCAGGTACATTAGGAACATAAAGTATCTTCCCAAATTTCAAAATCCCATCTTCATATATTAAGTCAATCAATCTCCCATCGTTCACAAATTTAATATTCTTTTAAAATTCCTCATCATCAGCCTGAGAACATTTTCTCCATTCTAGTAAATATGGTTTGGCAACCATTTGAAAAATCATTAATGTTTCACCTTCCATGGTTATTCCCATATCCATCTTTACCTGATCCATGAAAATAGGATCCCTTTCAACTCTCATATGGTTCAAAAATCCATGATCTTTTCTACTCAAAGCATCTGCCACCTTATTTGCCTTCCCTGGTTGGTAGTGTATCGTGAAATCATAAACCTTGAGTAGTTCAATCCATCCCCTTGGCCTCATATTGAGTTCTTTTTTGAGAAAATATACTTCAAACTATTTTGATCAGTATATATCTCACATTTTTTACGATAGAGATAATTTCTCTATATCTTCAAAGTAAAGATTACAGCTGCTAACTCAAGATCATGAGTAGTATAATTTTTTTCATGAATTTTTAGTTGTCGTGATGCGTAGGCAATAACCCTGTCATTTTGTATAAGGACACAACCAAGTCCTTTCTTTGATGTATCACTATAAATAACAAACACATCATTCCACGATGGTAGAGTCAATATAGGAGCATTGACTAATCTTCTCTTCAGTTCATCAAAACAGTCTTCACACACTTTTTTCCAAACAAATTTAACCCCTTTTCGTGTGAGCATTGTTAATGGGTTATCCAACCTAGAAAAATTATGGATGAAACGTTTATAATAACCTACTAAACCAATAAAACTGCGTACCTCAGTTACACTCATTGGTGCTGGCCATTCTTGGATTCCTCTTTTCTTAGAAGGATCAATAGAGATTCCATCCTTAGAGACAATATGGCCAAAAAAGAAATCTACTGAAGCCAGAATTCATACTTTATAAACATCCCATATAATTCGTGTCCTCTAAGAGTCTTCAAGATAATGCGGAGGTGATTTTCATGATCTTCATAGCTTTTGGAGTATACCAAGATACCATCAATAAATACCAATACAAAGTCATCAAGATATTCCTTGAAAACTCTATTCATTAGATCCATGAAGATAGAGGGTGAATTAGTCAATCCAAAAGGCATTACTGTAAACTCATAATGCCCGTACCTGGTTCGAAATGCTGTTTTCAGAATGAATTCCTTCTTTACACACAACTGATGATATCCAGATCAAATGTCAATCTTTGAAAAGTATTGAGCTCCATGAAGTTGGTCGAATAAATCATCAATGTGAGGTAGGGGATACTTGTTCTTTATTGTTATAGCATTGATCTCCTTGTAGTCAACGCACAACCTCATAGATCCATATTTCTTCTTAACAAAAAGAATAGGGTCTCCCCATGGAGAAACACTAGGGAGAATAAATCCCTTATTACTAAATTTAGCAAGTTGTTTCTTTAGTTCCACTAATTCCACAGTGGCCATTCTATAAAGAGTCTTCGATATGGGCCTTGTACATGGAGTTAAATCGATGGAAAACTGAATTTCTCATTTTGGAGGATGTCTAGGTAAATCCTCTGGAAACACATCAACATATTCTTGCACAATACGTACATCCTCTATTTGAACATTCCTTTCCTCACCCAAAGTTAATTCATTCTCTTCCTCCCAAATTATTGAATTTAGTTGAGCTACTGGGGGTGGATCTAAATAAGAATTAGGTGGTGATGTTTCTTCTCTAAATATAAGTTACTCCTTATTATTATCAAAAATTGTAACCTATTTCTTCTTACAATAAATATTCACATCATAGTCTGAAAGGAAATCCATATCGAGGATTATATCAAATTCAATCACAGGTATGCCGATGAGATCAGCAGATAAATAATGTTTATATGCCTTAATGGGAACTGGTTCACAAAACATTGTTGCGATGATACTTCCCTTAGGATTTTTGACTGAAAAATCCCTTGTTAAATCAAATTGTAAATAACTAATTTTCTTAGCAAACATCAAAGATATGAAATAATGCGATGATCCATAATCAAATAAATCATTTTCGAAACATTAGGAAACCATTAAATTACCTAGCACTACATCTTTCGGAGCTTCAACCTCAGCTGTAGTGATAGCCTAATCTTGGCCTTGATCCCTTGGCCTTTTATGCGGTAAGTTCCCCTGACGCTTAGGACATTCATTCACATAATTCCCCTTTTCTCAACAATTGTAGCATTCAACATTGAAAACCTCTTTCTTCCCCTTGAAATCACGAGCTTGGTGGCCTTTTTCACCACACTTGTAACAGACTCTCATTCCATTCAGGCATGTACCCGTGTGTTTATTCCTACATTTTCTACATGATGGTTATTCAACTTTTCCCTTATTCCCCTTATTTCCATTTACAGAGTTTTCCACAGATCTATTCTTCTCTTGATTTTCTTTAAACTCGTAAGACTTAGAGAATTCTTTTTCTATCTTGATAGCACATGAGACAATATCTTCATATGACGAGAAGGATTATGAGACTAATTCTCGATGGAGAAATGGTTTTAACCCATCAAATAAATCATCAATCTTACTTCTTGGGTTATGTATATAATCTGCATCATGCCTTGCTAACCATGTAAAGTTAGCTTCATACTTGGTGACATTCTCATCCTCATTTTGCCTCAGACTCAGAAATTGTCTTTCTATATCCACTCGATGGTCATGAGGAAATTATTTTTCTAAGAAAATTTCTTTAAACTCCCTAAATCCCATATTTGATACTTCATCATCTTCCTTTGTGTTTTGAATCACTGACCACCATTGATCAACATCTCCAGTGATGTGATAAACTGCCATGACAACCTTTTCCCTTTCACTACTCCCCAAGGCGTGGAATATTTTCTCTAAGGAATTTATCCATTACTCAGCTACTAGTGGATTTGTACCCCCATTGAATGTTGGTGGATGTTTCCTCATGAAGTGATCTAACATTGATCCTCCACGCTGCGGATCAGGGTGCTCCATACGGGTAAGGTTATTATTCATAACCTGAGTGAGTTGTCCCAATATAGTGATATGTTGATCAGCACTAGTTGTATCACCAGCTCCACTATAATTATCTTGAGTAGGAGGGAAATCCCTACATAGAGTGCATGCATTGATACAGTTTCCATTCCTTCCAATAGGCGCCATTTCTAAACAATGGAATAAACTAGATAAGTTTATGAATCACAATACATAAATCCAAACTTGTAAAACACTTAAACTTAAATTTAATAGTTTATGGATATAATACACAATCATAAAAAAATGTTTTCTTTGAAGAAGTATATACTCATAACCCCTTCATAATGGTTTGTAAATAAAATGAGAATTATTCTAATCATATCCCCCGGGAGTGTCGTAACCAAGAGTCCAGTAAGTCCCGTTGTTGTGCTGCAGTTCCCATTCGAGTCTAGATCAAAGCAGTGTTTTCAGGTTTTACCCCTAGGTACATCTGTGCCATAGCCGCCTCTACCTTCTCGTATCCAGATTGGGATTTATTTCTTGGAAAACTCACAAAATATCTAAAATACCAAAATTCTAGGATGTTCTTCTATACTAATCCTCAAAGTCTGTCTTAGGGCTATGTGCTCTAATTAGAGTTTATCAAAATCTATATTCCAAGGTTTGTAATAAACTTCCTTTGATACCAACTGTAATTCCCTAAACTAGAAGCCCAGAGTTAGTGCATTATTATGTATCATTGGCATGATCACAAAAGATCAAGTCTCGAAAGACCGATTAGTTTAGTAGGCTTGGAAGTACTAGATATATTCATAAGGTTTACATTACATCATAAAATGGAAAACATCAACATTTTTTCCTTAGAAAACACTGAGATCCCATAGACTATCCCTGAAAGTCATTAATAATATACTTCTTTGCATCCTGGGAAAAAGAAAACATAGAAAGGGGTGAGCTCAGATGGTCAGTAAGGATAACAATATAGCAGAAACTTTCCAAAATAAGAATAAACATTAAAGGAAATGTATAAGAATAAAACAAAAGCATTTTAAACTTGAAATTTAACAAAATATGGCAAAGATAAAATCAAATAATCCCATTTACTTATTCACATAGATATTCTACTAGTCTAATAATCACATGCAATATCAATAGCCACTTTCATAATGATGGAATGCATAATTCCAGACTTTCATAACCACATAGTCAAGGCCTCGTTCCATGACTACAAATAATATTTTTTCAAAGACTTGTTACAAGACACTAGTTTGTCTCATGAGACCTACCGATGCATCGTGGAGCTATAGCGGGCTCCACCCATCACTTACTAAGTCCAACGCATTCATCATATGAAAACGTTTAAACATAACATAAACATTCATATTAAAACTGGCATACGAAATGTCAATACTATATACATAAACCATGAATGGTATGAAATAACACATCCATATTCAAACATATCACAAAACCTTCAATACAATATGGATGTTTTGTATCATAATAAATTAACTTCAAACAAACTTAAAATCCATCAAAGGATGTTGACATAGATGAAATGAAAACCGTTTTAGAGAAATATCTATTTCTATTTTGAAATCATTTAAAAGTCACGTAATTACAAAATAAAACATTTATATTTGAAAATATTCTTATAAGCTTGTAAGGGAATCTTTGACGATGTTATAATGGCTGAAAATAGCCTCACCCGCCGTATAAGTTAAAAAAAATTCATACCATAATTTTGTCGAAAAGGTCATAAAGTACCTTGTTTGGAAATCAAAATAAATATTCCTTTATAAACATCTTATAAAAGTAAAAAAGGGTATAAATGACTTTAACCCATAGTCTATAAAATAGTAATAATGTTTTAAAATACATTTTTAGGAAATATGGATGTGTATGATAATGAGGTCCCAGTAGATAATTACATATAAACAACCTCAGATAATGAAGAGATTGTGAAATTAAACCTTACCTTGTACTATTCTTTGTCCAAGGGTAGGTTAAAATCTTTTATAATGGTGAAATAATTGTTTTTAAATTATAAAATAATCATATACATTAATATGATATCATATATGATCTTTTAATATTTCATTGTTAATAATATCTTAGAATTATTGTCTTTTCGGGTGTTAACTGATTCGTTTTCCTCTATATGATTTGTTACGTAAGTAATGTTTTTTATGGATAGGATGTATCTTATTCATATTCATAATGATATTAAGTCTTCCAACATTACTTTTAATCATCTAATGAAAATTAATCTTCAATGGATACGACGGGGAATGAATCTCATCGCGTTCGTGGAGATGGTAATCCGTACGTACGCACGAGCAACAATATCATTATTTTGATATTAAAATAAAATATAATTGTATGTTATATAATATATAAATAATCATTATCATATTATATTTATTATTTACATCAATTACACATCATTATTATACCCATCCAAAAAATAATTTATTGAATAACAATTACACCAGGACGTGGAGACAGTAAGCCGCACGCACGCACGTATGGTGACATGTCATTCAAAGAATGGATAGAATAATGAATATGGTTGTACAATATTTATAATAACATCATAGTATATAGAATATACTGGATTTATTATTTTATAATGGAAATAACAAAGAAAGAGGAAGTGGAAGAAGAAAGGAACTTGAAAGAGGTGATGAAATATTTACCTCTTCTTCGGGTTCTTCTTTTTGATTTGATCAAAAGGGATCCTTAGGTTGAATTTATGACTAAATTAAGGCCTATAGGATTAAGGGAGGACATTTTATAGGGTATTTGGGAAGGGTTTTTCTGAGACAAGAGGATTTTAAGATGTGAATTTGAGGGAAGGGGGAGTACCCTTTTATAAGAGGGGTGAAAGGCACCTTAGGAAAAGCTAGAAATATTATTTTATAATTAAATAATTTTCGGTTTCTAATGGCTCAAAAATTAATTATTTAAATTTTAAGGTGGGTATGGTTTGAAAACCACTAAACCAATAGGTTTTAGACAGGTTTGGGTCACTATATTATCTTTATCTTTTAGATTTAACTATTAATTAAATAGTTTGACATTTACCATGTCTCTTTGTATTTTTATATTATAAGGTTAATAAACTTACTATAAATTTATAAGAGAACCCCAAGTGGTTCATTAATTATGTACCTATTATTATATAAGTCTTTTGGCCAGACCTTAGATTTTTAGAAATATTATATCAATTAATAATATAATATTTTTTTAAAAACTCCTTTATGTCAATTTTGACACTATTTAGTAATTGATTTTTGTTAAAGTCCTAAAAACTTTATTAATTCAAAATAAATAAATTTAATCAATAATAACATGTCATATTAACCCATAAAATTAGTGTATTACATAAAATCTTTCAAATTATATTTATTTTAACATTTATAATACCATTTATTTGATTCATTCATTAATAAGAAAAATACTGCATCATCATTGTGTCATAAATAAATTTAATTATTCAATGTATAAAAATTATAATTAAAACATAATTATGTTGGAAATATTTTTATATTTATAATTAATATTTATATTCTTAGAGATAACATGTATAACCCAAGGTAAAATTTTTTTTACTAAAAGATATATGCTTATGTCATTTTTGTATTTACTTTAACTTAATTAATATAAAGTGTCATTATCACTTACAAGTGGCTCCATGAGGTCCAAAAATAGACCCAAATATTACCATGGTCGGAAATGTATCATCCAATAGGGTTAGGACACTTTTTAGGTTAATTTAATATTATTATAATATTATTTTTTACCCTTATTTACCAGATTTACCCTTTAACCATGGTAAATAAAATATTTACCGAAGTAATTATTCAAAATGTCTAAAAATAAAAGTTACCTATTTACAAAATTTTTACCTCATGATTATCAATATGGAATCCATTTTTCTAAATTGAAAACATAGAATTGGAAGAAATTAATTTGATATTATTTCCCATTGTCAAAACAAAAAGCGTGTTTTTAAGAAATTATAATTATCAAAAGATTGACACTTTCTTATGTCCAGTTTAAATGTGAAATTTTGTCCAATGACCAAAATTGCATTGAATGGTAAAAATATAATCTTATTATACTTTAAAACCACTCAATAGTATAATTTAGCACTATAAATTATTTTTAATAAAAATATTGTTTTTAATTAAAATTTAGTATTTTTCACTATTCATCAAAAACCGAATGTTTTCAAAAAATACCAAAAATTCACCCTAATCTAATTTCGATACTCCAAATCCAAAAATGAAGTCCATTTTGAAAGATAAAATTTATAAAATTTCAAAAAGTGGGTATTACTATTCATAACAGCTAGTTTGATTGGTTGTGGTGTGTAAGAACTCGAAGTTGTGTACAACACGCACTACTGTATTATTCAAAGAGAAGCATACCATGGAAGCTTGGGGTGTTATAATTTTGTTGAAACTTGGTGAGATGAGGTTATGAAATCTCATGCATCATATATACACTTTCTAGAAATCACTTTCTATGCATTCTTTCCTTTCCATTTAGAGATAATTACAGACTGCATGTTGTTGTGATAGATATATTGCTAGATATGCATACTGTTTTGATAAGTACCATGATAGATATGCCTGATGTTGTGATAGGTGTATTGATATATGTTATGGTTCAATTTCTATGGATGCCAAGCTTTGGTCCCTGAGGTGTTTGGATCCAAATTTGGTGGATCATGTTTCAGAATTATGATGAATTGTGTTATGATGTGCTATATGTGGATTCTAAACATTGATTAGTAGGGTGTATGGCCCCCCCATATAATTGAATTTGGAATACCTTTGGTTTACCTTTCCAAAACGGGGGTTTCAAGGAAGTTCTATGGATTTCTTACCCAGAAATGCAAACAACACAACGTGTGGTTCTATGAACACACGCCATGTGTTCTTTTATTCGAGAAGAAAGAACTTTATTAAGTACACACCATGTACTATGAGTAAACTCCATGTGGTACATGGTCATGTGGCCATTCGTGTGATAAAGAACACAAAATTATGGGTTTTGATTGTGCATGCCATGTGCACACCATGTAGTTTTACACAGGATGACCCCATGTGACTCTGGCCATGTAGAAGTACATGTCCAGAAGGGGAGACATGATTACACACTATATACCCAACTTTCATGTCGTATAACTGAGGTGTTTACAAGACTAGGCTGGTGGAAGTACAAAACCATGTAACATCTTGAGGGTACACATCGTGTATGGTTTCTATACGCCGTGTAATCCTATTCTAGTACCCTTTGAGGGTCTTTTTCTATTTTTTTTCTTTCTTGAGCTGCAAACCATGGAAATGAAATTGAATTAATGTGTGTGATTGACCTTGTAGAGTCATTTCACCATGAAGACCTCCAGTTGTATGCTAGGAGGGTAGCAATGATCATACCCTAGAGGTGGTAGGCCATGGGCTACCAGTGGATCCTCCAATTGTGCCAGTTGAAGCACCAACTATTATACCAGATGTAGGGGATGATGCATAGTTTCCTGAAATCTTTATGTGGTTCCTGAAAATCATTTAGGTAGAACCACACCCTACCACATATATGGAAGAGTTGATGCGAGTGTTCCAGAAGCAGCATCCACCCACGTTTTTAGGTGATGGAGGACAATAGGTTGTGGAGTCATGGTTGGAGTCCATGTTTTTTATCGTTGAGAAATTAGAGATTCCTCCAGAGAGGAGGGTGAAGCACACAACTTATATGCTACGTAATTCCAACAAGATATGGTGGGACGTGATTACTCAGGTGGGGAATTATCGAGATCTATCATAGGGAGACTTCCAAAAAGTATTCTACGATTATTATTTTCCTGACATGCTGAGGGATGATAGAGCCCGTGAGTTTTTGCATTTGGAGTAGGGTTCTTTGTCAGTGATGGACTACTTGAACCGCTTTACTGATCTCTAGTGGTTCACACCAATTCTGATGGGTCACGATTTATCAAAGGCTAGAAGATTTTAGGATGGTCTGAGGTACAACATTCTGATCACATGTGAACATTTTATGTTTGACTATTGAATCTACTATAGTGAATCAAGTGATGATTACTAAGAATAATCTGAGTGAATATAGAGGTGAAAGCTAGGGCCATTCGACACCTAGATCTAGAACTTTCTTAATCGGTAGTAGGAATATTTTTCTGGAGATTAATCATGGTAATGTTAGAAGTCAAAACATATCTACAGGCAACTAAGTGAGGTGCTACTAGTGTGGTAGGCCAGGGAAATTGAGGCCACAATGTCCATAGAACCCAGTCAATTTCTGATATTGTGAAAAGATGGGCCATCCTTAACACTTCTGTAGGAAGTTTCCACCAACATCTAGTGAGATTGGGTCTACACCACCTCCACATTCAGGAGAAAGATCAACAACTTCTTACAAGTCAGGGAACTAGAATGCATCAGGCCATTCAGGTTGAGGTGGTAGTCATGGATGTGGTATCCATACCCCAAGTTATCAATGATAACATGGTGGATCAGCTCAGGGTATCCAGTTAGTGTCACAGGGCTATGGTATAGGTTAGATTTATGCTATGTAACAAAACTACCAGGAGCAGGATCCCAGACCCTCTACTGTCAAAGGTACCATTCTAGTTGCATCTGTTTTAGCTTCTGCACATTTTGATATAGGGGATTAATATAATATAATATCTATGTCGTTTTGGAGATCCTTAGGCTATGTTATTTTACTTTTGGTTATGTTATAATAGTAGACACTTTGTTAGGGATTAGAAAAGTAGGCATACTTTAGTGCAAGGAGTTCCCCCTTGAGGTTGGTGGGTGCCACTTCGTATGGGACCACTATGTCTTAGAGATGACAGAGTTTTATTTCATACTTAGAATGGATTTTTTGGTTCCCTTCCATGCCTTTGTTGATTTCTATCACCACAAGGTGAGTTTCATTTCACCAGAGGGTGGAAAGTTTTTATATATAGGTTAATGGGATGTTCTGGTGATCCGTGATAGACCTGAGCATCATGGGTTAGGTGGGATGACAACCAAGATTGCAAGTTTGTATTTGGATGACTTGGGAACACGTCTGATGGATTTCCCTCTAGTGGTTGATCATTTTAAGGACGTTTTCTCAGAATAATTTTCTAGTTTACCTATAGTTAGAGAGGTAGATTTATCTATTGATCTAGTGCCAAGATCTATACCGGTATCCATTCCTCCTTATAGGATGTCTACGAAAGAGTTTATAGAGCTCAAGAGGTAGCTAGAGGATTTAGAGGAGAATGGTTTCATCTGAACTAGTACTTCTCCTTAGGGTTCGCTGGTCCTTTTTGTGAACAAGGCAGACAATACCCTCAGACTATGCGTGGATTATCAAAAATTTAACAAGGTGATGATTAAGAATCGGTATCATCTTACAAGGATAGATGATCTATTTGACCATCTTCGAGGAGCTCATATCTTCTTAGAAATTGATTTGAGATCCGGTTATCATCATTTTCATGTTATATTTTCTAACATACCTCACAAAATATTTCGGAGCAGGTATTCTTAGTATGAGTACTTGGTAATGTTGTTCGGTCTCACGAATATGCTGATAATATTTATGGAATTGATGAACTAAGTGTTCCATCCTTATCTTGATTCATTTATTTTAGTTTTCATGGATGATATCTTGGTGTATTCTCAGAATTGACATGACCATACCACACATATTTAGATCATTTTGAGTACACTGAGAGAGCATCAACTATATGCTAAGCTCACAAAGTGACACTTCTAAATGGATCAGATTCACTTCTTGGGTCACATCATCTTTGAGACATGAGTACCAGTGGACCCAGAGAAGGCCAGAGTAGTAGTTTCCTGGGATAATCCCAAGAACTTATTTGAGGTATAGAGTTTCATAGGAGTGTATGGATACTACATGCATTTTATACAGGACTTATCTTGCTTAAAATAACTGTTGATGGTCATAACTAAGAAGGGGGTGAAGTATGTTTGGTCAAATTCCTATAAGAAAACATTTCAGGAGCTGAAATTGAGATTGATTTCAACACTGATATTTATTTTGATAGAGCTAGGAGGAGTTACATTGTGTACTATAATACATCATGTATCGGGATGGGAGCAGTGATTATGCAAGGGGATAAAGTCATTGCATATGAGTCTCGACAGTTGAGCCCACATGAGAGGAATTACCCAAAACATGATCTTGAGTTAGCTGTGGTTGTTCATGCATTACACTGTTTGAGACATTACTTGTTGTGAGATTATTTTGTGGTGTAAACGGACCAAAAATCCTCAAGTACATATTTACTCGGCGTGATCTGAATCTGAGGCAATGAAGGTGGGTATAATTCCTTCAATTTTTCCACATCAATCTTGGATACATGCTTGGTAAAGGTAATGCGGTGGATAATTATTTGAGCAAGAGGACATAGATGCAAGTAGTGCAGCATGCCAGTAGCGAGTGACAACTTATGGATTTGTTCAATTGGTGGTGCATGATAGCCAGGGACAGACGTTTCTTTCATCTTTATTTGTTACCTATACCCTACTGGACAGAGTGAGGATGAGACAACTATTAGATTCTAAAGGCCTAGTTCTATGGGAGAGTATGTTAGGTGAGGACCCTCCTTCTAGTTAGACCATAGGCGAGGATGAGTTTTTTTGATTACACGGTCGCATATGGGTTTCAACAGACATGCGCAAGTAGCTGATGCAAGACTTTCATGCCTCTTTATGGGCATTTCATCACAGAATCACCAATATGTATCAGTATTTAAATTGTCAGTATTGGTGTCCAGGTATGAAAAGGGATATAGTTGGTTTTGTCATGAGGTTCTCCACCTGTCAGCCGGTGAAGGAGGAACACCAGCGACCAGATGAGTTTTTAAAATTGATTCAATTCTTGAGTGTAAATGGAATGATATCACAGTGTATTTTGTGACGGGTTCACTGAGGTCACCTTGAGGTAATGATACCATATGGGTTGTTGCTGATAGGCTCATAAAGGTTGCACATTTTCTACTGATCAAGGAAACCTTTAGAGTTAATGAGCTTGATAGATTGTACATTCGTGATATTGTACGACTACATGGGGTCCCTCATTATATTGTTTTAGATAGGAAAACCTAGTTTAATTATCATTTCTAGTATTTTCTACATAGGTAGATGGGTACACAGGTGCTTCTAAGCACATCTTACCACCCCCAGATAGAGGGCCAGTCAAAGCGCACTATTCAAGTGCTGGATGACATGCTACGAGAATGAGTCCTATATTTCATGGGTTCTTGGGAGAGACACATACCCCTGGTTGAGTTCACCCATAACAATATATTTCATCATACCATCCAGATGGATCCATATAAGGCTTTGTATGGTAGGCCATGTCGATCACCCATGTGTGGGCTGGTGGTAGGAGAGGCAGCTATGCTGGGACCTCATCTTGTCTAGGAGACCATTGAGGAAGTATATTTGATTCAGAAGTTGATGGGTACTATGCAGTCTCATCAAAAATCATATGCCAATTACCGCAGACGACCTTTGATGTTTGAGGTCAGGAATCAGGTTTTCCAATATGTTACACCGAGGTTGGGACACAATTGGATCATGAGATAGGGTAAGCTTTTCCAAGATATGTCGGGTTGTTCGAGATTCTAGAGAGAGTTGGGCCGGTTGCCTATTGATTACAGTTACTTCAGAGGCACTGAGCTATGCATGAAATCTTTTATGTTTCTCAGTTGCAATGTTATTTTTCAGACCCATCTCATGCTTTTCAGCCTAAGGAGGTTGAGTTAGAGTTAGATGAATCATTTGGAAAGAATCCTATACCAATTGTGGATCATAGAATGAAGGTTATCTGTGGCTAGTATTCTCCTTTAGTATGAGTTCTTTGGAAACATGGAAAAGTGCAGGACAATACCTCGGAGAGGGAGGCTGATTTATGATCATAGTGGATATAGTTGTTCTCAGATTTTTCTTCACCACTATTGGAAGGGAAATTCGGGGAAAAATTGCTTCAAGGGAGGAAGTTTATGAGAACCCGGTTCTTCCTTTGAGGTACATATATTTTATTTTTGGGGTTTTCTAAAGAAAGAGGAGGAAAAGTATGTCGATGGCCAGCTACATGACTGTTACATGTCATGACTATGCATTACATGCCATGTAGTACCAATACACACCGTGTAATGGTCTTTCCATGACCCATTCACGACGTGTGAGGCATACCAACATTAAAGGAATATACACGGAATTTATTTTATAGTAGATACCATGTATTTTTTTTTGAAAAAATGGCCAGTATACGCATATTTTTTAAATGGACAGAAGGATCACCCACTGGTATCATACAGTAGTTCCCAGGTCGATTTGAGGGGACTTTTGCCTCCTTATTCTTTATCTGGAAACCATTTCGAACACCGTCAAATGTGTTGGAACCCCTTCAGCGAGATATTTATTCCTCTTGGGATATTATTAATCTCTTATTCTATCAACATAATTATCCAGGTTTGTGAGTTTATGCTCTTTTTTCAGATCTACTCCCTTATAGGTCAAATTATAAGCCAACATTGGATGATGAGAGTCGTACGAGTATGAGGTAGGTGGAGTCAAACATTTCGTTAATTTTCAAGATGTTTATATATGTCGGAGTGCCGCATTCCAATTTTTGGGGTGTCACCTTGAATTATAATTGAACCTTATTATACCATCCCACCTTTTTATTACATAACTTTTCCTTACATTTTACAAACAAAGGATCTTTAAAGTCAAGTGTCTTGGAAATCAGGAACATAAAACATGAAAACAATATAAAACATTCTTATAATACACTTGTAAGGTTTTATAAAAAGTTCATACTATGTAAAACTACTTCATCTCATAACCTGGAGACAAACATCAAAGGAAAGGGTGAGCAGAAGGCCCGGTAAGGGTAAACAAGGGAATCCGTTTACTTTTGATTTCAATAAGAACTTGATAGGAATCATAAAGACACGATCAATGGAAAAAGAGGAATATAATAATAAAAAACATGAATAATAACTTAAATATGTGGAAACATCATTTCATTTAGAAATTCATGAACATATCACCAAGGTTCATCCCCAAGGTGTCATAAAAAATTTACCAAGGTTATTCACCAAGGTATCGTGAAACTTGTCATCTCTAGAGATTAATTCTTTACCCAATGAATTGGAGTGATATCAGGTCACACCATTAATATGTATTTATTTTCATGTGATACACATAGATAATAATAAAAATTTTATAAATAAACCATAGAGAATAAAATAAATGGGTTTCATTTCAAAATTATGACGTTTTAAAAGTTCTTAAAAACTTGATCATTATGTCATTTATATCCCATGGAAAGGGAGTAAGGGTTATATATATGTCAATTAAAGAATAAAATAGATCATTTTCATGTATTTATTAATACCCATTGGAATGAAAATAGATTTGGGTATTCACATAAATAAAACAAGATAATTCTTCAGAAAAAGAGAGAGAGGTTTTGAGACGAAAATTCTGCAGCATAAGGGCTATACAACATGGTTTTAGAAAACATTGAAAAGAGAGGGGACAAGGGTAAAACACTCATAAATAACTCATAATTACATATGGGTATATAATAAGATCATGGAATGGATATTTGATTGACATACCACATGAAAAAGAAAACTTGAATGACAAGAGAAGATGCAATTTCTTTTACAAAAAATTCGGCAGACTAAAGAAGTCTCTTAAAAATTAAGAAAATCAGTTGAGGAGAGTAGAAAGGGTTTCTCATCCATTTAAAATGAAATGTAAAGTAAGAAATATAAATAAGAACATACCCCCACATAATAAAATGGAAACTAGGAGACATAACAAAAAGGAAGTCATGACTTAAAAGAGGAGGGTGAATGGTTCCCTTACCTTGAAGAGTGACTTCAAAAGCTTGAAGTTTGGGACCTTGGGGGCTTGAGGGAACATTGGGAGGACTCCTTGTGAGGTAAAAAGACCAAATATTCTTTGAGGAGGATTTTGGAATGAAATGAATGAGGTAAGGGCTTGTTATTTATAGGAAAATTGGGGGAATATTTAATTAATTTCCAAGGGACACCTCATTAGGGGTATTTGCAAAACCATGGGCTTTCCCATGGTATTTTCCAATGTTATTGTCCACCTGGGACACCTCATAACATATAGTACTATTCAAAAGTCAACTAGATTTATTAAATCATGATTACATCATCAATGATGTCATCAATCACTCGAAACTCAAATCTGTATTTTTACTGTTCTCTGAAAATTCCATTATTTCAGAAAAATACCAAAACATTACCCTAACCTAATATCGATGATCTAAATTAAAATATGAACTCAATTTTATGAAAATAATTTTCTAAATATTTTTAATTTTATTTTTAAATAAAATCATTATTTATTCAAAAAAACAACTTTAAAACTATACTTTTTTTTGTAACACCTTGAAAAAGTAATCAAGGTCCCATAAAATTATCATATAACTATAAGAAAATAATGTAAAAATTTATTATTACATTTTATGAAAATAAATTTCCAATTTAAATTATTAAATTAATTATAAAATTGTAAATAAAGTATTTATGACATACAAAAATACCAAAACTTATACTATGATCGTTTTTTTCACTTTTAAGATGTCTAAATTGTATTTATAAATTCATGGGTGAAGTTTATATTTTTTGGCCGATTTACTATTCATTACTATTCATAAGGGTATATTACTATTCATACTTTACAATTCACTAAAAATTAGGTTGATCTTATTAGACTCTAAATTTCTTACTGGTCACAACTCTAGAAGACCATTTTTTAAAAATCATTTTACATTATTAATTATTTATAGTTTACATAAATATTTTAAAATACCTTTTTTCCAAAATTCATTAATAATATGGAACTATAAATTCATCCTACATTTATCCAAATATTTAAAATTCACCAACTTTTCTATAATAAGATATAACAATTTTATTTATACAAAAGGTTTACACAAGTAACTAAGGTCGTGTTACATAGCCCCTTATAACACATGCATAAGACCTAACTGTAAGGTGTGTTATGGTGATAGAATCTTGCGTTGGCTCAGACAACATTTCCCGAGTTGTGATTTCTATCAACTTGAACTTCTCCCCTAGGAAATTCTGTTCAAGCTTCACATGTTGAAGTTTGGATTGAGCTTGGTGCAGCACAAAGCCCAGTGATGCTACCTCCTTCCCAAGCTCCGACAGATGGGCTTCGTATGACTCGAGTCTACTGGATGAGGCCATCGACTCTTCTTTCTGTATTAATTAACCAATATCACTTGTATTTATAAAAAATAATTGTAATGTTAAGAGTTTAGTTTCCAACGGTCATATTGACCAACGATCATATAACAGTCAAAACCCAACAGTCTAATTTAATTATAATCACTTCATTAATTAAAGAATATAGTTTTGTTGAGTATAAAATAACACACAAATTTAGGAAACACATATTATTAAAAAGTTCATGTTGTTACATTCTTCCCCTATTACGAAATTTCGTCCCCGGAATTTTATCTCGTACCCTAAGAAGAGAAAAGGTGTGTGTACTTCTTCCTCATAGACTCCTCTGGTTCCCACATGGCTTCTTAAAATTTGTGGTTCCTCCACAACACCTTAACAAGGTGGGTAGTCTTGTTTCATAGAACCTTGTATCTACGATCCAAGATCTCCACCAGCTGCTCTTCCTAAGGGAGGTCATGTTCCAATTGTACCACCTTCAGATTTAGTAAATGTGGAGGGTCAGGTATGTACTTCCTCAAGAGGGATATGTAGAAGACATCATGAACTTGTTCTATATTTGGAAGAAGTGAAAGATGATATATCACTACTCCTACATGATCAAGGATTTCATAGGGGCCAATGTTCCTAGGGATGATCTCCCCTTTCCTCCTAAACCTTATGACTCTCTTCCAATGTGAAATTCGAATAAAGACCTTATCACCAACATCAAACTCTATGTCCCTTTGACCGTTGTTAGCATAGCTCTTTTTTCAACTCTGAGTAGCCTTAATGCGTTGCTGGATGGCATGGAACTTTTCTATCATCTCTTGCACAAGATCAAGACCAAGAAGCTTTCTCTCACCAGCTTCATGCCAACAAGTAGGATTTTTACATCACTTACCATATATATCTTTATAGGGTGCCATTTGAATGCTCGAGTGGAAGCTATTGTTGTAAGAGAACTCAAATAAAGAGAGATGTTGATCCCATCCACCTTTAAATTCCATTAAACATGTTCTAGACATGTCCTCGAGTATTTAAATAGTCTATTTAGATTGGCCATTAGTTTGGGGGTGATAGGCCATGCGGAAATTCAATTCAGTGCTCAGAGAATGTTGAAGACTTCTCCAGAATTTTTATGTGAACCTTGGATCACGATCCGATATGATAGAAAGTGAAACTCCATGCAGCCTTACCACTTCCTTCACATAAATACTGGAAAGTTGATCAATAGAGAAATCTTCCCTAATAATGATATAATGGTCAGTCTTGGTGAGACGGTCCACAATAACACATATCGCATTTGTTTCCTTTGGAAGTTCTCAGGAGACGAGTAATGAAGTCCATAGTGATATTGTTCCACTTCCATGCTGGTATGGGTAGTGGTTGCAATACCCCATTAGGGAGTTGTCGCTTTGCCTTCACTTGCCGAAATACCAGGCACCTCTAAGTGTAGTCAGAAATCTCCATTTTCATATTATCCCACCAATAATGATCCAAAATGTCCCTATACATTTTCATGCTTCCAGGATGTATAGAGAAATTAGAGCTATGAGATTCATCCATCAACTCCTTCTTTATTTCCGGAATAGATGGAACACATATTCTTTTACAAAACTTCAGTACACCTTCTTGATCAACATTGAACTCCGGAAACTTCCCATCCTTCACAACCGCAAACTTCTTATGTAATAAAGGATCTTATTTCTGAGCTTTCTGGATCTTCTCTAGTAATGACAGTTGAGAAATCATCTGGGTTAGGGTTGATGTTGTTATTTCCCATATAATTCCCATGTCTATCTTTAATAGGTCATTGATCAAAGGACCTCTTGGAATCCTAATCATGGAAAGAAAAATTGGGTCTTTCCTACTTAATGCATCAGTGACTTTGTTTGCTCTTCCAGGATGACAATGAATTGAACAATCATAGTCTGTAAGAAGTTCCAACCATCTCTTTTGTCTCATGTTCAATTAATTTTGTGTGAAAATATACGTCAAACTTTTTTCTTCTATCTATATATCACATTTCTCCCTATAAAGATAGTTCCTCCATATCTTCAGAGAAAAAACGACCGTAGCCTGCTCCAGATCATGTGTAGGATAGTTCGGCTCATGAGTCTTCAACTGTCGATATGCATAAGAAATGACATTTTCATTTTTCATGATGACGCACCCAATACCTTTGAGATATGCATCGCTATAAATAATGAATCCTTCTCCACTTGAGGGCAGAGTTAACATAGGTACAATAAACAATCTCTTCTTCAGCTCTTGGAAAATTTCCTCACACTCCTTTGTCCAGATTAACTTGACCCCTTTTCTAGTTTACTTGGTTAATGGATTAGAAAGTCATGAAATTTTTTTCACAAACCTCCAATAATATCCTGTTAATCGAAGGAAACTTCAAATATTAGTTATTGTTGTAGGCTGAGGCCACTCCTCTACCACTTTTGTCTTTATAGGGTCAAATGTGATTCCTTAATTGGTAACAATGTGCCCCAAGAAAGCAACTTGTTGTAACCAAAATTCACATTTATTGAACTTTACAAAAATTATCTCCTTCTATATAGTTTGAAAAATAACCCTTATATGATCTTCATGCTCCTCGCAACTTTTGGAATATATCAGAATATCACCAATAAAAACTACCACAAAGTTATCAAGGTAGTACCTAAAGACTCTATTAATAAAATCCATAAATAGCAGGTTCATTATTTAATCAAAAGGGCATAAAAACAAAATCATAATTCCCATATTTTGATCGAAAGGCAGTTTTCATAATATCTTCTTTCTTCACCCTCAATTGACGACAACTGGATCGAAGATCAATCTTAGAGAAGAATTGATCCCCCTGAAGTTGGTCAAATAAGTAATCAATTCTTGGAAGAGGGTATTTTTTTGTTCACTGTGATCCCATTTAGTTCTCTATAATCAATTCATATCCGTATTGATCCATCCTTATTCTTCACACAGAGAACTGGTGCTCCCCAAGGAGACACACTCGGTCGGATAAAACCCTTCTCCAAAAGATATTGGAGTTGTTTCTTTAACTCCTCCAACTCCACATTTTCTATCCTATATAGGGTCATTGATATAGGATGGGATCCAGGTATGAGTTTAATGGATAACTCTACCTCTATTTCTGGGGGAGGTCCGGGTAACTCTTCAAGAAATAATCAATGTATTCCTAGATGATGGGGACATTTTCTATCCTCAAAATCTAATTTCCTTCTTCTTCTTCACTGATAAACTTCATAAAGAAGGATATAAGAGGTTATTTTAGACCAAGATCAGGTTGAGATATCTCTTCTTGGAAGATAAATTCAGGTTTTCTATTCAATACTACTGAGATTTCCTTTCTTCTACATTTGATCTTAGCATTAAACATTGAGAGCCGGTCCATCCCTAGTATAATGTCGAATTCCAGCAAGGGAATGACTACTAGATTTGAGGTAAGATTGTTCTCAATAAAGTAAATAATAGAGTTTCTAAACACTGAATATGCTTGGATATTCTCATAAGGAGTCTTTACTAATAACTCTACTTTTAGAAAATTAGGTGGTGATTCTAAATATTTTGCAAAAATGGAGGAAATAAAGGAATGCGTAGAACCAGAATCAAACAAAGTACTTTCTATATTTGAGAGAAAAACAATATTACCTTCCAAAACATCATTTGGTACTTCAAATTCAGCCATAGTTATTGAAAAAGTATGACCTTGTTACCTTAGCCGTTGTTGAGGCTGATAGTGATTCCCCTTCACTGCCCTCAGATTTGGACACTGATCAGAAAAGTGACCAAGTTGTCCAAACATATAGAATTGGACATAAGGTAGGTCATGTACCATCTTCCCCTTGTTGATAGTGTTTGGAAGTTGTGGTTTAACCTCACTAAAAAAATTCCGCACAATTTGTCCATCTCTACCACACTTGCAGTACTTACCGCTCCTGAGCAGGAAGTTCCCTGAATGCTTCTTCCCACATTTATTACACGTGGAACGTTGTACTTGATTTCCTCATATTCCATGATCGAAGATCATTCATAATCTTATCCCCAACAATATTTTCTTTTCATTGGATTTATGAGACCATTGTATCTCACCAAACTCCAGTTCGACTTTCATCGCACTGCACACAATCTCCTCATAGCTATCATAATCTCGGTTGGGTATATTCTTCCATAGATGAGGTCTCAGTCCACCGAAGAATCTATCAACCTTACCATTTGGATCCATGACAAAGCTAGAGGTGTAATGTAAAATTCTTGTGAATTTCATCTCGTATCTTTCCACAGATTCATTCTTCTTCTTCTTTAGCTCGAGAAACTCCTTCTCCATTCATGTTCTCATCGATCGAGGGAAATACTTGTTGAAGAATATACCTATGAACTCTTCCCACTCCATATCTTCAACTTCCACTCTTGGCCTTGTGTTCTTAATCAGTTCCCACCACTGATCATCTTATCCCTCTAAGTGATAAACATCCATGAAAACCTTCTCTTGTTTAGAACAACAGAGCACAAAAAAGATCTTCTCGATAGAGATGATCCACTATTCAGCCATCAATGGGTCAGTAGTTCCACTGAATTTTGGTGGTAAATGACACATAATGGATTCAATAGAAAGTTTTTACCTTCATGGTGATATATGTCTCTCATCTTGATTCAATTTATTTCCCATAACTTGAGTCAGTTGGTTCATCATTCACATGAATGTTTCCATCCCGACTTCCATCGGAGGGCCAACAGGGCATGGTACATTGCGGTCACCATTTGCATGGTTCCTCCTATTGCCCGACATTTTCTAAAATAATAAAACCTTAGTGAGAAGATTATTTCATTTATGAATCTTTTAAATATAAAGTATTTTATGTATTAAAACTTCATGCTTTAAACAATTACATTTCTCTATAAATCCTTCATAATGATTCATAAAAATCTTATGATTAACCAAACATATCCCCCGAGAGCATCATAATCAAGACTTTAGTAAGGCCCATTGTAATGTACTGAGATAATCCTGGTCAAGCCTGAAACTCTTTTTCAGAGTTTTCACTCCAAGGTACATCTATTCCAGAGCCTCCTCTACCTACTCGTATCCAGGTAGGTATGTATTTTCTTGATAAAACACTTACTCAATACTCTCCAAAATACCAGGAAGTATTCATATATTTAAACTTTTCTATAGGGTTATTACTAAAGTATTCATAGCATAATTTCTATAAATAACTAAACTTTTCTTTGATACCAACTATAACATCACAACTTTTTATTACATAACTTTTCATTACATTTTACAAATAGAGGATCTTTAAAGTCTAGTGTTTTGGAAATCAGGAACATAAAACATGAAAACAACACAAAAAATTCTTATAATGCACTTGTAAGGATTCATCATAAGTTCATCCTAAGTACAATTACATCATCTCATAATCTGGATACATACATCAAAGGAAAGGGTGAGTAGAAGTCCCAATAAGGATAAATAAGGGAATCAATTTACTTGTGATATCAATAAGAACTTGATAGAAATCACAAAGGCATGAGCAGTGAAAAAAGAGGCATATCAGAATAAAAATAAAATGAATAATAAATTTAATATATGGCTACAACATTTCATTTAGACATTCATGAACATATCACCAAGGTTTATCTCTAAGGAGTCATAAAAAATTACCAAGGTTATTCACTAAGGTATCGTGAAAGTTTTCATCTCTAGAGATTAATTCTTTTCCCAATGCATTGGAGAGCTATCAGGGAGAACCCTTAATATGTATTTATTTTTATGTGATATAAATAGATCATAATCAAACATTTCATAAATAACCAACAGAGAATAAAAGAAATGGTTTTCATTTCAAAATCCTGACGTTTTAAAAGTTCTTAAAAACTTGATCGTTACGTCATTTATAACCCATGGAAAGAGAGTGAGGGTTATATATAAGTCAATTACATAATAAAATAGATAAATTTTATGAATTTATGTATACCCATGGTAATGAAAATATATTTGGGTATTCACATAAATAAAATAAGATAATTCTTGAGAAAAAGAGAGAGGGGTTTTGAGACGAAAATTCTGCAGCATAACGGCTATACAACATGATTTTAGAAAACATTGAAAAGATAGGGGACAAGGGTAAACCACTAATAAATAAATCATAATAATTTATGGGTACATGATAATATAATGTAATGAATATTTTAATGACATACCACCTAAAAAGGAAACATGAATGAAAAGATAAGATGCAATTTCTTTTATGAAAAATTCGGCAGCCTAACGACGTCACTTAAAAATTTAGAAAATCAGTTGATGAGAGCGAAAAGGGTCTATAATCCATTTCTCATGAAATGGACAGTAATAAAGATATAGAAGAACATACCCTCACATAATAAAATGGATACTATAAGGTATAACATAAAGGAAGTCATGACTTAAAAGAGGAGGGTGAACAATTCCTTTACCTTGAAGAGTGACTTCGAAAGCTCGAAGGTTGGGACCTTGGGGGCTTGAGGGCACCTTGGGAGGACTCATTGGGAGGTAAAAGACCAGTGCTTCGTTTAGGAGGATTTTGGAATGAAATGAATGAGGGAATGGCTAGGTATTTATAGGAAAAGTGAGGGAATATTTAATTAATTTCCAAGGGACACCTTATCGTTGGTATTTGAAAAACCATTGGGTTGCCCATGGTATTTGCCCATGGTATTGGACACTTGGGAAAAATCATAGAATATATTACTATTAATAAGTTAAACATAATTATTACATCATTATTACATCATTAATGATTTCATTAAACACCCTAAACTCAAAAGTGTATTTTTACTATTCACAAAAAACTTAACTATTTCAGAAAAATCCCAAATATTCACCCTAACCTAATATCGATGCTCTGAATTCAAAAATGAACTTCATTTTATGAAAATAATTTTCTAAATATTTTGAATTTAATTTTTTTTAAAAATCATTATTTATTCAAAAAAACAACTCTAAAACTGTAACTCATTTTGTAACACCTTAAGAAAGTAATTAATGTCCCATAAAATTATCGTATAACCATAATAAAATTAAGTAACAATTTTTTATTACATTTTATGAAAATAAATTTCCATTTTAAATTAAAAAATTAATTATAAAAATGTAAATAAAATATTTATGACCTAAAAATGTACCAAAACTTATACTATGATCATTTTCTTCTTTTAAGATGTCTAAATTGTATTTATACATTCATGGGTGAAGTTTCTATTTTTTTTGCCGATTTAGTATTCATTACTATTCATAAGGGTATATTACTATTCATACATTACTATTCACTAAAAATTAATTTGGTCTTATTAAACTCTAAATTTCTTACTGGTCACAACTGTAGAAGACAATTTTTTGAAAATCATTTTACATTATTATTTATTTAAATTTTACATAAATATTTCAAAATAATTTTTTTTTTCAAAATTCATTAGTAATATGGAACTATAAATTCATCCTACATTTAACCAGATATTTGAAATTCACCAACTTTTCCATAATAAGAAATAAAAATTTTATTTATACAAAAGGTTTACAGAAGTAAGTAAGGTCAAATTACATAGCCCCTTATAGGACATGCATAGGACCTAACTGCAAGGTGTGCTATGGTGATAGAATCTTGGGGCGGCTCAGAAAACATTTCCCAAGTGGTGATTTCTATTAGATTGAACTTCTCTCTTATGCAATTCCATTCAAGCTTCACATGTTGAATTTTGACTTGGGATTAGTCCAGAGCAAAGACCAGTGGTGTTATCTCCTTCCCAAGCATCGACAGATGGGCTTTGTACGACCCGAGTCTACTGGATGTGGACATCGACTCTTCTTTCTGTATTAATTAACCAAGATCACTTGTATTTATAAACAATAATTTTAATGCTAAGATTCTAGTTTCTAACGATAATATTGACCAACGGTCATATAATAGTCAAAACCCAACAATCTCGTTTAATAATACTCACTTCATTAATTAAAGAATATAGTTTTGTTGAGTATAAAATAAAACATAATTTTAGTAAACAAATATTATTAAAAATTTCTGGTCGTTACACTTATTGTTTCATATTGATGTTTAAGTAATTCAATATGTTTTTTGAAGAATTTTTAGGTTGTTTACATTGATTGAGGGCCACCCCATGGGTGAGTTTCCTTGGATGATTGTTTATGCCTATTCGACCTAGGAGGCCAATGAGGCATGCCTTATTTTCCATTCTTTGGTTGTTAAAAATGAATTGAGAATATAATAGTATTACAAGGTTGATAAATTGTAATTGAATTGGTTAAGGGTATTGGGATGGTTGGCTTGACCTTCGAACCTCGAATGCCTATGTTTGTTTGAACATGTTTGGAATGTTCTCCTCCAACTGTGAACTAGCCAATGTGAGTTTAATAATGTCAAATACATGTAATAGTTTAATTTAATTGTGTTTCTTGTTATGTGAATTGTTTCCAAGTGAGTAATTGAAAGGCTAATCCTCATGATGTTGGTCCTTACTTGAGTTGTGTTAGATTCTTTTGGTGTTGACCCTAGCGTGGCTAATGAATTGTAAATTTAAACACGTTGCAGTTAAATGGAAAATATATTTGGGTGAAACATGTATTTTGTTTAGAATTCCATTGAATAAATTATATGTCCTTTGTACCTTGTTCCCTTGGGTGAACCTTGGATTCTTGGAATTCCTTAGACGGACTCAATGGGGTTGTTATAATGTTAATCCACGAGTGAACCATGGACGTGATGGATGAGATCGAGAGGCATTTGACTTATATGTCATTAGTGATACTTGGGGATCCCTATAGGACTACCAAGGATGGGCTTCATTGACATGGATTCATACCACACCTAGAGAGATACTGGGTTTATGAGAGGTTCGCCAGAATGGGATTGTAGGATGTTGGTGGAATTTCACTTGGAGTGATACCTGAATTCCAATTTAGGAATGTCAAGGACATTCTTAGGTTATATATTGAACATTAAAATGGGATGTCTTACAAAAAATATTCCAAGTCAAAGAATAATCTTGGATTTAGTTGTCACTTTTGTTTGTTTAGAAGGTCTTTTGAGACTTTTGTTGTGCTTACTTTTATAGGGGGGATGCTGGGAATATGTTGGATCTTGAGACTTATATAATTCAATGTAATTGAATTGTTAATGAGCATGAAATGAATGTAAATAGAAACCAGTGCTTGTAAGACCGTTTACTTTTGAGTACTTCCTGGCTTACTGCTTTCATTATTGCATGCTTCCTGTTATATATATTTACTAACAGATTGGCACAGACCTTGGGTGTTTGCCAACTGGGATTTAGTCTCACACCCTTTTTGGGTCATGTTTTTGGGCCCAAAAAGATTATATGGATACAAGTGTCGATAAGGGAAAGTGCCCTTATCTAGATACTTGATATGCTACTTAGGAGCAGCAGATCATGGGACTAAACCGAGGCTTTCAATGCTCCTAAGTTCCTTTTGTCTCTTTTTGTACTTTTGGTACTTATATAATGTATTACTATAGTGTAACCTATCTTGGCTGTTTTCCTAGAACATGTAACGTGCTGCATCATCTTTTGTACGATTTGACACATTATTATTTATATTATCAGTCTTCCACTATTTACTTATGTCGTATGGTATTACTGCTTCTTCTATTGACTTATTATTGTTTCCATTGTGTTATATTATGCTAATGAGGGATAGTCTCCTCACTATCACTTATAGGCCTTCGCTTCTAGTTGGAAGCCTCTGGCATTTGTAGAGATGCGCTTGAGGCCATGTGGCCAACTAGGTATGGGGAACCTTTGAGTAGCATCCAGATCCGAGATGTGACATCTAGCTTGTGTTGGTGAATGACACTTCCCTAGTTTTTGATAAATTGTTTTATTGAATGGAATTGCATGATACGACTGATTCGTTTTGTGTGTGTGGATCTAGGTTTTTATAAAATATGGGTTTCACCTAGTTTTGGAAAAGGGAAAAGGGTTTTCAAAGTACTATGAAATGGTTTTGTAAAATGGTTTTCAAAGCATGGTTTTATCATTACGGGAAAACTGGGCAATTACGACGGACCATTTGCGACAGGTCAGTGTCCCATCACAAATAGTCCTCTAGAAAGGGTTTTTGCGACATGAGAACCAGCTCGTCGCAAATAATAAGGTTTTTGCTACGGGTCGATGGCTCCCGTCGCAAAAGCTTTGGTGCGTTTTGTGCACCAAAATGAGGGAAAAGGTATTTACGACGGACTATAGTAGCCCGTCACAAATACTCGACGATGTTTTTAGTATTTGCGATGGGATATATATCCCGTCACAAATATGATGTCTGTAGGTTGTTTTTTGCGATGAGCTCCATCACAAAAGACTTTTTTAACCAGAGGGTATTTGCGACGGGGTCCCGTCGCAAATGGTACTATTTCTGACGGGACTACCATCACAAAAAATCCCATCGCAGCTAATCTAAACTATATATACCCCACCCATTTTTTATCTCATTCCACTCAATTTTCTACTTCTCTCTCTCTCCCTTATAGAAAATTTTCTCTCAAAATTTTTCATAGTTTAAAATTTTTAATTCGGGGCATTATTTGCAGCTTATATCATTCGAAAGCTTCAGTTTTAAGGTATTTATCTATTTCTTTTATTTTTTTACTTAAATCATTTTATTTTATTTTCGTTATAATTATTATTAATTAGCTGTAGTTAAATTAAATTATAATTAGATAGTTTTTTTATCGATGTTTATGTTTATTTTTAAAAATAATTATTTGTGATTAGTAAGAATTGGTATTAATTAATAATTATAATATTAATAGGAATAATTAGTATTAAATTGTAAAAATTAGTATTAAATTGTAATAATTAGTATTAAATTGCAATAATTAGTATTAAATGGAAATAATTAGTAATAAATTGCAATAATTGGTAATAAATTGCAATAATTAGTAATAAATTCCAATAATTAGTAATAAATTTTAAAAATTAGTAACATATTTCAAAAATTAGTAATAAATTGCAACAATTAGTAATAAATTGCAACAATTAGTAATAAATTTGAATAATTAGTAATAAAATCGAATAATTAGTAATAAGTTGTAATAATTAGTATTAAATTCTAATAATTAGAATTAAATTCTAATAATTAGTAATAAATTGCAATAATTAGTAATAAATTTTAATAATTAGTAATAAATTGAAACAATTAATAATAATTAGTCATAAATTATAATAAGTAGTAATAAATTATAGTAATTAATAATAAATTGTAATAATTAGTAAAAAATTGTAATAATTAGTAATAAATTGTAATAATTAATAATAAATTATATTAATTAGTAATGAATTATAATAATTAGTAATAAATTCTAATAATTAGTAATAAATTCTAATAATTAGTAATAAATTCTAATAATTTGTAATAAATTTCAATAATTAGTAATAAATTGTAATAAATTATAATAAATTCTAATAAGTAGTAATGAATTGTAATAATTAGTAATCAATTGTAATAATTAGTAATAAACTATAATAATTAGAAATAAATTGTAATAATTAGTAATAGATTGTAGTAATTTGTAGTAAATTTTAAAATTAGTAATAAATTGTAACAATCAACAATAAATTTTAATAATTAGTAATAAATTTTAATAATTAGTAATAAATTTTAATAATTAGAAATAAATTGTAATAATTAGTAATAATTAGAAACAATTAGTAATAAATTGTAATAATTTTTAATAAATTCTAATAATTAGTAATAAATTGTAATAATTAGTAATAAATTGTAATAATTAGTAATAAATTGCTATAATTAGTATTAATTAGTAATAAATTATAATAATTAATAATAAATTATAATAATATGTAATAAATTCTAATAATTAGTAATAAATTCTAATAATTAGTATTATACTCTAATAATTAGTAATAATTAGTAATAAATTCAAATAATCAGTAATAAATTCTAATAATTATTAATAAATTCTAATTATTACTAATAAATTCTATTAATTAGTTATAAATTATAATAATTAGTAATAAATTGTAATAATTAGTAATAAATTATAATAATTTTTAATAAATTTCAATAATTAGAAATAAACTGTAATAATTATTAATAAATTCTAATAATTAGTGATAAATTCTAATAATTAGTAATAAATTGCAATAATTAGTAATAAATTACAATAATTTGAAATAAATTATAATAATTAGTAATAATTAGTATGAAATTATAATAATTAGTAATAAAATATAATAATTAGTAATAAATTCTATTAATTAATAATAAATTCTAATAATTACTAATAAATTTTAATAATTAGTAATAAATTGTAATAATTTGTAATAAATTGTAATAATTAGTAATAAATTGTAATAATTAGTAATAAATTGTGATAATGAGTAATAATGAGTAATAATGAGTAATAAATTGAAATAATTAGTAATAATTAGTAATAAATTATAATAATTAGTAATACATTATAATATTTAGTAATCATTAGTAATAAATTCTAATAATTAGTAATAAATTCTAATAATTAGTAATAAATTCTAATAATTAGTAATAATTTATAATAATTAGTAATAAATTCTAATAATTTGTAATAAATTGTAATAATTAGTAATAAATTGAAATAAATTCTAAATTTATGGCTATTAAATCAGATAATGGAATATAAAATAGCTATTTTTATTAGATATTATTGTTGGTAAAAACACTGTTACATGAAGAAAATGTGTTTCCTATAAATCTCTTTTAGAGAAAGAGGCTAGTTTGTAATCTGGGTCTTGGTTATCAGAAGATTCATGCATGTTTAAATGATTACATATTATATTATAGTGAAAAGGAGTAGTCGCATAGTTTTCCCACATGCAGACAATAGAGGTATAAGGAGGCTCAACAAGGGAAGTATGGATTGATTTCTGTAAAATAATTGAGATATTTCTTACTTACACCTAGATTGTAGCATTTATTTATGTTTCAAAACACAACGACATTGATGTCATGGCACAAAATCAATATTCCAACCATTAAAACCTTAAATCATCCCTCTGATGGTGATTCATGGAAACATTTTGACCAAGTGCATCCATATTTTTCTTTAGAAGCCTAAAAATTGAGACTGGGTCTTTCTATAGATGGTTTCTGTCCATTTGATTCTTACAGTAGTTAGTATTTATGTTGGCCTGTCTTTATAACTATATACAACTTACTTCCTTGGATATTGATGAAGGAACCATATATATTTTTGACCTTATTAATTCCATGACATCTGAAAAAGAATTTTGATGTCTATTTGAAACCATTGACTGATGAGTTAAATTCACTGTGGAGTAATATTGTCAGTATATTTGATGTTGCTGCGAAACAAAATTTCTTACTGAAAACTGGATTAATGTGAAAAATTACTAACTTCCCAGCATTTGGAATGTAATTTGGATGGAGTACACATAGTCCAAAATCATGTCTGTATTGTATGAGAGACAACAAAGAATTTATGCTCATCAATGGAAGAAATTATTTTTTTACTATCATTATAGATTCCTTCCAACTGATCTTCCTTTTCTTATGAAAAAATATCATTTTAGAAAAGGAACAATTGAAAGAGATGGATCTAAAAAAATTATCTCATGTAAAAATTAAAATCAATTGTCTCTTCTCCCATCACATTTGGACTAACAATTAACCAACAAAAAATTGATGGCCTTGGGATTGAAATCAATTGGATAAAACATAGCATTTTTTGGGATCTTCCATATTGGTTTGATTTGTTGGTCCATCACATGTTGGATATCATGCATATTGAGAAGAAGTGTCTGGATAATTTATTTCATACAGTTTTGGATACACCAGGTAAGACCAAAGATAATGTAAAGGCATGATTAGATCTTGCCTAAATTTGTTAGTGACCAGAACTTAAACTATTTGAAAATGTAAGATCATATAAGTTAATGAACCCAAAAGTGGATTATAAACTCTCTAAAGATAATCAATTATTATTTTGTCAGTGGATTGCAGATTTGAGACTTCCATATAGGTATGCTTCCAATTTGGGAAGATGTGTCAGATATGACCATATTATTAGATTAAAAAGTCATGACTGCCATGTTATAATGGAAAGACTTCTTCTGATTTGATTAAGATGTATGTTGAATTCTTTGATTTGGGATGCGATAATAGAAATATAATATTTTTTCTGAGACATTTGTGTGGTGACAAGTGAATATGATCCATTAAGTAGACTGTAAGAATATGTTGTTTTAATTTTATGTAAACTAGAAAAAATATTCCCATCGACTTTGTTTGAATCAATGGAATATTTGATATTAAATTTATAGAATGAAGAAAAATGTGGAGGTCTAGTTCAATTTTTATGGATGTACCCATTCAAGAGATTCATGTAGAAATTGAACAAAAAAGTTCATAACAGAGAATAGGTTGAAGGTTCAATTGTAGATGATTATTTTCAAGAGAAAATTAATTTTTTCTGCTCTCATTACTTTCAATCTGAATATCCCTAAAAACCCAACCATATGGGCCATAATGAGGGAAATATTCAAGGAGAAATGGGAAATCAATTATTAGTTTTGAATCATCTTGAAATTAGTTTCTATGGAGTTCATTTACGATTGATTTTAGATGATTAACATCACAGAACTCATACATATGTTTTTCTCAACTGTGAAGAAATGAAACCATTTATATAGTGAGTGCTTCTATCATTAATTCTATAATTTTTGTTATAGTAAATTAAACTTATTTTATTTTTAGGTTATATGATAATCATATCAAGAAATAAATTCCAAAAATTATAGGAGCTTCTCTTGAAGAACGTCAATAAAAAAAAATTTCCTACTGGTTTCAAAAACCGATGACATAAATTATTTTTGGTTTAACATTTTAAATCAATTTATTACCTATTATATTGATAACTGTTTTACAAATTTTTAGGTATCTAAAAATACTGATAAAATTGATAATTGATTGCATATATTGGGTAACCCACCATTATATATGGTTAAATATTATAATGAATATGTGGTGAATGGTTTTCAATTTTATACACATGCTTATGGGGAATCAAAAAAATAATGAATAATAGTGTTTTATTAAGAGGATCTCATCATATAGATATTGAAGTTTACTTTTACGACATTCTTGAATAAATTATTGAACTGTTTTATCTAGGGAAACATTACTTAATGATGTTTAAATGTTAGTGGTGTGATACTGAGAGAGTCTTGCATGTTCATCGGTCCCATAGAATTGTTCATATTAAATATAAAAGTATTCTGGAAGTAAATGAACCAGTTTTTGGCTCATAAAGAACATAAAAACTATTAATTAAAGTATTGTGCTGCTTCAAGAGAGTTGAGTTATTGGTGGATCATAATAAAAATTAAATCTCAAGAAAATTAGTTTACTCAAAGTGAATGTGATTCCACTGAAGTGGAAGGAATTGAAATTTTTCAAAAGACTACTCCAAATCCATCTTTTTCAAGAAGATAAACGAATATCGATGATGACACCCCATAATTAAGGTTCAATGGTGATGATGATGTTAATGATGTAACAAATGAATTTGAAATGATAAGAGATGATGAAACTGAAAGTCATATGGAAATTGATGATGTTGAGGAGGAATATGAAGACATTGTCATCATCAGATATGAAGATGAGGATGAAGATGAATACTGACACAGTTAAATAATGGTTATAATCATATATAATATATATCTATATATAATAGTTGTTTTCAATTGTTTACTAACAATAATCATTTCGTGTTTCAAATGGATGAGGATATGTATCATCTGTTGCATGAAGATGATTTACCTTTGGATGAGAAGGATATTGGGTCGTCTGACCCTCAGACTACTTATGGTTTTGGGGGGACTTGTATGGGGTGTGGTATTGCATGTTTGATGATTTTTGACCCGATCTCGGAGCGACGTCCATGTCTTGGATTTGATCCACATGTGCAGAGGTTTTTTTAACTGTGAATTTTAGTTAGTTTTAAATAATTTATTTATATAGTAATTTTTTGATTATTTGTTCTTTTTTTATATCTTTACGCATATATCTACTAGACATGAGAGCGCTATATTGCACAATTATTTTTCTGAAGTGTGGTTCTCATGGGATCAGATTCCTGTTGATGTGTAGCACTGCATGTTCGATCATTGGATGGTTTTGTAAATAAAGAATATTTATTTTGAAATTTATTTAATTAATAAATTTATATTATAAATTATATTAGGGTTTATCGAATCCCATCGATGAGAGAATTCATATGAATATCTGGAAGGCATGAAGGGGATATGAGCCAACGTTGCAGTTAGGTTTTTCACAATTTGAGAAGGAAAGCAATGGAGAAAGCAAGAGTAACAAAATTTGGATGTGTCTTATCACACCCACATACCTAATTATATTTTGTCTCAGGATTGGGTTGGATAATGTTCACACTGGTTTGTTATCGTTTTCAGAGGAGATCATCAGCAGTTTGACAAAACCAAGGGAGATAGGAGGAAACACATTGATCTGGTATTCATACATTCAGTACGCATAGGGAGCATATGGTAAGTACTTTTTTGAGTATTTTATATAACTTTAAATGTAAACGGTTTATTTTATATTCATATAGGTAGTTGAACGGCCCAATATTTCTATGTTAAATGTTTATTGGAGGATGTATAGTTATCTGACCACTGGAAAGATTAGAGGTGTTTTCCAGTGTCAGATTGTTGTCAGTATATTTTTTTTGGGTTTAAAATTTAACGGTAATAAATATTTTAGCTATTTTAATTTTAATTTGAAATTGAAGAAGTCATATGAGGTCATGGATTCTCATACATAGATTGAGAGTAAGAATGAGACCGATACTTAGAACAGTACCCACCGATTTGATGAGACAACATGGATGAAGGCGACCCAGTATGCCTGTGAGAAAGGTCGAGTTGTTGGTATCAGCTCTTGATTGACACCTGTAGATTATTGTGGCACCACTAAAATGTTGGAATCCTCCTTGAGAGGAGATTGTGGAGAGTCATCATGATCTTCTACACAGTACCAGGAGGAGCTGTGAGCTCAGAGTGAGTTTATAGAGTATGCATAGGGACCAGGAGTAGATGCATCAATGGTAGCAGCAGCAACATGAAGAGTTCCTACGAAAATAGTAGCAATATGAAGAGTTCCTATGATAACAGCAACAACAACATGAGATGCATGAGGAGATGCATCAATGACAACAACAATAGAAGCATGGGTAGTTTAAGTACATGCAATGTCTGAATCATGGTTTTGAGATGAAGTTCCCTCCACCATCTCATATAGAAAACCCTCCCCCTCAATGATCTATTTATTTTTTATGATCAAACATTTGAATGTAAATTTTATTTGTAATATTAACTATCGACATTTATATTTACCATATTTTTATATTATTGAAAATATTACATGTTTTAGTATTTATTTATTTATTTATTTATTATTTTATTACATTATTATTTTTATTTTATTAATTATTATTTTTTTATCATTTTCCTTTTATTATTTTATTTAGTATTATTTTTTATTATTTTCTTTTTATTATTTTATTAGAGTTTTCATGAATATTTAGGTTTTTATTATTTTATAATTTTTTTAACATATTAGTAATATTAATATTATTATTTCATTAATATTAATAAAAATTATAATATAAAATTATCAATGTTATTTTTTTTATTATTATATGAATATTATTTTATTATTATATTATTTTATTTATTTTACTATTATTAATATTTTTAGTTCATTAATATTAATAGTAATTATAATAATAATAATATTATTGTTTATTTTTTTAAATTATTTGCGATTGACCCATCACAAATATTATTTGTGATTTTTTACAACGGGCTATCGCAATAAGGTATTTAAAAACCACGAGGTATCTATTTGCGGAAAATCATCATCGTGTCGCAAATACTTAATTTTTTGGGACAGTCCATCGCAAAAAACTCTATTTGAAACATCGTTTTCTACAATGGTCCATTTACGATAGGGCCCTATTGCATAAGGGTATTTACGACAGGATCCCATTGAAAATTCCCCAATTTAAAATAGTGTATGGAAATGGTTTGATGAACTAGTTTAGAAATTAGAGGACATGTGAAGACTTGGGTACTTAGGTGGAAGGTATGGTAATAGGTGTTTCCCACTGTTATGGTTTTTTCTCATGGGTATTTACTTTTTTCATTAGCCTCGTTGTTCTAGTGACTTGTTAGATCTGTTGGGAGGTTCACTTACTAGGTTGTTCCTATTCTTTCTAGATTCGACTCATATGACTAGTGTCTTGATGTGTACATGATTTCTTATGTTAGATATGAGTTTGATAGCTATCCTGACCTAATGTGACCCTTGACATGTTGTTATATGTTCTTATTAGTCAATTTGGGGTACTTTTGGTTTTTACTATTTTGATTGTAATTCCATGGATATGATATGGTATGTGATGCATGCACTAGTTTGTTTTGAAATGATCTATCTGTTGTGATATATGGATATTAAATGGTTTGAAATTAATTTACCTGATTTATTTGAAAATTTTTAAAAAGGGGAAATTTAACTTTTTTTCCATTATTTTGAAATAAAAACTTATAAACTGCTATCATTCTTGTGTTATTATTCAGAGACTTGATATGGAAAACTTGAGTGAGACCCTACTGAGCCTGTTAGCTTACACCCTGCATACCCCTTTGATGGTGTGTAGACTTAGTTGTGTTATTCAATGTATAGAAAGGAAAGGATCTATATTGGGGTGGAAATGTTTTTTATTACCTGAGTTGGGTAACTAGTGGTGAGATGGTGGGAGTTAGGCCTAGTCATCACATTGAGTAGTTGGGTTTTTTATTTTGGTAGTCCTTTGTTGTTGGACCTGTACATAAAGATTTTTTCTACTATTGAGTTGTTTCGTTTTCCCTATTTGTTTTTATATTATTTAATATATTTTTATCTTTACCACTATTGTCTCTATTGGATATATGTGCCATGTTGTTGCTTCAGGTTTGGATAAATCATTCCCTATGGTTGTTGTTTGATGCCTGAGTGCTTGTCACCAACGTGTGGGGATCGAGAATTTATTTCAGGTATGTGATAGTTCATGTTGGGTACCAATTTGAGAGGGTATTCAAATTGGTTCATTATAAGGTTAAATTTATAAAACCCATGTTTAACATTCTAAAACTTATTCAATATTTTATTTAGATAAAAAATATTTTTATTTATTTCTTATAATTACATATTTACTTGATAAAATTTTTTATTGGATTGATTTTAAAGTTTAATTACCAAAATTTAGTTAATAATAAACTAAATAATGTCATGTTAATAAAAAATATTTCTAATTTTATCCTAAGAACGTTTTTAAGTGTAAAAATTGATATTTTCAAAAAATTCATTTTTGATGTCTTGTACATTTATTAAATGGTTTAAATTCTATAACATTTATAAATTTAATAAAATTAAAATGAATATATATTTTTAATAATTAGTTCAAAATTATTTAATAAGGTTTATTTAATTTCTAGGAAAAAAATAATTTACTTAGGTTAAAATTTAATTACCTTATAAAAATCTAAATGGTAAAAGTAATTATCAAGGGGAAAAGAGTTTAAAACATGTTAAAAACATGTAAACAAATATGTGTATGAGAGTGGATCAACTAAGGATCTTCCCCTATAATTTTTTTTGAACTTTTAGTCCCTCTTACCTTGGAATAATGTAATGATATCTTTGAAAAGTAACGACTATTTACAAAAAATACCATTTACCCCCAGATTATAAATGGGAATCACTTACAAAAAATGTATACATCCATAAAAAAGATATATCTTTAAAAAAACACTACTCTAGTATCTCCTAAACTCCCTTCATACTTCTTATAATCCTTGGTATCCCAAAAATACCAAGATAAAGAGCCTTAAGAAATCACCCAAGGGATAACTTACAAAGGGAGAGGCAATGCTCTCAACCCAACTTTCCAAATTATTATTTTTATTATACCTCAACATGTATCCTATATCTATTAAGGGATTATATAATATGTACATTTAATATTATTAAATTTTATTATAATAATGTAATATCAATTTTATTCCTTCCTATAAAATTATTGATAAAAATAAAAACATCATCATTCGGTTGTGCGGACTACCGCCTCCATGAAAAGAGAACTTTATTTTTCATAAAATATTTACATGTATAGTCTATGAGTGTTATTTAATGAAAAAATATAATAATTATAACATTATTAATATTCTTAAATGATAATTATTCTATTTATATACCCCTACCATTCTATCAAAAATGAGAACATCACTTGTGTGCGTGAGGATTATCACCTCCATGGAACGACATATTTCATTTTTCCATAGCTGACTAACATAAATGATTTTAAAAATGTATATAACGTATAAACATTATATTTATGAAAAATATTAATATTATGTAATTATACTATCTTAAAATATATAATTAAAATTAAAAACAAACATTTATAGTAATTTTAATCACCTTAAATGAATTGATCAACATACCTTTCTTAATTTGGGCCCATTTTTATATAACCTATGGAACTATGTAAATATTGTGATAATTTAATAATAAAGTAAATAAACCTACACAATTATATAGATCATAATTTAATTTTAAAAAATTGTTGACTATGATCAACAAACTGAAAGGTTTACATAGAAATTAACTGAACAACTGCAAGTAAAAGATGAAAGTGGGAATTATATTAAAAATAAACAATAAATTATTATAAATAGACCATGTAAAATTAAATATATATGAATAATGATGTTAATAATTTTTTTAATAAACCTAATTTGATTATAAAGTATTTCAGGTTCTCATGCAGTATGAATTTGGACCTAAGGAAAGGGTTTTTGGATCTCAATGTTTTTTCATTGAGATATGATTCATGTTCACAAATTATTCATTTTATTGTGGTATATGTGTCAAAAATAGATTTTATTTTTTCATAAATTTCATTAAATAAATGTTATATAAAAATCCATATAATGTTCTAATTTCCATTAGTTTTCAATTCTAAATACTGTGACATACTATGTGATCTTCCAAACTACCTTCGTTACCTTTTAATTTCACATTATCTTTATTTTTAACTATTTTTCTCTATATAATTTTGATTTAATTAATAAATATATTATATATATATTACTTACCTCTATAACTTGTTTAAATTAACTTTATTTTTTTAGGATAATACATATTGAAGTCTCCTCTATGATTTTTCCTTTCAAGTAAAAACCAATTTAAGGAAACTTTATTTTTTTTTCATTTTATGCTAAGTACCACCTCAATTTTTTTTAATATTAAAATCCTCGAAAACCCAAATTATTTTATGTATAACCCTCATGGATAAATTATAGTTTAAAGAAAAATAATAATCCCTTTAATTCCATAAAAAAATCCTTTCATTATTTTGAAAATCATCACATATGCAGTTCCGTTTTATTATTACTTCTCCTTGATCCTTATCATAATTTTTTCTACATTAGAAATCAATGTTCAAGACCTATGTTTATGTATTAAAATATTATCATCTGAAGTGATTTAATTACTTTTTATCTTGGGTGTTAATATGATATAGCCACCAATTATGATTTGAGATAAGATTATAAAACCCAATTATTTCTCATAAATTTTATCATGCTTATGATTTATGGGTGGTTTATTTTCCGCATGCAACACACATATCCATGTATATGATTTTCATTATGTGATGGGTGGTAACAAGATTCTATTTTCTTCTAATGCATTGGGAAATTTTTTTTATATCATGAGACACCATGTATGGTTCATGAGAAGTTAACCAAAGAACACTATGTTATGTGACGTGTGGGACCATAATTATATAGTCCTCCAATACATTGGGTAATGATTTGTGAGATAACATGAAAGGGAATGGAGGATTTAACCCAATATACCATGATACTCTTTCCAATATCATAAGAGAATGATGAGTGAACCCAATCCACCTAGGGTCTCTATGCACTATGTTTATGGTATTGGGGAGTGAAACCAATATACTATAAGACTATGTCTACTATGACAGTATGGGAAGTGAGCCTTGAATTATGCTTATGAAGTTATGTTTTATGTTGTTTCCACATATTCATTATTACATTATCACATTATATACTTTCTTTATACTATATTTTCATGATTGTCTCACACTATTATATAATGGTACATTTTTGGTATTTTGAGATTACATATCCTTCCTTCATGATTTATAGGGAACTCTTACTATTCCATGTTATTTTTAGTAAGAAAGTTATACTTGATCATGTTTTCTCATATTCTTATGATCTAAACCTTGATGTAACATTGATATGTTTTTATTTATGTAGCATTTTAGATCACCACTTTATTTTATTTTGCTTCCCTAGGTTATGAAGATAAGTTTAACTTATGATAAGACTATAAGGGGGTCTAGATGTTCAAGAGTTTTGTAAAATAAATTTCCCATATAACTAGTCCTCAAATAAACTGAACCAAAAAGTTCTATGAGATATTTGAGATTATTAGGAGATTTAATTTTTACCTTATCATAATGATATAAGTTAATGAAATGTTTAGATTGGGTATCTATAGACACTTTAGATGATAAGATTTTTGTATTCATAGAGAAGTGCATGAATATATTCGTAGATTATGTTCCTAGATTTACTACCCATTAGAATACTGACTTATGTATTAATCTGAAACATTGGACATCTTGGATTAATTATACAGAATATTAGATATCCATTTTTGATCTCATGGAATTAAAGATAAAACTATAGGACCTTATGTATACTGGTTTCATTAGACCTAGAGTGTCCTCCTGGGTAGTTATAGTGTTATTCGCCAAGAAGAAAGATAAGAGTTTGTTCATTTGTATTAAATATCACCACATAAATTAAGTGAAATTCTAGAATAAATACCCTCTACCAAGGATCAATAAATGCTTCAACCAATAAAAAGGATATAATTGGTTCTTAAAGATTGATATTAGGTTTGGCTATCACTATGTTTGGGTTCATTAGAAGGATATAATTGAGATGGAATTTCAATTTATATATGGATATTATGAGTTTTTGATGATTCCCCTCAGTGTTATAAATACACCATATATATCCAGGGACCCACGAATTAGATCTTTCAACCCTTATTTCACTGACTTGTAATATAATTCATTTACGAAATGATATCTTTTTAGAGACAGAGGATGAGTACAATGAGTATCTCATGATTATTTTGGACTTACTCAGAGGGAATCAATTTTATGACAATCTCTTAAATTTTCATTTCTAGATTCAATAAGTCCAATTCATATGGAATTTATTATCATAGGGATGAATAGATATGGGCCTAATAAATATAAAGGTTGTGTTCACCTTGGAGTTAGTCAAAACTATGTTTGAGGTGTAGTTCTTCCATGGGTTAGTTGGATACTACTAAATATTAATAAAATAATTATATAGGTTTGTGGGTACCATTAATTTCTTTACCCAAAATGGGAAAAAATTTATTTGGTGTGAGTAGTTTTAGACATATTTTGAGGAGATGGAGTAGTGGTTGATGAGTACTCATTTTATAAGATTTACAGAGGAATTAGTTGAGTACATGGAATTTTTCAATGCCACTGAAGTTGTACTTGGTTTTATACTGATGTAGATAGGTGGGGATTGGTTATGGATCTAGACTATTGCAACCTCACTAGAAACACTAAATTACCCACGATTTAGATCTTTCTTTTGTAGTGTTCACCTTGAAGGCCTAGCGGCATTACCTTCTTGGGGAGTAATTTATAGTCTTCAAAGGAAATAAATTCCTCAAATACATATTTAACCGAGGAGATATTAAAATAAGATATAAGATCTAGTTTGAGTTCCACCCAAACTATCACTTATTAATTGTCTATTCTCTATAAAAAAGAAACATGGTGTATAATAACTTCAGTAGGATATCTTGAGATTATTTAATGGAGGAGGTGTATAAGAATTTGGAAGTTATGAAACATCCATGGTGGATTTCGGAGAAGTGGAATATATTTAATTGATGGTGGTGACCCCACTTCTTTTACAACACAATAGGGTGGCCCAATTGGGAGAAATCAATTTTCAGGTCCTATACGAGAAGATATATGGAATCCCGCCTTTTTATTACATAATGTTTCATTACATTTTACAAACAAAGGATCTTTAAAGTCTAGTGTCTTGGAAATCAGGAACAATAAAACATGAAAACTTAAAAAAAACTCTTTTAAATCCCATCTAAAAGCTTCTTGAAAAGTTCATCCTATGTACAATTACTGCATCTCATAACCTGGAGACATACATCAAAGGAAAGGGTGAGCTGAAGTACTAGTAAGGAAAGAAAGGGAATCAATTTACTTATGATATCAATAAGAACTTGATGAAAAACCTAATAAATGAGCAATGGAAAAAGAGGAATATCATGGTGTAAAGAACTTTAATCATAACTTGAATATGTGGTTATAAGTATGTCAATTCCAGAATCAAATAAATAATTTTTATGTCTTGATGAATAACCCTATAAATTAAAATATATTTGGGTATTCATATAAATAAAACAAGAGAATTTCTTGAGAAAGAGAGATATTTTGAGACGAAAATTCTGCAGCATAACGGCTATACAACATGCTTTTAGAAAATATTGAAAAGAGAGGGGGACAGGAAAACCAACTTAGAAATAACTCTTAATATAGTATATGGAAAAAATAAAAAATAAATAAGATCATGCTATGGATATTTTAATTACATACCACATGAAAAAGAAACTTGAATGAAAGGAGAAAATGTGATTTCTTTGACGAAAAATTCGGCAACCTAACGACGTCACTTAAAAATTCAGAAAATAAATTGATGAGAGAAGAAAGGGTATCTCATAATTTTTATATGAAATTTATAGTAATAATAATATATAAGAACATACCCCAATATAAGAAGATGTAAACTAGAAGACATAACTTAGAGGAAATCATGACTTAAAAGAGGAGGGTGAAAGTCTCCCTTACCTTGAAGAGTGACTTCGAAAGCTCGAAGGTTGGGACTTTTGGAGATTGAGGGATCCTTGGGAGGACTCCTTGGGAGGAAAAAATACCAGTGATTAGTTTAGGAGTATTTTGGAATGAAATGAATGAGGGAATGACTTGGTATTTATAAGAAAAGTGAGGGAATATTTAATTAATTTCCAAGGGACACCTCATCGGTGGTATTTGCAAAACCATGGGCTTCCCCATGGTATTTTCCCATGGTATTGTCCACTTGGGACACCCCATAACATATATTACTATTCCAAAGTCCATCAGATTTATTACATCATGATTACATCATCAATGATGTCATTAAACACCCGAAACTCAAAACGGTATTTTTATTATTCACCGAAAATTCCACTATTCTAGAAAAATCCAAAAAAATTACCCTAACTTAATATTGATGCTCTTAATTCAAAAATGAAACCCATTTTTTGAAAATAATTTTATAATTATTTTTAATTTAATTTTTAAATAAAATCATTATTTATTCAAAAAAAACAACTCTAAAACTATAACTTGTTTTGTAACACCTTGAAAAAGTAATCAAGGTACCAAAAAATTATCGCATAACCATAAGACAATAAATTAAAAAATTTTGATTACATTTTATGAAAATACATTTCCATTTTAAATTATTAAATAAATTATAAAACTTTAAATAAAGTATTTATGACATACCAAAATACCAAAACTTATACTATGGTCGTTTTTTCACTTTTAATATGTCTACATTATATTTATACATTCATGGGTGAAGTTTCTATTTTTTGGATAATTTATTATTCATTACTATTCATAATGGTAAGTTACTATTCATGGTTTACTATTCACTAAAAATCAAGTTGATCTTATTAGACTCTAATATTCTTACTGATCACAAATGTAGAAGACCATTTTTTGAAAATAATTTCAAAAATATTAATTATTTAAAGTATACAAAAAATATTTTAAAATACACTTTTTAAAAAATTCACCGATAATATTTATCCTATATTTTTCTGGACATTTGAAAATCATAAATTTTACCATAAGAAGAAATAAAATTATTATTTATACCAAAGGATTACAAAAATTATCAAAGGGATCATTACATATCCTTTTATAACAACTCCATAGGACCTATGTGTAAGGTGTGTTATGGTGATAGAAACTTGGGGCGGCTTATTCAACATTGTTCGAGTGGTGATTTCTATCAGATTGAACTTCTCCCTTAGGCAATTCCGTTCAAGCTTCACATGTTGAAGGTCAGCTTGGGCTTGGTACAGATAAAATCTCAAAGATGCTATCTCCTTCCCAATCTCTGACAGATGGGCTTCGTACGACCTGAGTCTACTGTATGAGGCCGTCAAATCTTCTTTTTGTATTAATTAACCAAGATCACTTGTATTTATAAATGTTGAACATAAATCCCTCAAGGTAACATTGCAGTGTTTTTGGATTGATTGTGTTTGTTGACAATGCAGGTCTCCATGGTGAATTGTCAAGTTCCAGAGAGGTTGTTGACCATCCATGTTGACAAAGAACAATGAGAAAGGGAAAAAAGATCTAGAGGTGGTACAAAAGAACAGATACAAGGTGGCGCCATTTTCCAGTGTTTGCCAACTTTTTGAGTTCCAAAATTTGGAGTTCTGTGAGCATCATGAAAATTGGATTTCCTTGAAGATATAATTTAAATATGGAAAAAGTCATGAGTTTTGCGAAGATAGGCTTCATGGTTTAAATTTCATGAAGACCAAAATAATGTTGACAGTGATTCTTCACGATTACGACAAGCTTCGTGAATGACAGTGTTGAAGAGAATTATGGCGATGAAGGGCATTGTGAGTGGAGCTTCGCGGTGAAGGCACAAAGGAATTAATGGGATGCTCCTCTATTAGGGTGATATTCGCGATCAAAAAATTGCTATGGTGCTTCACAATATTGATATAATTTCGGCGGAAATTTCAGAGCATCACAATTTGTGATGATGTGGTTCGGACATCGCGCAGAAGGTTTCAAGGTCAGTGGAATCACCTATAAATAGGCCTCAACCCCCTCGAGAGAAGTAGAGGGTTTTTCTAAGAAATCAATTGTTTCTCTCAGCTCATGAAGGTGGTTCACGAAGGCAGTGTGCTTCATGAAAGAAGATCTTCGCAGTGGCTAATCTAGCTCCTCGAAAGTTGCATGCTCCACGTTGGCTCAATGAGAATCATGAAGGAAGTCGCTCTGCGATGACTTGAGCTCTGTGATTGCCTATGATTTGTGAAGGCTTGAGATTCACGAAAAGTCAAGAGCTTCGTGAGGGCTTTTTTTGAGCTTTGCAAAATTGGGAGCCTCGCGAAGTAGGGTGCTTAGCGAAGGTGTTTCCTAAGTGTGTTTCTTGGTGTTCAGTGGAAAAGGGGTATTTATAAGTGGATGAAATTTGGACTTCAATAGAGCATCTACATACACCAGAGGAAGCATTCATTAGTGATAATGAAGATACCTAGAGGTCTATAAACTATGAGTGGATCATCTGAAGAAGCAGTGAGCTCACTTCACTTGAGAGAGCAATGAGTTCTCATATCCTCCTTCTTCTTCAACGATCAATTCAATCGAGAAGGATATATGAGGTTCTTCTAGAGAAATATCAGTTTGAGATATCTCTCCTTGGAAGATAACTACAGGTTTTCCATTAAAGACTAATGAAGTTCCCTTACTTCTGTATTTTATCTTAGTATTGTAATTTTAGAGACAGTCCATCCCTAGTATAATGTGAAATTCCATCATGGTAATGACTACTATATTTATGATAATATTATTCTCACTAAAGTAAATACTAGAATTTCTAAACACTGATGATTCTTGGATAATCCCACCAGTAGTCTTGACTGATAACTCTACTTTTAGAAAATCAAGGGTTGATTCAAAATTCTTTGAAAACATGGAGTAAATAAAGGAATGCGTAAAACCAAAATCAAACAAAGTACTTGCTAGCTTTGAGATAACAAAAAGAGTACCTACCACCAAATCATTTGACACTTCAACTTCATCTATAGTGAATTCAAAAGTATGACCTTGTTCCCTTGGCCGTTGCTGAGGATGATGTTGATTCCCCTCAACTGCCCTCAGATTTAGACAGTGATTGGAAAAGTGCCCAAGTTTTCCAAACTTATAGACTTGGACATCAGGTAGGTCCTGCACCATCTTCCCCTTGTCGTTATTGTTGGGAAGTTGAGGCTTCACCTCACTACGACAATTCCGCACGATATGGCCATCTCTTCCACACTTGTATCACTTTCTACTCCTGAGAAGACAATTCCTAAATGCTTATTTCCACATTTATTACACGCGGGATGTTGTAATTGCTTGCCTCCTCTTCCTTGATCGAATATACTCCATAATCTTGGCTCTATCAATCTCTTCTTGTCATTGGATTTATGAGACCACTACATCTCACCAAACTCTAGTTCAACTTTCATCACACTCCACACAATCTCCTCATAGCTATCATAGTCTCAGTTGGATAGATTCTTCCTGTCACGACCCGTCCTCGGGGCCCGTGCCGTGACTACCCCAAGCCCGCCTTCCATAGGCTAGGGGCTGCCGACTAGCACCAAGGCGTAAATCCCAACAAAAAAGAAGGCATTGCCTTTGAAAAGTAAACAAGCAACACAGAGTAAGCATGCGGAAAAGTAAACACTAAGTAAAAACGGTACAAGCTGTGCTGAAAGTAAAAGAGGCCGGAAATACAAGCCCAACTGTAAAGTACAACTGAAAGGAAAAACAGCAACTGAAAGGAAAATCCGCAGCGTCGAGCCGTCCTCTGGAAGTCCCACCTGAAGGGTGGGTACAGATAGCCTCCACTTCTCCTCGGGTCCACCTGACCGCTCCGAGTACGTCCCGCCCAGTGGTCCACCTCCAGGTACCATCCTGCTCCGCACGCCTCCACCACGATCAGCACTGTCCGTTGTCTGCAACCAACACAATGTAGTGCGGGCATAGCCCGTGCAGGGGTGAGTATAAGATACTCAGTAGGGACCTTGAGACCCTCAAGGTGTCACTAAAACCAACAAGGATAACCACAAGAAGATCTCAACAGATAACCTCTACTTAGATATATACCCATACATATACCTAAGTTATCATGTAATCCATCTCAATCATGAGGAAACACAAGGATTGTGAAATCAACGGATAACCACTACTCAGGTATATGCCCATACATATACCTAAGTTATCAAGTGACCCTTCTCAATCATGAGGTAAACACAAAGGTCAAAAGTCTCAGCTGAAACCAGGATTTTCATTATCGAAACCATAACTGCTGAAGAGCTCCGTCTCTGGGGTGTACAGTGGTCCTGTCATGACTCCGAGGTACTGCTCACTAACCTAAGACTGCTGTAGTACTCCACCTATCGAGTACCGCGGGCCAGCTTCTACAACCAAGCGCTTCCATGTGCCGCTACAACCAAGCGCACCTCTGTCGTGGGTCTTCCGCTACAACCAAGCGCTCCCATGTGCCGCTACAACCAAGCGCACCTCTGTCGTGGGTCTGCCGCTACAACCAAGTGCTCCCATGTGCCGCTACAACCAAGCGCACCTCTGTCGTGGGTCTGCCGCTACAACCAAGCACTCCCATGTGCCGCTACAACCAAGCGCACCTCTGTCGTGGGTCTGTCGCTACAACCAAGCGCTCCCCTGTGCCGCTACAACCAAGCGCACCTCTGTAACACACCGAGTCGTTCGATCAGCAGTCGTCGGGTCTCAGTCAGCTACATGGTCTCCGTACTTCGCACGATCGTCTCCGGGAGGGTCCACTCCATGAGCTAATGGTCGATACTCCAAGTATCACAAGTCCCGCAAGGAAGTATCTCAAAGGACCACCACGTCGTAGGGGTCTCAACGCAATAGACGGCGCGTCAATCGGACGCCCGGTCTGTGAGTTACTAGCCTTTTCGTCCCAGGGGCCCGGTTGGTTTCGTGTGCGAACCAATCTGGCCGTAACTCAACTATACCCCGAACACTCATAGGGTATACTCATAGGGACCGTTTCTCAACGTGATCACCAACGCCGCTGACGGTTCGTCAAATGGACGTCTGGTCTGAAAGATATCAGCTTTTCCGTTCTAGGGGCCCGGTTGGATTTCGGTGCGATCCAACCTGGCCACTATCCATCTGCATCCAAGACTCGGGCAGAGGATGCCAAAAGATCTGTCTCATCAAGAGGAAAGCAACGAGACAGACGGCGCGTCAATCGGACGTCCGGTGTGTGAGTTATTGGCTTTTTCGTTCCAGGGGCCCGGTTGGTTTCGTGAGCGAACCAACCCGACCGCACTCCGACGGCATCCAAACCTCGAGCGGAGTGAGCCAAAAGATCCTTCTCACTAAGAGGAACTCAACAAAGTTGACGGAACGTCAATCGGACGTCCGTAGCTCAAGATATGAGCGTTTCCGCTCCGAGGGCCCGGTTGGTTTCGTGTACGAACCAACCCGGCCGAACTCAAAGTATTCCGAAACATTGAGTGCGACATACCGAATCGACCGTCTCGATCCAAGGATCGCATAGCCGCTGACGGTTCGTCAAACGGAGGTCCGTAGCTCAAGTTATGGGCAAAAGACCGAAGTCGATTCGAAAACGGGGGGTCCGGGTCCGGGCCGACCCGGCCCGACCCCCCTGGGTCGGCCCGAACCGGGTCCACCCGAACCGGGTCGACCCGACCCGGGTCCGACCCGGCCCGGCCGGCGGCACGGTCCGGCGCGGCGGCGCGGCCCGACACGGCGGCGCGGTCCGACGCGGCGGCGCGGCAGGGGCGCCGCTCGGGTGCCACGCGCGGGGGGCAAGGCCCCTGCCCTTCCTGCTGGCAGCGCGGCTGGATGCCGCGCCTTGGATCAAACGGCCCCCCCTCGTGGGGGCCTGCCTCTGAGAAAAACGGGGGGCGCTGCCCCCCCTTTGTGAAACCGGCCCCCCTCCATTATGGGGGGCCAATTTAACCGCCTGGGGGAATTTAATTCCCTCGGTTTTGCACCGTCCCTGCCGGCCCGACCTGGCCGGCTGGCTTCTTCTCAACAGGACCAGCATGGGCCGGTCCTCTTCCATTTTTCCGGCACCGGCGGCCCGGCTGGCCGCCAGTCATCACGTCCCGCCGCGGCCCGGAACTGGCCGCGGCCTTCGTCGTCCGGCACGGTGCGACGGCACCGTGCCCTTCCGCCGCGGCCCCGCTCCGGCCGCGGCGCCTATGGTTTCCTTCGACGTGGCACGACGGCGTCGCATTCATGATGAATCTTTCCACAGCGTGGTGCGACGGCGCCATGAAATAATTGTCGAATGATTCCCGTGTGGTGCGACGGCACCACGCCATCTCGTTTCATCCGCAAGGAAAACAATAATCAAGAACAAAGGAGGGGGGATTCGGCCGTGTTTGTGCGGTCCGACCCCCCTCTCGTTAGATGATAACACTTAAACATTTATCCTCAAGATTGCCATGCTATAACCAAGAACGAGAATAAATAAATAATCAACAACAAACCCCTACTTCGGTTTCAAGAACGATGATCGTCAACGACCCGCGGAAGACGAGCGTCGCGGTGGTCGGCGTCGCGGAAAAAGGACGTCGATGTCGTGAAGCGAGGATTCGAAGCTCTTTAACGGCGATTTCGTCGCGGGAAACCGTCGCGGAAGAGATGACACAGAAGTAGACGTCATCAGTGTCGCGGGTATGGCGTCGCGGAAGACGGTTCCCAAGAACGTGGCGTTCTTCGTCGATGTCTGAATGTTCTTCATGTTCTTCGTCAAAGTTTGAAGAAGATGGAGAGAATTCTTCAAACCTCTCAAGGTGGCTAGAGAATTCTCACCCAAATAAAATAAGCTAAGGGCTTATTTTATTTACACAACCAAACCATTTTGAAAATCAAAGGTTTGAAATTAAACAACTCAACCCATTTAATAACCCAAGTTGTCAAGTCCATTAAAAGAGGAGTTTAAGGGAGTTTTAAAAAAAAAGAGGTGAAAAGTTATGCTTCGTGTGGGCCCCACCACACTTAATCCTCCCAAGGGAGGTTAAGTGGATGTGGGTCCCACCTCTAACTCCCTTTGGGAGAAAAAAAACCAACAAGTTAAAATAAAATCTGTATTCCACAAATTTATTTAACTTATTCTAAATTCCCAAAAACTAACTCCCAACCTGCAATAAACGCAACCTCGGAAAAGGTCTCCTTAAGCCAATATCGGCGCTGCGAGTTCATCCGTGTCCTCGGATTTCAATTCCGAGCATCAGATCAAAAGTTAGAAATTCCCGCTCGTTCGTTCACTGAACGTACCCGAGCAAAACTTCGGAAATTGATTCCGGGCACTCCGGGCCTTGGAATCAGGTGCCGTCAGAAACCGCGTTCTTGTAAAATTCCAAAGCAAATTAAGAAAAAATTTACCTTGAATTTTACGGGTCTTTACATTACTCCCACCTCAGGGCTTTACGTCCCCGTAAAGCTTTAACACAAACTAGGGATACAAAGGTGGTAGAGCTAGGCGGTAAGCCACCTCGCCAATCCTACTGAGGACCTGGAAGGGTCCGATGAAGCATGGAGACAACTTGCCACCTCGGAAAAAACTACGCAAACTACGTCGAGGTGAGACACGCAAGAAGACGTGGTCGCCATCCTCAAACTCTAGTGGCCTCCGCCTCCTGTCAGCATATGACTTCTGCCGGCTCTGAGCTGTCCTCATCCGCTCCTGGATGACCTGGACCTTTTCTGTCGTGGCCCGGACCACCTCTGGTCCCTCAAGAGCTGCTATGATTTCTTCCTTGCCCATAAGGGAAATCCGGTCTCATCCCCTGGATGGACCACGTTCTTTTCCTAATACTGTCAATCCCGACATAGATGATACTAACCCATACCAAGGATGACGTCGTAAGGCCTCAACGCTACTACAAGAGATCCAACTGTTACTCTCGCCTCCAAGGGTTGAGTCACACTGTCGGCATCAGTGTGTGGTAACTGGGTCTCCTCCAGTAGGTACTTCTCAAGTGAGGGTCAAGTCAACGGTCTAAACCAGAACCTCTTAGTAACAACACAAGAGAGGACAGGGAAGTAAATGCCACAAGAAAAGGTGTCTTTTATTACTGCAGCTCAAGTACAAAGACACAAGGCATCTACAAACATACATCAACAATAGTCTCCAGGTCTGGAGCTAGTCCCTCTCCTGTCCATCTGCTCCCGGAGCTCCATGATCGTAGGCCTCAACTGCCTGAAGCTGAGCTCCCCCATGTCCTCCTGTCCCCTGTGGTCGGGGTGGACCTCCTGGTGGTGGTGGCAGAAACACCCCGAAGCATCGTCCACCTTCAGCTACACGGCCATCTCCCCTGCCATGGCCGCCTTCTCCTTGCGGCCCGCCCTGATCGAACCTCTGCCTATGCTTGGGGGGCCCTTCGTCCATCTGTTGGTCATCCGTGTGGCGGGTCGGACAGTCACGAGCCATGTGACCAATCCCGCCGCAGGAGTAACACTGCCCTCTCATGGAAAGTCGTTGCCCACCCCGAGTGCCTCGCATAAACGATCCAGAGTCATGCTATCGACCACCTGTAGGTCCAGTCCTCTTGGACCCCTGCGTCATCTGTCTACTGCCCGCTGCAGAAGACTCTGCCGCATGCCGGTAAGTGGTGGGTCCTGCTGCTGGAGACTGCTCAGCAAGGAAACTCTCCACTAAGAGGGCTCTCTCCAACACCCCTGCCTGAGTCAGAATGTTGAGGGAGATCATCGAAGCCCTGAATCTCATGCCTCAGTCCCTGCTCGAAGGTTCGGGCCTGGAAGAATGGGTCTCGTACCCTGTCGGTCGAGTAGCGCGAGAGATCAGTAAATCTCACCGAGTACTGAGCAACCGTCATGCTGCCCTGCCGCAGCTGAAGAAGATCCTGGATATGCACCGCACGAAGGGTGGATGGGACGAACTCCGAGCGGAAGAGGCTCTCAATGTCCATCCAAAGTAGAGATGCCTCATCGTGCACCTGGAGCATCAAGCTCCACCATCGTCCTGCTGCTGCGTGTAGTAGGCTCGCAGCGAGGATCACCATGAGGTCTGCTGGTGTCCTCACTAGCCTGAAAACTCATACCACTGCCTCCAGCCAGTCCTCTGCTGCCTGGGGATCCGTCTCCCCACGGAACCTAGGCGGTCGCTGGCGCTGAAACTCATACAGAGCTCCAAGGCGACGTGCATCGTCAGCGACTGGTGCTGGAAGCATCAGTGGCTCGGCGGGTAGTGCTACCGCTGGTGCCACTGCTGACAAAGGGCCCTGCACCGAGGCCTCGATCAGAACAGAATACCTGGTGAGCTGATATATAAATTAATCACAAAGAAAAATTTGAAACACACATGTAATCAATGTTTTCGTGAATTAAGTCGGAAATCAGAAGTCAGGGTCCTGGTGTACGGATACGTCGGCCGCCGCACCAACACTGGACTCCCTGGACTGATAACCACACTCAATACACTAAAGATTATTGCTTCACATAGAAAATATCAGAGTTCGCGGTAGAACCGAACTCCTTTGATACCAATTTGTCACGACCCGTCCTCGGGGCCCATGCCGTGACTACCCCAAGCCCGCCTTCCATAGGCCAGGGGCTGGCGACTAGCACCAAGGTGTAAATCCCAACAAAAAGGGAAGGCATTGCCTTTGAAAAGTAAACAAGAACCACAGAGTAAGCAAGCGGAAAAGTAAACACTAAGTAAAAACGGTACAAGATGTGCTGAAAGTAAAAGAGGCCGGAAATACAAGCCCAACTGTAAAGTACACCTGAAAGGAAAAACAGCAACTGAAAGGAAAAGCCGCAGCGTCGAGCCGTCCTCTGGAAGTCCCACCTGAAGGGTGGGTACAGATAGCCTCCACTGCTCCTCGGGTCCACCTGACTGCTCCGAGTACGTCCCGCCCAGTGGTCCACCTCCAGGTACCGTCCTGCTCCACACGCCTCCACCACGATCAGCGTTGTCCGTCGTCTGCAACCAACACAACATAGTGTGGGCATAGCCCGTGCAGGGGTGAGTATAAGCTACTCAGTAGGGACCCCGAGACCCTCAAGGTGTCACTAAAACCAACAAGGATAACCACAAGAAGATCTCAACAGATAACCTCTACTTAGATATATGCCCATACATATACCTAAGTTATCAATTAATCCATCTCAATCATGAGGAAACACAAGGATTGTGAAATCAATGGATATCCACTACTCAGGCATATGCCCATACATATACCTAAGTTATCGAGTGACCCTTCTCAATCATGAGATAAACACAAAGGTCAAAAGTCTCAGCTCAAACCAGGATTTTCATTATCAAAACCATAACTCCTGAAGAGCTCCATCTCTGGAGTGTACAGTGGTCCTGTCACGACTCCGAGGTACTGCTCACTAACCTAAGACTGCTGTAGTACTCCACCTATCGAGTACCGCGGGCCAACTTCTACAACCAAGCGCTTCCATGTGCCGCTACAACCAAGCGCACCTCTGTCGTGGGTCTGCCGCTACAACCAAGCGCTCCCATGTGCCGCTACAACCAAGCGCACCTCTGTCGTGGGTCTGCCGCTACAACCAAGCACTCCCATGTGCCGCTACAACCAAGCACACCTCTGTCGTGGGTTTTCCGCTACAACCAAGCGCTCCCATGTGCCGCTACAACTAAGCGCACCTCTGTCGTGGGTCTGTCGCTACAACCAAGTGCTCCCCTGTGCCGCTACAACCAAGCGCACCTCTGTAACACACCGAGTCGTTCGATCAACAGCCGTCAGGTCTCTGTCAACTACACGGTCTCCGTACTTCGCACGCTCGTCTCCGTGAGGGTCCACTACAAGAGCTACTGATCGATACTCCAAGTATCATAAGTCCCTCAAGGAAGTATCTCAAAGGACCACCTCGTCTTAGGGGTCTCAACGCAACAGACGACGCGTCAATCGGACGCCCGGTCTGTGAGTTACTAGCCTTTTCGTCCTAGGGGCCCGGTTGGTTTCGCGTGCGAACCAATCCGGCCGTAACTCAACTATACCCCGAACACTCATAGGGTATACTCATAGGGACCGTTTCTCAACGTGATCACCAACGCCGCTGACGGTTCGTCAAACGGACGTTTGGTCTGAAAGATATCAGCTTTTCCGTTCTAGGGGCCTGGTTGGATTTCGGTGCGATCCAACCCGGACACTATCCATCTGCATCCAAGACTCGGGCGGAGGATGCCAAAAGTTCCGTCTCATCAAGAGGAAAGCAACGAGACAGACGGCATCTCAATCGGACGCCCGGTCTGTGAGTTATTGGCTTTTTCGTTCTAGGGGCCCGGTTGGTTTCGTGAGCGAACCAACCCGACCGCACTCTGACGACATCCAAACCTTGAGCGGAGTGAGCCAAAAGATCCGTCTCACTAAGAGGAACTCAACAAAGCTTACGGCACGTCAATCGGACGTCCGTAGCTCAAGATATGAGCGTTTCCGCTCCGAGGGCCCGGTTGGTTTCGTGTACGAACCAACCCGGCCGAACTCAAAGTATTCCGAAACTTTGAGTGCAATATACCGAATCGACCGTCTCGATCCAAGGATCTCATCGCCACTGACAGTCTGTCAAACGGAGGTCTGTAGCTCAAGTTATGGGAAAAGACCGAAGTCGATTCGAAAACGGGGGGTCCGGGTCCGGGCCGACCCGGCCCGACCGGCGGCGCGGCTGGATGCCGCGCCTTGGATCAAACGCCCCCCCTCGTGGGGGCCTGCCTTTGAGAAAAACGGGGGGTGCTGCCCCCCCTTTGTGAAACCGGACCCCCTCCATTATGGGGGGCCAATTTAACCACCCGGGGGAATTTAATTCCCCCGGTTTTGCACCGTCCCGGCCAGCCCGACCTGGCCGGCCGACTTCTTCTCAACAGGACCGGCATGGGCCGGTCCTCTTCCATTTTTCCGGCACCGGCGGCCCGGCTGGCCGCCGGTCATCACGTCCCGCCGCGGCCCGGAACCGGCCGCGACCTTCGTCATCCGGCACGGTGCGACGACACCGTGCCCTTCCGCCGCGGCCCCGCTCTGGCCGCGGCGCCTACGGTTTCCTTCGATGCGGCGCGACGGCGCCGCGCAATAATTGTCGAATGATTCCCGCATGGTGCGACGGCACCACGCCATCTCGTTTCATCCGCAAGGAAAATAATAATCAAGAACAAAGGAGGGGGATTCGGCCGTGTTTGTGCGGTCCGGCCCCCCTCTCGTTAGATGATAACACTTAAACATTTATCCTCAAGATTGTCATGCTAGAACCAAGAACGAGAATAAATAAATAATCAACAACAAACTCCTACTTCGGTTTCAAGAACGATGATCGTCAACGACCTGCGGAAGACGAGCGTCGCGGTGGTCGGCGTCGCGGAAAAAGGACGTCGATGTCGTGAAGTGAAGATTCGAAGCTCTTTAACGGCGATTTCGTCACGGGAAACCGTCGCGGAAGAGATGACGCGGAAGGAGACGTCGTCGGTGTCGCAGGTATGGCGTCGCGGAAGATGGTTCCCGAGAACGTGACGTTCTTCGTCGATGTCCGAATGTTCTTCGCGTTCTTCGTCAAAGTTTGAAGAAGATGCAGAGAATTCTTCAAACCTCTCAATGTGGCTAGAGAATTCTCACCCAAATAAAATAAGCTAAGGACTTATTTTATTTACACAACCAAACCATTTTGAAAATCAAAGGTTTGAAATTAAACAACTCAACCCATTTAATAACCCAAGTTGTCAAGTCCATTAAAAGAGGAGTTTAAGGGTGTTTTAAAAAAAAGGAGGTGAAAAGTTATGCTTCGTGTGGGCCCCACCACACTTAATCCGCCCAAGGGAGGTTAAGTGGATGTGGGTCCCACCTCTAACCCCCTTTGGGAGAAAAAAACCAACAAGTTAAAATAAAATTTGTATTCCACAAATTTATTTAACTTATTCTAAATTCCAAAAAACTAACTCCTAACCCACAATAAACACAACCTCGGAAAAGGTCTCCTTAAGAGAATATCGGTGCTGCGGGTTCATCGGTGTCCTCGGATTTCAATTCTGAGCACCGGATCAAAAGTTAGAAATTCCCGCTCGTTCGTTCACTGAACGTACCCGAGCCAAACTTAGAAAATTGATTTCGGGCACTCCGGGCCTCGGAATCAGGTGCCGTCAGAAACCGCGTTCTTGTAAAATTCCAAAGAACATTAAGAAAAAATTTCCATTGGATTTTACGGGTCTTTACACTTCCGTAGACAAGGTCTTAGTCCACCAAAGAATCTATCAACCTTACCACTAGGATCCATGAAACATCTTGAGGTATAATGGGAAAGCCTTGTGAAGTTCATCTCATAGCTTCCCACATATTCATTCTCTTTCTGCTTCAGCTTGAGAAACTCCTTCTCTATTCTTGTTCTCATGAAATAAGGGAAATACTCACTAAAGAAGATCACTTTGAACTCTTCCCACTCCGTAACTTCAATATCCACTCTTGGCCTCATGTTTTTAATCATTTCACACCACTGATCATCTTCTCCCTTTAAGAGATAGACAACCAAGGTGACCTTCAATTTCTCTAAACAACGGAGCATAGAAAAGATCTTTTCTATTGAGCTGATTCACTATTCAGAAATCAATGGGTCGGTCGATCCACTGAAGGCTGGTGGTTTTTGATGCATAAAGGACTCAATAGAATTTTGTTCCCTTCATGGTGAGATCAGTCTCTCATCTTAATTCATGTTTTTTCCCATAACTTGAGTCAGTTTGTTCATCATTCACATGAAAGTTTCCATTCCAGCTTCTATCGGAGGGTTGTCAGCATATGGTCTATTACAGTCACCATTTTCACAGTTCCTCCTATTTCCCTCCATTTTCTAAAATAATAAAATCACAGGGAGAAACTTATTTTATTTAATAATCCTTTAACTATAAAAGATTTTATTCCTTAAAACTTCATTATATAAACAATTACATTACTCTATAAATCCTTCATAATGATTCATATAAAGATTATGATTAACCAAAAATATCCCCCGAGATTTTCATAACCAAAAGTGCATCAAGTATCATTCTCATGTACTAGGATACCATGGGTCAAGCCCAAAACTTCTTGTTGGAGTTTTCACTCCTAGGTACATCTGTGCCAGAACCGGCACTACCTACTTGTATCCAGACAGGGATGTATTTTCTTGATAAACCACTTACACAATACTCACAAAAATACCAAGAAGTTTGCTAATATCTAAAATTTTCTATATGGTTCTACCTAAACTTTTCATAGCCTAATTTTCATAAATAAGTAAACTATAATTTGATACCAACTATGGAATCCCTCCTTTTTATTACATAACTTTTCATTAAATTTTACAAATAGATGATCTTTAGAGTCTAGTGTCTTGGAAATCATGAACAATAAAACATGAAAACTTAATAAAAAATCTTTTTAATACCCTTGAAAAGCTTCTTGAAAAGTTCATTCTATGTACAATTACTGCATCTCATAACCTGGAGACATACATCAAAGGAATGGGTGAGCTGAAGGCCCAGTAAGGAAAGCAGGGGAATCAGTTTACTTGTGATATCAATAATAACTTGATGAAAAACACAAGACATGAGAAATGAAAAAAGAGGCATATCTTGATGTAAATAACATGAATCATAACTTTAATATGTGGATACAACATTTAATTTAGACATTCATGAACATATCACCACGGTTCATTGAACATCTTCATGGACACTACTTAACTTATATCATAATTTATTAAATTTTGTGACAATCATTTTCTCTTCCAATAAAGGTTACCCTCCACATGATAATGTATGAGGGAATATATTTTGTGACTATATATCCTGGTGATATTTTCATGAGGCCTATTATATAATATAAAATTAATAAGTTATCAAGTAATTAGAATTAAATTTTGGAATAGATTTTACAAAAACTAATTATATACCAGAAAGGATTCCCCCCCAATAGTTGGTGAAAAAATTCTCCCAAGTCTTTGTATGTAAAAACCTATACATGAGGACTATATATTTATTCAGTTTATCCCCAAAAATATTAAATTTAGTTAGATTTGTCATAAAATCCTTCTATATAACTATCACAAAATAAATCCACCTTTTCTTAATTTATTTTTTATCATGAAAGTCAAATGTCATATAAAATTGTATAGATTAAATATTAGTAATATAAAATATATAATATTTAAACTATTTAAAGAATAAATAATATTATAAGTTTTCCATTATGGACATATATAATAGATATTTTTTGATTGGTCGATGCTTTTCCAATCAAGAAATAAAATAATAATCTTACAATGACTCTGCATATCCATGTAACTCTTAAATAGCTTGGAATCCAGACCAGTTAGATTGTTATAATCATGAAATTTAATTACCAACCCTAACTCTCCCTTGTGAAAGTAAAAGTCTTGGTAAAAATGTAATCCCACATTTATAAAATTTAAGTATTTTATTCTTTGGATAATAAGAAGATATACCAATAATTTCAATAAGTATAATTTTAATTTCATTAAATAATTTAATTGTTATAGATATAATTATATGAAGAAACATACATATACCATGACACCTCTGACCTCGTTTACTTCATTTAGAAGTATATATTCTAATTCACTAATATTTTTAGTTTCTGTATTTGATCAAAATTAAATGATAATTATAATTAAAAAATTTATTCTTTATAACAGAATAGAGAAAAATTAATTTTATACTTCTGACAAAAAAATGTGTAACTAAAATTAATGAATATAAAAATTTACACAAAAATGATTATCATTTAACAATGTATAATTTTTTGTACCTAAATATTATTAGAAATAAAAAAGTGTTATAATCAAACATATTTTTATCCATAATATGAATAGAATTATTAATATATTTATAACTAATACAATTGAATAAAATTATATACCTAAAAATGAATAATATAAAGAAAATATTCAAAAAAAAATTTGATGAGAGAATTATTCGACCGAAAAATTGATATATGGAATCTATGAATATAAAAATTATTTATAAAATGGTAAAAATAATAAAAACCCATATATTGAAATATTAAATTCAAAAAATAATTTTTTCAACTGTATGTTTTACAAAATAAAATAGATATTTAACTGAATAATTAGAAGATTAATATAGTGTTTTACCATATGCCTTCAATGCGGTCATTTTTTATTGGATAGACTTTATCAAAATCATAATCATTTTTATCTTCATTTAATCACGTAATTGATGAATAAATATTATATAAGTTCACAAAAACATCAATATACTCACTATAAAAATGATGTTTCCCTTGAAAAATGATATACTATTGAAAATTTTATTGATCAATAACATAAAATATTTTGTTTCTTGTATCACCATGATAGATGGTTCATATTTATAACTAAATCATTTTAAATAAAAAAGTGTAAATGCATACTCATCATGCTTCACACCACTTTCAGTATTATCACCGTTACAATTAAAAACAAGTACTCAAAATTTAACATAATTAATTTCTTATATATCCTAAATAGTGCAAAAAATTTCTATTGATTCATAAATTGTAATGACCTCGACCCTAGAAGCCCGGATTCGGTGTATTAATTTATTACATTAGCATAGATACAAGATTAAAGTCTGAAATGATTAGATATTTTAACATCTTTGTAAAACTAGATTATATACATGATACCCATATTATATTTGGAAGTGAAAATAAAGCATAACAAAAGTAAAATCTCGACATCCATGAAACTCATTACAAGAATTAATCTTCATATACTGGGGAAATGAACAAAATAAGGGTGATGTAAAATTATCAATAAGTATTAGGTAAAGAATAAGATATCAATCATCATAATCAATATGGAAAGGTAGATAACTAAACACACATTCTATATAAATATCTGGTTAAGGCATAATCAATATGATAAGGTTAATAACTGAAATACACATCATTTAATCAATAAACGGAGAATGAAATGCATCCATATAAAATTATATAGAAAAAATATCATGTATAATAATAATAACTGAATTATTAATGAAGAAAATACTTAAATATTGTATATAATGGTTCCTAATCACATAATATTTTTACCATTAAGACCTTTCACAAGACAGTTTAAAATATACTGGGTAAAAACCCATCTGATTGGGCCAACTAATTTGTCTCATAAGACTACTGGGGCATCGAGGGGAATACTATAAATAGTACCCAACCCATATCATACCATTCCAAATAATTCCTCATATATCAAATAAATCAATTAAAATCATAATCAATGTGCCTTATCAAATTCTATATTGGGTAATTGATATAGATTTATCAATATTTCCCCAATTAATCAAATAAATTTTAAAGTACACACCATATGAAAAAATGGTATATGATTTTGGAAATAATAATATCCATTTCAAAATAATATATAAATTTAATAACAATTTAATATAAAATTAAAAATTATCACAAGGAAGTTATTATTCTAATATAAAGTTAAAAAATACAAAAAAATTGAGATTTCATAATAAATTTAACCATATGGTAATATTCTTGTGAAATACACATTGGGTGAGATAATTAAAATTTAAAAATAAAATTCCATTAAGAAAAAATTATTCATGATATTACATGTTAAAGGGAAAATATATACACCATATAAAAGTTAATTTATTCAAAATAACAAATAATTCTCAATAAAATGTAAATTGAGACGAAATCCTTTAGCTCACACTTTCCTTTTGATTATACTTGATTTAATCTCATGTATAGTGGTAATAAAGATGTTATTAACTTATAAAATAACCATATTAATATTTATTATGTCATATATTAATATTTTATAAAATCTTATCACCCATTTGTTAATAATCATTCATTATTTTCAGCGCTTCAGGTGTTAATTGCCTTGTTTTCCGAGTGTGTTTTGATTTGTTCTTTTTTTTTTCTTCTATTACTTAAATCATGATTTAATCATATACAGAATGTATAAAATGATTTATATATTATATATCATTATTATATATGTATTTATAAGAATCCATAATATTTGGTGATACAAAATGAAATACACCATTCATGGGGACGGTAGACCGTACATACACATGGACGCTGCTTCCATTTTTATATCATATTGAAAGAAAGAAAAGTTAATTTTATATACATATATATATTATAATTAAAGAATAGTTATTAAGTAAAATATTTCACATATATCTATTAAAACCATCCTTAATACATTCCATGTAAAGATTTAATAAATCACATCGATTCGTGAGGTGGTAGTCTGCCGTGCACACAACCGATGATATCGTATTCCCAAAAAATGCAAATCATGAAGTTTTGGGTGATATAATAATTATAGAAGCATAATTAAATCATATATATCATATATATATTATATAAACTATGAAACCATCATTATTATCAACCTTTAATGGTTTTAATAAAAAAATGAACGACATCGGTTCGCGAGGCGGTATTCCACCGTACACACGAACAATGAGTTCATATCCCATTTAATATAAGTGTGTGTATTTTTAGGTAATTAAAATAAAATAAAAACATATAATTATATGTAATATACATAGGTTTTTTTTATAATCATGGAATAATATGAATTGGATGATGTGGATAAGGAAATGAAATAAAAATGCTTTAAGAAGAACATTACCACATGTTTGGGTTTTCTACTTAGGTTTGAACTAAAACCTTGAAATGTTTGATTTATGACCAAAAAAATAATTATAGTATTATAGTATATACTTTTCGGAGTTATTTTGGTAGATCTTGGTCGATACAAATGGATTATTAGGTGTGACGAAGTGGTGGGAGTGAGTTCTGTTTTATAGTTGAGGAGTAGTGACAATATTATAAATTCTCAAAAAGTATTCACTATTGAAAGGTATCCTTTACCTAATTTGGATAAAATATTGATGATTAATGGGGATTAATGATTATATTTTTTATCCACAACTCCAAAACACAATATAACACATGTTTTAAACATTTTGTTCCTTAACTCTTATATTTCCTTATTTCACCATTTTGGTTTTTTATTATGTTAACTAGTTTTCTAACGAATTTAATTGATACTTTAATAATAATTTAAATTTAGAATTTTTTGATAATTTCTACCCATTTATTCTAAGTATTATATATAATTTATAAAATAAAAACACCATGTGTTTTGGAAATTAATTTTAACACAAGCGTATGTAGTGTGCAAAAACACTAGTCTAACCTTATCTGTGCTAAAAACGTTTTTACTTTTTAGGGGTTAATATGTTCATTATAAAAGATAAATTGGTCCATGAATGGTCCATAGGTTATATTTATTGATATTTAAAAATAGTGTTTTCAAAAAATAGTATTTTTATAAATCTAAAATCATTTAAAAAAATATCATTTATTAGAAAATAACATTAATGTCAATTTTGACATTATTTATTTAAGTTGAATTTAAAACTATAAATAAAATAACATAATTTGAATATATTAAGTTAAAATAAGTTTAAAATTATATATTTATCCAAAAAATTATTTTTAGATAATAATTCAATCAATTTACTTAACTTTTTATATTTTTAGTATCATATATTTTGGTTAATTATTAACTAAATAATTATTATGTTGGTGTTTCTTAATAATTTTAAGCAAATAATTAAAATATAAAAATTAAAGATAAATTATTATGATAAAAAACATATTTATATTTAAAAATAATATTTATAACCGAAACTGTGTAGTTTTTCTCATTTTCTAAAATCATTATAGATATTAAAATGAAGAAAAGTATCTTTTTTGTCTTTTTCATTAATTAACTTATTATATAGGTCACTTTCATAGAAAAGTGTCCCAAAAACTCATAAATTTATATAATAAGGTCATAAGTTTAAATATATGTCTAGAAAATGGGTGTTGGTTGAATGGTTAGGTCATTGTTCCCCTTAATTTTAATGTTTTATCCCTAGGTAAACTCATTTTTTCACTTAATCACTATAATTAATTTTATTTATTTTCACTAATAATTATGGTCAAAAATAAAGTTTAACTTACTAGAATTTATAAATTATTCTTATTAAATATATGAAATCCTTTTTAAAAATCAAATCCACAGAAGTGGAAAAAATTAATTTAATATTAATCCCATAGAAGTGACAAGAGAGCAGGTTTTTAAAGTGAAAATGTTTAAAAGGTTACAATGTTTTTATATAAAAATTTAGTATGAAATTGATTAAAATGAACTAAAATGGATTAATTGATGTATAATTTAACTATTTTTACATTAAAAAAAATTCAAAATATAATTAAACATTATACATTATTTAGACAAAAAGTCAGTTTCCAATTAAAATTCAGCATTGTTTCTCTATTCATCAAAAAATGAAATGTATTAAAAAAATACCAAAAAATAATACTAAGTTAATTTTTACATAAATATTTTAAAAACAAATCTAGTTTTTGAGGAAAAATTTATTAATGTTTTAGAAATTAGTTTTAAAACAAGTGTTCCATTAAAAGATGGTAAAACTGCATTTAGAAAAGTACAATTTTTTATGTGTAAAATTGGATTTTTCTTATCTTATTACTATCAAATATATTGGATGAACATCAAAGAGTTTTATTAAATATATAATATATAAATTTTATTATTATCACACACTAATATTAATTAATTTAATTTATTAAGATAAAACACATTTGGCGCCTAAAAATATTTTTTTAGATAAAAAATTTCATTTATATTCAATTAGATTTTATATTCATTTATAATTAATAGGTAACTAATGAATTTAACTATATATTTTCATAATTTATTCAATCTTATACATAACCTCCAGTTTAACATCTAGGAGATAATTTTTCATTTTAAATAATAATATTTATAGTGTTTGGTAAAACTCGGTCTTGAGTGCAACACAAGCTATCAAAGAATGTCATTTTTGTGTATAACAAAAGTCAAATCAGTGTTCCATGCATTGAAATCTATATCATATATTGAATTTATTTAATATAGTAAATTCATTTTAAAGTATTAGGATATCATATTCATTTTTATGCTTGGTTTTTGGGTGTCATACATGCTATCAAGTGTGGAGTTCATATTTTAAAATTTCTGGGTGTTATATTCTCCCCACATTAAATAAATTATGTCTCCAAAATTTAAACATGATCTCGGTAATATATGGTTTGATATTTGGAAATTAATTTGTAAAAAAAACCCACATTAAAATATTTTTAATAAAATATCCTCTTAATAATGGAGAATAATATGTACAAAATTCATCTGGAATAATCACACAAATATGTTTCCATAAAGTAGAACATAGGTGGGAAATGAAATCATAGACATGAAAGTGAAAACTAACACTCAAATACTAAGGTATAACGGTAGAGAACATATTCAATAGAAAGTTAAAAACCACAAATCCATAATCTATAGGTATGAAAAAGGTTATTGATGTCATATAAAATGATGACAGTAGGATAACATTTTTTTTCATGGACATTTTTCCAAGATTTTAAGAATTATTTCATTCTCTAATAATTAAAAGTAATATAAATACTTAATAAGATTCTATTTCATAAAAATATATCATCCTTTGGTTGTGTCTTGAACTATTTATACTTAGTCTCGTGGCATAAGTTGCATCATATGGTGTAGTAATACATTAATCTCTAAAAACTTTTCCAAAGATCATATTAAACCATTTTATAAATGGTTAACATTATATAACTTAAAAAATATCAAGATCCAAAACTTTAGAAGGTTACAGAATTTTAAAAAGAACTTATAATTAATCCAAATTACATGAAGTAACTCTAGATCATCACATAGAAATCATATGAATAACATTATAATATATTCTCTTAAAACATGGTAATTACCCAAATTAACACAAAACCTTATTAAAAACATGAATTAGTATTTATTACTGATGTAAAACATAGATTATTGGATATATTAATTAAATCAAAAAATGCAGTAAACTCCATCAACAATGACATAAACCAATTTTTCAACAAATAATTAATCAGTTCCAAGGTATTTGGTGGTATTTAGTTTACTTTATCCATACCAATCATCTATTTATCCCAACATCATCATCACAACATCAAGAACATATTAACAATTATCTTTCCCTTAATTATGTGTTTTTAGAATAAGTTCAACTTTCCACCAAATCATTTTCTTATTCATCAGTACCATTTTACATAAGCTTTAAAATCCTTAATGAAATAGCATTGTAGTAAAATCCTTATATATTTCATAATTCTTATGATTATAATATCATCAATAAGAAACTTTTACAACATATTCCAAGGATCCAAATCTATAGTCACATTAATCATTCCACCTCAAAAATATCAATACCATAATATTGAATTTGATCCCTTAGATTTTTCTATGTTATATTCCGTTTAAACTTGGGGAATTAATTTATATATTTCCCCATCTTCATATAGTATAAACACTTAATATTAGTTTTCTGTTTCTTCCCTTTTCATTCTTTTTCCTGGGGAACCTTTTCTCCAAACTTATAAAAAAATCCCAATCCCTTAAATCATTTTCCATAGTGATTCTTTCCATAGTTATCACATGTGGTAAAATCCAAATTTTCCATATTCCCTTTATCTATTATATTCTCTACCATCCTCTTCTTATCTTACTTCCTGTTGAATCCATAATAATTGGATAATTCTTTCTCTGTATTGATATCACCTAAATCTATTTCATTAAATAAATAAAAAGATTTAGAGACGAGTTCCCTTCAGATACTTGGTTTAAGACGTTCAAATAAATGGTAAATATTTCATTATGTGTTGTTTATATAATCTATAGAATACCTAGGTAATATTGTAAAGGTAGATTTATACTCTAGAAAACATTACTCCTCCTTTTTTTAAAGTTATTAACTTTCTCATCATATCATTTTGTTTCTCATGAGGGAAATGTTAGTTAAAGAATGTGTCCTTAAAATATTTTATTCCATGAGTTATATGTCCTCTACCTCCCTAGTATTTTGGATCAAAGACCATTGTTGATCAACATGGCCTTTGATAAAATACAACACAAGTGTAACATTTTTCTTTTCACTATATCCCAAGGCCACAAAAATCTTCTCTAGAGACTTAATCCATTTCTCATATTCTATTTGAACAGTAGTCCCACTAAATAATGGGGGATTATGTCTCATAAATTGATCTAGTATCAGATAATATCACTATGGAACATGTTGCTCCACCCATGAATGGTTATTTAATCATAACTTGATTAACCTTCCCTAATATATCCGTAATTTTCTCAGTTTTAATACCAGCTATATCAACTTCCTCTGCAGGTAAGAATATACATTAGCTATGAACATTGATAACTTTCGCACTGCTAGTAACCAAATCTAAACAATGGAATATACATTATTTAGTTATAGAATATTGACTTTTTATAATTCTAAATACGGATTAACACTTAACATAAATTGATTTTTTTTTGCATAGATAATATCATAATAATAATGGTTTCTTTGGGGGTATCATTATCCTCAAATCCTTTATAATGGTTTATAATGAAAATGTGAATTATCCTAAGAATATCCTATGGGAGTGTCAAAAAAGGTTCATAGTAAGGCTCATTGTTGTGTATCGGGTTACACTAAAGTCAAGACCAACATTCCCTTTTTAGATTTGTTACCCCTAGAAATATTTTTTCTAGAACCATGCCCACTTATAGTATCTAGACAAGGATGTATTTCTAGAAAAACCACATAATATCTACCTCTCCAAACCTTTAGGATGTTCCTATATACTTATGTTTAAATTATATCACTGAGTTATGTTTTCTAATCTATGATTTCCTAAATCAAGTTTCTGAGGTTCCTACTAACCTTCCTTTAATACCAACTTTAACAACCTAGACCATAAAATCCCAGAGTTGCCGCCATAATTTATTACATTGTCATAGATACAAGATTTAAATTCCAATGGACTGAACAATTTTTCAGTTTTGGAAAACATGATTACCTACATGATACCCATATTCCACTGGGAAAAGAAAATAAAGCATAACAAAATTAAAAGCCCAACATCCTTGAAAATCATTCCAAGAATTCATCTTCATATCTTGGGAAAAGGAAACAAAATAAGGGTGACTGCAAATGATCAATAATGGTTAAGTACAGTGGAATCTATCAATAATCATAATCAATACATAAAGGTATATAACCGAACACACATGCCGCATAAATATCTGTATAATACATAATCAACATGGTATGGTAAATAACTGAAGCACATGCAATTTAAAAAATAAAATGTGAATGAAGTAGATCCATAAATAATTTCATCGAAAAAATATCATGAATAATAATAATAAATAAAATATAAATTATGGAAGTGATTAAATATTTGATGCCATATTTCCCAGACATGTGGAACCTATATCATCAAGACATTACATAAGAATATTTAAAACATACTAGGTATAAACCCATCTGATTTAGCCAACTAATTTGTCTCATGAGACTACCGATGCATCAAGGGGCTTAATTTAAATGGTCTATAACCCATTTCATAACAATAAAAATCATTCCTCATATATAGAATAAATAAATTTAGCTCATAAACATTGTTTCATATCAAATATCCATATTGAGTAAGGGATATAGATTTATTAATATTTCCCTAGTTAATAAAATAACCTTCAAAGTATACACCATATGTAAAAATGGTGTATAGTTTAGGAAATAATAATATCCATTACACAATAATATGGATATTTAAGATAAATTTAATATAAAATGAAAATTATTACAATGAATTTATTTTTATAAAAGAAACTTAACAATCACAAAAGAATGCGAGATTTCACAATAAATTATACCACTTGTTAATTTTATTATCAAATGCCCCTTGAGTGAGATAATTAAAATTTAAACTTAAAATACCATGAAGAATAAATTATTAAGTATATTTAATTTCAAATAGGAAGTATATACACCAAATAAAAGTGAAGTTGTGCATAATAACAAATAATTCTCAATATAATATAAATTGAGATGAAATCCCTAACCTCATGCTTTCCTTTTTGTCGTACTTGCTTTAAATCATGTATAATGATTTTAAACATGATATTCACTTATACTAGAAACATATTAATATGTATAATATCATATATTATTATTTTATAACATATTATCACCATATTGTTAATAATATTTCATTATTTTTATTGTTTCAGGTGTTAATTGCCTTATATTTTGAGTATGTATTGACTTGTTATTTTTTTTGTTCCCCTTACATCGATAATGATTTAATAATATAAATTATATAAAAAATGATTTAAATATCATATATATATTCATTATATATATATATATTTATAGCTATGAATAATATTTTTTGATAGGAAATGAAGTACACCATTCATGGAGATAGTAGACCATACGTACGCCTGAACATTGTTTCCATTTTCTTATCATACTAAAAGAAAGAAAATAAAATTCAATATATATATATATATTACAATTATAGTATCATTATTTTGTTATATATATCAAATATTTTTATTAAAAACACCCTTAATACATTCCTTGTAAAGCGCGAATGAATCACTTAAGTTGGCGAGGCGGTAGTCTATGGTACACACGAGCGACGATATCCTAGTCCCAAAAAATGAAAATCCTGAGGGTATATGTGATATAATAATTATAGCATCATAATAACATATATTATATCATATATATTGGATATTAATTATAAATACATAATTATTTCCAATCTTGAAAGTTTTTAATTTAAAAATGAACAACATTGGATCATAAGGAGGTAGTTCACCGTACACATGAACGATGATGATGTAACCCATTTAATGGAAGTGTGTATTTTTCAGGAATTAAAATCAACATAAAAACATCTCAGTATATTTCATATACTGAGGTCATTCTATTATCATTTAATAATATTAATTGGAGGAGGTGGAGAAGGAAATAAAATAATTTTTTTTGAAGAACATTACCTTTTCTTTGGGTTTCGTCTTTAGGTTTGCACTATAATATTGATAGGTTAGTTTTATGCCAAAAATAATGATTAATATATGATGGGAGTGAATTTTGGGAATGATTTGGGTATATTTTATTTGATACAAATGTCTTTAGAGGTGTGAATAAGTGGGCAGAGTCAGTGCCCTTTTATAATCAAGGAGGAGTGACATTCTTATCAATACTCAAAAGTATTAATTATTTAGTGGTATACATTTCTTCATGTGGGACCATGATTCCTAATTAATGGGGTTTAAATATGATATGGAAGATAAAAATCTCAAAAACACAATATAACATATGTTGTAAACATTTTATTCCTTAACTCCTATGTTTATTTTATTTTACCATTTTGGTTTTTTTCATTATGTTTACTAGTTTTCAAAAAAAAGTAATTTTTATTTAAGACTACTTTAAAGTGAAAATTATTATATAATTTTTACCCAATTACTCTAAATGTTATATATAATTTATAAAAATAAAATACTATGTGTTTTTTAAATTAATTTTAATAAAAGTGCATGTGATGCGTAAAAACAAAGCTTTAACCCCAACCGTGCTAACAATGTTTTTACTATTTAGGGGTCAATATATTTATTACAAAAGATAAATTTATCCATTAATAACTAATATTTCATTTTTATTACTATTTAAAAATAAATTTTCACAACATAGGGTTTTTTTAATTTTAAATAATTTAATAAAATATCATTTATTATAAAATAATATTAATGTAATTTTTGACGTTATTTATTTAATTTGAATTTAAAAATATTAATAAAATTATGGAATTTTATTATATTAATTTAAAATCTGTGTAACATAATATATTCATCTAAAAAGTTAATGTAATACAATAATTCATTCAATTTTATTCATTTTTTATATTTTTAGTATAATTTATTCTAGTTAATTATTTACTAAATAATTACTACATTGGTGTTTCTTAATTTTTTTATGTAACTAATTCATATCTACAAATTAAATATAAGTTATTATTATGTGAAAAATATTTATCTTTCCAAATAATGTTTATAATATAACTTATTTAGTTTTCACCCTTTCCAAAAGAATTATATGTATTAAAAGAAAGAAAAGTATCTTTTTTGTGTTTTTCTTTACTTAACTTATTATATGGGCCAATTTCATGGGAAAATATCCCAAAAACCATAAAATTATATAATAAGGTCATAATGGTAGTAATATTTTAAGAAAATAGACGTTGGACAAATGGGTTGTCCATTTGACCCTTTAAGTTTTAAGTTTAGTCCCTCGATAAACTTGTTTTCTCTTACTTACTGTAATTAAGTTTAACTATTTTCACTAATTATTTGGGTCAAAATTTAAGTTGAAATTAATATAAATTATAAATTATTGTTATAAAAAGTATAGAATCCACTTTTCCTAATTCAATCCACAGAAGTAGAAATAATTAATTTAATATTATTCCTATAGATGTGATGAGAGAGTGGATTTTTAAAGTGAAAATGTTCAAAAGATTAAAATGTTTTTATATCAAAATTTATTATGAAATTGACTTCAATGACATAAATTGATTAATTTATGTATAATTGAACTATTTTGACTTTAAGTACAATTAAAAATATAGTTTTACAGTATAAATTATTTATATGGAACGTCAATTTGGAATTAAAATTCAATATTTTTCTTTGTTCATGAAAAAATAAAACATCTAAGAAAAATACCAATAACTCATACTAAGATAATTTTAACATTAATCATTATAAAATTAATTTATTTTATCAAATAAAATTTATAAAAGTTTCAAAATTTAGTTTTAGAACATGTACGCCATTAAAAGGCGATAAAACTACCATTATAAATATATAGTTTTTTATAGGTAAAATTGGATTTGATAAAATTTTATGCCCATAAAATATATTGGATGAACATAAAAGAATATTATTGAATACATAAAATTAAAATTTCATAAATATAATCCCATAATTTTAATTAATATAATTTATTAATATAAAATTCCTTTGGAACATATAAATGGGGTTTTATAAAAACAATTCCTTTATACTAATTTAGTTTTTATATTAATTTCAAATTAATTAATAACATATGAATTAAACCAGATTTTTTTATAATTTCATTAATCGTATTCGTAACCTCAAATTTAAAGGTTAATAGAAAATTTTATTTTTAAATAATAATATCAATATTCTTTTGTTAAACTCGGTCTTGCATGTAACCTAAGCTATCAAAGAAAGTCGTTGTTGCATGTAACACAAGATTACTAAGTGTTGAATTCATTAAAAAATACATCATAGATTGAATTTATCTAAAACAGTAATTATATTATAATGTTTTTATATTTTATATTCATTTATATTTTTGTTGTTGTGTGTCATACACACTCTCGAACATGATGTTCATATTTTAAATGTTTGGGGTGTTACAAAAAATACAGTTTTTAATCATTTAAACCTGAAAAATATGTTTCTTAAATGAAAACCATTACTATGAAAATTTTAATGGTACTATTTTTTTAATAACTTTTTAGTGTTAAATGTAAAACCATTAATTTTAATTAAATAACATGTGACCACATTAACATATGGTACCATCCAAGCCATTTCAATGTTTCTGATGTAGATAAATAAATATTGAATTTATCCATAAACCATGAAGAAAAGGTAAATTTGTGTTTATTAATTAAGAAATTTTCTTTTATTTTAAAAATTATACCTTAAATATAATAGTATGCGATGATATATATGGTTAAACCTCACTTTTGTTATTCAAAATGTGTAAATGTTCTAGAATCACATCATCACTTGGAATTAAATATTAATTTACTTCATTGAATCCTTTATCTTCAATATCAACTGTAAAATAATGAGAAATAGGGAGACTAACATGCCCCACTTCATATAAATAATTAGTACATAATTAAACCACTTATTTTAATGTATATTTTTGAATAATAGAGGCTTCTACATTGTGTATTTTTACCACATCCCTTCAAAATTTTCAAATATATTTTAAAAGTATATATAAAATGTCAATAAACATGATTAAATATTATTATCTCTCACACCAAATGAATCACCATATGAACGATTATATCAAAAAATGATGGTGCAAAATACATTTATATTTGAAGAAGTATATGGATAGATTCAATCTCGAACACAAATAAAACATTTATATCCATGAATTTACTATAAATTGAATTAAAAAATATAACATGACCTGATCATATAATTTTTTATAAGAATTTATAATATTCCACACAATTTAAATGGTAGTAGTTATTGTATCATTATATAACAACCGTGATATTTCTCACCTATATAATTAAAATCCTTCAATGACACCAAAATTTCCATATTTTTTAGAATACCAAATGGGTACTTTAATACCTTGAAAACATTGCTAAAAATTTATCTTTTAATTATTTCTTAACATGTGACATGCTAGTGATAAATATGATATATTTTTTCAGAGTGGGAACTAACTCCAAATGTCATCCCATGGATATTAAGTCCAATATCTTATTAAATCCATATTTTATCTTTCCTTTAATGTCTAAAAAGTTCCAATAAAATTGTCCCATATTTTTTTCACAACATGAATAACATCAATGTTATGTTCTACCACTAAAAATATATAATATAGTTTATTGAATAATATAGATCATTTTTCAATTTATTTTTTTTATGACCTGAACTTCTTGTATTTATAAATATGTAATTGATGTTTTCACCTTATCATAATACTCTTAAATTGAAAATGTTTATGGGGGAAATCATACTCTTATAAACCACTAAATTTCATTTTTAATCTTTATTAAGGACGATCCATTCATAAAAATATTCAATATTCCATGTACACTATCTTTGTCGTATTTTTTAATTAATGATATAAGACCCCTTATTCTCAAATTAGAAAATATTTATGTCCTTGAAAACTATAATTATATAAGTTTATATATATTGTAAAATTTTTTATAGTGAAAATTACCATAACACAAAAAGAAAATACCATTTCTTATATGCATCAAAAACTATAACAACTTCTGCCCATAGAAATTTCAAATCATCAATAAATGGAAATAGATAATAATCTATATAATCTCTATGCTGTTATGGTCTAAAAATCATCAAGATTATCATAAAATATTTTTTCTTCATACAGATACATGTTAATAATTTGTACACTACCAACATAACATGTCGTGAACTATCTTGGTTATTGAGGATCTGATATAAACTCATTCTATCAGTGCAAAGTCCCATTCTGATATTTATGACTTAATTTAAAAAATAAGTATATTTTTTATAGAACTTTTTCCATTATGGAAAATCAACATGGAAATGTTAGTTTTTATTATAGATTTACTCATTTATATTCCACCTTCGCTTCTTTTAAACATTTTAAGTTTTCAAATCGATGCTTTAAAAAAAGAATTTTTAGAGGATACCATATTTCTTAGGAGGAGGTCTGGTGAATATTATGTTAAATGAATCATATTTTTATTTCTCATCCATTTTATGTTTTGATTTCCAATATTTTGTACATTATGATAAAATTTTATATTACTTCCTATACAATACACAATCATTAGGGAATTAATGTATTTTATTATACCCCAATCTCATTATACATAATTTTTTTTTTGCATTATAATTAGAATATAGAAGATTGTTTCCTTATAGAAGTAACTATTTCAGAAGTTTAAGAAATTAAGTGAAACTTTTATCACTTTAACCATTTCTTACATTCAAGTTAACAAATATCAGAACTACTGATAACACTATAAATTTATTACAACCCAGAAATAGTTTTTTCTTAGGATATCCAAAGAATCATTCCACACATATTTTTTTATGAATGGTTTCAATGCCTACAACTTTATTTAATTCTTTAATATGATCTTCTATCCCATGTTGGTAATTTTCTTCATCATTAGTTCCTAAATTCTTTATTATTCTACCTTTATTGATCTAACATGTATAGCTATGATTAAAACCCTAGAAAATTAGATATACTTTGATTTCTCTATAACATAATTTTAACATATTTATTAACTTCATGTATACAAATAAAATCATTTATTTTTTTGAATATTTAATTTAGAAAATTCCAAGAAATCATAAAACCATTTCTCAAAATTTTCACTAATTCATGGAGCATTTTTCTAATTTTAATCCAATAATTAACTAAAATTAAAATAAAATAGATGACTATATTTAAAAATATAAATATATAAACATATAAACATATACACATATAAACATATATATAAATAGATAAATTTAAAACATATAAACATGAATAAATTTAAAACATATAGATTAAAATAATATACACACACATAAAATTAAAATATATAAACATATAATCAAATAAAATAAACAATTATTCATTTATTATTAAAAATTTAATCAAAGAGAACAATTATAAAAATCAATTAATAAAATAAATAAATAAATACAATATAATAAATTAAAGGACCATTTATTCGTAAACATGAAATCAAAACCATATATTCATAAAAAATTAATAAAAAAACAATTATACAATATAAAAATTCACACAAAAAGTAAATGAAAAAATATAATAAATGGATACAACATATATTTAAATAGTTAATAAATGAATAAAATTTAAAAATAAAAACATTTAATAAATTTTATAAACAAAGAAAATAAAAATAAAAATAAAAATAAAAATAAAAATAAAAAATTTAAATGCAAGATGTACGTCATTGAAAAATAGAGATAAAATAGTAGTTATGGAACATAAGATTACATGGAATTAAGTTTGATCATGGTAAAAAATAAATAAATAAATAAAATTTAAATAACAAATATATTATTAATATTTAAACAATGAAAAGATAAAATTAATGATAAAAAATTTAGTTACTTAAAGTATATAAGTGATTAATATAGATAAAATAGTGGTAAAAACATTATATTGAAATTGATTAAGTAGGATAATGGTTAAAAACACTGGGTATAACAATTATGGAACTTGAAAGAAATATGTGGTATAACTCCATGATCTTGAAATGTGGTAGTGAAAAATAGAAAAAGGAGGAACCTGAATTAACAAAGTAGAGGGAGGGATTTTGTGACTCACAAAAGTTAAGGTTTGAGAGTTTTAGTTTTGGAATAATGATATTTTCAATTCAAAAGTCATGTGTTATTTAAATTTCTGAAATTTATTAAATCCAATTATATCATAAATGATATTAAAAGACACATTTAACATCATCTATAGTAATAAAAATTGTCAAAACTTAAGGGTTTTAACATCGATTATTAGAATAACCACTAATAAACTCCAAACCATCAGAATTTTCATGTTGTTTATTATTATAATCAACATGAAGACTTTGACAGCCAAGGATTTAACATCGGTTACAAATAACCGATGTTAAATCCGTAATTTTAAATCTATGTTTTCTTGTTGTGTGATTTATGGATGTGGTTGTGATGTGGATACGATATATAGCATGTGGCGATGGATATATGGTTCTGGATAGCATGGTCATATGAGGTTAGACTAGTATAAAATACATTTAAAATGATGTATTTTTTATTTTGGTTATTTATAACCACATCACAAACAATTTGTCATTTTAGTTATAGCATAAAAGACATGAAAAATATGAGCTGTATCTTTTTGAAATTATTTATTAAATAAAAAACATTAAAAACCAGTTTTCAGTGGTGGTTATTAAATAACTAACATGAAAACCTTTAAAGTTTTTATAAAATGTGATTACATGTCATTTTGCGTTCATTCATTTTCACAACAACAATTCATTTTCTCTCACGTGGTCAACCATAACCCTTATTTATTCAATATGGTGGCCTAAAATATGTTTTAGTTGGACTTAACCACAATCATCCACCCTCACCCATCATCAGTCGCGACTTTCAAGCTCTCTACACCGTCTTTACATTTCCTTAACATTCACATTCATCTCTCTTGTGTTATCTATTAATCATTTTTATTTATTGTTTGAATTCTCCATGCATCCAAGGTATGTTTAAATTGATGAATGCTATTTTGGACTTATTTGATTTATTGATCTCTATCACCACTTTAATTTGATATCTCTTCACAATTTTTATTTGTAGTTCGAATTATTCATGAATATATAGAATTTATTAATTGATAAATGAATTTTTTGAGATTAAAGTTTGATCAAATGGTTATTTCATGAATTGGTGTTATCAATAATATTAATTTATTGATTAATGGGTGTCTAATGTATGCTATTTTTTATGCATTGTGAATTGGTATTTTTAAGGTATAATGGATTATGATGTTTGAATATGAGGTATTGATAATATATATTCAGATGATCATGCTGATTGCACGATCATATAATGATTGGATTTTCATTTAAATTTTATTTATATACAATCTATTTTTAGTGATACAATTGAGTTTATTTTTATAATCACTCTTGAATATCAATTTTTTTTGTAATTATAGTGATGTATTTATATTCTTTATCATTTTCTGTATTTTTTTATCACTTTATAATATTTTCCCATTTATATTATGATATTTATTTATTTACTTTTAAAATTGTAAATATATAATTATTAAATTAAATATTAAAAAAATAAAAAAAATTTGTTTTATTTGTGGTCAATATTTTAAAATAAATGTTAATGTTTATATTCCATTATTTTTGAATTTTTTTTATAAAATTATAATAATTAAATGTGTTCAAAGCTATAATTTTTTTTCAAATATAATTTCCTTCTTTTATTTTTGAAATATTTTGTGTTATTTTTATTGATATTCATAAAAGTAAATTTTAAATTCAATTTCAAAATATGATTACTTATTTGAAATTATTTATATTTATTATATATAATAAAGAGTCAAAGATATATTACTTTATAATAAAAAATTGATGAATATGAAAAACGTATTGATGTTTTTCTGGAGATTTATAAATGAAATGTTCAAAACGACAACCTATTTAACCATCAATTCTTGAAATAATTAAATATAAAAAGATTTAAAAGTAGATAAATCAAAAATAAATTTATTTTTCATGGTTTTAATCCAAGTTATTGCCCTTTGATTTTACATCATGAAACTAGACATAAGTCAAGGTCTATTGATGATAATTATTTTCAATATTATAATTCTGATAAAACTATTGAACTGAATCGTGATATTGATGTAGAGGAAATCGGTAAAGCATTGATAATTGAGGTATTATATGGTGATGCTGAAAAACCATTATTTCAAAGTCGTATGGAATTTATGGTTTTATCAATGATTTTAAGATTGAATAAATTAAAGGTGAAAAATATGTGGAGTGAGAGGAGTTTTATCGAGTTTCTATATCTTTTAAAACACATGATTCCTAAAAATAATGATCTTCCATATTCACATTATAATGTGAAGAAAATATTTTTCATAATGGTTTTGAGGTATATGAAGATACATGCCTTTCCTAATGACTATTTTCTATATAAGAAGGAATTAAAAGGTCTATCCTAGTATCTTAAATGTTGGATATAAAATTATATATTTATAGAACAATTATAGGCCAATTTAGTAGTTATAAAGACTACTACCAAGAAGATTTGGAATCTTTCTATAATTTCCTATTTAATATATTTTTTTGATTAAAAAAGGTTAAGATGACATGAAAATGAGCATATATATAATGGAAAGTTGTGTCATTTATTTGATTGTCTAAAATGGAATAAAATTGGTCAATAGTTTCCTATATTAAAAAATTAATTTATAAATATCAAACTGGGATAGTGAATAGATGGAATGAATCCATTTCATATCCTTAGTAAAAAATAGTTAATGTCCTATTTTATTGAATTATTTTTAACTTAACTCATAATTTTTTATGAATCAAAAGTATATCAGGTTTATTTTAATGATTTCTTGTAAAAAACAACCTGAAAATTTTATTGATATTTTCTTGTCACCATTAATTGATGATTTGAAACTTATATGGGAATAATTTATTAAAGTGTATGATTATTATAAAATATAACATTTTCAAATTCAAATAATTACTATGTTCACTATAAATGAGTTCCCAACATATGATTTTTTTTTGGATAAAGTGTTAAGGGGAATACGACATATCCATTTTGTGAAGAACAAACATTATATTATCAATTATAACATTGGAAAAAAATATGGGTCATCATAGGTTTTTGTCTATGGATAACTCTTATCAAATATTTGAGAATTCATTTAATTAATCACAGTAATTTGATATTTATCCAAAACCTTTATCCATTAATCAATTTTTTAAGATGGTGAAAACATAAATTTCATTCAAAAAGACACAAAAATATGACAATGATAGAAATATTTGGAAGATATGATCAATATTTCTTAATCATTAATACTGTATATATCATGTGGTCAAACGTAACATTGATTTCATGCATGTTTAGATGAATATCAGTGATATTTTGATTGGAACACTGTTAGATATTAATGTTAAGCATAAATATGGGTTTAAATCAGGATTGCACTTACTCTCTATAGGAATATGTTTTGAGTTATCTACCAACCCTAATGGAATATGAGTTTACTTGCCTCCATTTTTTTTAAATTATCCAATAGGGATGAAATTAATTTTTTATCATCTCCATGGTGTCAAAGATCTACAAAGTTATTATTAAAATGTACAAAATTGTGTGTCACTAAAAATTTTACGTTTATAAGTATGATATCTCATGAATTTCAAACAATGATATAATATCTCTTATATTGTTTATTGCATGGAATATTTCCCATCCATGTTATAATGGATATCATAGTGGTTTTGTATTTTTCAATTAAATTTACAACAAAGAGATTGAATTGAATTCATTAAATTTTTTTCAAAATGATGATGTTTCAATATATTTTCCACAAGAAATGTATTTTCATTTATATTTATTTTATATCATTGTTCCTTTAATGGTTTATTATGTGTGAGAGATAAATATTTTTGAACTTATATAAATTCATTGGATGTATCCTTCTGAAAGTTATATTAAAATATTGAAGGGATATGATAATAATACATATCGACCTGAAGTATCCATTATTGAGAAGAATATTTATAAGGTGTTTGTAGATGTTTGTATAAAATAATTTTTTATAGAGGAACACATCATTTTCCTATATCTCACCATGAATGAGTCCATTATGAGGGAAAGGGGATCCTTAGTTTGAAAGTAAAATTGTTGAAAGTTGAACTGATAAAGTAGGTACATTTATACATATTTAATAACATATATGCTGTTTAACCATATATAACATTTCATATTAATTTTTTATACAATTTTAACCAAAGAATAAAGATAGTTGGATTTTGAACAAGTCTAAAAAAACTCTTTTTCCATGACTTAAAGAGACCGTGCATGGTAGATCAGATGGATGAGAAATATTGTGATGGTTAGCGGGTGACCCAAGTTTAAATTTTACAATATGGTCCAGGTATGATATTAATGATATACATTATATACCAAATATCAGGACAAAATAACAGCGGTTAATAATAATTGTGTGTTGGTGTTCATATAATTAATGCATTTTTTGAGTACAAAAAATAAAAATAAAATATATATGTCAAGTTCACATTACAGAGTCAATTAATAAATATGGAAAGTTGATTGCATTAAATTTAAAGTTCTAGTGTTTAACTACAAATGAGTTATCAGTAAAAACAGGGTCAGACACAAGGAATTTGGTATGGCACTAGTTAATCGGAATAGATTGTAATACTGATATGATCCTTTTATCATGGAAATTTATGAAAAAAATTATATGTTCTTTATCCATCAAATGTGTAGTGATTTTGTATTTTATAAGAAAAAATTTAGTATTTTTGTGATTAAAAACATGACTATGATTCTAATTTATGCGATATCCCTACTTCCATGGAGATAATATTAACGACCACATCATATAAATGGTTTATTTAATATAGAATAGTTATTAGGAGAGAGATCATTGAAAAGGAGAAATGAGCCTGTAAGGGGAGTAGTGGGTTAGGTCTCCATCTCGTTGTCGCCTTCTTCCTTATTTTTCTCGGATGGTGACAGTTCCTTCTCGGTCTTCCCGGCATGATCAAGGTGTGGTGGCTGATTCCATAGTGAAGGGTGGACTCAATCTGGAGGCTCAGTATTCAATCTTTCTCAGAGAGGGTGCTCAGGTTTTCTCTGGCTTCAGGGTGGTGCTCTGGATCTTCCACACCGTGGGGGCATGATCTGGTGCGATTTCGCGGTCGCGGACCTTTACTGTAGCGAGGGGGTTCTCAATCTGGCATGTCAGGGCCATGGTTCAGTTCTCTGCAGAGGTGAGGTCTCGAACTGGTGCGTCGATGTATTGTCTTTGCATTGAAGGGGATTCTGATTTGGTGCATTGGGTTGGTTATCCTCTTTTTATGCGGTGTTGGTGGTGTGCTCAGGTGTGGCTTGGGGTTACGTTTCTGTGTGTCCTGGGGTTTTTCTCTAGAGGCGGGGTCCATGAACGCCCTTTCTCGGTGGGGGGGGGGTCGTGTTCTGGTTGCCTCTAGGGGTTGATTCCATCATCTTCCATGTCCTTGGAGTCCAATACCTCTTTTGTGGTGTGGTTTTTGATATGGTCTTCCTGCATCGAGGCCGCAGTTCTGATCCTTGGTGAATGGGATAGGTTCTGGTGACTGTGTTGTACTCTTGCAGAGGGTTCCTTGGTTGGAATTTTGTAGTCTCTGCTTACATGATTGATGGTGGCAACATGTTCTATGCGTGATGTATATTTGGAGTTGAAGAAGGTTTCTTGGTGTGTTGATCCCCATGGCTTTCATTGTTTGATTTGCAATGGTGGTAGTTGTATGGTTAATGGTTTGTTTTCTGAATGTGGGAAGTTTTTGATACTGGATTTGACTTCATGAATAGACTCCAGAGGAGGATTCATAGCTGTCGGTTCATCTTTGCAGTGTTTTTTGGATTTGTAGTTTGAGAGGGTATAACTCTATCCATCAGATTAGGCCTGATATTTGACTCAGGACACTTGCTTTCCGAATTACCTTGCAATGGTGGAGAGCTTATTTATGTTCTTATGCTAGGGAGGAGAAGTTCAATTATGTTATCCTTGTTTTTAATCTTTCTTCTTTTGAGTGTGATTGTCCTATGTCCAAGATGTTCTTGGGTTTCCACCTTTTTCATCCCTTAAAAGGGGGACTTCTCTTATCATATAATAAAAAATTTTAAGGCCTTCAGGCCGTTGGAAGAACGATCATGTGGAAGGAATATAAGAAAAAACCCTTTTAGTAATTTTCTAATATTACAGGTAATATATATTTATTTCATTTTTACCTTTTAAAATTTAATAAAATGTTATATATATTAGTTTTATTTATTTACTTAAAATTAATATTTAAAAAATATGATCAATTTTTATTTTAGACCCATTTAGTTTTTTTATATTTTTTAACAATTTAACATTATATGTATCTATTGGGTTTGTATTAATTCTTACTTAATATTTGTTGTCATTTTTTTATATCATTTTAAGTTTCATAAATATTTCAATATTCTTTTCACATTATTAACTACTAACTAATAAAATAAATAATATTGTCAGTATTATTTTAATCATTTTTTAAGTACTCTAATGAATATGATAGAGTTATTTGTTTAGTTTTTTGTGTTGTTTGAATTATTTTAAATTTCTATTGACATTTTTATGTAATAGTTTGATTTTTATAATATTTTACTAGTTTTTTGATTTTATTTGTATATGTTATTTAATCTCTCATTAATATTATTAGAATTCCAGTTAACTACTTTAAACAATATGAATAAAAATGTGATTAGTTTAGTTTACCTTTTATTGGATCATCTTCCTTTTTTTATTTAATTTTATATGTCATAGTTTTATTTTTGTATTTATGTACTAATTGTTTGTTAATTTTATTTATAAGATAATGTTAGATCAAACAAATGAGTCACCTAGATTCTATGGGGAGAATTGTATATATAATTCTGCTGAGGTGCCTCCTCATAATTATGAAAATGAACCGTATACTTCAAAAGGTGTAGAGAAGGAATCTAGGGTTGGTAAATGTGGTAGCACATGTTTAAAAAAATTATTACTTGAGAATATTCAAGACCAGAGGATATCTGTTGAGTTTGGTGGTAATGATATTTATAGGTGCTCAAATTCAAAATAATTTCATACCCTTATTGCTATTAAAGTTCATTCCATAGTTAGTATTTTGATTTGTGATCATAATAGTGTCAAAAAAGTGACAATATCTCAATTATGGGAGAAAATTTTATTAAGATCATTTATTATTGTTTTACATATATTGTTTTGTTTTCAAATATAAGTTTTTTTACATTCTCATGAGTTCAAATATGATATACTTGAAACTAAACAAGTTATGAAGAAATGTTTAGCATTGGCTGTAGGAGATCAATGTATTTTAAATCAACTATATATTAGATATCATATTTAGTGAAAGAAAAAATAAAAATACATTTGATATACATCCTCTTATAGATGAAGATACATAGAATCGGTTTACTAAAAGTAGATGTCAATAATCATTTTTGGTAAGTCAAATGTTAAATTTTTGATGTTTTTTATTTTAATAACCATATTAATGATTTTTTATTCTTAATTTACAAAATATGAGGGGATCTAATTGGGGGGGGGGGAATCCAAAAATGTTTAACCTTATAATTTATTACAATGACATGAACTTTTATAATGAAGTTCCCTTTTTGAATGAATTAATGCATTATTAATCAATATCATTATAGAAAACACATGATCTACTTTAGTTATTTTGGTCCATTATAAGTTATATCCCATCATATTTAAATGACATTTAATAATCATAACCATTTATAGTATGGATTTTATACAACTATCTTATGATTATTATATATTAAGGGTTATGATAAAGTCTAACGGACAAAGATAGAAGGAGTGATGACCTCGACTAGTAGGATCATACCCTATGAAGAACATTTATCATAACTTCCAAGGGAGATAACATCACTAAGATTTTTCCTTAACCAAACCAAGTTGATATTAAATAACTAAAGCATAATAGAAACCATTTATGGGAGACATTCAAGCTCATTGAGATTATGGCCCAAACCGTGTTCATAGAACCACCCCAAGAAAATCTCAACATAGCACACCTTAACCTTAGGGAATTCACTGGTGTAATAAAGGAAAATGTATTTAGAACCTAATAGTATTATTTTTTATATTTTCCTTCTAATAAAAAATTATTATATCTATCGCTTTTTAACATTACTTTTTAAATGGTTAAATAACGTCTTTAACAAAAATTATATTTTGGTAGGATAAAAGAAAAATTATATTTTTCAAAAATATATAGTTTCAATAAACACAATATTTTTGATGAATTTAAGAATTTATGAAATAAAATATATTTAAATTAAATATAATAATTAAACAATATTTATTAAATATGAATGATAAATTAGGTTAATGATTACAATGTAATTGTTATATGGTTTAGAAAACTATTTTTGTAAAAAACCAAGTATTTTTAAATAAATGGGTATCTTTAAAATAAAAAATTATAAATTACCATATTTATAGAGTTATTTTGGTAAGATAAATATTTTTTTAAATCGTAATGTCAATGTTTTCCAACAGTAAATTTTTCATAATTTTTTGAGACATTTTAATTTTTATATAAAAATTAAATATGGTATAATTATTCAGTATGTATTATGACATCATAAAATCCCAAAAGTGAGGCAATGAATGCTATAAAGAGTATACATAAGTTAAATTATGTTTCAAATGTTAAAATATGTGTTTTTAATTTATTTTATTAATTTTATAAACCCTTAATGAATCCTCCAAAACCTATATTATTTTGTAAAGTTTTAAAATAAATTAATTATAAACATAACTCACTTCCACAAAACCAAATGTATTAATTTAATTTTTTCTGTTATTATAATTTAAAAATAATGAAAAAAATAATATTAGGTAGAAACTAGGGGGAAAATCTTGACAAGGTTTGAGTTTTTAATTACCTAATCATATAGAGTCCAAAACCTATGTTTAGAAATTAATAAAGAATTATCCTCTCCTTTTCTATATAAACCTACTGAACCTCCCATTCCACTTCACTAAAAACACTCGGATAATAAAGTTACTCTACCTTTACCTCTCTATATTCTTCACAAGGTTCCCCTAAGACCTTAATAAGCTCCTCCCATGCTTTTAGAAGTGCTCTATCAAGGTTAGGGATCCCCTCCTCCTCTTTATTCAAGCACCTTCTTTATGTCATAACTTTTAATTTCTAATTTTCCAAGTTAGGATATGTTTTTATAGTTCACTATTACTACAATTATGATTTCCAAGTAAGTATATAACCATTTTTCTCTCATTCACCCATTCTATAAACCTTTATATACAACCATTATGCTGCTGAAATTGTCTCGTGATTTTCCATGCCAAACTTTTGTACAGTGAATACCCATATCCATTTTCACTCAAGGCTATTCAACTAGCTGTACATACCATTTATTGATTATGGATTTACATATATATATTACATGGACCCCTTAATAGTGTGTTTAAAATTGGTGAAATACATCCTTATGTTGTACGATCTATGTGGAACACTAATTGCATGTACATGATATAAAAGTGGAAGGTGGTCTTCAAGGAGGTTTTAAATATTATAAGTTGAAAGATAAAGGAAAATTGGGGATTCATTAATGATCAGGTGAAGTCTGGAATAGCAGGAAAGAAATATGGATAGAAAGAGAAATGCCTAGAGATAATTCTTAATTATAAGGAAGAAATGCGGGAAATGACTATTAAACTTAATTTCCCAAGGGAGGACTTGGGAAAAAATTTAGAATGAGAGGTTCAAATTATTATTAACAAGGAACAAAGGGCCTAGAAAAATCAACAAGGCTTGATTTTGTAAAGGGTATTCAATGAAATGAAGATAAACATGAAGTATTATATCCATATTTCAGATAGGTTTGTCACTCATTTTGAAGAATTAACTCAGGGAGACCCGAGTATGAAGGTTAAAAATATTTAATGGAGACTATACCAGGTATGTGATTCTAATCATATTATCTATTTGTTTAATGACTATGTATTTTCCTTATGTATTGAATGATCCTTGGTACTGGACTATATTGGTTTCCCACTTTTCCTCAAATGTTCTTTTGAATAATATTTTAAATTTCATATCAAAAGTGATAGGTGGACCCAAAATTATATATCCCTCCAATGAACTGGGTAATGTTTTTATCCCATGAGATACTATATATGGGCCATGGGATGTTATCCTCTGAACGTTTTGTTATTTTGTCTTGGAAGTTATCATTAACTTGGGTTTATGATGTTATGTTTTATGTTTTTTCCCCATTTCTATGTTTCCTTTTTGTTATTAGGTTATATCGCGCCTCATTGTTTAAGAATATGATTATCACCCCTCTTATGTTACCTTGATATGCCTCTTGGATCACATATACTACTTTAACTTATACTATGATTTTTTTTCTTCCCTTTCAAATCTTTATATCTCACTAATTTCTTATGTACATCCCTAGGTTGTCCTACGCAGTTTTAGAATATCTAATGAATATAAGGGAACATTTCAAAGTTTTTAAATAACAATATTGAACCCATGTTTTAAATTAATATTATATGTACATAATTTCCCAAATACACTAGTACTCACAATATTATAGGGTTGTATTAAGTGTATCTTTATATAATAAATTATGAATAAAGATGTAACAAAATTTGTGTTGTCATAGTTGGTATGATATTAAAGTAAAATTTTATTTTTTGGATTAGTATAGAAAAATATAGTGAATGTCTTATGAAAAAATGTAAACAATATAAAAAATCACAAAATTTTGGTAAAGTATAGAGTAAGTGGTTTCCAAGAAAATAAATCCATATTTGAATACTATAGAAGATGTGGTTATAAAATAGTTATACCTAGGGATAATAACCCAAAAAGGGAAGATTGAGCTAGACTCGGTCGTCACTTGGTGCCCATAAAAGCGCCTTGTTGAACACTTAGTTTGAAACTACGAGGGTATATTATTTAGTAATGGCATAATATCATTACATTCCATTATTAGGGGGAAAATAAAAATAATAATTCATATTAGACAATAGATTATGAGTTACTTTTATTTAAACCTAGAGATTCATAGGTTAAGGAATAAATGTTATTTATGAGTTATCCCTTCAATGTTCACAGTTTCACTTTTATATATTTAATAGTTTAAAAATTATCATTATTAATTTAAATTTGTATGAAATAAATGATTATAACCAGAATCACATTGTGAAAGTAATGCTTTTCATCTAATCTAGGTATTTAAACCTCACATGTGACTGTGGTTTTACACATTCTTTTATATAATGTAATTTTAGTATAGCCAATCAAACAACACCTTAAAACATGTATGTCAAGTTATTGGTGAAGATTGAATAAGGGAAAATTATTGCTTCCCAAGAAAATAAACCGTTCTTTATCTAAATTTGTGAGATGAATTTCTAGGGAACCCTTGTGATACTCCCCTTAGAGGAATTTTTTTCCTATTCTAGACATGGATTTAATTTCCTTGTATAGAGCCAACAAAAATTTCTAATAGAAGGAAATCAACCTCTTTATCGTAAACCATCCTATGATTATATGAAAGTGCAAGGATGAGGATGAATCTTCTTTGGTACCAACATCGCAAGCATGCATATCATTTCTTAGGGTGAAATAATATCTAGATCAAATGTTTGATACTAAAGAAAAGATCATCCTTGATTAAATGCTCATTATAAGGGAATTCACTGATGTGTTTCTTGAAAAAAATTTTAGTCTTCCTCGTAGTTGTGTGGTTGAATTATTAATCAAGATCAAAACCATAGATTTTATAATATCTATGAATCCATATATAATTGACACAATTGAACTTGGGGAGATAACGAATCAATTATAGGAGAATATAAATAAATGGTTTATATGCACAAGTGCTTCACATTGTGGTGCATTAATCCTCTTCTTCAAGAATAAGGATAATTCAATACACCTATGTGTTGATTATTATGAGCTCAAAAGATCATTTTAAATAAAAAGTATCCTCTACCATAGATTGAAAAATTCTTTGATCAGCTATGTCGAGCCCAATAATTCTCTAAGGTGGATCTTTAGTTGAGATATTATCAAGTAAATATGAAGGCGGATGTCCCTAAGACTACTTTATATACAAGTTACGAGCACTATGAGTTCATAGTGATGAATTTTGGACTCCCTAATGCTCTAAAAATATTCATGGACTTAATGAATAGAATCATTAGGGATTATCTTGACATATTTATGGTAGACTTTAATTATGATATTCATATTACTCAAAAAAATGAGGAACTTGAGGAGAATTTTAATAATGTATTGAAGACCCTGTATATTGAAAAATTATATGAAAATGATAGTAAATGTGAGTTTTTTTTGGATAACGTAACCTTATGGGGGAATGTTATCACCAAAAGGGGATATTTATGGATCCAAAAAAAAGATCCAATCAAAGGATGTCCTAGACCAAAAACAATGATGAAAATCCACAGTTTCCTTGGATTATTTGGGTACTATCATTGATTTATGAGAAACTTATCCAGATTTTCAAACCCACTAACCAAGTTAAAATATAAGGAAGTCATGTTTTTATGGATAAATGAAGGTGAAAAATATTTAAAGAGATAATAAATGGATAATCACTTCACCTGTGCTCACATAACCCACTAGTGTGGAAGGATTTGGGATCTACAGAAGTGCATCCAAAAAGGTATTGAGTTGCGTACTAACGAAATATGTAAAATTGATAACCTATGACTCATAAAAATAAATTATTCATGAGAATAACTCTCCAACACATGGTTTATAATTGTCTATAGTGATATTTATGTTGAATATTTGGTAAAATTATCTATATGGGGAGAAGTGTCACATATATACAAATCCAACAGTCATGAAGTATATATTTACACAAAATAATCTCAATATGGGACAATGAAGGTGGTTAGAGCGGATCAAGGTTTATGATTTTTCAATCATTTACCATCTTTGGAAAGAAAAAAAATTGGTAGATGATCTGAGTAGAAATTATCCCACATCCCTATCCATGATGAGGATTGAAAGGGATCTAATCTTCTTGGACATGAAATGGATTGATATGGGAATAATAAATTGATATTAATACTACCTTACTCCAATACATACTCAATATTATATTCTTGGGAGGATCAAGGAGTCCCATAATAATGATGATTTTCTATAGAAAAAGGTAGAGAATATTATAAATTTGGACTTTGATAAAGATAGAATTATAGGGTTTGGGACCTGAATTCGTGTCCCATAAAAACCAGAACTGAAGAGGGAACTTCTAGATGATGTGTATAACTCATTTTTCAATATTAATCTTGGAATTATTAATATTTCTATATTTTTGAAGAAAAAAATTATCTGGGATAACATGGAGAGGGATATTTTATAGTTTATACCTCGAATCGTGGTATGAAAAAAAATCATGGTGGAATTGTAGAAGTATTAGGGTATGATGAAACCATTTCTAATAATATTATGGAAATGGGAAAATATAACCATGGATTTCATCATAGGCCTCCCTATGGTACTTAATGAAAATAACATCATATGGGTGGTATTCAATCACCTTAAAAAGGCTGCACATTTCATTATTATCAAGGACGATTTCTATCTTAAAAAGCTCATCAAGATATATATAATGGAATTGGTAATACTACATGGAGTTCCACTCGCTATTGTATATGATCTAGATATATGGTATACCTTGAGGTTCTAAATAAGAGTTCAATAATAATTGGATACATAAACAAGTTTATGTACTGCTTATCACCCTCATATGGATAACCATTCAAACTATAGAGGACATAATAAGACCATGTTAAAAGGATTTCCAAGGATTTTGGGACCAACACTGTAACACCCCAAGATTTCATAGTGTGTTATTTCTTTAAAATAATTCAATAACTTGCACTACACGCAACACTGAGTTCAAGCCGACCATGACTTACCAAACAAGCCGTTCGAAAGAGGTTATGAATAGTATTAACTATATTTTAAACTTTATATAATCCTTATAATTTTAGAATCCATATTATGAGTTTCTTAGACATAATGTAAGAACAAATTCATTTTCAGTATTGCACTTTTACCAACTTTTAATAGTGAACCCTTTTTAAATCCAATATTTTAAACTTTTATATATTCAATTTAACTAAATAAATTTACTTTTTATAATGGGGACATCAAAAATTTACAATGAAACATCCCAAGCTTCCATGGTACGCTTTCCTTTGACTAATACAGTAGTGTGTGTTGTACGCAACTTCGAGTTCTAACACACACCACAACCAATCTAACTAGCCGTTATGAATAGCAATACATAATTTTGAAATTTTATAAATTTTATATCTCAAAATGGACTTCATTTTTGTATTTGGAGTATCGAATTTAGCCTAAGGTAAAATTTTGGAACTTTTCAGATAACATTTTTTTTTTGATAAATAGTGAAAATTACTAAATTTTAATAAAAAAAACATTTTTAATAAAAATAATTTATATTGATAAATTATGAATTTGAGTTGTTTTAAAGTATATTTAGAATATATTTTTACCATTTAATACAATGTTGGTCATTTTACAGAATTTCACAATTAAATTGGACATAAACAAGTTTCAATCTTTTGATAGTTATTATCTCTTAAAAACACGCTATATGTTTTGACAACGGAAATTAATTTTTAAATTAATTAATGCAACTGATATGTTTTGAATTTGGTAAAACATACATAATTTTTGAATTCATAATATCAAATATAGCTTAGGCTTAATTTTTGGTATTTTTCTGGAAACTTTCATTTTTTGATGAATAGTAAAACCACTAAGTGGTAGTTAAAAAACTGAATTTTTCATAAAACTTAATTTTACCGCTTCTGTGAGTGGAATTTCGAAAATCTGAGAGATAAGGTTAATATCAAGGAGTAATATTTGGTTCAATGAGATGAAAATAATTTTTGGTGAATAGTAACTTTTTACTTTTATTTACCACGGTTAAAAGTAAATAGGGTAATTAAGGGTAAAAATGTTATTAATATTACCCTAACACATGTCCTAATTGTATTGGACAAGTGTATCTCGACCAAAAACAACCTTAGGAGTAAAATATTATTATTTAGGTCCACCTGTATTAGATTAGGACATTTATTATTATTTAATTCAAAGAAGAGTTAAAAGAGTTAAAATCAATGTTTATTTGCTGAAACATTTTTAATATATGGTAATACAGAAGATAAATTAGATTGTAAATATTAATTAGAAAGATAAAAAGATTTCCTACATAATTATATTTTATTTATAATTTTTAGACATTAAATAATTTAATTTATTTATGACACAATGATGATGCAGTAATTACCATAATTGTGAAAAATTAAATTAATTGATATTATAAATACCCAAATAAATATAATTAGAGACTTTTTAAAAAATAAACTAATTTTATAGGTTAATATGAAATGTTAGGATTGATTTAATTAATTTTTTTTGAAGTAATCATTCTGTTATGATTTTCACAAAAAATCAATTTTCCAAATAGTGTCAAAATTGACATAAAAGAGTTAAAAAAAATTATATTATTAATTGATATTAAATTCCTAAATATCTAAGGTTCGGAAAATAGACTTATATAATGATAGGTGTATCATTAATGGACCACTTGGGAGTCTCTTGGATGTATATAGTAAGTTTATTAACTATATATTATAAAAATACAAAGTGACATGGTAAGTGTCAAACTAATTAACTAAGAGTTAAAACTAAAAGATAAGGTTAATATAATGACACAAACCTATCTAAATTATATTGGTTGAGTGGTCTTTGACCCATCCCCACCTTAACCTCTAAATAACCCACTTTGGATCCATTAGAGACCGAATATGAATTTATTATAAAATAATATTTCTAGATTTTCCAAAGGTTCCCCTCACCGCTCTTATAAAAGGGCACTCCCCCTTCTCATTAATTCACACCTTCAAAGACTTTTGGTTCATCCAAAACCTGCCCAAATACTCTATAAACTTACCTCACTACAACCTAGAGGCCTTAGTTTGATCATAAATCCATCCTAAGGATCCCTTTTGATCAAATCAAAAGAAAGAACCCGAAGAAGAGGTAATGTTTTCACCACCATTTTTCAAATTCATTTCTTCTTCCACTTCTTCCTTCTTAGTTATTACCTTTATAAAATAATAACTCCAGTGTATTATATATACTGTAATGTTATTATAAATATGGTACAACCATATTCAGTATTCTATCCATCCTTTGAATGACATGTCACTATACGTGCATACGTACGACTTACCGTCTCCACGTCGTGGTGTAATTGTTATTCAATATATTATTATTTGGATGGGTATAATAATGATGTGTAATTCATGTATATAATAAATATAACATGATAATGATTCTTTATATAAGATATACCATCCAATTAATTATTATTTTAATATCAAAATAATGATATTGTCGCTCGTGCATACGTACGGACTACCGTCTCCACGAACGCGATGAGATTCATTCCCCATCGTATCCATTCAAGTATAATTCTCATTTGATGATTAATAATAGTATCTAAGGACTTGATATAATTCTGGATATGAATAAGATACAACCTATCCATGACAAACATGGCTTACATAACAAAACATATAAAAGAAAACGAGTAAGTTAACACCCAAAACGACGATAATACTAAGATATTATTAACAAAGCAATGTTAAAAGATCATATATTGTAACATAATAATGTATATGATCATTTTATAATTTAATTACAATTATTTCAACATTATACAGGAGTTTAAACTACCCCCAACCAAGGTAAAGTACAAGGTAAGAGTTTATTTCACAATCTTTTCATTATCCGAGAATGTTTATATGTAATAATCTACTGGGATCTATTTATCATCCACATCCATGTTTCTTAAAAATGTATTTGAAATTTTTTTACTATTTTATAGAATATGGGTTGAAGTCATTTATACCCTTGTTTTAATTTTTATAAGAAGTTTATAAAGGAATCTTTCTTTCGTTTTCCAAACAAGGTGCTTTTTAACATTTTTGACAAAATTAAGGTAAGAATGTTTTTTTAACTTATACGGCGGGTGCGACTATTTTACGCCGTCATAAAATCTTCAAAGCATCCTTTACAAGCTTATAAGAATATTTTCAAAGTAAATGTTTTATTTTACAATTATGTGACTTTTAAATGATTTAAAAAAAGAGATATTTCTCTCAAATAGTTTTGATTTCATCTATGTCAACATCCTTTGATGGATTTTAAGCTTATTTGAAGTTTATTTATTATGACAAAAAACTTCCATATTGTATTTAAGGTTTTGTGATATGTTTTACTGTGAATGTGTTATTTTTATACCATTCATGGTTTATGGAGAATGTATTGACATTTCGTATGCTAGTTTTAATACGAATGTTTATGTTATGTTTAAACCTGTTCATATGAGGAATGCATTGGACTTAATAAGTGAAGGGTGGAGCCTGCTATAGATCCTCAATGCATCGGCAGGTCTAATGAGACAAACTAGTGTCTTGGCACAAGGCCTTGAAAAAATCTTACTTGTAGTCTTGGCACGAGGCCTTGGCTATGTGGTTATGATAGTCTGGCATTCTGCATTCCATCATTATGAAAGTGGTTATTGATATTTCATGTGATTATTCGATTAGTAGAATATCCATGTGAATAAGTAAATGGAATTATTTAATTTTATTTTTTCCATACTATGTTGATGTTCAAGTTTAAAAGGCTTTTGTTTTTAGCTATATGTTACCTTAAATTTTTATTATTATTTATGAAAGTTTCCTCTAAATTGGTATCCTTACTGGGCATTTGAGCTCACCCCTTTTCTATGTTTTATTTTCCCAGGATGTGAAGAAGTAATTTCTGAATGACTTACAGGGATAGTATGAGGGGATAAGAGTGTGAACTATGGAGACTATATTGTTGTAGTTTTCATTTTATGATGTAATATAAACTTTATTAATGTATCTAGTTTTTCCAAGGCTACTAAACTAATCGGTCTTTCGAGACTTGATCTTTCTTGTGATCATGCCAATGTTATGTAATAATGCACCGACATTGGGTAAATGGGGACGGGGTGTTATAGTTGGTATCAGAGGAAGTTTAGTACAAACCTTGGAAGCTAGATTTAGATAAACTTTGATTAGAGAACATAGATCTAAGATGGAATTTGAGGATTATTATAGAAGAACTTCCTAGAATTTTGGTATTGTAGAAATTTTGTGAGTTTTATGAGAAATACATCCCTATCTGGATACGAGCAGGTAGAGGCGGGTCTGGCACAGATGTACCTAGGGGTAAAACCTGAAAACACCACTTTGAGCTAGACTCGAACGAAAACTGGTGCACGACAACAGACCATGCTACACTCTTGGTTATGACACTCCTGGGGGATATGCTTAGGATAATTCTCATTTTCTTTACAAACCATTATTAAGGGTTTATGAGTATATACTTCCTCAAAGGAGACATTTTTATGATTATGGATTATATCCATAAACTATTTAATTTATGTTATGTGTTTAACAAGTTTGGGATTAAGTATTGTTATTCATAAACTAATCTAGTGTATGACATTGTTTAGAAATGGTGCCTAGTAGAAGGAATGAGAACTCCAGCAATGCACATGATCCAAAGAGAAATAAGGATAATATATTTCATGGTCTTAAGCCGGAATTTATAAGAGAAATAGTCTCCCATGTTTAATCATCATATGAAGAAATAATATCATGTGTTGATAAGATATGTAAAGAGTTTACTAAGTCCTATGGATTTAAAGGGAAGTAAGAGAAGAAAAGGCTGGAAGAGAGAAATATGGATAAAGGGAAGAGGGAAAATAAGAATTTTCCCATATGTGATAACTGTGGGAAGAAACACCCTGGAACTTTCCTAAATGGAATGGGAGTTTGTTATAAGTGTGGAGGAAAATGGCACAAAGTACATGACTGCAAGGGTAAGAAAATGGTTTCAAATGTACAATGCTTGATTTTCAAGGAGTTTGGACACTATACGAACCTATGTCCCAGTCATCAGACTATGCCGCAAATGATGCTATTGGATAATAATCAAGTTATGATACTACCATAGATGAAGAGGAATGATTAGAGTTCTTATGTTGATTATGTCATTTGAGTGTTGTATCAACAATGTAATTGTTATAATAATTATGGGGTATATAAGGATTGTAATGTAGTACTATTTCATTAAGGACTTGAGATTGTGTGGAACAAAGAAAAGTGACTCAATAGCAGGTTAATTTTTTTGGAAAATATATGGTTGAGAGAAAGATAAACCATAATATGGTTCTGATACCGAGGTAGTGATTTTAGAATAATACATGATTGATTTGGATAAATTATATTGGATATTATTGAATACCTTGAAACTGATTAATGATTTGTATATTCCATCATTGTTGGGGTTTACAACATTTTTGGATTGAAGAAGTATATCTATTATTCTTTAAGGAATAAGGGATCATGAATGTAATCAATAAAGTTTTATGGTAATTCAGGATGTTGTAGTGTTTTAAAAGAATACATGATAAAGGTGATCACATGTTATTACGCGACAAAAAGGATCTTCATTGTGTTTACCTTCCTTATAAATTTTGGACTGATGTATTTTGGATAGTTCTAGTTTGGATTATTTTGGATTGCCATAAAAGGACAAACCGGTGGTTGGGCGGAAACCCATCGCGTCCGGAAAGGCCGCGAGACTTGAACCCACAATCGAAGGGAGAAAAGGGTGTATCACCTACCACTAACCCACGTGATGTCCTGGATTGAATAATGTCATTTTTAATGGTTCTTCTGGATGAATTATAAATTCATTTTTTAACCCTATACGAATAGGATAAATAGAATATTATTTTTAAGTTCTATTATCTTTTAGAGTGAAAGATGAGTTTGTGGTAGAACTTAGTTATAGGATGAGACTCTACTTGTCAAGTATATATTTTTCTTCTTCTCTTATTCAATGAAGAAATTAATTCTTATACTTTAGTGAAGGGATATTAAAACAGAAAAATATGTTATCCTAATACCATATGTTTTGCTGAACCGATGGTATTTTAAATCATCATAGATTGATGAATTTAAGGCCCTTAATTTTACACTTGTTTGTGATTTATGACCTCAATCACTACCTATAAATATTTACGTTTTTCCTCCAATTATATGTCTCTAATTTCAACAATGTTCTCCGAATAGAGATCATAATTTGGTGGTGACCCTTTCATTTCTCTTTTCCTCTTATTGAGACTAAATTTTATCAACCCAATTTCCGATGTGGGTTTTACCACAAAGATATTTTCTATATTCAACCTTTTATTTTCGAAGAACAATTTAAAATTGCGAGGACGCAATTTATTGAAGGAGGGGAGAATGTAACACCCTAAGATTTCATAGTGTGTTATTTCTTTAAAATAATTCAATAACTTGCACTACACACAACACTAAGTTTAAGCGGACCATGACTTACCAAACAAGCCGTTAAAAAGAGGTTATGAATAGTATTAACTAAATTTTAAACTTTATATAATCCTTATAATTTTAGAATCCATATTATGAGTTTCTTAGAAATAATTTAAGAACAAATTCATTTCCAGTATTGCACTTTCACCAACTTTTAATAGTGAACCCTTTTTAAATCCAATATTTTAAACTTTTTTATATTCAATTTAACTAAATAAATTTACTTTTTAGAATGGGGACATCAAAAATTTACAATGAAACATCCCAAGCTTCCATGGTACGCTTTCCTTTGAATAATACAGTAGTGTGTGTTATACGCAACTTCGAGTTCTAACACACACCACAACCAATCAAACTAGCCGTTATGAATAGTAATACCTACTTTTTAAAATTTTATAAATTTTATCTCTCAATATGGACTTCATTTTTGTATTCTGAGTAGCGAATTTAGCCTAAGGTGAAATTTTGGAACTTTTCGGATAACATTTATATTTTGATGAATAGTGAAAATTACTAAATTTTAATTAAAAACAACTTTTTTAATAAAAATAATTTATATTGATAAAATATGAATTTGAGTGGTTTTAAAGTATATTTAGAATATATTTTTACCATTTAATACAATTTTGGTCATTGTACATAATTTCACAAATAAACCGGACATAAACAAGTGTCAATCTTTTGATTGTTATTATCTCTCAAAAACACGCTATTTGTTTTGACGACAGAAATTAATTTTTAAATTAATTAATGCAACTGATATGTTTTGAATTTGGTAAAATAGAAATCATTTTTGAATTAATAATATCAAATATAGCTTATTCCTAATTTTTGGTATTTTTCTGGAAACTTTCATTTTTTGATTAATAGTGAAACCACTAAGTGGTAGTTAAAAAACTGAATTTTTCATAAAACTTAATTTTACCGCTTCTGTGAGTGGAATTTAGAAAATATGAGAGAAATGGTTAATAACAAGGATTAAAATGTGGTTCAATGAGATGAAAATAATTTTTGGTGAATAGTAACTTTTTACTTTTATTTACCACGGTTAAAAGTAAATGGGGTAATTAAGGATAAAAATGATATTAATATTGCCCTAACACATGTCCTAATTCTATTGGACAAGTGTATCTCGACCAAAAACAACCTTAGGAGTAAAATATTATCATTTAGGTCAACTTGTATTAGATTAGGACATTTATTTTTATTTAATTCAAAGAAGAGTTAAAAGAGTTAAAATCAAAGTTTATTTACTAAAAATTTTTTAATATAGGGTTATACAGAAGATAAATTAGATTTTAAATATTCATTAGAAAGATTAAAATATTTCCTACATAATTATATTTTATTTATAATATTTATACATTAAAAAATTTAATTTATTTATGACACAATGATGACGCAATAATTACCATAATAGTGAAAAATTAAAATAATTGATATTATAAATACCCAAATAAATATAATTAGAGACTTTTTTATGAATTATACTAATTTTATAGGTTAATATGACATGTTAGTATTGATTTAATTAAATTTTTTCGAAATAATCATTCTGTTATGATTTTCACAAAAAAATCAATTTTCCAAATAGTGTCAAAATTGACATAAAAGAGTTTTTAAAACTAATATTATATTATTAATTGATATTAAATTCCTAAAAATATAAGCTTCGGCCAAGAGACTTATATCATGATAGGTGTATCATTAATGGACCACTTGGGGGTCTCTTGGATGTATATAGTAAGTTTATTAACTATATAATTTAAAAATACAAAGTGACATGGTAAGTGTCAAACTAATTAACTAAGAGTTAAATCTAAAATATATGGTTAATATAATTACCCAAACCTATGTAAATTATATTGGTTGAGTGGTCTTAGAACCATCCCTACCTTAACCTTTAAATTATAAACTTTGGAGCCATTAAAAACCGAATATGAATTTATTATAAAATAATATTTCTATCTTTTCTAAAGGTGCCCCTCACCCCTCTTATAAAAGGGAACTGCCCCTTCTCATTAATTCACACCTTCGAAGCCTTTTGGTTTGGCCAAAACCAGACCAAATACTCTCTCAACTTCCCTCAATACAACCTAGAGGCCTTAGTTTGACCAGAAAGCCAACCTATGGAGCCCTTTTGATCAAATCAAAAGGAAGAACCCAAAGAAGAGGTAATGTTTTCACCACCCTTTTTCAAATTCATTTCTTCTTCCACTTCTTCCTTCTTTGTTATTACCATTATAAAATAATAACTCCAGTATATTATATATACTGTGATGTTATTATAAATATGGTACAACCATATTCAGTATTCTATCCATCCTTTGAATGACATGTCACCATACGTGCGTACGTATGGCTTACCGTCTCCACGTCGTGGTGTAATTGTTGTTCAATATATTATTATTTGTATGGGTATAATAATGATGTGTAATTCATGTAAATAATAAATATAACATGATAATGATTCTGTATATAAGATATACCATCCAATTAAATATTATTTTAATATCAAAAGAATGATATTGTCGCTCGTGCGTACGTACGGACTACCGTCTCCATGAACGTGATGAGATTAATTCTCCATCGTATCCATTAAAGTATAATTATCATTTGATGATTAATAATAGTATCTAAGGACTTGATATAATTCTGGATATGAATAAGATACATCCTATCCCTGAAAAACATGGCTTATGTAAGAAAACATATAAAAGAAAACGAGTAAGTTAACACCCAAAATGACGATAATACTAAGATATTATTAACAAAGCAATGTTAAAAGATCATATATGATAACATAATAATGTATATTATTCTTGTATAATTTAATAAAAATTATTTCACCATTATACAGGAGGTTAACCTACCCCCAACCAAGGGAAAGTACAAGGTAAGGGTTTATTTTGCAATCACTTCATTATCCAAGGTTGTTTATACATAATAATCTACTGGGATCTCTTTATCATCCACATCCATGTTTCTTAAAAATGTATTACAAAACATTCTTACTATTTAACAGAATATGGGTTAAAGTAATTTATACCCTTGTTTGAATTTTTATAATAATTTTATAAAGTAATCTTTCTGTCATTTTCCAAACAAGGTGCTTTTTAACCTTTACAACAAAATTAAGGTAAGAATGTTTTTTTAACTTATACGGCGGGTGCGGCTATTTTCCACCATTATAAAATCTTCAAAGATTCCTTTACAATATTATAATAATATTTTCAAAGTAAATGTTTTATTTTATAATTATGTGACTTTTAAATGATTTAAAAAACGAGATATTTCCCTCAAATAGTTTTGATTTCATCTATGTCAACATCCTTTGATGGATTTTAATATTATTTGAAGTTTATTTATTATGATACAAAACTTCCATATTGAATTGAAGTTTTTGTGATATGTTTGACTGTGGATGTGTTATTTTTATACCATTAATGGTTTATGGAGAAGTATTGACATTTTGTATGCTAGTTTTAATATAAATGTTTATGTTATGTTTAAACCTGTTCATATGAGGAATGCATTGGACTTAATAAGTGACGGGTAAAGCCCGCTATAGCTCCTTGATGCATCGGTAGGTCTCATGAGACAAACTAGTGTCTTGGCACAAGGCCTTGACAAAATATTATTTGTAGTCTTGGCACAAGGCCTTGGTTATGTGGTTATGATAGTCTGGCATTATGCATTCCATCATTATGAAAGTGGTTATTGATATTGCATGTGATTATTCGATTAGTAGAATATCCATTTGAATAAGTAAATGGAATTATTTCATTTTATTTTTTCCATACTATATTGAAGTTCAAGTTTAAAAGGCATCTGTTTTTAGCTATACATTGCCTTAAATGTTTATTCTTATTTATGAAAGTTTTCGCTATATTGTTATCCTTACTGGGCATTTGAGCTCACTCCTTTTCAATGTTTTATTTTTTCCAGGATGTGAAGAAGTAATTTATAAATGACCTATAGGGATAGTATTAGGGGATAAGAGTGTGAACTGTGGACACTATATTGTTGTAGTTTTTATTTTATGATGTAATGTAAAGTTTATTAATGTATCTAGTTTTTCCGAGGCTACTAAACTAATCGGTCTTTCGAGACTTGATCTTTCTTGTGATCATGCCAATGTTATGTAATAATGCACCAAATCTAGGTAAATGGGGTCAGGGCATTACAAAAACTTTACCCTAGTGGAGTTCTCATATAATAATAATTTCAATTCAAAAATTCAAATGGTACATTATAAGGATCTATATGGAAAGATGTGCTAGGCTTTAAAATTCTAGGATGAAGATGGATAAAGGTAGATGATGAGACCTAATATTATCTGGGAAATGAGAGAGAAGGTTCAAACCATTCAGTGTCATATGAAATTTGTACAAAGTTGATAGAAAATATATGCGTACAATCAATAGTGATACCTAGAGTTTGAGGTCAGAGATAAATATTTCTTTTGTATATAATCATGGAAGAAAGTAATGAGGTTTAGGATGAATGGAATTCGTATTCCAAGATACATCATCCCCTTTGAGATCCTTGATCGTACCAGAGATGTGCCAATTTATAATCACACCAACTAACCTATCTCAAGGACATGATGTGTTCCATGTATCACTCTTTAAGAATCACACACTAGACCCCTCGAATGTACTGAATCTAGAGGTGTTAAAATTAGAGAATGATGTTTCATATCATGAGAATCCAATGCAGATCTTAGATCAAAGAGAAAAACTTCTATGAAAAGAGATAACTCACCTAGTCAATGTGTTGTGGTGGAACTAAAAGTTTGAGGACGCGATATGGGAACCATAAGAGGTGATAAAATAAAAGAACCCTCATTTTTTAGTACATGAAATGAAAATTTTAGGGGGAATGTTTCTAAATGGGGGAAGAATATTATGAACTGCAATTTTATAAATAATAATCCCTTTTTGAATGAATAAATTAATTATTAATTAATTTAGTTATAGAAAATGCATACACTACTATGGTTATTTTGGAATGTTATATGATATATCCTATAAAATTTAAAAGATCAATAAATATCATTTATATAGATTTCATATCCTAAATATAGTGATAATATTATTGTTATATGTTAAGAGTTATGATAAATCCCAATTGAAAAATATGGAAGGATTGAAATATTATTATTATATATTAAGGGTTATGATAATGCACAATTGACAAAAACAGATTGAGCAACGAACCCAACCAGTAGGACCATACCATATAAATCCTATTTATCATATATTTCGAGGGAGATAGAATCATAGGGATTTTACCTTGACCAAGAATATGTTTAGAATCAATAACTAAAGCATGAATGAAACCATTTAAGGGAGGATTTCATTCTCATCAAGATCATGTCCCAAACCATGTTTTCCGAACCACCCTATGAAAATCTGTCCATCACAAACCATAACCTTAAAGAATTCATTTGTGTAATAAAGGGATATATATCAATACCCTAATATGATTTTTTATATTTTTGTTTTAAAAAATAATAAATATATTTACCCCTTTTTAATATTACTGTTTAAATGATTAAGTAATGAGTTTGATAAATATTATATTTTGATATATTGAAAACAAAATTATATTTTTTTTGGAAATATATAGTTTCAATCAAGACACACATTTTTATGTATTTAATACATTTTAAAATTAATGACATTTTAGTAAAATATTTTTATTAAGAAAAAATGGTAATATAATTTTATGAAGTCAAATTTAATTGTTATAAGGGTTCGAAAAATGTTATTGTAAAAAAAATATTTTCCAATAAATTGGGATATTTAATTTAAAATTTAAAATAAACATTTTTAGAGAATTATTTTGAAAAAATAAATATTATTTTTGAAATTATAACATAAAAATTATCCAATGGTGAAAATTTTATAATTTTTTGATCCAATAAAATTTTGGGTTAAAAATTAAATATGGTATAATTATATGGTATGTATTATGATATAAAAAATGACCAAAAGTGATTTATTAAATTCTATATAGAGTATAAATAACCAAAATTATGTTTCCAATTCAAAATAATGCGCTTTTTAAGAAATTTGATTATTTTTCTAAACCCTAAATGAATCCTCCAAAACCTATATTATATTTTAATGTTTTAAAAATAATTATTTATAAACGTGATTCACTTCCACATCACCAAGGGTATTATTTTAATGTTTTATGTTCTTAACCATTAAAAATAATTAAAAACACTTCTATTTGGCTGAAACCATGAGCAAAAACTAGGGTAATGTTTATGTTTTTGATTATATTATTACATAGAGTCTAAAACCTATATTTTGAAATTAATAAATAATTGTCCTATATTTTTTCAATATAAACCCACAAAAAATCCCCTTATTCTTGACCCAAAACTATTAAATAATGAAATTAATATAACATTATGTCTCTAGTGCCCAACCATGGTTCCCTATTATCTTAATAAGATCATCCTATGCTTTTAGAATTTCCTTATCAATGTAAGAGATCATCTCTTTCCCCTCTTTATTAAAACACCTTCTTTATGTCATGCATTTTTATTTCCAAGTGTTCAAGTTGGGATATGTTTTTTAACGTCCATATTAATATAGTTATGATTCTCAAGTAATGATATACCCATTTCTATATCATTCAACCCTTCTATAAACCTTTATGTACACTCATTATGCTGCCTAAATTATCCTGTGAATTTCCTTGCTAAAAATTTGTGTAGTGAATACCCATCTCCATTTCCACTCTTGGTTATTCACCTAGTTGTACATAACCTTCATTGAATGGGTATTTACATGTATATAAACCAAAATCCTTAGTTATGGGGTTAAAATTAATTAAATACATCAATTATTTTGTATGGTCTATGTGGCACACCTATGCATTTACATGATATTAAAGTGATAGGTGAACCTAAAATTATATATCCCTAAAAAGAATTGAGTAAAGTTTTTACCTCAGGATATTCAATGTATGGTACATTGGTGGTTATCCTAATAACACTATGTTATTTTTCTAGGTTTTTACCCTTGTCTTATGTTTATGATTTCATGTTTTAGGTTTTTTCCACAATCCTATGATTCATTTATGTTATCATACCTCGTTATTCAAGATTACAATTCTCAACCCTTTTATGTTACCTAGATATAAATCTGGAATCACATATAATAAATTACCTTATAATATTCTTTTTGTATTCTCTTACATGTCTTAATATCTCATCAATTTCTTATTTATGTCCCTAGGTTATCCCATGTAGTTTTTGAAGATATAATGAATATAAGGGTATAGTGCAGAGGTTTTAAATATTGATGTCATACCCATGTTTCAAGTTAATATTCTATATACATAATTTCCCAAATTCCCAAGGCCTCAGGATATTATGGGGTTTTATTTAGTGTATATTTATGTAATAAATCATTAAATAATATGTAATAAAATATGGGTGATAATATATACCTCATAAAAGGTATATATATTGAAAGAATAAATGATATCCAAAAAATTTCAAAAAATGAGTGATGAGTCTTCAGACTCCCTAGAGGTTGGCGTTCCTCACTCCATTACTAGAAATGAAAAATAGAAGAGGTCCTGAATGAGTTAAAAGGGAAAATATCTTTTGAAATATTTGATGGCTGTATATGAGATAATTGTGAAGAGTTATTTAATTTTTTTATGTTAATTATAACTTTTATATATTGTGATTCTTTAATGATTTTTTCAAATAATATATACAAGAATCACATGATGAGTATAACACACATGAGACCTTTATACCTAAGGATTGGAAGGCTATTTTAGCTACTATATTGGTAAATACCAAACAACTAGGTCTCATATGAGGATAAACATTAGGTTCATCCATAAAAAAGGGGTTTGGTCATTCTTGGCCTTATTCAAAGGACGATGTATATAAATGATAAAATAGACGATTTTTAAGCTAAAGTTTAAGCGATGGGTGATATTAGGGTGGAAAGAATTATATATTTGGTGAATTCAATGTTTATGGACATTTAAAGACAATTTCAGGCTTCAGGTCCCTCTCCTCCACCTTTTCCAGTATATCCCACTCCTCCCTCCATGTCCACTTTCATATCCAAATCCTATACCTCCTTCTGCACAACTTACCATCTATTATGAGTTATATATTGAGAATTCCAAAAATCATATTGTTTCAATTGAGATTATATATTATATTATGGATACTATTCATCATCAATAGATAGATATAGGGAAATTTAGGGTTAATGCGTTCAATATTGTTGATAGATTGGAAATAGTACAATTTCCTATATTTGAAATCACTACAGTTGGGCATTGTTTTGGCCATTTTTTAGTTTAGACATCAAGAATCATCTAAAAAATCACCACTAAGGTATGTATATACTAAATCCTTTATTTCATAATGATGTTAAATTTATTTTAAAATTTTAAAATTTATATATTTTTCTATTTTTATAGGAATAATTTAAAGGTAAATACTTATTTTATAGAAAGAAACAAGTATAGATTGATATAACTTTAGATACTACTTGTTTTGGACCTGATATATTATCGACATATTTATATTTATTGGTGAGATTTTATGATCTTATAGTGGATGTTAGAATTTTTGGGAGTGAAATTAATGTGATGATTTTAAATAGAAATATCATGGAGCTTGTAACTAGCGATTTTATGAGAATCCATATGATAAAATTCTTTTCCATGTAAATTGATTGTCATATTTCTTTCAGATATTTTAATTTATTAAAACATAATACTTATGTTTTTTTGTATTAGTAATATTTATACTCTTTGTATTCAGTATGATACAACATTAGTATATGGATTTTTGGACCCATAATTTATTTCACCAATATCATTGATAATGAATGGAATAGAATGAACATTATATATTGCTGAAATATTTCAAAATACTGCGATTCAATGTTGGAATCTTCCTTATCACGAAGAGTATGTAACATATATTTCATAAATTATTATTTATATTAACTAAATAAAGAATCACATTTTATTTTTTGTATATTAGTTTCCATTGGATATTGTGGGTTTATTTTCCAAAATAAAAGATATCTCGCCATTTAAGATCTATACATGGTGATTTGTGAGAAACTTTTAGCAATGTGTTGAACATGTATGTTTGGTTACTTCAATAATTATATATTATAATGATTTTTAATTTTATTTAAAAAATAAAAAATTCAAATAAGGCATGAAATTAATTTAGATATAAAACATGAATTATGAGTGAAAAAGTAAATTATGTATATGAAGATGCGACTACACATTTATAAGTACTATATTTTAGCTCGAAGTACTTAACATTTTTTTTGGATTTAAAATTACATTGAAAATAGGTTTTAGTATTTGAGAAAGAGTAAAGGAATATGTATATTATGTATTATGTTTTTTTTAAATAATTTCAACCCGGATAGTTTCAAAATTCCATAAGTTTAGATTTTATTATAACATTTCCATTAATTCATCTTATGATCATATTGAGAATACAATCTGAATTCTTTATTTTTAATTTTTAGATTTTTTATGATCCTCTACCTTAAACTGAAAAAGAGATTAATATCATAAAAATATAATGGGTGGATTATTTCATAGGTTGGATTTTTGTTAGTTTATTTTAAATATATATTTTAATGTTTAAATTTTATATTGTAAAGTTAAAATGATTTGAAATTATGATGCAATTTTTTGGTGTTTTTGATGCCTCTTTATTCTGGTTTTTTCTATTGATCATATAGGATATTAAATTTGAATTTAATTTAAAAAAATTCAATTTTATCATTATTTATTATATAAATAGATTAATAAATTTTAAAAAAGTTGTTTTTCATGTCGGTTATATACTAACCAATGTGAAAAATGGGTTATCATGCAAGTTTTCTAATAATCGATTTGAAATACAATTTTTTTACATCAGATAACAATAAATAACATGAAAAAAATATTTAAAATGTTTCCTTCATTAACTTAAAAAGATATCTGATGTTTAAAACCTAAAAACCCAATGTAGAAAACACTATTTTCTCACTAGTGTTATGTGGATATGGAGGGGATAAGAGCACTAAGACATATGTCAATGGGGGTGTAAGGGTGACTAGTTTAGTGTGGGATGCTGAAATGGGGTATTTTTATATATTTTACTTTATATTATATGACTATACTTATATTTAGATTTGGGTGAGTGTTACTTGGTGAGGTTGGTGAAATTAGTTGACTTAGTTAGGTGATAAATTGGTTTCAAAATTTATTCACTGAGGCAATAATTTTCTTATTCCACATTTTCATGATATTTTTTAAGGAGTATCCCACTAAGTATACTTTTATTCTCACCCTTATCTGTATAAATCTTTTTCTCAAGTATATAATACATATTTGGTCAATGAAATATATTTTACTAGCTCATTGTAATTATTGGTGTTAACTGGTGTTCATGGAATAGTTTCCGTAGGAGTTTCCACGTGGGATTATTTTTGATAATTTCTTTTTATATATAACACTCCAAGAATTTTTGGATCAGTTGTACTTATTATATTATCAATTGAATTAATGGTTTCATATATTATTAATATTTAAGAGGATAAGGCCTCCCATTTTCGTGTTCTATACCCTCAGTTATCAATAGCAACCCATTTCCTATTATATGAGGTATTTTAGGGACACACTTGACTTTACTACTGATCTAAGTGGGGTTCTAGCAGGGGTGGGTCAGGATAAGTACGTCATGGTTTTATCTCGAGGATCAAAACTTTTATGGTTTATTAATCCTAAAGTGATCTTTGATAAACTGAGTTTTCTGAAAGTGAATGACTGTAAGATGTTTTAAATTTTTAAATTTTAAGGTGATTGGGTTTTTAGATTGGTGTTTTCCAAAATAAATCATAATGTGGTTTAAGTTAACCACATCATAGTTTGGTCACCCAAAATTTAAATATAAATTTGTGTGCTCTCTTTCCTATTACACTATTTTACCCCCTTCTTCAAAACCTTAGTGACATATATTATTGTAATTGGTGGATATGGATTCCCTTGGTCGGTCATTAAGTCATTATATTTCTATGATCTATTCTTCATGATTTAAGGTTCACTTCTTCCCACTTCTTCCTCACTTATCATATTACTTTTATCTTGAGGAGATATTCCAATGGTGAGTGAATGGATATGATTAATGATTGATGTTTAGAAGATGTATTATAGGTTAGTGGAAGGATATTTTCTATATTGTGGGAGTTTTTTCATTGAGATTAATCTTTTCTTAATGCCATGGTCTGTTAGATTCTTGGTTATGTAGATGATTCAGATTATATATTTTATTTATTGGTGTTGATATGTTTATTCCCAACATCTCTCATACCATTGATGTTTTGACTTGGCACATTCCAATTTTCCAAAGATAGGTTGTCACTTGGAATTTACCAGTGATTCTTTGGTTTGCATGTTAGTCGAGAGTAAAGAAGTTCAATATCATCTCACTATTTTAGGGGGATTGGATTATTGCCTACTTGAAGACTCTCTTATATGTTTAATATATATTCATGAATCCTTCCCAAAAACTAGTGAGGGTCTATTTACTACCATGCTAGTAATTTATCAAAATCACATGTTTAGATAAACTTCTATATATATTATAGGTTATATATAATTATCTTATTATTTTGTGGTGATATGTTTTAAAGCCATACATCTGGGTACTCTAAAGTATATCTCTACCAAGGGAGGTGGTAAGTGTTATAAAGAAGGGATCAGTCACATGATAGGGGATTCCTATGTATCCTTATAAAGGGAATCAAATCGTAAATAGTTCAATCCCTCTTAATTGGAAATATAATAACTTTTAAGGTCATGTTTCAAGGACCACAACAATTCCTTTTAAGGTCATACGACCCTAAACAAGTGTAGTTACTTTTAAGGTTATGCATCTAGGATCTATATAGTATTGGTATTGAACCTTTGGGAGGTGTCCTATGTACCTTGTATAATAGGAATAAAAAACCACATAGTTCATATTATATAGTTTAATTTCATATGATAGGACCTATTCATATAGTTTAATATCACGCAATTAGGACATATACTACACAGTTTAAAGTCATGAATCTAGGACTTCTAGGTGAAAGGGGTAAAATAATTGTCGATGTGGGAATCACACATAAAATTATCAATCTGGTTCACCCCGTCTACTAGTAACTAAATAGGAGACGGTATGGTTGGGTATTTTACCTTTTAGGAGACCTATATAGGACACATGTACTATAAAAGCTGTGATAACAAGATGCCCGATATAGATTATTCCTGAACTACCCGTATAGATCATCTGATATCTGGATAACTTTGAAAGATGAGACATGGTTGGAGATTACACCAATTATGTGGAACATTTACTGATATACACCTCCCATATATTGGTAACTATATGATTAAATAAGATATTAAATATTTATGCTTACACCTGGTAAGATTCCCATACATGGTTGTCTACCCCTATATATTAATCACTTGAAGACTGGGAAGGGATGGGGTTTACACATAAATGGAAACCCATATAAGGGTTCCTCAATCCTATTTGCCGGTAACTTGAAGAGGAAAAGTTATTAGTAATGTTTAAGGATTACATTTCATACGAATCCCATATATAGCTGTGCAAATTATATTTATTGGTAACTATATGAGGAAGGGATACTTGGAAAGAGTGAGGCTTACAACCATTAGAAGCCCATATGTAGTGGGGTCCTAGATGGGGGTCTAAAAAAATGGTTACTAGGTATAAGGACCTAGGATAATTGGAACTTAGGTTTAGAGACTTGGTTGAAGTAGAGCCTATGTATTGGGACTTATGAGAATTAGAGCCCAAGTATGGAGACCTAATAAAACTAGAGCCTATTTATAGACAATTTTGTGAATTAGATCGTAGGTATAATGACCTAGGTTAATTATAGCCCAGTTATTGGAACTTGGGTGAATTAGAACTCATTTATAAGGACTTAGGATAATTGGATACCAAGTATAAATAAATTGGAGAATTGGATACCCTAGTTATTGAAATAATGTGAAGTGGTGCCCATATGAGATGGATGGGGCTCAGAAAAGAGACATGGGTGAAGTCAAAATCAGGTAGTGGACCTTGAAAAAGTCACAGTAAAGTGGGAGACCTAGAATAATTTTCACACAAGTAGGATTCTTGAGAGGATTCACACTTAATTAAGCAACCTGGGAAATATCACAATTTGGTTGGAGACCTGGGAAAAGTCACACTCAAGTAGGAGACCTAGGAAATGTCATGCTCAATTATGAGACTTGGGAAATATCACACTCAAGTAGGAATCTAAAAGGATGACTAGGGAATTTGTCTCCCTAGTATATGATCCCTAGGATGGATAGGTTTTCTAGAACCCAATTAAGGGGGATATGAAATAAATAGGTTGAATGGATATTATACCTTTTTTATTCCACATGTTTCTCAAAATGAGATCCATGAGCACTGATTTAGAAACCTAGGTTGACTAGGGAACTGTGCTTAACATAGGGAACCTGAGTGCCTAAAACAAGTATGATAGTGTTTCAATCAATGGATAAATGCCTGTGCTATTCGGGATATGGTTTAATGAAACATGGTAATATGGGACTAGGAACGAGGACATGGTCATGAGAGACTTGGGCGTGAAACCAAATTTCACCTTGGCATGGAACTGGATTTTAGAAAAATCTCTTCCAACTTCAAAAAACCATAACGTTTGATTCAAGTGTCTGTTTGGGCTCCATGACTAGTCAAATAGAATCCTAATAAATTAAATACACCAATAGCTATTGGTTTACCTCATAAAAAGTTTTTTCCATTGAAAAAATTTCCTATAATATCTTAAAAAATGTGTTTTATGATTTCAAGACCCATTTTCATCAGCGATGGTGAAATACATGACCTAACCCAAGTGTGAGGCTCTCAAAACCACATTTAAAGACCTGAATTTAATTGATGGATCTCCATCCCTCAATTTGTGATAAATCATTCAATATATAAAGATGTCATTTTCATTTTTTATATAGAAAGGTAATGTTATGTCTACACATGACTTGTGACCTCTAATAGAGGTTCGTATTAAGGATTCTGTGATAAAGTGCATGAAACACATTTTTAAGTTCCAATAATGGTTTAATAATGATTCATTTCTTTTTAGGTAATGAGATAGAATTATCTTAATTAAATAAAATTTAAATTGAAATTAATAGAGGTATGTGGGTTATAAATGACTATTATACATATTGGGTTATTTATGGTTTTTACTAATTTTTTATTATGAAAATGATATACTATTATACATAAGTATCTTGATATAGTAGATAAGTGGAATTTGAGGAGGTAATGTTATAAATAGGTGTTTAATAAATGGGATTTTTGTTGATTATTATCAGAAAATTATTACGTGGTTAAATATTTTGAGGTAAATTGATAATTATATGAACATGGTGATTGATTTATAAGTATATATTGACACTTAATAAACACCATGTAAAATATTAGTGACCTTAAATCTAATATCCATAATGTATTGAAACTAAAACCTTGCTAAACATAAAAAGATGAACTAATGTCATATATACAGTAAACCGATGATCTTTCAAATATTCGTCAATAATATGCGATTGATGAAGCCAAAGAATATCACCACTCCATGGTGTATCCATGGAGTAAAATAAACTCATAACATTTTAATGGGAACATCCTCACTTATATGATATTCTTTTACCTCACTATAAAAAGGTTTAATAATGAAGAGAGCTTCAAGGAGGGGAGATAATTTGAAATAACTTTCACAGGCCATTATATGGGTGAGGCCCTTATATATAAATCCCTAAATGATTCTCCTTAATTGAAAAGGCATTAACTCATATGTTACAAGTTAATAAATTCTATTACATCGGTTGTAACCCTCAACCATTACAACATTAAGATCATTTCATCTTACAAAATGACTATGATCAATGATATATTCTGAATGGAATATTTAATTATATTAACATTTAACAACCATCTTCCAATAAATTATATGATGTTAGAGTTTATCATAATATATGATTAAACTATCAAAAATTCTATTCAATATATCCTTATTTAATAGTATAACGGGATTAAGGTAGTGGAATTAAATATCCATTTCATGTTGTATAATATATACCCAATTATCACCTATGATATAACTGTAACACATTATATGTGTATGGGATTTTGGGAATATGTCCTTCAATATCCCACTTGAATTGAAGCCTATGATACTTCATTTCATTTTACATTATATTGTATCATATATAATAACTTGTGTAATAATATCTAGAAATCATTTTAAATATTTCTAAAACACTTTTTGGAAAGCTACATCAACTTCACATTAAATCCCATCATATATAATTCCTCATTAATACCGATATGATACTCCTTTTGGTTAAACTATAAAATAGTGTTAAAGTTTCTCTTTGATTCAAAATCAATCCTAATTCATTCAACCACAAAGTGTGACCCATGGGCCTTTTTATCATTGAAAACAAATATGAATTCCTAAATTTATAAATATAAAGAAATAGAAGTCTCTAGAAAATCATTAGTGAAACTCAAGCTATAATGGGATCTGGCACGATCTCTATCAAACACATGTATCTCCATACCTATTTCCACTAGATACATCACATGTAATCATGCATTTTCATATGATCCCTTTAGGAAGGCATCATGTGACTATAGGACATAAAGTATGTCAATCCCATATATTCAACTCATATATTTTCAATTCTCATAGTATATACTAACTAGGTTGTTTAATACATCACATTTTATTCACTTTTATAGATAATCATATCACATTAACCTCACCCCAATAGATAATCACGTCATATATACTATTTAGGTATGGATGTACTCTTTATTAGTGAATCTCAATTAAGGGACCAAATTTCATAATCATCATAAGAGAGGGAAAATCCCATCTTGGTTAAGATCTAACTAATGACATAATAAATAATATACACAACCACCCCGAACTATCTATGAATCAAGGCTAGAATAAGAAAGGTATCAATGTATGAGTGTTCTCATGGTAAGAATCTCACCAACCTTTGTTATAAATGACTCAAAATATGAACCATGAACCCCTATTATACCAAATACATAGTATATGACACTCTATGTTGTATATTTCAAGGGTTATCTAGCATATAAAACCTGTTTTTTGCATAATTTTACTCATTATAATCATAAAAATTTATAACAATATATAGTACTCCATGATGAACATCATTTAAGGAAAACACAAAGTTTTACTTTAAGAGGTCAATTATCATTTCATTTCATGAGATATACACATACATATATGAAACCAACATGAAAGAATCATAAATTATATTTTTAATTTTATATAAGATGATACATTATATATTTTTAATATATTTTAAGAACATGAACAAAACCATACACAAGATACCATCTTATCATATCACATATGATATATTGTCTGATATTTATTTTTTTCTATAATTTTATGGTTTATATACCCCTTATATCTCTATGAAATTCCTACAATATCTCTATGTGAACATCTGATAAAACAATCTGACTAAAATCTTTAGAGAGTAACATATATGATGTTATATTGTTTTAATAATGGTGAGACTTAAGGAATCATATTCTTAGTGTTTAACTCATTAAACATATTCAAATACCTTAACTCCAAAATGTCAAATCTTAAGATATTAATAAATCATAATTTATATATTGAAATTTTTATAATTTCAACATGATCCTCATCATTAGAACCTATTCTAGAAATTTGTTTTCCTTAAAGATGATATTTAAATTTATGTTTTGAATGTTATAATACTTTATTTGTTAACTTTTAACTTCTCTATGTCTAAAAATACTTCCACTATCCTCTTAGAAACTATATTTGTTTGATTTGGTGTCCTAAAACCAATTGTTTGTACATTTATTACATAAATATTTAATGTATTTAAATATTAATCATCCTATTACAAATTGTTAATTGTTCTGCATGACTACTGCAAATCATTTTTTTTCCGATTTTGAAAAGCCGGTTTATGGGTTTCTGGTGCCCAAAAGCCACCTTTTGGTAGGTGGGAACCAGATTCCAAATTACAAATTCAAAATTCAAACATCAAATTCAAATTCACCGCCAAACATCTCGAGCCACGAACCACCACCAGGCGTCAGCCTTCATGTGTCATAGTAGGTCCCTGCTAAGATGAGAACCTTGAAGTGCTATGAAAATATTCTTAAATATAGTTATACAGTTAGATGACATAATATGATGAGACACATAGTATACAGACCTTCATGTGTGTTTACTCATAAGAAGATGATAATTATTCTCATGATGTTCACAATTGGTAATCTCCAAGACGAGAGATTATTACAACAAACATTCAAATAAGAATTCTTCTTGTTTTGGTGTCATCAGATATTCCTATCTGAAAGAATGTGTAATGGTCCTTAGAAATTATGATTATCATTAATACGTGTCATGACTCATGCACCTAGATTTTATGATGAAAAACATCACACCATATGTTGGCAGGAAGTAGGGTATGTTGGGTGCATCATGAATGAAATGTTATTATTGGATAAGTCGAGGAAGGATTTGTCCCTTCCATTTATAGAAGTTGATATCTTATCCCTTTTATTGAAATATAAACATTGCCCAAAATTTCATGTCCATGGTGTAATGACGAGTTAATTTCAGGTAGTCAAAGAATGACGTATCAAGCATATAGGTTGATGCCACAATCATGAAACCTAATTTATGAGATATTGTGATGAAGAGAATTTATTACATAGTGAGCATTCATATGTGGATGTCGTCGTTTTGACTTTAAGTTATTTCTATTGGGTTCTTTGACCCATTTCTATATAGTACCCTTAGACTTTAGGAAATCCTGCCTAATGCCAATAATAAATCATCCTAGAGGTTCACACACTAAGTGATTCTTATGGTCTCAATTAAATTCTATTTGATTTTAATTAATAGAATAAATATTATTCTCAAGATCCTAAAATAATATTATTCATGTTAAAATGATCGCATAAATTAAATAAAATATATTTATTTTATTGAACATTTTATAAATATTTATTTTCTAGTTTATAAATAAAATATTTATTTAAGAGAATAAATTATTTATTTATTTGGGTGTTCAATAAATGGAAGTAGAGTTCAAGTAGACCAAGTCTAGTCTGGTAGTAAAATAATTACTTGCAAGATGGTAAATAATTATTTAACTAGTTGGAATAAGAAATAATAATAATAACACTATTATCATTATGTGGCATGAGATTTCAATTATGATTCTGTTTTGCGCAAGTTGGTGCCCCAAGAATAATGGTTCTGTTATTGTTATTATATAGAATGGGTTTTCTCTATGGTTATAAATGCATTTAATTGCTTTTATGTAATTAAATATTGTAACTGAAACCCCATGTCTTTAAATAGACATATACGTATATCGTGCAATTACGCTTGGTGAATCAAATTAATGATGGTGAGAGAATTTTTGAGCCAAAATAATTTCTCTCTCTTGAATCCCCTCCTCTCCCACTCAAGAATTAGTGATATTCTTCAATACTGAAGAACATGTGATCAAGAATGACCGACGCAAGACACTCTATTTTCCGTACTAGCACACAGAGAATGAGTGATGTCGATCGAAGGCCATCCGAGCATGTTTGGATCACCACTAAAGGGGTTTTGGTTTAGATCCTTGTAAGAACAAGGAGACAATCCATAAGGGTAATTCTGGATGATCAAAATCATCAAAAATGAATGTACTAAAGATCTAGGTATTTAATTTCTGCAGAAATTATTAAAATTAATTTTAAAAATGATGCTCAATATCTGATCTCTAGGATCTGATGCTCCATTCTTCTTTTATCTAGACCATTGATCTTAATATGTGGATACTGACATTTATCATCATATTGATCCTAGATTGGTCATCAATTATGGAAAATTCAATGTTGGGACCTCCCAACTGCCACACTTTTTCTTCTTCTAGATCCTTCAAGTGGTATTACAATGGTCACATCATCATTTATAATTATTTAAATAATTCATTGATGATTTAAGATTTAATAATTCATTTTTTCAAATCAAGGTTAATTGTTCTTGTAATCTGGTTTTGAGATCTATTCTTACTATTTTTTTATCATAGATCTAATAGAAATAAATAATATTTGGATTAAAATTAAAGTGAGTAACTCATCAGGAGGTGGTGATGATTCTGTCTAGTTGATGCGAAAGTATACTCCATGTGTTTGAACTTTCACATCATTTTATCTACAATACAAGGAATGTAATCTAGATTAAAACCCATGTAGTTGTGTTCAATTCATTGGGAGTAATTAAAAAATTACTGAAGATGTGTTCATTAATGGAACACGGTGTAGTTAATACTTACACCTCGTGTTGACCAAGATAGACTAGCACACATTCATCCAGATTACACACTGTGTGACACATTGGACTTGACGTACATTCCCTTTAGGTCAAGGGACAAACCATGTATCCGATACATGACTATGCTGACCGGTAACCATGTAACCTGGATATAACATGATGTTAGTCCCATTGGACATGCCATGTACTCCATGATTTCTGAATTACGCCTCACACAATGAGTCCCTAGGTGTGTACTTTGGATAAGAAGGTGAAGACAATAAACACAATGTATTTGTAACTACATGTCGTGTAATTGACCAAATTACATAGAATTAAAACTTTAATATTTTTTTAATGTTCATAATTACATATCATGTTGATTCGAACGGGTGTTCACTGTGTTACCTCCAAGGTTATGGATGAGAATATCAAGTAAATTCAGAAAAAGATTAAGATAAAAGGATTTATTAATTAAAGATAATAATCAATTGATTATAGTACTATTTATCTTAGTAAGAAAAATTAAATAATGTAATTCTAGTTTTATTAAATGAATAATTTGTTGCATATATGTGGATGATCATGACGTTTACCAGACCTTTGTATGTGATTGGTTTCCTTTTTAATCTTATCTTAAATTAAATTGTTATCCAACATGCCATTTATCCACATTAAAATTTAGGGCCTATATACCCCTGGTTTCTTTTATGTAAAACCCCTTTTACCCCTCACATATATGTGAGCTAAAAATCATATGTAATGGATTGAGATCCCAAGATAGTAGAGGCAGTTCAAGCTGAAGCCAAGAAGAAACCAATCCTAGGATATACATAGGTGGATATGTGGAAATATGTAAATAAGAACCTAAAAGTTTCAAGTTTTTTCTCCCCTAGGTCTGGGTTAGTTTATCAACTTCTAGATAAACTAACCATTATAAAAGCTCCTGATCATTCCCTTTACTTTCTTTTATTTATGTAAATTGCATGGATTATCATTATAGATGTGTTGTCACGATCACATAATTACTAAATTATACAAGCATACAAGATAGAACTAAAATAATCTAGGCTTATACATAAATATTATCAAAATATAGTTAATCACTTAAGTAAGATTCACTTAATATTAACAAGTATGTGGTAAATATAATAAAAAATTTATGCATAAGAGATAAAAAACTCTCAATAAAATATTAAGATAGACTAATCCTTCGATTACTTGATTAAGGGAAAGACTCAATAAAACTATGTGTTTTAAAAACCCTTTTTGGGAAACTTAATTTTATATAAGAATACCTTATGAATGTTTCGGGTATAATTATCCATATTACACCAAGAAGTGTAGCCCTTTATAGACTTGGTGTAATATTAGAGGCAAGTGCTGAGGAAATCCAAGTCAAGATTCCAGGATTAGGGAGTACAATCAATGAATCAAGGAGATGAAATCCCACAACTGGAAAATATCTTCCTACCTAAAAACCATCAAATAGATTGACCAACTATTTTTGGGGTTATATTAAGGGGAATATGGATCCATTCCACTAGAATGTCCAAAAAACTAGAAATTTCGAGTTCAATGGTGAGAGCCACTGGGAATTGATAAAATAGTAAGAGACTTAATAAAATTAATTTATTATTTACCATAAAATGTAATCTAGAAATTAATAATTATATAATATCATAATTGTATAATAAATATAAAAAACTTTTCAACCACACTATCCCTATGTTCAAAACTGGATAATGACATCATCCACACTGGTAGTAACTTCCAATAATGGTTTAGATTCCTTTAGGTCATTCTACACAATGAACAGAAATATTACCTTCTAGAATCATCCTTAACTGATCCACCTACCCAAGAGGCGAATTATGAAGAGTTCCTAGTCTATGAGAAACATATGAACGATGGATTTAATTATTAATGTTTGATGTTATCATCAATGTCTAGTGAACTCATGAAGTTTCACGAAAAAATGGATGCCTATAGAATGCTGGAGCACCACTGTGGTCTTTAATAGTAGTGATAATGATATGAACCATTTGAGATCTCCAGGGAAGTATTTCAATGTAATCTTGGATAGGGTTCCCCAGATGGGCCTCATGCAGTCAAGCTCATTGGCTACACTGAGCATATGGAGGTTCTAGAGTTTAAACACCCTAAAGAAATGTGTACCGATCTCATTCTCACATAAATCACTTAGATATTTTCTAGTTTTGTTGTGAATTTCAATATGAACAACATTGAGAAGTCTCTAACAGATATTCTAATCCCCCTTCACCCAGTGGACAAAGACATAATGTGCAAAAATCCTTCTATCCTTATCTTGAATAAGAGGAAAGGGAAGGCAAATAGATTTAAGACCATATATTCTTCATGCTTTTACAAGAAAAATATGATCAATGGGAATGGAAGGGAACATGAGGTTGTTTGTTTCAAATGTGTAAAGTAGGGCCATTGGAAGAAAAATGGCAACCAGCTAAAGAATCAAGGGGTAGCATCATGTGCGTTTTTTATCGTGTGCAATTTATCTGTTTCTATAAATTTTGTGTTAGATATATCATGTAGTGCTCACATATGTATACAAATATAGGAACCAAGTATATTCAATGAAACTGAATAAGGGGAGGTAGATATATGAACAGCCAACTGATCTAGACTTACTGTTATATCTATTGGGGACTACCACCTCACATTTCCGACTAGGTTGATCTTGGTATTAAAAGGTTGTTATTATGTTCCATATGTAACCAAAAATATTATTTCAGTATCCATAATATATACAAATGGATATATTTTCATGTTTGGAAATGAATGTTACTTATTTTATAAAGATAGCATTTTTTTGGTAAGGCACATTTATATAAAGTTCTTTTCGTATTGGATTACACAAACAAAGTAATGGAAATTGATAACGAAACTACTTCTCCTAACTCATACCACATCCAACTTTGGAATCACCTAATAGGTTATGTAAACGAGAAACGGTTGAAAAAGTTACATCAATATGGATATTTATATTCTTTCAAACTAAAACCACGTGGTGTATGTGACACATGTGTACAAGGAAAAATGACCAAATATCCATTTAGTGGGAAAGGTGAAAGAGCCAAAGAGCTTCTTGAATTGGTTCATACCGATGTCTATGGACCATTTTTAGTTGAATAAAGGGGTTGATACTCATACTTCATAACTTTTAATGATGATTTTAGTAGATATGGATATATCTACTTAATGAGGTATAAGTCAGATTCTTTTGATAAGTTCAAGGAATGAAAGAATGAAGTTGAGAAGCATCATGGTAAGAAGATTATGAAACTTTACTCAGAACGAGGTAGAGAAAATCTTAATCATGACTTCATTTATTACTTATGAAAGTTTGGGATCCTATCCTAACTCACTCCTCCTTACACACCATTGTGGAATGGTGTAAGCTAAAGGAGGAACCATACCTTATTGAACATGTTGAGATCAATGATGAGTCATGAACGTCTTCTATTATCCTTTTGGGGATATGCGTTACAAATAGTGGCACACTTACTAAACAAAGTAACAACTAAATTAATAAATGGTATTCCATATGAGATTTGGAGTGGAATAAAATACATGTTATCTAATTTACATGTGTGGGGAAGAAAAGTGTTTGTTATGGAATATTCAGGTAACAAAATCAAAACTTGAAGCATAAGATGTAACTTTATAGGATACCCCAAGGAAACAAGGGGATATTACCTATAAAACCCCTCAAATAAAATGGTTATAGTTACAAGACACTCTATATTACTGGAGAGGGAGAATATCTATAAAAGAGATAGTGGGAGGAAGATATACTTCAATGAAGTTGATGATCAAGGTATACAAGAGTTGGTACATGAGTAGATTCCACAAAGCCCCATGGAAGAAAGATCTGTTCTGGAGACACAATTATTGTGTAGGAGTGAAAGAGAGGTTAGAGAACTATAACAATACGGTTTTCTAATCACCAAGGCTGGTGACTCATTATTAGTTGATAATAATGATCCTATAACCTATAAGGATGTAGTATGTGGCACAAATGTTACCAAGTGTCAAGAATCCCTAAATTATAAAATGGACTCCATGTATCAAAACCAAGTCTAGATTTTGGTATATCCTCTAGTTAATGTAAATCCTGTTGGTTGAAAATTGGTATTCCAGAAGAAACTGGTCATGGATGGATAGGTCAATACCTATAAGGCACAACTGGTTTCAAAAGGGTTCAAACAGTGTCAAGGAATTGACCATGATGAAACCTTTTCAACAGTTTCAATGATGAAATCCATCATAATTCTACTCTCAATTCTATCTTACCATGAATATGAGATTTGGAAAATGGATGTCAAAACAGCCTTACTTAATGGGAAACTTAAAAAGATGTCTATATGAAACAAACTAAATGGTTTGTGACTCCAAATAATTCCAATAAGATATGAAAATTGCAAAAATCCATTTTTGGATTGAATAAAGAATTCATGTCATGAAACATTAATTTTGATATAGCCACAAAAAAAATTGTTTTTATAAAGAAAAAATGGGATACTTGTGTCTACAAATGGTTTAGTGTGAGTGTAGTTATTTTCCTAATAGTAAATGTCAGTGAAATATTACTTATTGGAAACGAAATACATGTTTTATAGTTTGTTAAGGAATGGTTGAATAAATGCTTCTCTATGAAGGATTTGGGTGTGGCAACATATATTCTTGGGATAAAGATCCATCATGATATATCCAAGAGATTACTAGGCCTAAGTCAAAGTATATACATTGACAAGATACTAAAGCGATTCAGTATGGAACAATCCCAGAGGGGATTGATTCCAGCATCACATGGCATTCATCTTTCCAAGAACATGTGTCATCAGACTCATGAGGAAAGAAAGAGTAGAGAAATGATTCTATATGCATCAGTGATTGGGTCATTATTGTATGATATTCTATATACTAGGCTAGATGTCACCTATGCATTGAGTGATGTAGAAAGATATCAAGATGATCTAGGTGACCGCCATTCGATGGTAGTAAAGAATATTCTTAAGTATCTAAGGCGTACTAAGGATATGTTATTGGTTTAAAGAGGACATTAGGAACTAGTAATCAGATAATATGCAGATGCTAGTTTCCAGATAGATAAAGCTGATATAAAGTTGCAAACATGATACATCTTCACTTTGAATGGAGGTAATGTGAGATTTAAGAGCTTAATGTACGGTGTGGTCACAGATTCTATTACAGATTCTAAGTATATCATAGCTTCTGAGGCAACTAAATAAGTAGTTTGGATGCAGAGCTTCATCCAAGAGATAGATGTTGTACCTATAAGTAAAGATACCATCACACTTTATTGTGATAATACTATAGCGGCCGATCTCACAAAATATTCAAGGTCACATCAGTGGATAAATAACATACTACATAAGTATCATATATTGAGGGATTTTTTTCATAGTGGTGAAGTTGCAGTGAGTAGTATTTGAACAAATGACAGCGTGGCATACACCATGACTAAATCCTTGACTTAGAAGAAACATGATCATCATGTGAGGTCTAGTGGACTAAAATTTGTAGGCAGTTGGATCTAGTCTAAATGGAAAATTGTTGGAGTTGGTGTCCTAGAACCAACTATTTTTACATTGATTACATGAATATTTAATGCATTTATATATTAAAAATATTATAACATATTTTTCATTGTTCTTCATTACTATAATGTAAAAATTTCTTAGAGTACTTGTCACATTAATAAGGTCATAGCAGTTCCCTACTATGATGAGAACCTTAAAGTACTATTAAAATATTCCTAAATATAGTTCTGAGGTTGGATGAAATACTATGATGGGACACATAGTATGAATACCATCATGTGAGATTACTCATAAGTATATGATACTTCTCATGAATATTGCACTTGGTAATCTCAAAAATGGGAGATTATGAGAACATAACAACTAATAGAAATTCCACATGTTTTGGTGTCATAAAATATTTATATCTGTGAGTGTGTGTAATGGTCCTTTTACTTTAATATTATCATTAATACATGTCATGACCCATTCACTTATATTTTCAGATAAAAACCATCACACCATATGTTGGTAGAAAGTAGGGTACGTTGGATGCATCATGAATGACATGTTCTTAATGGATATGTCAAGGAAGAATTTATCCCTTCCATTTATAGAAGTTGATATCTCGAACCTTTGAGTGAAATAGAATTGTCTCCATAAATTCTATGGCCAAGGTGTAATGACGAGTTCATTTTAAGTAGTCAAAGAAGGATGTATTAAGAATATAGGATGATGACACTATCATGAAACCTACTTGATGAGATATTGTGACAAAGAAATTTTATTACACAGTGATTGTTCGTATTTGGATTCCATCATTGAAACTTTATGTTCTTTCTCTAGGATGCCTTGTCCCATTTCTAGATAGTACTCTTGGACTTTAGGCAAGTCTGTGTAATGCTAACGAGAAAGAATCATAGAGGGTCACACACTAAGTTTTCTTATGGCCTTGATTAAATTATATTTGAGTTTAATTAATCGAATGAATATTATTCTCAAGACTGTGGAATAATTTTATTTAACATAAAATGATCTCATAAATTAAATTAAATAAATTTATTTTATTTAAAATTTAATAAACATATATTTACAAGTTTTCAAATAAAATATTTATTTAGGATAATAAATTATTTATTTATTCATGTGTTCAATAAATGAAGGTGGATTTAGAGTGGACTAAGGCCGATCCAGTAGTAAAATAATGATTTGCATGATGGTAAATAATTTTCTAACTAGTTGGATTAAGACAAAAAATAATAATAACGTTGTTATCATTATGTGTCATGAGATTACATTTATGATTCCATTTTGTGCAAGTTGGCACACCACGAATAAAGGTGTTTTCATTATTATTATAGAGCATGGATTTTCTATAAGGCTATGTATGTATTTAATTACTGTTACGCAATTAAATATTATTACGAAAAACCCATGTCATTAAGTAGATAGGTATGTCTATTGTGCCATTAATCCTGGTGAACCAAATTGTGGGTGGTGAGAGAATTGTTGAGTCAAAACAATTTCCCTCTCTCGAATCCTCTCCTGTCCTCTCTCATGAACGAGAGAGGTTATTAAAGACCAAAGAACATGTGATAAAGAATGACCGACACAAGATACTCGATTCTCCGTGCTAGCACCCAAAGAAGGAGTGATGTCGATCGGAGGCCATTAAAGCATGTGTGGATTACCGCTAGAGGGATTCTAGTTTGGACCATCGCAAACGCAATGCGACAATCCAAAAAGACCATTTTGAACGATCAACATCTTCAATAAAGAAAGTAACAAATATCCATGAATTTATTTTTTCCATAAATTATTTAAATTAATTATAAATATGATGTGCAAGATCTTCTCTCTAGGATCTAACACCCTTTTAATCTTTTTTCTAGATCATTGATCTCAATCCATGGATATTGGCGTTTATCATCGTATTGATCCTAAATTGGTCATTTATTACCACAAAGGCAAATTTGGGCCCTCCCAACCGCCACACTTCCTCCTCATCAGGATCCTTCAATATTATATTCATAATATCATGATAAGACACACAAACTTATTTTTATTAAATAAATAACTATTTTTTTTCATTTTTAGTAAGAATATTAATAAATAAACTTTTGTATCTATATCATATATGATATTATATGTGTTTAAAGTAATATTATGAAAAGATTATTTTTTTTCTTTAAAATATTCTATTGATGGTAGTGGAATATGAGTTCCTAATATTTAAATAAAAATCTATATAAACTATTTTATCCAAGATAAAACACTTTTCTCTTGTTTATCTTTTTCAAAACATGTTATTGAATATGACGAATCGTAAAATTTGTGTATTAAATAAATCATCTCATATTTGTTATAGGAACTATATGTTAGTAAACAACTTTTCTTATCATATAATAGAAATAAGAGAACTATAAACATCCTTTACTATGATCAATACAATATTGATAAATTATTTTACATCCATTTGATGATTAGATAACCCTTTTGTCCATCAATTGAATGAAAAATACAGACAACACTAATTATTACATTGATTTTGAACTCTTATATAATTATAACACCTATATAGTGTACATTTGGTATCATATACCCTCAAAATTGACATTTTTTTATAACACTGATAACTAACATGTAAATTTCAAGGAGTTTCTAAACCCCTTAATGTATTCTATAAATCCCCACCTTATAGAAAAAATCTCATTACTTCTTGATATGTATATGTTTCAATGACCTTGAATGAATAATAAATGAATCATTATTGGACTCTTTAACGAAATTTTATTATTCTGTTTTGAACTTTTATCTTATTGAACTATTGAAACACCAAAAAACTCTATACATCACATGCCCTAGCTTAAGAATCCTCATCACTTTGGTTATATCATGAAAAACTTTCTTGAACTCATTCACATTATAAAATGAATTCCAATGATGATTACAAAATGAATTCCTCACCTGGAACAAGACTTATAAAATCTTAATTGAACCATTCTATTATTATCATAATTATATAGATTCACATGTTAAAAAACATTAACATTTCATTTATTAAGGAAGGAGTTTCTCTAACACAATGAATTTATATTAGATAAGAAATTTACTCAAGTTAATAATCTTAGGATTTACTTATATAAACCTTCTCCTTTTTAGGGATTAATCTCAATGTTATGTTTGATGATGAGAATGATAATTATTTGTAACAAAATCATTTATCCGATGAGTATCATGTTTCACATATATTTAATAAGTAATCTTAATAAATATGATCCCACTAAAATGATGAACCCTTTTAAACTCATCATACCCATTAATAAGAAAATATCCCTATTTCACTAAATAATGATTTTATTTTTTCATTCCTCTTAACAGATAGTTATCTAGGTAGATCATGATGCTAATAATATCATATATGACTCTTGGATGGTTGATTGGAAAACTCTTTTCCCTATCCATCATATGAATAAAATAAAAATCAGTCCTTTTGGATCCTAACTATTTGTGTTTCCTATCTTAGTGTAATACGAATATTAGAGTTTTATTTGGTTACCTAAATCTTAGTGTTATCCATTTCCAACATTACTTACACCAGATAATCCATGGGAACTTTATTTAGAAGAAACTACCGAGTTGAATGATCGATATTTTGATATATCCATGCTTTGTAAGGAATGTAGAACATAATATCTTTATATGGGGTTTAATATCTCCATCTTATTAGATGTTTTCCCCTTTACATGTATTCATACTTATAATGATTTAGTTTGGAATCATATTTCTTCTATCAAATTAATATGTTCAGACCATATTGATGTGTAACCCTTTACACAACTCATATCTTCTGTTACCAACCTAAATAATTATCAAATTATATTCATATTTATCCAAATTCATCACTTTAATAAGGTACATAAAACATTTTCATGTAAATTATTATAATCAGTAGAAATTAATAATCCCAACCTGATTAATCATGGAGCCACATATAGTGAACCTCACTATTCTTGACAAAGAATAAGCCTCTGAACTAGTGAGAAGCCTGATCCAAATTCCTTCAACACAAGGACACATTATTCGAGATATAATTAAATTCCATTAAAATCATAACACTAAATATTTATGAATAATAATAAACTACATAATTCAAGATCACAACTCAATATAATCCAAATATGTGGTCAGAAAAAAACTAAATCAATAATCATACCTAGCATGTAATTCCTTATATGCGTTCATGATAACTTAAAAGTGGTTTAAATTATATTAAATTAAATCATACATCAAAATTAATATTATAAATATTATATTCTTGAATATTTAACTAGAGAATAACAAAAATAAATGAATGATTCATAAATTCAAACATGAGATAAAATATTTATGAACAATTTATAAATAAATAATTATAAAAACTTTTTAATTAAACCAAATATTATAGGAATTTTAAAATTTAAATAAATATTAAAATTTATATTTATTCCCAATATTAACTCTTTAAAACTATTCATTATATAGAATTTAATTTAAATATATGATATTATATGAAATATGAAAATTTTATATTTAAATTCTATCATGTAAATAATTTACAAAATCTAAATATCACATATTTAATATTATTTAGAACTTTTATCGTATCAATATTCAAAACTCATTTTGGAATGGATTAAAAAACATCTCAATTAAGGAATTTTAATTTGAAAAAATCAAATTAAAAATTATGAATTATTCATAATTTTAAATATAAACCCTTTTCTATCATTCTTTATTTTATTATTTATAAACATTTATTAAATTAAATTTTTTAACTTCAAAAAAAAAATTATATCTAAACTATAATTAATTCCATATGATTGGAAATGGTATTTCAACATTAACAATTAATATTTATGGATAAATTTTTTTCATAAATATTTAAAAATTAATTATAAATAATTTATTATTATTTAATTTTTGATCACCTTTTTAAATTAATATATATCCCAAAATAACTTTTTCTATAATTTATAAACATTTTATAAACCATTAGATTTCAATTAATAATTGAAATAAAAAAACAAAAAAATTTCCTTCAGTATCATTTTCTAACAATACACACATATAACAAGTTGTGATAGATAGGATTTATATCTTTAAACAATTTAGTGTTACAAATCATTTTTAATGATTTATAATTGGATATGTATAATAAAATAGGTATTTGGAGGCTTGTGTGAAATTAATGCATCATTTTGGGGTCTATGTTATATTAACATGGAATGCCTTGACTATCACATTATATGATATGATACTGCATGATATTAAAACTAGTGTCAAATTATTCACATAGGATTAATCCTACATATCACATATGTGTGGATGGCACAATTTATGGTAGGATGATCATATGATTAATATAATTATTAGATTCTACATACGTTGAACCATGTGTGCATCAAAATATTTATGATAAACCCACCATACAATGATCTATATAGGAATAACCAAGCCTGCGATTGTTGAAACTTAATATTGGCACCCATTCATGAAGAACAAGGTGGTGTGTTTTATTTTACAATGAACATGATATCTTCAATATGATATGGGGTCCTATTATTTCATCCATAGATCAAAAACATCATAGAATATAATATCATATACTATATTCTTCAATATAAAGAAACCAACTGATTTCTGTTTTCTTCTATTTTGATATCTCATACAGTATATGGAAATCCCATAACATATTATAACTTATTATGTCATATAGACATCTAAAATTCATTTTGTCAGCTATTTTTAATTATACATAGTATGATATCAAAACATGACATATGTTTTATCCATTTTAAAAACTAATTTTTTAAATCCAAGAATATGGTATAGCTATAATACAACTGATGGGTTTAGAGAGATATATTAACACTTAATTAATGCATTTAAAATCATTAATAACCTTAAATCCAAGATCAAACATGTATTTAAATATAAACCATGATAAACATAAAATGATGAATTACTATCATATGTACCTTACACTAATGAGATTCGCCATATTCTTCAATTATATGGGATTGATGAAGATATAAAAAGGAATCCAAAGGATATATCTCCTCCATAATGTATCTATGGGTTGAACGAATCACCCAACACTCATGTGGGATCATTATCACATCCAAGTTATTCTAGTAACTCACTTAAAAATGGATGAAGAATAAAGAAATCCTCAAGGTGAGGGATAAAATTTCCAAGATCTCACACTACCCATTGTATAGACATGACCCTTATATATATATTCTTCAAGGATTCTCCTCAAGTAAAAAATCATTAACTCATGTGTTATGAGTTAATTAATGTGATTACATCACCTGCAACCCTTATTCGTGCCAACCTCCCAAGTGTTCTATATTATATGTTGACTATAATTAATGATAAACTATGCATGTAATATTTAATTATATTAACATTTAAAAAATAGTATCCATTCAATCATAGGATTTTAAAGTGAATCATACTATATGGTTCAACTCAAAAAAATTATATATGATATAAACCTATCATATAGTATGATGGGATTAATGGAGTGGAATGAAATATACATTTAATTACATACTATATATACCAAATCATCACCTAAGATATAAAAATAATACATTATTTGTGTATGGGATTTAAGAAATATCTCCTTCATGTAGTGGAAATGAATTATTATTATAGTTCATTTAATATGTTAGTATAGTGAAGTTAGTGTGGTTAGAGCATTATAGTTTCTTAGGATAGGGAATTATGATGGAACTAATGGATGGATTGAATAACATGGAATGGGAATGGGTTTCTTTGGAATATATGATGTTCTGAATAATTTTATTAAATCGGTTAATAATATTATGTGGTAATGAAATTATAAATATTGAAAAATATGTATATGTTTAGCTGTAATATTTGAATATCTTAGATTTAATTTTTTAATGAGGTTGAGTGAAACTAAGGTGTCTAATATGAATGATGAAAAATTTGAAATGATAAAATTATATGTAAATATGGTTGTGTTGTGTGATTGTGGGGGTGATTTGTTATGTGTTATATGTGGCGATAGTAGTTGGTGTGTGGAAGTGGCAATGTTATGAAGAGGTGTCTTAGAGGTGTTTGGATATAATTTAGGCTATAATTTAGGAAGTGAGATATTATATATTATTGTATGTTATTATATTTATTAGGTACCACCACTCAAGTTGGGTAACCTAAAAAACCCCATATTTGGTTTTAGATTATTGGTGATCCCCCAAAATTATAAAGGTGGGTGATATATTTTTAATAGGTTGGGGTTGAGACCCATTCTTATTAGGAAATACAGCCCTATTTTGAACTATGTTGAGAGGTAACCCTTACATGACTCGAAGGCCTAGTGGCCTATAAGCCCCTAAAAACTTGGATGGAAGGCCGAGCAGGCTAAATTCTTATTCATGGACCAATGAACCTAAGTGAGTATTGTATATCATGACATGTATAACATCCCATAATTTTCATACATATATATTACATCTTATTAGATGAACATTCACCACATAACTTAATGATACACACCCTAGTAATATTGGTCTAGTTCCTTTGGAATCATGGATATAAAAAAAACTGATTCTACATAATTATCACCCTTCTTAGATATATCATACTTAGTACCTTTCTTTATAACATGAAGAAATTAAATATAATAAATAATGATATAAGATGCTCAGTAAGGGTAAACAATAGGGATATCAATGACTACATGATCATAACGGTATGATAACATGAACATAACATTCGAAAACCATACCTTTTATATCTCATACCTTAATATTTTGTCTTGGAATAAAAATTGGTAGTTCACTAGATGTGAATCATATTGGAATAAAAGAACATAATTCGTGAGAGAATAATATTAGGATAAGACATAAAAGTGTGGCATACACATAATCATATAAAATAATTAATATAATATTCATGTATCATTGAAAATACTATCATAGTGGAATGGTTTCACTACCCAAATAATCTTAGTAATCAAGATTAACTCCCATTATTATTAGAGTGGATAGATACAGTAATTGAACTGGGTTCACTCCCCATTTCAGTCTTATTTATCTCAAGAGATATACATATTTACCTAATTCATTAGAGAGTTATATAATTCTAGTCCCACCCATCACATAATGAAAATTATATATATGTGTGTCATAAGATCATAAGAAATTAATCATATTATAACACATGAAAAATAAATGGGTTTCATAATCATTCCATCATATCATAACCCATGTCAAATAAATTAGTTTCATGAATATTTCCTCTTTTAATCATAAATTGACCCATGGAAAAGAAATGAGTTTCAAAAATATCTTTTAAAAATCATCATGAACCATATATATAAAATATAAGGAGGTTATTATTTAATAATATCCCTAGTAAAGATTAGTAAACCTAAAAGTATTTTTATCATAAATGGAAAATACTTTTAAATATCACTTAGAGTATTTTTTTGAAGAAAAAATTGTTTTCTATTTGAAAATTATTATTTTAAATAAATTTTTTTCCAAATATTAAAGAAAAATTTTTCATTTAAAATAACTATGGAAAAATTTTAAATTACTCTTCAAATAATTGAGTTTTATAATGATATAAAATTTCATTCATACTATGTATGTTAAAACATAGATTCCTTTAATATTTTCAGTAAAAAGTCAAAAGTAAAATTACTTGAGGATTCCTATTAAGATATTTTATAAAAAATAAAAAATGGGTAAATATAAATTTAAAAAATAAAACATTAAAAAATAAAAGGCATTTTTTAAAATATTCTTGAAATTATTTTAGAAAACATGGATATGGAAGGAAAAATATTTTTGACCAAAGAGAGAAATAAAGTCAGTTTTAGTTAAAACAATTAATTTGGACTCTTGAGTCCATGAAGAGAGGAAAATATAATAAAATAAATAAATTTCTATAAATAACCAGTGGTTAAGGGAATTCATGATATTATTGAGATATTGATTGCAATACTTTATCATCAATAGCATAATGATAAACATTTTTTATAAACAAAGAGATTATGTTATAAAACCCTTATCACATTGGTAAAGTTTGAATATTAATCCACATGAAAGAAAGAAAATTAGATGGATATTTATATCCCATTATTTTCATTATAATAAACATAAAATATATTTTTAATATATACATGACAAAAAAGAAACAAGTTGTGAATATGACATGTTTCCCACAGAAATAAAAGTGATATAAAAACATCATACCTCAAGTCTAGAGTTTCTTCATACACATTATAACATCATGTATAATAAATATAGGTTTATTATAAATATATCTTAGAACCATGTTAATATATATATATATATATATATATATGTAACCATATATTATTTAATTATAATATTTTACCATCCATTTATTTAAATTATTTATTTAAATCACTAATTCGAGTAATAAATGCTTCATTTTTCATGTATGTTTTGGTTCGGTAGTTCTAGTACATGTAATTTAATTATGGTTAAATATTATATATAATTTTAATCACTATATAAATATAATATAAATTCATTATATATATATATATATATATTTATTTTTATCCATAAAATTAGAGATAGAGAAATAAATTATATCATTCATTTAGATGGTAGACTGTACGTACGCATGAACTCTATTTTCTATTTTACATGGATGAAAAGAAAAAAAGGAAAATAATATTTCAAATTTATATAATATTTTATATTTCATATATATATATATATATATCATATATATTCATTAAATCCTTCCTTATTACCATCAATTTCAAAATAAAATGAAACAAATCAAATCGCTTTGTTGAGGCGGTAGTCCACACATACACAAGTGCTACACTATTGTTTTCCAATAGATTGGAAGTTAATAATATTAATAAGATATTTTTATTATATTAATATAATTATTTCACAAATATAATATATAAACAATAAATCTTTCATTAAATCCATCTGTGAGAGGCAGTTTTGGAAAACAAATGAAATATGTTTGTGAGGCGGTAGTCCACCATGCACACGATCCAAGATTTCATTTACCATTTGAGGGAAGAGGGGATGGATGTAGGTTATTATATTAACATAATAAAATATAATTATGTGGGATATAATTATATTATTATATCATCATGGTGTAATAATATTTGAAGTATGTGGAATAAGAAATAAAATGAAAACAAGCGGTTAAAAACACTACCTCTTCTTCTTAAAGATTGTTTAGGTTAGTACCAAATGACTTATTAGGTAAGTTTAATAATCAATAAAAGTAATATAGGAAATTATTATGGAATTAAGTAATGGTTTCTTAAAGTTATTTACTGAAATAAAAGAATATTTATGTATATAGAGGATATGATAGGACGTTTACTTTTATATGTGGAGGAGGCAACCTAGTCAGAAATTTTATAAAAGAATACAAAATGATAAAGTAATTACAAAGAAAAATTCTTCCAAACGGAAGTATATTTTAATTTTGGATAATATAAGGTTTAAATATCTATATAATAGGATTTATAAAATTTTAATAGGAAAAATCACACATAACTTTTGGTTTTACCATAGGTAATCCCATTTTAACCTTAACAGTGGTAATTAATTTTTATTATTTTTACTATTAATTAGGATAGAAAATTAGGTTTAAATTGTTATGAAATATTAATTATTATGATTACAAATATTGAGTTAATTTTACAAAAAATCAATTCATAAAATTGAAATAATTTAATTTAAAATTGAACAAGCTTTTGGGATGGAAAAACAGTTTTCCAAAGTAATGGGTTTTATAACTATAAAAAGGTTTCATATAACAATTGAATATTAAATTGATTATGAAGTCCAAAATTGGATTAATAATAATAAAATAGAATTAATTTTACTTTTAAAACCACCATAAAATAAAATTAAACTTTTTAAATGATTCGAAATAAAAGGCTATTTTAAATAAAAATCATTATTTTTCATTATTCATTGAAAAAATTAAAATTTTGAGAAAATTAAAAAAAATTCACTATATGGTAATTTTTGAATTATGACTAAAAATAAATTAATTTTTTAAAAGTGAAAAATTTGAATTTTAAAATAAGCGTACAAAGCATGATGAAACTTTTATTTTTTGGAAAAAATACAGTTTTAATTATAAAACATGATTTATTTTTATCCCCTACCTAGAAAAAATATTACACGAATGATTAAATAGTTGGTTGAAAATAAGATATAAATTTCATTAAAATAATTAAATATTAGTTATTAATTTAATTTATTAATATAGAAAAACATAATGCATGCATAAATACAATTTTTTCAAAAAAACATTTCTTTTACTTCCTAATTATTTTCTTCATTTATATTCAATTGATAACCAATGAATTTTTTAGAAAATTTTTTAAACCATTTAATTTTTATAATTTAGTTATTCTTATTTATACTCTATAATCCAATGATTTAGTGATAACTTTGACATTAAATTATAATTTTTAATAAGATATTGTTGGTCATTTAAACTCAATGTTGGGTGTAACGTAAGGTATCCAAAAAAATTAAATTTATTTGAAAAACATATTTCATAAAATCTCAGGGTGTTACATTTTACCCTAATTAAAATGAATTTTTCTATTTAAATTCCATTGGTTTGGTAGAAATGACTAAGGGTATTTTTTCCTCATCATATCCTTAGGTTCCTATGTAGCTTCCTAAAATTGGAGGTTTTTCCAATAAATGTTGACAAAGTGATTGGTCTTATTTGATATAAAATTCTATTTACAATCCAGAATATCCACTATTTTTTCCTCATAAGAAATAAATTTCTCTATTGTTATGATTTACAATCTCATTATATATAAAGGATTAGGTAAGTACTTCCTCATAATAGATACATTAAATACATCTTGAACTTGAGAGATGTTCAGTGAGAGCACCAAATGATAAGCTCAAATCCCTTCTAGGTCAATAATTTCGAAAGGGATAATATACCTAGGGCTCAAAATTCCCTTATTTCAAAATCTAATAACCTTATTGAATGGAGAAATTCATTTAAAACCTTCTCAATAACTTCAAATTATATATTACACTGATGATTTTTAACATACATTTTATATCAAATCTAAGTTTCCTTGATGTGTTGTTGAATGTATCAAAATTTCTTTACCATTTTCATTTGCATATAAGGTCCCAATAGATTTATTTATCTAACTTCATACTAAAACATTATAGTTTAACTCTTCTTTTCATAGAGGGCTTCATAAGGATCCATATGAATGCTCATGTGAAGGATATTATTATAAAAAAACTCAAGTAGAGGAAGGTTTTGATCCCGAACACCATTGAAATCCATTGAAGAAGATCTTATAATATCAAGTAAGACTTTATTGTTTTTATTATACTGAAAATATTAATAAGGATGATATGAAGTGCTGAAACTTAACTCTATATCTAGCTACCACCAAACTCTTCTATATAACATTGAGGAAAACCTCAGAAATTGATGGGATATAATATATTGTGGAACTCCATGAAACCTTAACTTATACTTAATTTATATCCTATAAATATTATGCATATAGATATATTCTCTAATATGAATGAAGTGTTCTGAATTTGTAAGATTTTCAAATACAACCAAATTAATATTATACACTTTAGATGTTTTTGGGTGTTTGATGACAAAGTCCATGGTGATACTTTCCCATTTCCATTCTGGTATGTGTAATTATTATAATAACGCCTTATAATTCTATCTCTTAAACTCAAATTTATATCTTACCAATCACTAAGATACAAACTCTGCAATATCTGTCCTCATTCCATCTAAACAAAAATACACTTTGAGATATCTATACATATTTGTACTTATAGGATGAATATATAATGAAGAAGAATGATATTCCTCTAATAACTCCATTTTAATATCTAGAATGCATAGAGTACATATATAATCCCTAAACCATGTCATTCCATCAAAATCAAGGTTTAACTACGAAACATTTCTCACCTTCTTCTATAGTTCTACATATTCCTTTTGTGCCTTTTTAATATTTACATGGAAATATGGTTGAACACTAATTTTAGAAAGATAATATTTCTACCCATCCTTAAGGATTTATAGAACCATCCTTTTTAAATCTCTAAATATTTGATCTTTTGAGATCCACATCATAAATAAGTAAACATGATCCTTTAGACTCAAAGCATCATCCACCTTGTTCTCTTTCAAAGGGAGGTAATGTATTGATCAGTCATAATATTTAATCAGTTCCAACCACGTTATTTGTAGAATATTCTATTCTTTTTGTGTGAAAATATAATTTAAAACTTAATGATCAGTATATATATCACACTATTATCTATAAAGACAATACCTCCATGTATTTAATTAAAAAATCACCGTATCTACCTCCAAATCATTAGTGGGGTAATTTTTATAATGAACATTTAATTATCATATGGAATAATCTATCACTATATCATTATACATGAGGGTGAATTAAAATCCCTTATTCAATGCATCACTATAGATTACCACCCCTTCTCTATTGCAGGTTAGTGTAAGAAAAAGTGTATTGAATAAGCTTCTCTTTAGTTCCTCAAATTTTTTTCGCATTCATTTTCCAAAAGGAACATGGCTCCCTTTCAAGTTAAAATTGTGATTGGAATTGATACTCATGAAGTATTCTCCCCAAAGAATCAATAAAATCTATACAAACCAAGAAAACTATAGATTTTAGTCATAGTGGTTGGTCTAGTCGAATGTTCAATAACTTTTTCCTTTTATGTGTCCATAGATATACCATCCCTTGAGATTATGTAACTTAAAAATGAAACCTTTTATAGAAAAAATTCACACTTGGTAAATTTTACATAAAAAATATCCTTCCTTAGGTTCTTTAACAAAATTATAAAGTGATCTTAATTCCCTTCTTTTCTCATTGAATATATAATAATATAGTCTTTAAAGACTACCAAAAACTAATTATGGTAATCTATAAAGACTATATTTATTAAATTCATGAAGATAGAGGGGGAATTAGTAAGACCAAATTAAATTACTATACATTTCTAGTTATTATACCTTGTATAAAATAGTTTATTAGGTATATCCTCCTTATATAACATCAATTTATGATATCCAAAATAAAGTACAATCTTGGAAAAATATTCAGCTCCCCATTTATGATCAAATAAGTCATCAATACATGGTAGGGTAAACCCGTTCTTGATTTCTATATTGTTCAGTCCCGATAACCAATTTAGAGTCACATCAATCAATATTTTTTTGTAGCAAAAATAACACGTACACCCTAAGGTGACACATTTGTCTGAATAAATCCATTTTCAATATTCTCATAGAGTTTCTTCTTTAAATCATGTACGTAAATTAAGGATATTTTATACAAAGTATTTGAAATAGTAATAAAAATAGGTGTAAAATCTATTGAACACTCTTATTCATGATTTAGTGGAATAATAGGTAATTATTCTATAAAAACATGAACAAACACCGACACAATAGGCATGTATTTTATTTTTATTTCTCCACAAACTTATGGGTTAAAAATTACTTTTAAATAGTAATCAAAACCTTTATAATGGATGCAATTTAGATTATAAATTTATATTTATAATTTCACTAATATATTATTATAAGTTGGTTCAAAATATCAAATGTGATTTCAATTACTTGTAATTTGATGTATTATTTATGTATAGAAAGTAAATACATGCCTAAGATGACATCAAATTCAAAAAAATGGAGAATGAAAAGATTTGAATAAAGCACATTCCCATAAAATTCTACTGGAGAAGAATCATATACATTAGATGATATCGTCATACAATTAAGGGATTTAAATGATAATTCAACATCTAATATGTTAGGATAAGAATTAACATTTAGGTAGACTTATTATGATTCATATAACAAAGCTAAAATATGATTCTTCTATACTTTATCTTACATATTACCACCAAAATTTCATAATTCTATATTCAATTCCATAATACATCCAAAATGGTTTTATTGATCACCAATAACCATTAATCAGAGTGGTTAATCTTGTATAATAATTCATAGGATTTCTAAATCTTAACACCATCAATCTATTACACCTTTGGTTTTACCTAGGATATTCCTGATCATTATCTATTGAAATACTTCATAACATTTCATAAATAAAATGATTGTTATCAAATCATATTCACCTAGAGTGTCAAACTAGGTGTGTAGTAAGGGAACACTCATCGTGCACTAAAATGATGATTGAGATATACATGAAAAAATATTTTTAGGGTTTTTACACCAAGATGAATCTTGGCCAAAACCATGTCCAGTTATAATATCTAGGTAGAGATATTTTTTTTCGGAAAACCATACTCCTTTATTTACCACACAATTGGATGTTATACTATAATTATGATTATACTAAGGGTTATCACTAATTTTTTCTAATCCTAATTTACAAAGGTTAACTAAACTATGATATGATACCAACTATAGTGACCCATACCTTCCATGTGTAGATATTACATCTTATTAGATGAATAATCATTACATAACATAATAATCCATGCTGTAATAGCATAGTCCTAGTGCCTTTGGAAACATGAATACATAAACAACTAATTATTCAATAATTGTACCCTTATAAGGCATATCATACTTAATACCTTTCTTTATAACCTAGGGAAAGGTAATATAAGAAATGGAGAGCTCAGATTCTCAGAAAGGTTAAAAAAGTGAGATTTCAATGATCACATAAACATAACATGATCATATGGGCAAGAAAATATGATCATTAATATTTGAAAACCAAAACCAATATATCAAAGATCATAATCTTGATTCATGGCATAAATATTTATAGTTCATAATACATGATTCATATAGGAATCAAATAATATAGGCCATGATAGCATAAATTTGGTATAAGACATAGAACTATGACATACATATAATCATAGAAAATAATTTACTTAGTAGTCATAGATCATTTTCAAGACTATAATAGTGAAATGGGTTCACTCCTAATTTTTTTAATATTTAAGGTTCTCTCCAAAGACTATCATATTGGAAAGAGTCCCTTACTGAACTTGGTTCACTCTAAATTCTAGTCGTATTTGTCTAATGAGATATCCAACCTTACCCAATATATTAAATTGATATATAATTTTGGGACCACCCATCACATGATGAAAATCATGTATATTTTTTACAAAAGATAATAAAACACTAATCATATCATAACCCATGAAAATAAAATGGGTTTGATAATCATTTCATCATATCATTACCTAAAGAAAAGAGATGGGTTTCATAAACATTTACCCTTTTCATCATCGAATAACTAGTAGAAAAGAAACAAGTTTTATAAAAATATTGTCATCATAATCATAAACCATCTAGAGAAATAATAAGGATGTAATCATCGAATCATATACCAGATAAATATTAGTAAACATCAAATGATGTCATCATATATGAAAAATGATTTTAAAATATCACATCGAACATTTCTTAAGGAAAATATCATTTTCTATCTCAAATCACTTATTGTAAATCTAAGAATTTATAAAATATTAAATATAAAACATTACTTGAAATTAACCTTAAATTTTTTTAAAATAATCTCCAAATAATATAGTGGTCATGATGGCAAAAAATTACATTCACATCATGTATGTTAAAACAAAGATTCATTTCACATTTTCTGTAAAAAGGTAAAAGTAAATGAAAGGAATATTTATTTGAAAACTTTAAAAAAACATTGATGAAAATTAAATTTCAAACCATATAGTATTATTAAAAACATTCTTGAATTTTTTTTTATAAAACATAGACATGGAATAACATAGATTTCTGAACAAAGAGAGAAATTATGTTGGTTTTCCTTAAAAATATATTTTTTGGAATGTTGAGTACATAAAGAGAGGAAAAAGATATACTTTTTTTTAATTTAATAGAATAAAAAAATTAGAATAATATTATTGGTATTCTTGAGATATAGATCATAATAAATCATCATCTGATGCAAGATCATAAATAACCCCGATAAATAATGAGATTATATCATTAAACTCTTACCACTTTGGTAATTTTTGAGTCATAAGACTCAGGAAATAAATAATATTATATGGATTTGAATATATCATAATTTTTATTAGGATAATTATAAAATAATTAATGGGTATTATATAAACCACATAAAAGAACCAAGTGGTGAATATGACATGTTTTCCATAGAAATTAATGTGATACAAAAAACTCTTACCACAAGTCTTGTCTTTATTAATAAAAATTAAATAATACTTTATAATAACTATTGGTTTATTATAAATCCATTAAATTAACATAATAATATATAAAATACCACATAAGATTTACTAATAACCTTTTACCACTATTTTATTAACAATTCTTTATTAAAACCATTGTTCCCTGTGATAACTACTTTGTTTTTCAAGTATGTTTTGGTTATCTAGTTTTGGTAATTTTACTTTTATTATTATTAAATAATATATAGAATTTTAATAATGATATAAATATAATATAAATTCATTATATAAATACTTAGTTTCATCCATTAAATTAGAGATAGAAAAATGAATTACTCCGTTCATGGAGATGTTAGGTCGTACATACGCATGAACGTTGTTTCAGTTTTTTTCAATGGATGGAATAAAATAAAGATAAATAATAAGTCACATATATAGAATAATTTTTATTTTTTCAATATCATATATATTCATTAAATCTACCCTTATTACTATCCATGTCAAAATAAAATGAAAAATGAATCACATCACTTCTTGGAGCCGGTAGTCTACATGTACACGCAAACGGCGTTATCATTTTCCAAAAGATTGGAAGGTTTGAATGTAGATGTGATATTATAATGACCATAGTATAATTATATCATAAATATCATATATATAAACCTTAAAACCATCATTATACCAATATGTTAAATACGGTGATGAAAAACGAATTATATCAGTTCGCAAGGTGGTAGTCTAACGTACACATGATTGAGAGTTTTGTTTCCCATCTGATAGAAGAGGAGACGAATGTAGTTTATACCATTAAAATAATAAAATATCATTATATGGGATATAATTATGTTATTATATTATCATGGTTGAATAATATTTGAATCAGGTGGAAGAATTAATAAAATAAAAACACTCGGTTAAGAACAATACCTCTTCTTCACACAACCTCTCTGGGTTAACAATAAAATATTTCATAGGAGGGTTTTATAAAAAAAAATGATTCCAAGAAATGGGGAGGTAAGTATTTTAGGGATTTTTATAACCAAAATGATCTCTATGTGTGGATAAGAAATTATAGGAGGTGTCATTTTTTAAATTGGGGAGGGAACCAACTGAAAAATTTCCTAAAAGAATAAAAAATGATAAAGTCATTACCAAGAAAAATGATTCTGAATGGCCTTATATTTGAATTTGGGTGAATATACGGTCTAAATATTTTATAAAATACGGTCTAAAAAAGTTTAATTATCAAATTTACCATTAAATTTTGTTTTAACTCCCGATAAACCTATTTTAACCTTAACCGTGATAATTAATTTTTTCTATTTTTATTGTTCACTATGAATGTAGAGGCCCGAATCTTAACATACATGGACATTACATTACATTTGCGGAATACTTAGTACATAACAAAAAACACACACACAAGGATCGTAATAGTTTAGTGTCTTTGGAAACTCGGAATATAATCTTCTAATCGTGGTGAAAGATCTTCAAAATCTCCCATAAAGATCTTCCTTTTTTTACCTAAAACCTTTCTTTATATCCTGGGGAAAAGAAAACATAAAAAGGTGAGCTCAAATGCTCAGCAAGGGCAAATAAAGGAAATAAAAATCATATCATATCTTTTTGAAAATCATAACCTGCAAAAGAGATCATAAAATCTTAACATGGAATAAATCATAGAAGTGAAAATGAGATCCCCATAATCATAACATGAAACTTGAAACTTTGTGGCATGCACACATAATCATGGAAAATCATTTCTTGTTAGTCATGACTCATTGCCAAGACTATCTTAGTGGACAAAGTCCCTTTCTGAACCGAGTCACCCTCGTTCCAGTCCCGTTTCACTGAACCGGTATAACCTACCATTCCAGCCATGTCTATCTCATGAGATATAAAATCTTTACCCAATGCATTGGAGGGAGATATAGGTCCCACCCATCTTATAATTAATCCTTTCTTATGTGTGCCACATAATCATAAATCATACATCATCGCATAACACATGTAACAAAAATGGGATTCTTGAAACATCATGACATCATAAAACAAATCATATAAGGTAAATGACATCATCAAATCAATGTAATAATAGGGATAAAAAAAGAACCCTTTATTATCTTAGATGGAAAATAATTTTGATAAAACACTTGAACTCCATTCTTGAGGAAAATATCCTTTCTTCTTCAAAAACACTTTTCTTTTCTTAACATGTCATACAATTATAAAATAAAAGAAGTTGATTAAAAATAAACTTGAAAACTTTTAAAGGAAGCTTCTTGGAAATAATGTTTTAAAAATCCATTCATGTCGTATAAGTTAAAAAAAACATTCTTCGTACTTTTGTTGGAAAAGTCAAAAAGTACCTCGTACGACAAAATATTCCTTTAATAGATATTACTAAAAACTCACCGAAGGGTAAAAATGGATTTAAACAATTTTAGGTGGATGGAAATAATATTACATATTGATGAAACATGGATGTGGATGATAAAATACACCCCAGTAAATACTTACAAATAAACAATCTCGGATAAAAATGAGATTGTGATATTTCCCTTACCTTAGGTCCGATTTGCTTTGTACGTGTCCGAATCTCCTGTATAATGGTTTAAATAATGTTATTGACTTATTCCAGAATCATACATATTGATATGATATCATATATGGTCATATTCTTAGCTTCTTGTTAGTAATATTTCATTGTTACTTGTTACTCGGGTCTTTATTGCCTTTTGTTCTTATGCGTGTTTTGCCGAATACATTCTTATTCTTCTTTTAAGGTTATAGATACCTTATATCCAGAATGGTATTAGTGTAACATATATCATATTTATTCATTCAATTCATTTATATAATTACTATGTAATGATGATCATGTAGAATGAGTCGCATCACATCGTGGAGACGGTATTCCGTACGTACGCACGAGTGATGATACCGTTCCTATGATCGTGGAACTGTATTGGAGTATATATATATTATTTCAGTATCAATATTACTTTATAATAATCATAAATAGTTACTAATTACACCATTATACCCATCCTTGTAAAGTGATGGTGGAAAAATAGATTACACCACGGCGTGGAGACGGTATTTCGTACGTACGCACGCGCGGTGAATTCATTTTTCCGTGGGATGGATAGAAGGTGAATTAGGATTGTTTCATATTTATAATAACATATCAGTATGTAAGTAATACTGATGTTATTACTTTATCATGAAACAACTAAAGAAGAAGAAGTTGAAGAAGAAAGAAATTGAAAAGATCGGTAATGGATATTACCTCTTCTTTGGAACGCCTCATTGAATCCTCCACTTAGAGAACTAAGATTGGTATTTGAAGAAGACCAGGACCTCTAGGATTATTCTAGGGAAGTGGAGAGGAGAAAATGGCAGGGGTTGGCCGAGATTGAGTGCTCAAATTGGTGTGAGGATGAGGGAGAGGAGGTGCCCTTTTATAAGGGAGGAGAGGGGCACCTTAGGAATATCTCAAAATATTATTTTATATTAAAGTCAAAATCGGTTTATAATGGTTCCAAAGGGTCCTATTTCGAAGCTAAAGTGGGGATGGGTCGAAATCCTATCATACAATAGGATTTAGACAAGTTTAGGGCATTATTTTAACCTTATCAATTAGATTTAACTCTAAGTTAAATAATTTAACTTTTACCGTGTCTTTTTGTTTTCTTTCACTATATGGTTAATAAACTTACTATAACATGACAAACGAACCCCAAATTGTATATTATTAATACATATATCCTTATCTAAGTAATTTGGCCGAACCTGAGATTTTTAGGAATAAAATAACAATTAATAATATAATATTTTATTTAAAAACTATTTTGTGTCAATTTTGACACTATTTGATACATGATTTTTTTAAAAGTCATAACAGAATTATATGTTCAAACCAAGTTGATTAAATCAACACTAATATATCATAGTAACCTAGAAAATTAGTGTAATTCATAAAAAGTCTCAAATTACATTTATTTTGGTATTTATAATATCAATTATGTCAATATTTCATTAATAAGATAATTACTGCATCATCTTTGTGTCATAAATAATATAAATTATTTGATGTCTAAAAATTACAAATAAAATACCATAATGTAGGAAATCGTTTTATCTTTCTAATGAATATTTACAATCGAATTTATCTTATGTACAACCCTATATTAAAAATGTTTTAGTAAATAAACTTTGATTTTGACTCTTTTAACTCTTCTTTGAATTAAATAATAATAAATGTCCTAATCTAATCCAAGTGGGCCTAAATGGTCATATTTTATTCCTAAGCTTGTTTTTGGTCGAATTAAACTTGTCCAATAGAATTAGTACATGTGTTAGGGTAATAATAATATCATTTTTACCCTTAATTACCCTATTTACTTTTAACCGTGGTAAATAAAAGTAAAAAGTTACTATTCACCAAAAATTATTTTCATCTCATTGAACCACATTTTACTTACTAACATCAACCGTGTCTCTCGGATTTTTGAAATTCCATTCACAGAAGCGGTAAAATTAAGATTTATGAAGAAATTAATTTTTTTAACTACCACTCAGTAGTTTCACTATTCATCAAAAATTGATGTTTTTCAGAACAATGCCAAAATTTCATCCTAAGATATATTTCATATTCCAAATTCAAAAATGAAGTCTATTTTACCAAATTCATATCATAGAAGTTGCATTAATTAATTTTATAAAAAAATCCCGCTGTTAAAACAAAGAGCGTGTTTTTAAGAAACAATATCTATCAAAAGATTGACACTTGTTTATGTCTGGTTTAAATGTGAAATTACATCCAATGACCAACATTGTATTAAATTGTAAAAATATAATCTAAATATACTTTAAAACCACTCAAATTAATAATTTATCACTATTAATTATTTCGATTGAAAAAGTTGTTTTTAACTAAAATTTAGTAATTTTCACTATTCATCAAAATATGAAAGTTATCCGAAAATCACCAAAATTTCACCTTAGGCTAAATTCGATACTCCGAATCCAAAAATAAAGTCCATTTTAAGAGCCAAAATTTCTAAAATTTTAAAAGGTGGTTATTACTATTCATAACGGCTAGTTTTAATAATATTTTAATAGCATATCGTTGTTTAGTGAAACTCAGTATTACGTACTACACACGCTATCGAGGAAGGTCGCGATTGCGTGTAATGCAAGGCAAGTCAAGGATACGTGTTGTGCAAGCTCATTTTGGTGCAGCGTACAACACAAGACATTAGTGAAATTAAAAAGAATATTTTTCATAAAATCTCGGGGTGTTACATTCTACCCCCCTTGAAATGAATTTCGCCCTCGAAATTCGTCGTGGTTATAAATGGTTTACTATTCGAAAATTTCTTTAATAGAAACCCACATCGTAAAAAGGAATACCAAAACCAATCTTTAAAAACGAAAGTATGAAACGTAACGGTTACCCAAATAAACTAATCGCTGGGTTTCCACATAGGTAAAAATATGGATATGGAAGAGAAATCTAACCATCATGTTCTGATGGAGAGTGGTAGAGAACATGGCTATGGAAAATCCAGTAATCACAAATCCATAGATTTGTGATGATATAAGGTACCATCTGATTCATCAGGTATAAGATCACCAGGACAACATTTTTGGTTTTCAAGATCATTTCCCTAAAGTTGAAAATTTGAATTAGAATAAATACTTACTTTATTTTGGTACAATCTCACTGTTGTTCGTGCCTTGAACAATTTCCACTTCATATCTTAAATAAATGAAGTTGAATTTGTTATTCGTGATGTGTTAGCAGATCATGTAATATAATGATGGGTCATTCCATCTGTCTCAAACAAAAGGTTTGAAAAGTTATAAGTTCATCTTATGGTTAGATTAATCGTATATGGTTCCAAAAATGAACTTATACTTCATATATCATACCGCTTAATAAAATAAAACTAGTTTCTACTAAACAGGGACTTCCTATAGGCCAGTGGTAGGCGATAAAGGCCAGTCGCATTTCGGTTGTGGGTTCGATTCCCACAGCCTTGTCCGACGCGATGGGCTGTCGCCCATCCTGCATGTTGTCCTTTTTCTAAAAAAAACTTCTATCCTTAAACAATACTAACTTATGTCCAACATAATCCATTCCAATATTTAGGATTACCCATAATACTGCAGTCCACTCTCATAATATAGTGAAAACAATTACCAGAGATTTAATACCATCGTTGATCCCCATATATCATAAGATATGTCTTGTTGGTCACATTCTAAACATTCAAAGTCCTTAATCATGTATTCTCTTGAATACCCATTGAACCTTAGTGAAAACATGAATGCAGTTAAACGTTAACACTCTCCACATACCAAAATCCTCAAAATTCTTTATAATCAAACCATGATATCACTTAGTCCTTATATCAATCATGAGCTCATGAATACTGTCAAATATTTAATTTTCTCATTTTCCCTTCATTATGCGCATATCATTATTTTTCCAAAAATATCTCAATCACTTTCCATGGTTACTGGTACCATAAAATTATTGAAAACCACAATAGACCAATACATAAATATTCCAATATTCCACGATACTATATACAACACTATTTTGGAATCTCATTACATAAACACTTAATCATTCCACCACATCGTTGTCATATTCAACATTGCCAATAGTGATCGCATGTGACTTCCCTTTGTCCTTTGCCTTAAGTGGTTGCTCATGTTGATCATCACTAACCCTTGGATTAGGGCATTTATTGGCATAATGTCCCATCTCCTTGCACTTGAAACATTGAAGTGTCGGTGGTGCGTTCTCTGCAGTGTTTGCTTTGTTCACATCATTAGAAACCCTTTTTCCATTACTTCGACACTCAGCTACTTGATGAGATTCTTTTCCACACTTAAAACATTTTCTAGTCCCTTTAAGACAATCTCCACCATGCTTCTTTCCACAATTTGAGCATAAGGAAACATTCATCTTCTTTTCACCATTATTCTGAGATTTCTCCTTGAACTCCATCTTTCTTTTCTTTTCAAAACCATGAGATGGATATGTAACACAAACTTCCATTTCTACCTTCATAGCACAACACACAATTTCTTCATAGCTACTGAAGTCTCGTACAGCTAATGCCCTTCGAAGACTTGGTTTTAAGCCACTGAAAAATCGATCAACTTTACTTTCAGGTTGGATGATAATGCTAGATGCATACCTTGCAAGTCTTGTAAAATTCGCTTCGTATATACCAACAGATTCATCATCCTTCTGTTTCAGCTCAAGAAACTCCTTTTCCATCTTCGTTCGAAAAAATACGAGGGAAGTACTTATTGAAAAATAAGTTCTTGAACTCGTCCCATTCCATGGACTCAATTTCATCTCTTTGCCCTGTATTCTTGATAAGATTCCACCATTGATCAGCTTCACCTTCCAAACGATATACTGCTAAGATGACTTTATCATGTTCAGAACATTGAAGAACTGAAAATATCTTTTCAATGGTACTGATCCATTGTTCAGCAACAAGTGGATCAGAAGACCCACTGAAAGAAGGTGGACGTTGCCTCATGAAGGACTCAATAGAATATTCTTCCCTTCTCTGCTCATTTGGAAGTCCAGAATGATTCATAGCTTGTGTAAGTATAGAAATAAGATTTTTCACCCCATCTCCCATAACATTTGTTTGTTCAGGAGGACAATCATTACATTGTCCATTTCATTGATCAACACGGTTCCTTCGGGTTCCAGCCATCGTCTAAAACCCAAAAAGAATAGTGTGAGAGGCAAAAATCATGCTAGGGAAAACAACATAATAAAGGGGGAGTACCTTCAATATCTAACATCTTAGGTTTAATTCTATGATCGTTAGCGTAGTTCTAGTACTATAACTTATATGTATACTTAACCTTAGGGACATACCTAGACATACCGTAGAAATATCTCTAGGGATCTCACTAACATTTTCGCATCCTAGTTTCCAAAGGTTGACTAAACCTTTCCTCTGATACCAACTATAGAGGTCTAGAATTACTTCCAATGGACTACAATTGATACCTATCAGGGCACTCCATTGGCGGCTACACCCCCTGGGCGGGACACACCACCATCCCCAGTGGCAGCCATTTCCTCATGAAGCCCTTGGGCGGAGAGCCATGCTTCGTCCAACGCTCACATGTGAGAGTTCCCAAGGATCGGATACATTCTTACCTCCTTTCCCTCTGATACCAACTGTAGAGGCCCGAAGCTTAACGTACATGGACATTACATTACATTTGCGGAATACTTAGTACATAACAAAAAACACACACACAAGGATCGTAATAGTTTAGTGTCGTTGGAAACTCGGAATATAATCTTCTAATCGTAGTGAAAGATCTTCAAAATCTCCCATAAAGATCTTCCCATTTTTTTACCTAAAACCTTTCTTTATATCCTGGGGAAAAGAAAACATAAAAGGGTGAGCTCAAATGCTCAGCAAGGCCAAATAAAGGAAATAAAAATCATATCATATCTTTTTGAAAATCATAACCTGCAAAAGAGATCATAAAATCTTAACATGGAATAAATCATAGAAGTGAAAATGAGATCCCCATAATCATAACATGAAACTTTAAACTTTGTGGCATGCACACATAATCATGGAAAATCATTTCTTGTTAGTCATGACTCATTGCCAAGACTATCTTAGTGGACAAAGTCCCTTTCTGAACCGAGTCACCCTCGTTCCAGTTCTGTTTCACTGAACCGGTATAACCTACCGTTCCAGCCATGACTATCTCATGAGATATAAAATCTTTACCCAATGCATTGGAGGGAGATATAGGTCCCACCCATCTTATAATGAATCCTTTCTTATGTGTGCCACATAATCATAAATCATACATCATCGCATAATACATGTAACAAAAATGGGATTCTTGAAACATCATGACATCATAAAACAAATCATATAAGGTAAATGACTTCATCAAATCAATGTAATAATAGGGATAAAAAACAGAACCCTTTATTATCTTAGATGGAAAATAATTTTGATAAAACACTTGAACTCCATTCTTGAGGAAAATATCCTTTCTTCTTCAAAAACACTTTTCTTTTCTTAACATGTCATACAGTTATAAACTAAAAGAAGTTGATTAAAAATAAACTTGAAAACTTTTAAAGGAAGCTTCTTGGAAATAATGTTTTAAAAATCCATTCATGCCGTATAAGTTAAAAAAAACATTCTTCGTACTTTTGTCGGAAAAGTCAAAAAGTACCTCGTACGACAAAAGATTCCTTTCATAGATATTACAAAAAACTCACCGAAGGGTAAAAATGGATTTAAACAATTGTAGGTGGATGGAAATAATATTACATATTGATGAAACATGGATGTGGATGATAAAATACACCCCAGTAAATACTTACGAATAAACAATCTCGGATAAAAATGAGATTGTGATATTTCCCTTACCTTAGGTCCGATTTGCTTTGTACGTGTCCGAAGATCCTGTATAATGGTTTAAATAATGTTATTGACTTATTCCAGAATCATACATATTGATATGATATCATATATGGTCATATTCTTAGCTTCTTGTTAGTAATATTTCATGGTTACTTGTTACTCGGGTCTTTATTGCCTTTTGTTCTTATGCGTGTTTTGCCGAATACATTCTTATTCTTCTTTTAAGGTTATATATACCTTATATCCAGAATGGTATTAGTGTAAAATATATCATATTTATTCATTCAATTCATTTATATTATTACTATGTAATGATGATCATGTAGAATGAGTCGCATCACATCGTGGAGACGGTATTCCGTACGTACGCACGAGTGACGATATCATTCCTATGATCGTGGAACTGTATTGGAGTATATATATATTATTTCAGTATCAATATTACTTTATAATAATCATAAATAGTTACTCATTACACCATTATACCCATCCTTGTAAATTGATGGTGGAAAAATAGATTACACCACGGCGTGGAGACGGTATTCCGTACGTACGCACGCGCGGTGATTTCATTTTTCCGTGGGATGGATAGAAGGTGAATTAGGGTTGTTTAATATTTATAATAACATATCAGTATGTAAGTAATACTTATGTTATTAATTTATCATGAAACAACTAAATAAGAATAAGTTGAAGAAGAAAGAAATTGAAAAGATCGGTAATGGATATTACCTCTTCTTTGGAACACCTCTTTGAATCCTCCACTTAGGGAACTAAGATTGGTCTTTGAAGAAGACCAGGACCTCTAGGATTATTCTAGGGAAGTGGAGAGGAGAAAATGGCAGGGGTTGTCCGAGCTTGAGTGCTCAAATTGGTGTGAGGAGGAGGGGGAGGAGGTGCCCTTTTATAAGGGAGGAGAGGGGCACCTTAGGAATATCTCAAAATATTATTTTATATTAAAGTCAAAATCAGTTTATAATGGTTCCAAAGGGTCTTATTTCGAAGCTAAAGTGGGGATGGGTCGAAATACTATCATCCAATAGGATTTAGACAAGTTTAGGGTATTATTTTAACCTTATCAATTAGATTTAACTCTAAGTTAAATAATTTAACTTTTACCATGTCTTTTTGTTTTCTTTCACTGTATGGTTAATACACTTACTATAACATGCCAAACGAACCCCAAATTGTATATTATTAATACATATATCCTTATCTAAGTAATTTGGCCGAACCTTAGATTTTTAGGAATAAAATGACAATTAATAATATAATATTTGATTTAAAAACTATTTTGTGTCAATTTTGAAACTATTTGATACATGATTTTTGTGAAAGTCATAACAGAATTATATGTTCGAACCATGTTGATTAAATCAACACTAATATATCATAGTAACCTAGAAAATTAGTGGAATTCATAAAAATTCTCAAATTACATTTATTTTGGTATTTATAATATCAATTATGTCAATATTTCATTAATAAGATAATTACTTCATCATCTTCGTGTCATAAATAAATTAAATTATTTGATGTCTAAAAATTACAAATAAAATACCATCATGTATGAAATCTTTTTATCTTTCTAATTAATATTTACAATCGAATTTATCTTATGTACAACCCTATATTAAAAATGTTATAGTAAATAAACATTGATTTTGACTCTTTTAACTCTTCTTTGAATTAAATAATAATAAATGTCCTAATCTAATCCAAGTGGGCCTAAATGGTCATATTTTATTCCTAAGCTTGTTTTTGGTCAAATTACACTTGTCCAATAGAATTAGGACATGTGTTAGGGTAATAATAATATCATTTTTACCCTTAATTACCCTATTTACTTTTAACCGTGGTAAATAAAAGTAAAAAGTTACTATTCACCAAAAATTATTTTCATCTCATTGAACCACATTTTACTTACTGACATCAACCGTGTCTCTCGGATTTTTGAAATTCCATTCACAGAAGCGGTAAAATTAAGATTTATGAAGAAATTAATTTTTTTAACTACCACTTAGTAGTTTCACTATTCATCAAAAATTGATGTTTTTCAGAACAATGCCAAAATTTCATCCTAAGCTATATTTCATATTCCGAATTCAAAAATGAAGTCTATTTTACCAAATTCATATCATAGAAGTTGCATTAATTAATTTTATAATTAAATCCCGCTGTTAAAACAAAGAGCGTGTTTTTAAGAAACAATATCTATCAAAAGATTGACACTTGTTTATGTCTGGTTTAAATGTGAAATTACATCCAATGACCAAAATTGTATTAAATTGTTAAAATATATTCTAAATATACTTTAAAACCACTCAAATTAATAATTTATCACTATTAATTATTTCGATTGAAAAAGTTTTTTTTAACTAAAATTTAGTAATTTTCACTATTCATCAAAATATGAAAGTTTTCCGAAAATCACCAAAATTTCACCTTAGGCTAAATTCGATACTCCGAATCCAAAAATAAAGTCCATTTTGAGAGCTAAAATTTCTAAAATTTTAAAAGGTGGTTATTACTATTCATAACGGCTAGTTTTAATAATATTTTAATAGCATATCGTTGTTTAGTGAAACTCAGTATTACGTACTACACACGCTATCGAGGAAGGTCGCGATTGCGTATAATGCAAGGCAAGTCAAGGATGTGTGTTGTGGAAGCTCTTTTTGGTGCAGCGTACAACACAAGACATTAGTGAAATTGAAAAGAATATTTTTCATAAAATCTCGGGGTGTTACAATGAAAAAAATTAATTTGACTATATTATAGAAAATTAATCATGATAATTCAAAATATGGAATCTATTTTAAAAAATTCTATTCATATTAGTGAAATAAACCAATTTAAAATTAAATCCTCATAAGTGATAAAAAAGTTATTTTCCAAAGAAAAGGTTTTTACAAGTATAAAAATATTTCATTTAAAAATAGATCCTAAAATTAATTCAATTAAAATAAATTGGATTAATAATATAATTTAACTAATTTTAATTTTAAAACCATATTAAATCAAAATGAAACATTTTAATTTATTTTAAACAATACAATTTAATAAAAATCAGTATGTTTCACTATTTCAATGAAATATTAATCTTAAGGAAAAATTATCAAAAATTCACTCTAAGGTAATTTTGGAATTTTGATTTTAAAAATAACATTTATTTTTTTGAATAATTTTTCTAAAAGTAGAAAAAATATTAATTTTAAAATTACAATGTGAAACATAACTAAAATTCTTTTTAGAAAAAATACAGTTTTAAGCATAAAACGAGATGTATTCTAATATCATGTCTAGAAAAAATATTAGATGAATTAAAACAAATTTTATTTAATATAAGATTTAAATTTCATTAAAATCTTTCAACTATAGTGCTTAATTTGAATTAATATGTTTAAAAACACAATGTGTGTATAAAAAAGTCTTTCCGAAACACATTCATTTTATGTTAAAATGATTTTTATTTTCATCTCTATTCAATTGATAACCATGGAATTTACATTACATATGTGTAAACCCTATAATTTAAACAATTTAACTAGTTATATTCCTACCTTCTAATCTAAGGAAAATGTGATTACTGTCACATTAAATAATAATATTTTAATATTATATCACTATTCATTTAAACATGATGTTGTATAAAATGTAAGATATTATTGAAACTAATTTTTTTTTTGAAAAAAATATTTCATAAATTATTATATTGTTACACCATGTTACTATTCATTTTTCACTCTACCTCTACTAGTAATAACCACACCATGATCCTGGTATGAATGTTACTTCACCACCATCTATGAACTGTTGTGTCATTCTGGACTGACACATCATAGAAAGGAAACTATCCTATCCACGGTATAAGAGGAGGAATTAATGGTATGTGTTAGCACACCTATTTTTCTCTCTAATTACCCACCTGATGATACTTGTGTGTCCTTCACTTTCTTCACCTGACTATTTCTCATTTTCATATTTGTCCCAGTTGTATATGGTCACTTGGAAGGGAACCCATCCATTCTACATTGGTGGTGCATGGGGACGGAAGGTTGGATGATAAGCATCAACATGCCTATCCCACTTGTCATGGCCTCCAACCCGGTAGTGCTTGTCCAGATTACTTTCCTGTTGTACTGACACTACTAAACAATTGGCCTTTAACAATGTTAAAAATTTCCATTTTCAGTTCAAAAAACACTTACAACTGAAGTGTGATGGAAATCTCTAAAATTTTATCAGTGATAGAAAATAACTGATAAAATGATCCTTTATAAGAATTTCTAAAAGTGATGATGATGGGTCCCTATATTTTTTATTTTTTCAGATCTGTTAAACCACCCTCTTTATAATTGATTGTATTTAACACTGATAAATTATAACTTTATCAATTCCTTTAGTAGAACTGATAAAGGGGGAATATTGTAGCATTATCTTAAATTTATAGCACACTATAATAGTAGAAAAAATAGTAAAAGAACTGGTGAAAATACAGATTTTAAATGAAATATAATTTAGAAAATGAATAAAATAAAAAAACTATATTATATACATTTAAAAAATTAGTTTGTACAATTACACGAGTAAGTACAAATTATCACCGACATTCAAAATAATTAATGTTTCTTTATCTTTGGACCTGAACCCCACTCATGCTATTGTCGAAAAAACCACCCCAATTTGAGTAAAATAATAAACCTATATAATAAAATAATTATTATGTTTGTAATACTATAAAGAAATAAATTAAATATAAAGTTTCCATTTTAATGTAAACTTTGAGTCATACCAGGAACATTGTGTATCAGATTGAGTTGTGGTTGATTCTTGTATATCACACCATTTCTTGTTTGTCTTCAAGATTTATCCCATTGAAAATTAACTAAATAATTATAAGATAAAAATTATAATTAAATTAGTTATGTCATATCTGATAAAAGGATGAGAAAACAATTTGAGCTCGTTTTCTTGGTTTTGGTGATGTGATGTGAATTTTAAACTAAAATGACAATTATATATTGAAAAAACGAACTTTGATTCATACTGACCACATTGTGTGTCAGATTTATGTGAGATCAATTTTTATATCTCACAAATGACATGTGGATCATTTTCTTAAAGTATCAAAACAATCCAAATGTGTTTTCTTGGTTTTTAGTACGTCACTTTTATATTTTTACTAAAATATCATTTCAAATAGGAAACAGACACTTTGAGTCACACTGGTCAAATCATATTTCAGTTTGAGGTGATACCAATTCATACACATAAGAATGACTTATGAATCATTTTATTAAATTATCAATAAAATAGAATCACATTTGCCCTATTTTTAGTGGTGACACTTTTTGAACTAAAATGCCTATTTTAAACTGATAATAGACACTTTGAATCATACTAGGCACATTGTGTATTTGATTAAGGTGAGGAAAATTCCTACAAATAAAAAATTATTTAATGATAAATTTTCTAAAGTATCAAAGAAACCTAAATGTAATTTCATGATTTTTAGTTTGTCTGTTGTATTTTTTACTAAAATTAATGTTATGTTTAAATAAAAAGATACACTTGGAGTCATACCAGTCACACTATGCATTATATTGAGTGGTGGATGATTAATAAACATAAAAAATGATATATTTATTATTTTTATAAAGTATCAAAGCAATATGAATGTGTTTTACTGGTTTTGATTACATCACTTGCCTTTTTTACTAAATTGTCATTTTAAAGTCAAAACATGAACTTTTAATAATACTGGTCACATCTTGTGTCTATTTGTCCTAATACTAATTAGTACACATAAAAATAAATTATGAAATGTTTTCATAAATTATTAACAACATACAAGTGTATTTTCTCAATTTTCAGTGTGTGATAAACCTTTTGAAATAAAATGTCAATTTTATACAAATAATGGACAGCTGGTGTTATGTCGGGGACACTATGCATCATATTGAGGTTAAGATGATTCCTAGACATAAAAAACGACTTATGGATCATTTTATTGTTTTATCAAAACAATATCAATGCATTTTCTTAGTTTTGAGTATGTCACTTGTGTTTTTTTACTAAAATTAATGTCAATTTTAAATAAAAAGACACAATTAGAGTTATACCAAGCACACCTTTCATCAGACTGACCTGAAATTTATCCTTACAAATAAAAAATTACTTATAGATCATTTTATAAATTTTCAAAATAATTAGAATGAATTTTATCAGTTCTGAGTATGTCACTTGTGTTTGTACTAAAATTAATGTCAATTTTAAATAAAAAGACACACCTCGAGTCATAACAATCACAATATGTTTCACATTGAGGTGAAACTAATTCCTACACATCCAAAATGGCTGATGGATAATTCTCTTAAAGTCAAAAAATAATATAAATTCATTTTCTTAGTTTTGACTTTTTCACTTGACTTTTTTACTAAAATTAATGTCAATTTTAAATAAATAGATAGACATGGACATACCAGTCACACCGTGTATAATTTTGAGGTGCGGTTAATTTATAAACATTAAAATGACTTATGGGTCATTTTAATAAAGTATTAAAACAATACAGGTGTGTATTCACAGTTTTTAGTATGTCACTTTTATTTTTTACTAAAATGTCATTTTAAACTAGAAACTTGCACTCTGAGTCATTCGGCCAAGGAGCTTTGGGAGGAGGCCTCCTTTGATGAGCTCACACTAGTGGGATTATTCGGGTGCAACAAGGCCTCTCTAGATCTCTTTCGGATCTTTTTAGATTCTCAGGGTCTTCTTTATCCTACGACAGTCTCCGAGTTTTCACGGGTACCCTTCTACATCAATCTGGCTACCAGGGTGGATTTTGTGGTAGCATGGTCGCGCGAGGATAGGAGATGTGGGTCATGGTGATTTTCCCTGTCAAGGTGGTTTTGGGATTGTCACTTTGGGTGCGAGTCTTCGTCTGACGCAGTTTGGATCTCTCTCCCGAGGATACCCCTCCATTTCCACCACCGGACGATCCTTAAGGTGGTAGGGGACTCGCTTGGCTTGTTCCTATATACTGAAGACAACACCAGGTGCCTCCAAGCGGCGACCAATCCTCGTATCTGTGTGGAGCTCTATCATGCTGTGAGAATACCCTCTAGAGTCGTTCTGGAATTGAGCGAAGGTTTTAGTTGGGGGAAACGTCTCTTTTTCCACCAGATTCCGAGGTTCTGTGTGTTTTGCGGTTTTCATGGCCACCCATAGGCATCCTACTAGAGGCGACGAGAGGCAGCATGTCCTCATCGGGACCTGTAGGAGGATCCAGGTCTGGATCCATATGTGCTGTGTGTAAAGTTGACTAGAGTTGTTACCGCTTTTAGCCCTTTTTCAAATTCAAATTCATCCGTTGGTGGTCACGCACGGGAATCAAAGGACGAGGAGACCTCCTCTGACAAGAACAGTGTTTTTCCAGCTTCTGACTTAGAACCCATGGACGTGATCCTCTGGTCGCCTGATCTATCTCATCCACCTCCTTCTTCGGCGTCTCTTCGCACGAAGATTGTGGCTCATCGGGATCTGGTGATTTGTGTTCTGTTTTCCATGCAGGGTCCTACTAAATCATTGTTTCCTCCTCCTTCTCTAATTCATGTCTCCTCTAAGTTTTCTTCGGAGCTCCTCCAAAGATCCTTGGTGAGCAATCTAACGATGGCGGTTGAATGGGTGATGGAGACGGGTTGTATGTCGAAGGGCACTAAAAAGGATTTGCTATTTTCCCGGCTCTATCCTCAACATCGGCTGTTGGTTTCTGTGGTGCAAGGTGATCTGGGAACTAACTCGTCTGAGTGCACTCCGACCAGAAGGAGACCACTATTAGATGATGTTGATGGATCATTCAAGAAAGTTGTGCTCTCACCCAAAAAGGATAACCATGAGGCTGGCTCTTCCAGACCAATCACCTGATACAAGGCAAAGGAGACAGGTTAATTCACACCTTCAGGCCCCTTGCCCTCAGTGGGTTTCAAGGCCTGAAAGGGATTTATGTGATGATTTCTCTAATCATCTGGACTGCACGCGGCTTAGGGGCTGAAGCCAAGCATGATTTTGTTATGTCGGAAGTTAGGAAACATAAAGATTCGATGGTGGTGATTTTGGAATCAAAGAAAAAACCTAGTAAACTCCCATGTTTGGAAAATAAAATGGTTTTCTCAGGTGCGTGGCATAGTTTCCTGTAGAATTCTCAGATCTGGATCAGTAAGAAGAATAATGTGTCTCTTGAGGTGGTGAGTCTCATGCCAAAGTGCATCAACACTATGGTTTCCTACGATGGGGTGGAGATTTTGTTCTCCTTCATCTATGTTAGTACTGATGCCCGTGAAAGGATTGAGTTATGACAACATTTAGAGGCCCTTCAAACATGGTCATTTCCATTTTTTGTTGGTGGTGATTTCAACACTATTGCGGAACCATTTGAAAAAAGAGGTGGCTCCATTTCTAATCTAGGAGGTATGATGGACTTCCAGGGCTTTATGATGAACATGGGTCTTATGGACCTGGGGTTCTCATGAGCTAAATTTACCTGGTGAAATAACTATAGGGGTGGAAACCAGATATGGATCCTCCATGACATATGCCTCACAAAGATCCATGGGTTGGACCTCTTTTCAAAAACGTCTGTTACCCATCTCACATGTTCTCTCTCGGGCCATGCCCCTCCATGTTGAAATCATGCATGAAGTGGTGGTAGTGACAACCTTTCACTACTCCAATGCATGGAATAGGGACACAACATTCATGCAACTTCTGAAAGACTCGTGGAAAAAGGAGGAAGAGGGAACGTACTGGGGAGGGTTGGTCAACCAGATGAGATGCCTCAAACAAGACATTAGAAGTTGGCTGGCCAGTCAATCAGAGGAGGTGGATGGTGTGGAAAGAATTCAAGATGATGTTGAAAGGTTGTAGGAGTCCCTTTAGATCGTTTGGGATGATGACACATTCATTAATATTTGTGATAAGTGGAACGCTCTGGCTGAGAGGCTTCTAGAAATAGATATAGGCCTCAAACAGCGATCCCGGATCAAGTGGTTATGGTAAGGCGATCGTAACAATGCCTTCTTTCACGCATGCATGAAGGAGAGGAGGTATATGAGGATCAACCTGAGGCAAGTGGGTGAGTCCTTAACTTCTGATATAGAGGTCGCTGGAAGAATGGCGTTGGATCATTTCAAGGGGCTTCTGACGGGGGAGGCCTCTTCTAGCTTTGAGAGGAATTGTTTGGGGGGAAAGGACTTCTTGAGTTTTCTACCGCAATTGGTCAGGGAGGCAGACAACATCTCTCTCACCTCCATTCCATTGTAGATTGAGGTTAAGGAGTCGGTGATGAGCACGACCCAAGACAGTGTTCCCAGACCGGATGGTTTTCCGGCGTCTTTTTTACTCTGCTTATTTGGAGGTGGTTGGCCCATAGGTGGTAGAGGCAGTGCATGATTTCTTTGGTGGTGGAGCCCTTAACAGGAGCATTTCCACCTCAAGGGTGGTTCTCATCCTGAAGATTAAGAACTCAACCCTCATTAACCATTACCGGCCTATCTGTCCATGCAATGTTACCTAGAAGATCCTGGCCACAGTCATTATCAAGAGGCTTAGGAAACTCATCCCTAGGTTGGTTTCAGCAGAGAAACACGGGTTCATTCAGGGACGAAGCATTCAAGGGGCGGTTGGCATTGCTAGTGAGCTCGTTCATGATCTCCATAGGCATACAGTGGGCTCCAATGTTATTTTCCAAATAGATATGAACAAAGCATATGATAATATCGAATGGAGCTTTACTATTCATACCATGAGGAGATTCGGGTTCCAAGAAAGGTTTTTCAACCTTTCCTTCAGGTGTTACTCCTCCCCCTAGTTATCCATGTCGCTTATGGGGAAATGATTCAAATTATTTAAATCCATCCGGGGTGTTCGGTAGGGGGACCCTCTCTCCCCAAATCTCTTCATTCTTACGCAGGATGCTCTTTCCTATAACCTGAACCTCGGCTTGATGGAGGGAAAAGTTAAACCATTCTATGGGAGATGGGGTATGGAGAGTATTTCCCATTTAATGTTTGTAGATGATGTCTTGATCTTCAAGAATGGCAGGAGAAAATAATTGTCCTCTCTTATGGGAATTCTATCCAGGTATGGAGGACTCAACGGTCAGGGTTTTAATCCCTCCAAAATCCACGACTTCATATCCCAAAAATTCCCAGGTAGGCGGTGTCGAGACATTCAAGAAATCCTCAGATGCCAATGGAAACAACTTCTTATCATCTACCTTGGGGTGCCAATTTCCTGTGGTCACAACCTTAAACAGAATTTTGAAGAGATTCTTGAGGGGCTCCTAGGAAGGATTATCAGTTGAAAAAACAAGCTCCTATTGTTTGGAGGGTGGGTGATACTAATCAATAGCGTCCTTACCTCCATACCGATGCATGTCTTCTCTGTCATCAAAACCCTGAAAGGAGTGATTGAAAAAATGGAGAAAATGCTTAAAACCTTCCAGTGGGATGCAAAACAGGAAAGACGTTGCCACTAGGCTTCATGGAAGTTGTTGTCTAGACCAACTTCTAAAGGCGGTGTGGGCCTTCAGGACTTTCAGAAGTCCATTCTAGGCATGGAAGGGTGGTTGGATTGGGAGGCAATTATAGGGGAAACGCGGTGGGAAAGGTTCGTCAATGCACGATATGGTTGACATGAAGTGTCCAGATAACGTGAGGCAACATGATAGGCTAGGTGCATGTTCTCACATATCGAGATGCTGTCTAGGCACACTAGATGGGTCCTCAGTAGAGGAGAGATTAGATTTTGGGATACTAACTAGTCCGGGGAAATTCTCGCCTACACAGGATGCCCTTATTTAGGAATTTCCTTCAGTGATGCGAGTAGAATTAATGAGCTGATTCATACGGTGCTGAATCCAAACCAAATGAGCTTCTTCGAAAATGTTTTCTTAAGTGACGAGCCAGACATTTGCTTCTTTACTGGGTCAAGCTCTGGCAGGTACAATGCCTGGGATTATAGGAGGATTATCTAGACAGATGATACTATGACCAAGGAGACAGTAATATCATGGTGCAACGAAATCCAAATGAGAATGATTTTCTCGCTATGGAGGATCAGAAACAAGGATGTTCCAATGGAGGAGAATATCCAGCAGAAGCGAATATCCATGGCTTCTCGATGATACTATTACGAAAGACCGAAGACTGAGTCGATGCTCCATCTATTTTTTCAAGTCCAATGGGCCTCCTATCTTTGGTCCTTCTTCAACCCACACCCGAACAGTGATAAAAAGTTCTGCTCCCAACAGGATCTCATGATGAAGTGGTTTCAGGATATAGAGTACAGAACTATGGAATGAAAAACATGGATCATTATCCTAGTTTCCATTTGCTGGATCATTTAGGAGGCGAGGAATCAGGTTCGATTGGGGTCTAAGCGATCTCTCCTATTCCTACAGATGCAGTTAAGATCTCTCATCATTGATATGGCTTCGCTGGTTAAAGGAGGGTCCACATCGGCCACAATTTTCAACCTTATCAACCGACCACACATGCAAATCAGAGGAAGTTGACGGTGGGTTAGGTGGCAGCCCCCGGAATGCAGTTTGAAGCTGAACATTGACAGCTCTTACTTGGAGGGGGTTATGAGAGGCAGTGGGGTTCATAGAGATTTATGGGGTTCGGTACATGTTGCATTCAATGATTACTATAGTCTAGGTAACTCGTTGGATGCGGAGGTTCGAGCCCTGATTTCAGGTTTGACGGTATGTAGGATATGGGGACTTCAAGTGAAGGAGACTGAGATGGACTCTGAAGTCCTTGTGAAGGCCTTACAAGGTCAAGAGGAGATTCTTTGGGAGCTGGCATATCCCATACGTAGATGTAAGGTAGAGACCAACCAAGGTAGGAAGGTTCATCACAATTATAAGGAGACAAATTATGTGGCGGATACTCTGGCTCGCATGGGTAGGCTGGATGAGAAGCTTAAGGTTTACTGTAGTCTTAACTCTCTTCCCATTGAGTGTATCAGTTTAATACGAGGGGATTCCCTCATCCCACATCATTCTCTCCCCTTGAAAGGTTTGAGTCTTGTATCTTTTCTTTATTTTCCTAATAAATAAAAAATTACTTCCAGCAACAACATCATGTGTCAGTTTGATGTGAGACATATTCCTACTTGTAAAAAATAATTTATTAATAATTTTACTAAATTATCATGACAATCCGAGAATTATATCTTGGTTTTTAGTGAGTGACACACTTTTTGAATTAAAATGTTAATTTTAAACTGATAACTAACACTTTGAGTTATATCGGGAACACTATGCATCAGATTATGGTGAGGCTAATTCCTACATGTCAAAAATGACTTATCGATGATTATAGTAAAGTATTAAAATAGTATTAATTTTTTTCATGGTTTTGAGTATGTCACATTTCTTTTTTACTAAAATTAATGAAATATTTAATTAAAAAGACACACTTGGAGTCATAATGGGAACACCTTTTATCAAATTGAGGTGTGGATGATTCCTACACATCAAAAATGACTTATGGATCATTTTCCTGAAGTATGAAAACAATCCAGATGTGTTTTATTGGTTTTCAGTATGTTAGTTGTACTTTTTATTAAAATTAATGTCAATTTTAAATAAAAATACACAATTAGTGCCAAACCAGTAACACCAAGCATCATATTGAAGTGCGGCTAATTCCTACACATAAAAAATTATTTGTAGATCTTTGGATGAAAATTTTAAAACAATATTTATGAGTTTTATAAGTTTTTATCATGTGATATCTTTTTTGAACTACAATGTAAATTATAAAACTAAAAACATACAGTTCAAGTCATATCGAGCAAATTGAGTATCAAATTCAGGTGAATATGATTATACAATTTTATTTTTTCCATCATATAAGCTGTAGAGTTGAAATCCAATATCTTAAAATCACAAGTATATTTGAAAAAACCACGAATGATCAAGAAAAAGAATCCTCATTTATAAGAAAATAATTCTTATCTTATCAATACTATAAAGAAATAAATTAAACATAAATATGAAATAATAAATTCATAAAATTTTAATTTTAAAACTATACCACAAAATTCGTGTCAAACTCGTTATAATGTGTATCAGTTTAAGGTATGGGTTATTCCATAGTGTATTTTTATCCTATAATGCATTCAACATTCTAGGTCATCTAACAAAATTTTATTTTGATAACCCATAATGTTGAATGAATTGGAGAATAAAAAGAAAAATTCATCATCATGAGTACATCATCTTCGTGGAGTGCATGATCATAGTACATGAGTGAATCACCCTTATTTGAGAATTCGTTTCTTTATTATCTTTATGAAAAGTAAAAAAATAAGTATTAGATAAAAATTATGAGAAAATTAAATGAAGAAATTATATAAAATGATGAGAATATAAACTAGAAGGAAATTTTTTCTAGTTATATATCATTAAACTATAATATAATTATTACTGATCACATGAAACTAAATTACCTGGAATTTAGTTAATATTACATTACGGTAAAATAAAATAGTTTAGAATATATAATATGAAATTAAACTTCCATCAGTCTTCCTTACTACATTACCTTAAACTATATTAAATACCATCCTATATAGATAACGATTACCTATATGATATTTCATCGTTAAAGTATCTAAAATATAAACCTCATCATGAAGGATTGTTCTTGTACACTGCATTTTCTACCTTAAAATACTTTATTTCCTTCATCACTTATTAAAATTATAACACACATTTGTCAAAGGTAATTGGAATTCCCACTCCTATTGTTTTAAACTATGACTCCAAACTATAAAATTTTCTATTCACCAACTATGGATACATATGAGATATTTTAGACGGTCAATCCCAAAAACATGATATATTTAACCACTTTATAATATCATGGAATTCATGTATTAATAAAAAGTACCATAAACACTTTTATCCTTTTGGGTGGGTGTAAAACTCATATATAAACATTTTCTTTCTTACCTAATACAGAAAAAAGTATAACAAATTATATATTCTTGTATTATACTAAACATTATATTATTAATTTATTTATTCCTAGAAAACATTAACCAATTGCATTAACCTATTATAGTTTATTTATTGAACTAAAATAAATATTTACATTTGAGTTTTTATGGAAAATAATAAAATATATCTTTCTTTTTCACCATCATAGAGAGTAAAAACTCCATGATAAACTGTTTACCTTATATGATGTAAAAAACATCAATGTTACCCATTATTTATTTTTCTAAGACACTAGACTTCATTACAAACGATTTACCCCTTTTTAACAATGTTCAACATTAGTATATCCCCTTATAGCGTCCAAAAGACACTAAAATCTAGCACATACATTAAGTATTCTTAAATTGTGCTATAGATTAGTATATCCCTTTAAATATCCTTGGTTATGATAAACTCTAACAAAACATCATCATTAATTTTTCATCAAAATCAGAATATACCTATTCTTATATATTATTTGTTGACAATGATGATGATTTTTTTATTAATGAGATTGTGAACATAGATCATTTTACAAAATGAATGTGAACATGCATATTAGTGATGAACTAGTAGACACATGTTTTGATGGTGATCCAATGAACAAGTATCTATATTTTTAATAATGATAGGTTAAAAAACTATACCCATGTAATTATTGTGATATTCTATGTGATAAAATGGTAGCATGATTTAGTTTCACATCATGTACTTTCAAAAGAATTAGTTTTAGTCAATCCATTTCACTAATGTACAATTGATGTGTTACTTGTATGGATTTCTCAAGAATTTGTTGAACCTATAGAAGAGTGTGATACATGAAATTAAGAACATTTTTAGGATGATAAAATTCCAACCTCTCATTTTAAAAACAAATATATTAATTAAATTATGATCTCCCCCACAATAAGGATAATAATGGAAGAGGAGAAAACATCAATAATAACATCTTAATAAGAGAATGAAAAATATTCTAGGGAATTATAGATATCCTTTTATTGTATTTTCATACTAAACACATAATTTTTTACTATTAATTCTTAAATAAATATTATCATAATTATAGTAATTTTTTTATTTTGATTTTATCAATATCACAATAGGAATCTAGTTCTATAAAATAGATATCTACTAAAATTCTGGATAGCATCGACAATATAAACTTGAATATTTTGTTAATGTCTAGTAAAATAACAAGTTATAATGATATCAATAGTTATCATTATTGAAAAATAATAAAATATTACTACCATAAATTAATAAAAATACCCAAAAATGTTTAATAAACAACTAGAGTATAAAATAGAATTCAACTATGTTTTCAAAATTAAAAAAAATCCACTTCATAAACTATTTAGTTTATGATATAATAAGAAGATAAAATTTAAAACCCCAATGCATCTACAATTGAATTACCACTCAATATTTATTTCATTAACTCTAATTTATGACATGATCATCCAATCATTTGATAGAATGGAAATGGCCTCTATAGGTTTCACCCCAACACATCACTCCTCCCCATTACCATGGATGTTTTATTCCTCAATAGAATAGTTGAGATCTTCATTTTACATGCATCCTGTGAAACCACACTAGATAAAAATGGAATGACCACTTAGATATTATATCACTATCTAATTGATGATCCAATAGCCCAAATAATTCCACAACCCACTAAGGTGAAACCACATTAGTCTTCTTTTCTTCTATAATCTACCACAACCCACGATAGAACCCTAGATATGGAATTTGTATAATTTTATTCTAAAAATGATAAGGAACTTCACTAAAAAAGTTTATAAAATGAAGATAAAATCAACTAAATAAGTAGTAGGAATTCCCCTCTTCATGATGAATGTATACATTCTAACACCATGTTTTTTGATCATTTATAAACAAATTGTTTTCCACCGTTATACATATCCTTGAGAAACATTTAAAAAATTATATAAAAGCATTATGATACTAATTATTCACACCCTAAATATATTTATAAGGTCATAACTTGTACTATATCACCATATAATAAGTAATCACCTAAATTTTATTTCATAAAATATTCTGACACCATGTACACTTCCCACTCATCTCTAAACAAATTTACTTCTTCTATTGAGTACATAGGATTTCCTAAATATTAGTAGCAATGAAAAAATAAATATAAATAAATGATTAATAAATATTTTTAATAAAATTATAATTAACTTTTGAAGATACCTGTCCAGGGATACTCGTATTTTCATTCTATATGATCTCCCTTATAAATTTTCAAACCTAATATCCCCAATAATTGCCATTATATTACTTCAGAAACTGAAGAAACATCGATCAAAATAAGTAAATCATTTTAAAATATGTTTTGATATTTAAATATTTCTATATATACATTAATATTTTTCAATTTAAGTAATCCATAGGTTTTTTATATCCAGTCACCTACTTTATTCCATGGTTTAGCCTATATTTAACGACCACCCTAGCATAACATAATTCTAGGTAAAACATAGAACAAAACATATATTTCAAATTTTATCTATAAAATACTGATTTAAGAATATTAAAAATTCATAATAAACATCATGTGTTTTTGGTTTGTTGGATATTGATGCATTGGATCCAAAAATTTTTTTTAGGGTATCCAAATTGAGTTCGAACAATATCTATTGTTTCCTAAAAAAATAAAAACCAATATGTAATAAAAAATAAAAAAAATATTTTATATGATTTGATTGTATATTTTTACCCCTGGATTGTACACATAAAAAAGAGTGTATCATCTGTTATTTTTTTCTTAAATTCATTTTATATCTTATCTTTCTTCTTATCAATTTCTTTCTTCTCCAAATAAGTTTCTAGTTTAGAAATGATATAGGGATTAATGAATTCAAATTGTGATACTAATGGTTTTACCTTTATATTGTAGTAATATAAAATCCTATAGAAAATATGAATAATTATTAACTTTATTGAACATATTAGATTATTATTTGGAAATAAATAATATGAAAATGTACTTTATGTATGTATTTATAATTAATACTTCCATCCATTCAAAATTTAGAATCTCATTAATACTCTCAATGATAACTACATCAACAATGAAAGTTTCAAATATTTATTATTCATATAGAATGTAATATATATTTTCATCTTTAAATGTGGTCTATACATGAATTTTTAATGATAATAAATTTTACAGTGGAACTCTAGAGAGAAGTTACTTTCAAAAGGTCCTTTTGATTTCTTGGTCGATTCCCTAGATTGTCTTGATCTGACGTTATGTTTTACCATTTCCTTATATTCCTGTAATACAATACCTCACTTCAAACCTTTTTTCATTAATTGTTATAGTTTTTTCATAAGAAGATTTTTTTTACAGACATATATCATAAATACTTTTAAGATTATATGGCCATTCTACGAAATTTTTAATAGCAACATTGACTGTTGTTATATTTGGATCATAAGGTGGAGTAGGAAACTCAATGATCGTCTCTTGATATACCTAAATACATAAACTCATGTTATAATTTGGTAGTTATTTATTATGTATCTTGTATCTCTAGATATTATACACTATACCCCTTGTAACGAGGCTGTGCGTGGGTGTTCATAGATAAAAATCACATACAACTTTACCCTGAAAAGTTTTAGTATTATAATGTTATAAAAAGTTGTTTGATTCAAATTTAAAATAACTAATAATAAAAATTTATTACATAATGTAAGGAATGAGGTTAATGGTAATGACTATCCTCAAAGATAGAGAGGTCATTTGGTTCTTCATGTGTAGATCTTTATCTCACCTTTGGTTCACATTGATCCTTTCTCATATATTGGTCTGCCAAACCAGAATGGATAATAATATATTACAAAGAATATATTTTTGCTTTAAATAATTACATAATCCAATATTTATATACTTTTAGTTTTTTTTCTTGAAATATTCTCAAGGAGACACTTGAAAACCTACTCTTATAACATGACCATATAGTTCGGGCTACTGCAATGTTATTGAAAGTAGTTTTTATTCACGTATGATCGCTGCCAATTTTTTTAGTCTAAACCCTATACAAACATATGGACATAAATATATTTTTTATGTAATACTATTAAAAATAATAAATAATTACTTTTGTGTCATACTTACACATATTTCCCATACCACTTTCGTGTTTCCATCCATTAGTTTACCCTCTTTATTTACACGCACCTCCTTCCATAGCACATAATGTGGGATGGAAGTGGCTTCAGATTTTTATTCCTCAATATGCATATAAAAAAAGGAACATATGTTGTTTCATATCACATAAATATTTTTTTGTTGATTTAAAATACATACCAATTTCTTATCTAGTGAAGCATACCTCATCCTTTCTTTAAGATAGGATTTCCTAGGTTTTTATGCACATTATTTAATTTCATCACTCCTCTGCTATTTCGTAAATATTTTTTTTGGAATTAAATTGGATAAAAAAATATTGTAAAAAAATATTTTATCTACTAAAATGAACCAGAAATGATTTTTTTTCACAAAAACTGAAGAAAGAATTCGCTGTTTCTTGTTTTATAATGTGGAAATAAGTAACTAGTGGGTGAGGATTTACCTTGCCCTCATAATTCCTCTAATGAAATTTAGTAAGAAGAGGCATGAATCCTCTATGGGATTTCTAGTGGCCATTAAGACATATTTCTTATGAAAATAATCTCAAATAAATGAACAATTTAAGGAATAATGAATATTAATTCAACATTTCATTATATAGTTTTTTGGTAAAATAAATAAAGGTTACTATAACATTACCATTATATATTCCTTATGTATTTACTTAATTACATGTTATATATGGCACAATTAATCTATATTAATTGGAAAAATCATCATCTTTGTGACCCCAACATAACTAATGAACATTGAATTTTTGGGGTCAATATGTTGTCTATGTTTATTCCAACAAAACTCAAATTTTATTCCATTACTTATTACCTTGATAATTTTAGTTAACACTATAATGTTATTTCATTCTTGTTTTTTTGTCCACATGTTTTTGATTACCTAAAAATTCTGCTATTTTAGCATTAACTTCCTATTCTTCCCCAGGATTAGTAACATCATCCTATGCAGAAGATATTGTCTTTATGAGTACTCAATAATTAAAGTTAGATTATGTTAATACAGTATAGAACACATAATATTATAATGAAAAGCATAGTATATTAAAAGAAATATAACATCATCATTGAAATTTATATTTTTTTCAAATGTTGAAGGGATTTGGATCCTCTATCGAGAATAAAAATCCACTCTTTGTGGTATACTCTAAGGTACAAGACATTTTTTACATTGGGACCACCATGAACTGAATGTAATATCCCAAGGAAAGATTTTTCCTCGATTGAATTTTCATCTGAACATATAATTGTTTTATTCACCTATATGACAATTGATAAATTCTTATTTTCTGGATCCGAGAAATAAAGTACTTGATGTACTTGTGTTTACATTATAAACAACTCACCCTTTTACCATTCTCATACCGAAATTCATCTTCACGAAGCCCATTTCCTTAAATTTAACTTCACTCCTATTGTTAACCCATTTGTAATAGAAAAGTATCACATGAAGTGTTGTGTAATCCAACTTGTATAACTGTTAGATAATTCCAAAATATTACACATTCACATAAATTGGATTTCAATCTTTGGAACCAGATATGTGAATCGATTACACCACAAGCATAAATCCAATGGTTTTTATTACACTACAACCATTGTGTTCATTTATATAGAATGTATAACCATTGATTTAAAAACCATTTTAAGAAATAAAATTTTCATTTAGTCCATTGGATACCATCAAAGTTGTTCAGATATTGAATTCATATTTTCAAATAACTCCTTATAAGTATAATCTTGGAACTATCTTATAAACTATTGATTATGTGTATTTGATATCCAAACTTTAACCATTGATGGATTAAAATCTATAATAATTGCTTTTTGGGATTTAATGTATGGATCAACATATTCACTATTATTTAAAATTAAAAGGTTCACTTGATACTGCTCTATGATGGTAAGTGTAACAACATATTATTTGGAAATCCCTTCACACATAAGGATTATGATATAACGATACTTTTTGTGACCGATTATGTCAACATCTGATAGGAAATCAGGAAAAAATTCAATATCTTCTTCAAAAATATATCATTATGTAATAGAACCTTCTGTACGACTTTGATTATTAAAATACCCTTTAAAAATATTCATATATCATTCAATGTGGTACATCCATATATACTGGATAGGACAACATAGTTGAGCCTATATAACCAGGTGAACCAATCTGTGTTCCATTATATCAAGTAATTATGTTGGGAAGAACATCTCTAATTCACATAATACGACTGCAACCTTTTTATTCATATTTGGAAACTAAATTGAGTCTATAACTTTACTGTATATGGATTTTAAAAAGAAGTAGAGACTAGTTAATTTATGTTGTATATTTTTAGTAAGAATGAAATGTAAATCCATGGGAATCAAATATTTCATAAAAAATGAAAATAATGTGATTTCAGTCTCTATAACTTCAAATTATTCATTGAAACAACATTGCTTATATTTTATGAATTCCCCTTAGGAACTTTTACACTATTAAGGAAAATAAAAAATTGTAATTTTTCCTATTTGGGAAGAGTGTGAGCTACTGGAGGAAGAAAGGTATGCCCTTTACCCTTCACTAGTGCCAACTCTTTCCTGATCCACATGTCAATAATGTATAACCTATACGTTATTCCATCTTTTTTTTCAAGAACATTTAGTAACATGCCAATAACACTCTCAAATAAATTTATTTCTATATTCATGACATCTAAATAATTTAATGACATACAAATAATTACAATACAGAACATCATAGAAGATTTATTTCTTTTTAATACATAATATCATAAGGTTGTTCTAAAATGGTTTACTGAAAATAGTGTAAATATATTTTACTTTACTGAATAGTTTATTTCTCATTAGTGGAGATGGTGTCATACCTTATTTGGTATTCCCATCGAATGTAGTCATCTAGGATTGGTATTTATGTTGCTGAGGTAAAAATTTCTGATGTTCTAAAAAACAGTATTCAAGGAATGTTTCAACCATAATGAGTCTATGCATTCCTTAGAAATGAGGCACCCCATAATTCATTTAATGCTACAGCCTAGAAAATTTCTATAAGCACGAAAGTCATTTATCATCCGATACAACATGGACCACAATGTGAATTCTAAACTTCTATGATACCCATACATTGTAATACATGTATCCAACATCAATTTAAAGTCCTTGATCAATAGATCCATATAGATATCAATATTATTACTGAGTTTTTTTAGTACCGATATAAGTAGATAAAACATAATGTATTTTGGATTCATGAATAACCATAGAAGAAGAGATATAATTTACCAACATGATGGGCCATGTACTTAGACTACTACTCTACACACCAATAAGATTTATTTTATCTATATATAACATAAGATGGAAGTTTCTTGGATTATTTTCAAATTGAGGATACTCATAATCAATAAATACTAGAAATTTAAGCTATATCTACAGACCTATAACCATGGTTTTATAGGTTTGTAGCTATTAATTATTTATAGCCATTGTTTAATTTTGATCTCTATCTACACATTTTCATCATTTTTTTGCAATTCCCATCGGGCTCCTCTTCTTTCCCTGATACTCGACTCGCTCACTACAACACCCTCCTCACCCGAAAACCTATCCTTATCCCCAATTACCTCTCTCACTGTGCCCTCCTATCTTCTCTCATGATTTTACTCTATTTCCATTTCTATTGTCCTCTCTCATTCGTCCTCTTCGGTTTCGATTCCTCAATCCCTCATCGTGATTCTTTCATTCACAGTGTGAATTCTCCAATCACGGCTCAGATTCTCTATTTTGGTTTCCTCCATCCCTCGTGCGGTACTCCCCTCCCCCTAACCTTTTCACGTGTTCCTCCTCCATTCGGTGCATCTACTAAAGGGTTCCTCCCCTCTTATATACCCTACTTCGGGCCTTCCTCATCCATAGGGTGCATTGGACCAACTAATTTACTTAATTTTGTTATGTGGCTACTATTTTCAGTTTTGTTAACCTATTTTATGGCTCTCTTATGTTTGCAGTAGGAGGTTCCAGTATTTAGTCTATTTACATTTAAAGGTGGATTTTGTTTTTTGTTGCTCTTAGTTTACAGTATTCATTCTGTTTGAGTGTCAGTGCGTCTTATATTTTGTGGATCCTGTTTTTTGGATTATTTGAATATTGTTTGAAGTATTCATTCTGTTTCGAGAGTTTGAAGTTTGAAGGAGGAGTTCAAGGAGGGGTTTTTGTTTATTTTCAACTTTTTTGTGGCTCTTGTGTGTTGACTGTTATTATGTCAAATGTTATTCAATGGTGTTTCATGGTTTATATTTCATTCTAATTCTCATAATTACTCTGGCATTATGGTATTCATGGTTTAAATTTTTTACTATTCTGTCATCTACTTACTATTATGTAATTATTATTTTCTTATTTACTAATCTGGATTTATTAATTTGTTTCTATGTGTTTTGTGTAACAGAATTTTTATTTCTAAAATTTACAGAATTTAGAAGTTGGATATTTTAGTCATAAATTCCAAAACTTAAGATTTTCACTATGTAAAGAACCATAGTTATCTAATTGTTACCTTTTTATATAAACCATATTCATAGAAGACCCTTTTATATGATTATGATCATGATATAAAGGGTATGTTAATATTTTTACTTTTCAATATATATTATTTATCATATTTTCTATCAATTTATGTACATGTAAATTACATGGGATATGTTTTTTATTTATAAATGAGTATAACCCTTTAATTATTCCATGGGATGGGATGGGGCCACCACTTTGTATAATCCTTCCCCATTCCATGGGATGGGCTTAGGGCCTGACTCTAGAAGTGAACCTGGGGGAGATGGACTATAAGATTTCCCTATCCATAACCTAGAAAAGATGTATTACAATATTCCTATATCTCTATATTGACATCGATAATGATTTCCACTCAAGAAGATAAACTTAGGTAAGTTCCAATATGCATTTTCATAGGATAGGGAGTTACTTGATATAACCTTTATTTTTATTTCAACTACATATTTAAAATTATTTACAATTATTGTGGTTATTTTCCTAAAAATGTTTTTTTTATTTAGACATGCTAATTATTATACATGTTCCCATATACAATTGGTTATTCACTTGTGATTTGAGGTATGTCAGTGGTTTCCTATTGAGTATATAAATTCTTATACCCTACATTAACACCTACTGAACATGAAACTTTATTCCTTATACGTGAAGTGCCTTTTTAACAATGTATGTTTTGAGGATTGACTAGTATTGGGTGGATTGAAAGCTATACCCTCTTAGAGATTGGATATTTGGAAGATCATTCATTATAAGTAAAAAAAATTGTATTTCAAATCGGCATTTAGATGATATTTATTTTATAATCGATATAAAAAAATTATTAACGGTTATTAAACAACAAATGTTAAATGCATTTTACCAATGGGTTTTAATTATTCTTATATACTCATTTCTCTTGTAGGAATTCCCAATCTAAATTGTTCTATATCTACAGTGTGAATGTCTAAATCTCATTATTCTAAACTAGTAATAATTATCAACAACTTTGATTTGTTTAATTATTCTATATTCATTATGTTGAATTTTCTTTTTGGTGTGATGTTTTATCGATTTGTAATCACTCAACTCACACATGGTTGTGACTCCATTAAATGGTAGTGTATTGGTTGTTCTAACCTTAGGAAAAATTATTTTATATTCTCTATCATATCCCTAAAAAATGTAGGTGTTTGGGTTGTGCCTTCAAGTGTGAAAAATGTAGGTTGTTTGTTTTTGTTGTTGGGTATGTTAAAAAAATTATAAAGAGTTTTCAATCTCCTTCACCATGATGCGGTGTTAAGATCCATGTATAAAAAACAATAATGGAATGACCTTGCGTCTTTTATACTATGTTATATGATATGGTTTATATTTTCAAAATGTTTCTAAATTTCTATAAATCATTGTAGAATTAATAAAAACATCACAAATCATTGTGAATCCATCCAAACACTTTTGGTAATTGATTATTATTAGGAATTATATTTCATATAAACTTTTTTTACTATACTCAATCCTCATTCTTTGGATTTATGTGCGACTATTTATGATTTTTGATAATTTAAAACATTTATGAATTATCTAAACCATAATATTTGTTTTTGATTTTTTTTATTAACATGTTATTGATGGTTACTTATTAACTGAAGAAAAAACACATATAATGTTATGTCATTTTCTAGATTATTTATTTAATGTATGTTTATATGCCTTAGAATGGATAGATACTGGATGTACAATGTTCATCAGATCACTCATGAATTTCATAAGGAGTTAAGATATTTTGTAGACTTTGCATTCACTAATGATTCAGATGGAGGACTGATTGAATGTACTTATTTTGATTTTGTTGGAAGACCATGGTTAAATCACGAGGAAGTGAGTTACCATATCACAGAAAATGGTATCCAAAAAAATTATCAAATGTGGTATGACAGTAGAGAAAAAGTGAAAGTGGTGAATGACATTGATTCAGCAGAAAGGATTGGAATGAAAAATATGATTTTTGATTGGTTTCCTTCTGTTTCTGAAGAAATATCCTCATGTAGAAAAGTTCAAGAAGAAATGAATACCAGAACACAATTTTCATATATTAATCAGGATGATGACGTTGAGAGTGTTAGAAAGCTGATGGACGATGCAAATACAATAGTATATCAGGCATGTGAAAAAAATGAGAAACCTCATTTTTAATGTGATTATATCATGGTAAAATAATGTATGGATTTAGTAATACCATTTTCGACTATCTACTTACATTTATTAAGAATTTACTGTCCAATGATGCATGTATTCCAAAAAATAATTACATGACATCAAATTTGGTTGGGAAATTTGAATTTTCATCTATTAAGATTCATTCTTTCCCTAAAGATTGTTGTCTGTTATGGAAGGAAAATGAAGACTTGAGTTCGTAAAGAAAGTGTTGCACATCATGGTGGAAGAATAATAAAGACGGGACTCAATATCATATACCAAATAAAGTGATGTGTCACTTCCCTTTAATTCCCAAACATTAAAAAAAATTATGTCAGAACAAATGGAAAATAATATTAGATGGCATGAAGATGAAACAAATGAGTATAATGATGAAATAGTGCATCCTATAGATGGATTTTAATGGAATAAATTTGATAAGTTGCATCCTGATTTTGTATCTAACCCACAAAATGTTAAATTGTGATTATCCTGTGATGGTTTCAACCCATTTCGCTAGATGCATACTGCACATAGTACTTGGACTTTTTTCATTCATATTTATAACTTTCCTTCATGGATGTGTATGAAGAATCCATTTACTATCATGAGTATATGGATTCCTAGAACCAGTGATCCTGGAAATTATATTTATATATACTTGAAACCATTAATAGAGGAGTTAAAGGATCTTTGGATTGTTTGTGGACAAGTTTACGATGCAATATGGAAGGGGAACTTTATGTTTTGTGAACCTTTATTATGAATGATAAATGATTTCCCTACTTATAGAATGACATCTGGTTGGAGTATTAAATGGAAATTATCCATCCTTATTTGTATGAAAAATACATGTTCCCAAATATTAAAGTTTTGATGAACTTTGAACATCATAGGGAATCAACAATTTCTACCAATGGATCATCCATACAGGAAAAATCGAAGATATTTTGATAATTTCGTCGAGATAGATGAGACATGTCAAAGAATTTTAGGTAATGATATTGTTAAAGAACTTTATTATTTGAATTATGTTCTTGGAAAAATTCAATCAAATATCAGAAAGAGAAAACATATTAATTAGAATTCCAATTTCAATTTGAGAAATAAAAGAGTATTATTTTAGTTGCCATATTGGTCATCAAATTTATTACTTCATTGTTTGGATGTAATTAATATTGAGAAAAAAATTGTGAGATGTTACTTCCTACTATTTTAAAAGGAAAAAGGCAAAAAAAAAGATGATTTGTTGTCTCAGAATGATTTGATTGATTGGGGTATAACAGAGAAACTCCATCCTAAGTTAAATGGTCAAAATAACTAGAAATTCCTTTTTTCTTGTTATTCAATGAAAAATGTGGAGAATAAACAATTTATTCAGGTCTTTGAAAGTTTGAAGGTTCTAGATGATTATTCAGGAAATATTTCTAAAAGGGTGAATACATAAGATGTGAAACTAAAATATCTTAAAACACATGTTTACCATGTCTAGTTACATGATTTTATTACTATTTCCATTCTTCACTTACATTCACATAACGTTGGAGTTGTTGTGATTAAGTTATGTCATTTTTTCTGAGACCTTTTTTCAAAAATACTTAACAGAAGTGTTGTTCAGAAATTGCAGAGATATGAACCACTTATTCTTTGGAACTTGGAGAAAATTTTCCTACCCTCATTGTTCACATGTATGTTACATATAACTGTGCATATTCCTATGTAAGTTCTTTTTGGTGGTCCTATTTTGAGTCGGTGGATGTATTCTATAGAAAGAATAATTTTTACATTGAAATATTATGTGAGAAATAAATATCATCTTGAAGGCTCTATTGTGAAATGCTATTTAGCACAAGAATTCATGGATTTCTATTCATCGTACATGACTAATGTCACTACGAGGTATAATCGACTAATGAGAACTGAATATGAGCTATATGATCGTATTGATCTTGTATTTTCTTCATTGTCCCAAAGAGGGTGAATATCTAGATTGTACTCGTTGTGTACTTTTCTCAGGGAAGATTAGGAAATGGATTATTATATGGTATTATTCAACTGTTGTGTGCTTGATGATTATATCAAGTAAGTAAAATAATAAATATACATTGTTTTCATTTTGTTATTTCATCATATCTTATGAAATTTTAATGCCTTCATATTTGTAGAGAAGATTTATAAATTATAAAAAAGTGTCATCACCCTCTATCTATTAAGAGGAAGGAACTGTTTCACGATAAAGAATTTACTACTTGGTTAAAGTAAAAGGTAATAGATTTATTTTTTTCTTCTCATAACATAATCACATGTCTCTATTTAATATTATATGTTGATATCTTTAAGGTTTTAGCTCTACCAAATTAAGTATCTTATGAAGTAAGAGAGTTGTCTTTTGGTCCAAACGATGTGGTACATGATTGTAAAGCAATGGTTGTCAATGGATTTAAATTTTTTATAAATAGTTATTAAAAAAATAGCCATACATCATGATAGTTTCACAATAAGCACCTTAAAATATTGTTATGCGAGTTCATCAGACAGAAAACCTTGATCATAAAATATATCATATTACGGTGTTTTTGAAGGAATCATTTTATTATATTACTATGGACATGGTCATGTCTCAAAGATGAAATGAAAGTGGTTTGATTCAATGACATGACAAAGACTACATATTTATAATTATGGATTTTTAGTGATTGATATGAACCGCCAGCTTCATACCGATGAACCTTATATTCTTGCATCACAAGCTAGACAAGTGTTTTATGTTACTGACCCATTACAAAAAAAATTGGTGTCATTGTTGATGAAATTTCTAGACATATTTTCTATGAAGACATGCATGACAATGATGTTATGGAAGAACCTATCATTATTTATTAGAATGTTTAATTTTATGACACAAATTATTCAATTTCTAGAACAGATTGTGAACCAGAAATTGTCATAGAACATATGTAACATTGCCACATTTTTATGTATTTACCTAATATTATCGCAATATTGTATGTGTTTTTTTAAACTTCCATACATGATATCAAATTAACTAGTATATTTTATACCATTGTCAAATATAAAACTATTTATAGTATGACCAATTTATGTTTCAGAATATCTTTAGTAATTCTTAAACATAGAAAATTCTTGATATTTTATCAATATAAATATCACACATGAACATTTATCTCATTGTTTTATGAAACAATTGTATTATTTAACATTTTTTATTATTTATATTTATTTGAGAATATTATTTTAAATTTCCTGATCAAAAAGTCTGATTATGATGATAGTAGAAGAATACATAGAAATGAACAAAGTATGTCTCCTCTGGACAACATTGTAATTACAATTTATGTTTGAATATTATAGTCCTTCGTATTATTTATCTTGTTAATGTTAATTTTATTTTATTATCTATGTTATTTTAAGCTACATCTCCATGGAGACAGTTTGATTATACTAACATGGGTGATAGTACGGCGAGGGGTACTAATTCTACAGTTCAGCCTAATACTATTCTGCTTGAGTCACTAGGAGGTCATCCTCCCATTATTACATATTAATATTATCCATACCCACCTTTTCCATACCCCTTTCTTCCCACACCCACATCAGATGGTAGTTATCAAACTCCCATCCCCCTTATTTTCCATTCGCACCATCCACTATACAAGGCATTACGCCCCCATATATCCCACTTCCATATCCATATCCATATCCACCATCATCTATATAGGGTTATCCATTAGGTTTTATCCCTCCATCATTAAACTTATCATCATCTACTGTACATAGTACTCCTAATATAGATATCCCACCTACCAAAGATGATACTCCCCCTCTAGATAGAGCACTTTAGGGGTCAGAAGATCCCCCATCTACTGGTATGTGTTTAAACATTACTGTTAATTATTAATGATAAATCTATATATATTATTTTTCTTTATTTTTTTTTTCATGAGTAGCTTCAGCCTCCACCAGACGATGAGGCCACACAAAAATGTGAGAGGTTTGGAATGGACACATGAAAATAATGATTGAAAACAATGAGCATGGTTCTATAATTAAAAAAAGGTACGGAATATAAAATATTTATGGGATCACTTTCTAGACATATAAGTATCATTCATGTTCAACCAATAAGTTGGAGGGTAGTTGGACAAAAAATAAAGGACAATTTCTGGGCAGATATATGGGTAAGTAATGTTAATCACCTTATATATATATATATATATTAATTTACAATATTTTCTTTACAAAAATATTTTGTCCATTGGAGATTCGATATAATTTTCCTGATGGAAAAAATGCGAAGGCTGCAAGGTTAATGGATTTAGAGGAAATGTGGAAAGAGTAAAAGTATGACCTATATCTTGGTTGGAAAAAAGTTTTGGTACATATCATGAATAAGTAATGATGATTCATGATTTCCAAATATCACAATAGAAAGATATGATCAACTATTGGAAGAGTACATAGTTCAAGGTATTTTATAAATTTAAATATATATATTCATTTATTTATTTGAATATGAGTTTTTTTTATGTAAATGACATTATATAATTATTTTATTATATGATAAATCAGACAGAAAAAAATAAATAATAGTGGAATGAAACACGTTTATACTCGTGGACACACTTCACTCCCAGATCATGATAAAACATAGGTAATTTAAGATAAAAAATATTTAGCTTAATTTAGTGTAATTTTTTGGACTTACAGTTTTGATTTATTTCTGTGTTTTTTTCCAAAAAAAAGGCATTCGATAACGTGGTCTATGTTCCTTTATCAACTTGTTTTTGCACAAGAAGAAAAAATAAAGATGTTATTGTGTTAAATACCAACACTGAGAAGGAGATTGTATGTATATTTCAATTTATTTTATTTTGACTGAATTTAATTCATTATATTATTTTATCATTTTAATTTATGTTATAAATCAATCAATAGAATGCTTTGGAGGAATTGGAAGAAAAAGAACATGACAATTTGGACCTGAATGGTCATCTACATCCGGTATTAAGAGATGAACAAAAGGGTAGAGTGCATTGTAGACTTGTAAGAAGGATTATACCATCTTGATACTAGTATACTAACAATGTTTCTTCGAGTAAGAGTTTTGGTTTGGTCATAGTGGAATAGATGAATTCTACAATCAAAGAACCAAATCAAAAAGTAGAAAAGGCGATAACTGAAAACATGATTAAATTTATATATTCCATTTCCTCTACACTTCCACCAAATGAAAATTAATATATTGATTCCTATTTGATGTCGATGTGTTCTACTAATGTAGATTCTTCTTCCAGAGCCAGAGCCAGACCCTGTACTAGTGCTGGAGCCAGTACCGGTACAGATGCTGATGCCAATGCTAATACTGATGCTGATACCGATGATGATGTTGGTGGTTTGAGAGGTTGTGATGGTGTTTTTGCAAGAGGAATGGATTATAGTTATCATGAATCTGATGATACTTAAATTGAGACTCACTATTGATATAAAGTGTATTTTTGGATTGTTAATATGTTTAATTTTATTATGCCGTGAAGTTTTATTATTGTAATATTGAATTGTGATACAATGTTTCGGTTTATTTCTACATATATTGAATTATTCTTTTATGATGTATTTTAGTTTATTTGGATGTTAAGTTTTATTATATATATATATTGAACTATATCCTCCTCCGAAACAACCACCGTACCTCATCGCCGACGTGCAACAAGGCATCCCCTTTATCTCCTCTGATGCACCTTCAATGATATGTAGTCCAATTTTCTATTTTTTGCTTAAGGAATCCCCTCTATTTGTTTCACTGAACATATTGTGAGATTAATGCCAATATATGTAAGTGAAAGAGCTCAAAAGAGAGTTTGGGCTGTTATCTGGGCGTATCCAATAGTACTGCACTAATGCTTTCCTAAAAAGGTATTCTTGATGATGCATGTGTTTTCATGTATTTAAGAAGCACTAGGGTTTTATCTCAATAGACCATTAATAATTGAAATTGTTTTACTTAAAAAAAATTATTCCAAATTTTCCTTTTTTCCCCATTTCCTTTTACTATAAAGACAATTTTGTTAAAACTATGTTTTTTTGGAAGACAAACTGAGAAAAACTATCACAATAAACAACATATGATTATCCATAAGTAAATTTTTTACTGTTTGGATTTTTTCATTCTTTTAGTCATTTTTTTTCGTGTTATACATTTTAAATTTTTGAATGTATGTTTGAAAGAGCGCTGTCGTGGGCGCCCTCAAATGATTAGTATGATTTTGGGGTACTTAGGTGCAGCAGAGTGGCTGACCAAGATCGTCTCTCAAAAGAGGAAGTGAATTAAAACAATTTTTAGAGGTATTATAGAAGTAAAATAAAAGAGAATAAAAACACTACTTGAAAGGATGGGGTGGTTGTTTATAGTTTATGAATCTATAAGAAGTTTACTGGAAGAAGATTGTATTTTTTGGTTTTTAGTTTTGAAATGAAGTTTGATTAAAATGACACAACAAAAAGATGTTTGTTTAGACAATATTTAAAAGACGTAATCGATCTAACTCTACCTCTTCAATTTATTATTAATCATTAAAATTTAAATTAACATTCACTTAATTATGATCCCTTAATTTGTTAAATCCCGAACCCTATGAGAATTAACTTTACCACAAAGATGATGTGAATTTAACCCTAGGCTAACTTCGGAACATGGAATCGCAGCACCCTGCTTTGATTGATGTTCTAAGATTAGCTTATGGTCAGTGGTAAATTAAGGCATATATCCATTCTGGAAATGAGGATGAATTGTGTTTAGGGATTATATTTGAACTCTACAAATTTATCTCGTATGGTCTTGTATTACCGATTAAGATTGCGCTCTCACAATTTACACAATTCCCGGCCTCACGTGTTTTGTGTTAATTGTTCAATTTCTTGATTAGTTTCTTAAAATTTAAAAAAACAATTCATGGATAATATTAAGTTAATTACAGTAGCTCAATGATTCAAAATAATTAAATGAAGAGGGTAGAAGATAGATCGATTACTAAAAGACTACTCTTCCATGGGTGGCGTAATCATCGTAGAAGCGTTTTGTATGTGCAAAGGTTTATAATGGGTATAATCCAATAATGCTTCTACTCAAAAATTCCAGACCAAAGAGGAAGATTAAGAGAAGAATAAATTTAAACAAAACAGAAGAAGATAGAAGAAATAAAAGAAGAACAAATAAGTTTATTACACAAATGAAAACATTACAAAATGAAGAAGAGAAGGAGGCTTCGATGAGGGGATCCTTACTTCAAGAGCTACCCCTCTTACAATGATTGGAGAATTTGGGTGAAACAAATTTTCCTCTGCCTCCAATCTCCCAATGCACGTCCCAACCCCTCCAAATGAGAAAAACTCCAATTTATAGAGGGGATGGGAGGAGAGGTTACAAGTGGTTTCAAGTGTGAATGTGGAAATTCTGCCAAATATTTTATGCCAACTTGAACCGCCCATTTGACCACCAAAACACGTGAATTGGCCGGCCTTCTAGAAGGATCAAATGTGCTGATATTTGTCTTCTATCTCCTATCCACATTTGGGCTCAATAAATGCCCATATGAAGGAGTTATGGCCGAAATACAGAAGCTTCTCCATTCTGGCGAGCCCATCCCAACTTTGACTTCATGACCCAATTTCAACAACCAAATGAACTCTTTATCTATAGTGTCATGGATAAAAGTTGTAGATATTTAAGTTAGGAACACGGTTACAAAATTTCCAATTCAAATAAAAAATAGAAAAATATTTATATTCGAAATAACACAGTAAACTATAAAGGGTAAAACTGGAATTTTCATCAAATATTCAAATGAATGATCTAATCCCAAATATTTTATAAATAAACATATTTAACACAATGTGAGGAAATTATATCATTTATAATCAATAAAATATTCAATAAAATAGTGTTTTATCAATTCCCCCACACTTACCCTTTTTCACACCTGGGCAAAACCTCATATCAAGTAAACATCAATATCAAATCAAAACCAATTTTAAAACACATATCCTTAAGATCAATCAATTTCACACCAAGAATCAAAAGATATCATGCCTCATAAAAAGCCTTATTTCAAGTTCTCCATTTATATCATTCAATATATTTCCACTTCATTTATCTGCCCATGCACAAAACACTTACCTCGCTTGAATTTTCTCTAATCACTCAAATATCAATTTTTTTTGCAATGTCTTTCTCATCCAAACTCATACAAGGGTCACCATAGACTTGATAGATTCCTACATTGCTACCCGATGTGAGTCAAGGACATATGTTTATCATGAGGACTTTTCAGGGTTGTTCTGTGGCTTTCGGTTGGTAGGATTAAGATGTGAAAAACTCTGGGGCTGAATGAGGAGGGCTTGACTCTTTTGAAGCAAAATTGCATTAATCTAATTTTCATTTAAATATGGTCTTCTTTTCAATCCCAATAGAATCAATTCATCTCCATCATCATGAAAAGTCATGAAAGGTTTACACCATTCATCATTTCAGTATAAAAAATGTCAATCTTCTCAAACATGATTTTCTTGAAAGCTCCAGATGGGCACAACTTTCCACCTCAATTAGAAGCTCCAGAAAAGGCACAACTTCACTAGTCATGAAAGCTCCAGAAAAGGCACAACTTTCAATATAATGACTTTCTTTAGCAGCAAACACATCTCTTCAGAATTTTATTTTCCACCCAAAGTATCACAGAATGTGGTGGCAAAACCCAAGACAACTTCCCCCACACTTAAGCTCAACTAGATTATGCAATTTCACTTCAAGAGTTGGTTGGATAGGGAAAATTGGCTTGTAATGTGGCTTAACCTAACAGGCTATGCATGGCTTCTAAGGGCTACAAGGATTAAATATTCAAGGTAGGACATTAAAAAAAAGGATTCTTTGAAATAGGGGCTTTAATACCAAACAAATTCCATAATCATTTAAACATATGTACCTCAAACCCTCAAGTTTTGACAGGAATAGATAAAATTCTGGTTAAATCAAGCATGGTTTGGTTCTCTCAAGAAGTGAGGTGAATGTAAATAATATGAAAATAATGGTTTAGAATCCTCACAGGAAAGTGATTTCAAATATAAAGACAGTGAGATTGGCATGGGATTCAAAATTCAGCGTACTTTTCATGAAATTACTAAATATTTGAACTTGAAACAAAGTCATTTCAGCATTCATTTAAGATTAGTTTCAAGGGGTAAATTGTTTCACTTATTTATATGGATTTAAAAATGGTGATGAGAATCATTTTAGCTCAAAATGTTTCAAAAAACACAGAAAATTGTAAAATTTGATAAACACACAATTTTTTTTTTAAACATGCAATTTTTTTGGTTTTTTTTAAACAGGAAAACAATTGAAATTACTAAACTAAAAGGTTCCCTCCCCCACACTTAAAATATTGCATTGTCCTCAATGTGAACCCGTGAGATGATATATGCGCATGAAATGAAGAATTTTTAAATAGGACAAATAATATAAAAGTGAAAGGGTTAGGAATAGCCTGATGTGATCAAGTGATGATGGGGTCATGCAGTGTGATAAAATCCACTACATCAGTAGGATGTCCCTCAATGTATCTCTTCAAACGTTGCCCATTGACTGTAAAGCTCCTTCCAGTGTTCTCTTGTGTGATCTCCACTGCACCATAAGGAAAAACATTAGACACAATATAAGGACCTAACCATCTGGAACACAACTTACCAGGCATCAACTTCAGTCATGAAATATAGAGAAGAACTTTCTCTCCAACATGAAACTCCCTTTGTTGGATCATTTTGTCATGAGATGCTTTTGATATTTCCTTGTAGAGCCTTGAGTTCTCATATGATGACAGTCGAATCTCCTCGAGCTCTTGAATTTGCAACTTCCTTTGAATTCCAGCTTGGGCCAAATCCATGTTGCATTTCTTTATAGCCCAATAAGCCCGATGCTCAACTTCCACGGGGAGATGACACGCTTTCCCAAAAACAATCCGAAATGGGGACATACCAATGGGGGTCTTGTATGCTGTCCTATAATCCCACAATGCATCATCCAAGCGCTTGCTCCAATCCTTCCTATTTGGCTACATGGTTTTCTCCAAGATTTGTTTCAACTCACGATTTGAAACCTCAGCCTGGACATTTGTTTGGGGGTGGTATGGTGTTGATGTTTTGTGTGTCACCCCATACTTACGAAGGAGGGAAGCAAAATTCCTATTTCAAAAGTGTGTCCCTTGGTCACTGATGATGGCCTTTGGTACTCCAAACATGCAAAAAATCTGTGCTTTGACAAAGTCCACAACAACATGAGAATCGTCAGTCCTGGTGGCCTTGGCCTCCGCCCATTTACTCACATAATCAACATCAACCAAAATATACAAGAAACCATATGAACTTGGAAAAGGACCCATAAAATCAATGCCCCACACATCAAAAATCTCACAGAATAGTATGGGTTGTTGGGGCATCTCATGTCTCCTAGAAATATTCCCAGTGTGTTGGCAATGAGAGAATGACTTACAAAACACATGGGCATCATTAAATAAACTAGGCCAATATAATCCAGAGTCCAAAACATTCCTAGCTGTCCGTTGGGGTCCAAAGTGTCTACCACATGCAAGTGTATGACAGAATTGCAAAACAGACTCAAACTCATGATCAGGAATACACCTCCTAATAACTTGGTCACTACACATACGCCAAAGGTAAGGATCATCCCACACATAAAACCTAGACTCACTTTTTAATTTTTGGACTTGATGCTTCTTCAAATTTGCTGGGATTTCAGAGGAAACAATGTAATTAACTAAATCAGCATACCAAGGATGCGTACCTGAGATGGTATAGAGATTTTCAGCGGGGAAAGTGTCCTGAAGTTGTACCTGGTCCAAGGTGTCATCCTCTAGTGTGTGAGTAAGCCTACTCATGTGGTCCGCCACCAAATTCTATGATCCCTTCTTGTACTTTATCTCAATATCAAATTTCTGAAGAAGGAGCATCCAACGGATAAGTCGTGGCTTTGCATCAGGCTTCTTTAGGAGGTACGTCAAAACTGCATGGTCAGAAAAAACAACTAATTTAGAGCCCAATAAATATGAACGGAATTTATCTAAAGCAAATATGACAGCAAGAAACTCCTTTTCTGTGGTTGTGTAATTTGATTGGGTTGAATCCAATGTCCTTGATGCATAGGCGATCACATTTGAACGCCCCTCCACCCTCTGAGATAAGACAGCTCCAACCGCGAAGTTGGAGGCGTCACACATAATCTTAAAAGGAATCTCCTACATTGGGGGCTGTATGATAGGTGGAGTGGTCAGACGTTGTTTTAACTCATCGAATGAATTCCTGCAAGAAACATCAAACACAAAATCAGAATCCTTTTGAAGTAATCTTGACATAGGAAGAGAAATCTTACTAAAATCTTTGATGAAGCGCCGATAAAATCCTGCATGACCTAGGAAAGATCTAACATCACGCACACATGAAGGATATGGTAAGGATGAAATAATATCTACCTTTGATCTATCAACCTCTATCCCATGTTTGGACACTACATGCCCTAAGACAATGCCATGCTCTACCATGAAATGACACTTTTCAAAGTTCAGGACCAAATTCTTCTCAATACAACGATTCAACACCTTTCCCAAACTCTTTAGACATTCATCAAATGAGGATCCATACACTGTAAAATCATCCATAAATACCTCCATACAGGTCTCAATAAAATCAGAAAAAATACTCACTATACATCTCTGGAAGGTACCTAGGGCGTTGCAAAGTCCAAATGGCATCCTTCGGTAGGCAAAGGTACCGAATGGGCAGGTGAATGTCGTCTTCTACTAGTCCTCCAGAGCTATAAGAACCTGAAAATATCCAGAAAATCCATCCAAGAAACAATAGTGTGTTTTCCCAGCTAGTCTCTCGAGCATTTGATCAATAAATGGGAGGGGGAAATGGTCCTTGCGAGTGGGCTGATTTAGTTTCCTATAATCAATACACACACGCCAACTGTTTTGCACCCTCATTGGAACTAAATCATCTTTCTCATTTTTAACAACAGTAAAACCAGTTTTCTTAGGCACAACCTGAATTGGACTTACCCACTGTGAATCTGAAATGGGAAAGATTATACCTGCCTCGAGCAATTTCTCAACTTCCTTTTTAACAACTTCCAGGAGGGTGGGATTGAGTCTCCTTTGTGGTTGTCTCACCGGTTTAGCCCCATCCTCCAAGAGAATCATATGCATGAAAATGGAGGGGATAATACCTAATATGTCAGCCAAGGTCCACCCAATCTCCCTGATGTTCTCCCTCAAAATATTCAAAATCTTTTCTTCATGTTCAAAAGGGAGATTGTTAGCAATGATAAAAGGTAATCTATCACCACTCAACAAGTATGAGTATTTCAAATTTGGTGGCAATGGCTTGAGTTCTAATAAAGGAGGGTGTAATATGGATGGAGACATTGAAGGAACTGAAATATGTACACAAAGAGCATCAGTATCAGAGTAGACATCATCAAAATCATAAAATAAAGCATCAAATCCATCAGCATACTCAACATCCATTTCATAATCAGAGTGAACATGATCAAAATCAGAATATGAATCCACATCAAAATCATATCCAAGATAGGATTGTGTATCAGAAACATGTGTGGAAGTGCTCTTAGACATCAAACTCGAACCAATACTCATAATCTCTCTAAGCATAGGACAATCAAATTCTATAGAGTTTTTATTTTGTGGTTCAAAATGGGAGATAACAAAAGAAGAATGGTCCTCTGAGGGGTACTTCATGGAATCCATAACATTAAATATCACAACTTCATCTCCAAACACCATGGAAAGTGTACCCTCATTGACATTTATGATAGTTTTTGCAGTTTTGAGGAAGGGTCTACCTAAGATAATGGGGGCATGAGAACTTACCTGATCATCCTCCATGTTAAGAACATAGAAATCCGCTGGAAAGATCATTTCTCTTACCCGGACAAGTAAATCCTCAAGGACTCCCACTGGATATGCCATATCTCTATTCGCCAATTGCACCACTACTCTTGTTGGCTTCAACTCAACAACCTGCAAGGAAGAGAATAAAGAGTGAGGCATCACATTTATGGAAGCTCCCAAATCACAAAGAGCATCAGAGAAGTGCAACTCCCCTATGGTACATGGGATGGTGAATGTACCAAGATCCTTACACTTTGTTGGCATTGCTAGAGTTGGTCTAATGAGTGCCGATACATTCCTTCCAAGGTTGATCCTCTCATTTCCCTTGAGCCCTCTTCGATTGGTGCAGAGTTATTTTAAGAATTTGGCATACCGTGGGATTTTCTTAACGGCTTCAAGTAGAGGAATGTTGATCTCCACACGCTTGAATGTGTCCAAAACATCCTTTTGCATTGCTTCTTCAGCCATCTTCTTGGTTTGAACAACCCTGTTTGGAAAAGGAAGAGGTTTAGAAGGAACATCATCAATCTTTTTCATACCTTTATCTTTCTCCTTGGATTGCTCATCAGTTGGTATGGAATGCGGCTTCTCTGAAGTTGAGGTGAATCCCGGTGGAATGGTAGGTGCAGATGTATCGTTCATTTGCTTCCCACTTCTCAATGTGATGGCACTAACATTCCCCTTTGGATTTGGAGTGGGTTGGGAAGGTAGATTTCCAGAATTCTTACTCACAAGTTCATGGAGGGCGGTGGCAATCTGGCTCATTTGAGTCTTCAACTCCCTCAGCTCCAAACTTTGACTCTTCTGCTCATTCTGTTGATTAAGAACAATTTGCTTCAAAAGATCATCACTATTAGAATCTACCTTTGGTGGATGATTCCCTTGTTGCTGACTTGTTGATGTTTGAGCTTCAAATCTCCTTTGGGGTTGTTGGAAACCCTGCTGGTAAGGCGGAGGCTGCTGGAAGTTTTGTTGAAAGGGTGGCCTTTGTTGTTGTCCAGAGCCATACCTCATGTCTGACTGATCTTTCCACCCGTGGTTGTATGTTAGATCAAACTTCTTTTGGGGATATGGTTGTTGTTGTTGCTGCTGAAATGGTCTCCCAGGGAACACTGCTGCACAATCTTCTGTTTCTTGGAGTTGTGGGCAACAATCAGTTGGGTGGCTTGTCTCAGTGCAAATACCACAAGGCCTTGAAGGAGGGGGTAGAGATGTCTTTTGTGCCAAAGAAATTTTCCTCACCATAGTGGTCAATTATTCCAACTTAGTATCAATCAAATGACTTTCAAGAGAAGAAGGACTTACCTGATGTACTCCCCTGACATGTGGTGTACCTCTATCACCAAATTGTTGGGAGTTTTGGGCCATCTTGTCGCTCAACGCACGTGCAGCTACTGGTGTCTTGTCCACTAATGCTCTTCCAGCCGCAACATCCACCATGCTTCTCTCCATAGGTGTGAGTCCTTCATAGAAGTACTGGATGAGTAATTTCTCACTGATTTGGAGATGTGGGCAGCTTGTACACAACTTCTTGAATCTCTCCCAGTACTCATACATTGACTCCCCTTGGGCTTGCTTGATCCCCGATATCTCCTTTCGAATGGATGTTGTCCTTGATGCTGGAAAAAATCTTTGCAAGAAAAGACGTTTCAAATCATTCCAACATGTTACATCTTTAGGTTGCAAATAATACATCCAATCTTTTGCAGCTCCATCAAGTGAGAATGGGAATTCTCTTAATTTAATTTGATCTTCAGAAACATTTCTTGGTTTTAAAGTTGAGAAAACCACATTAAATTCCTTAAGGTGTTTGTTGGGATCCTCACCAGATAAGCCATGAAACTTTGGAAGAAGGTGAATTAATCCAGATTTCAATTCAAAGTCCGATTCGAGATTTGGGTATGCAATACAATTTGGTTGATAGTTAATATCAAGTGCAGCCAATTCCCGAATGGTTCTATTAAGTTCATTTCCATTATTTCCAGCCATTGGTTCCTCTTTTATGTTTGAATTTGAATTGCTTCCAATTTCAATGTTTCCAGAAGAGAGGAATTCACCAACTGGTTGAATATTGAAACTTCCCGTAGATTGAGAATGTCTGATTCATGCCCTAAGGCTACGTTCAATCTCAGGGTAAAGATCTAAGAGATATTCGGGATTAGTTCGTGTCATAGATTAAATAAAAATGAAAAGAAAGAAAGTGGACCATAGTAAAATAAAAATGAGAAGTTTGAGTTGATGGTCCAAAAAGAAGTAGAAGAAAATAAAAGAAGAAGAAAAAATCAGATTGGGTAAAGAAGGAAGAAAGAAGAGAGAAAGAGAATAAAATGTAAAATAAAATAAATACCTCTAATTGGTTGAAATAATTACTTGCCTCCCTGGAAATGACGCCAATTTTAAAGAGCGCTGTCGTGGGCGCCCTCAAATGATTAGTATGATTTTGGGGTACTTAGGTGCAGCAGAGTGGCTGACCAAGGTCGTCTCTCAAAGGAGGAAGTGAATTAAAACAATTTTTAGAGGTATTCTAGAAGTAAAATAAAAGAGAATAAAAACACTACTTGAAAGGATGGGGGTGGTTGTTTATATTTTATGAATCTAGAAGAAGTTTGCTGGAAAGAAAATTGTATTTTTTTGTTTTTAGTTTTGAAATGAAGTTTGATTAAAATGACACAACAAAAAGATGTTTGTTTAGACAATATTTAAAAGACGTAATCGATCTAACTCTATCTCTTCAATTTATTATTAATCATTATCATTTAAATTAACATTCACTTAATTATGATACCTTAATTTGTTAAATCCCGAACCCTATGAGAATTAACTTTACCACAAAGATGATTTGAATTTAACCCTAGGCTAACTTCGGAACATGCAATCGCAGCACCCTGCTTTGATTGATGTTCTAAGATTAGCTTATGGTCAGTGGTAAATTAAGGCACATATCCATTCTGGAAATGAGGATGAATTGTGTTTAGGGATTATATTTGAACTCTACAAAAATTATCCCGTATGGTCTTGTATTACCGATTAAGATTGCGCTCTCACAATTTACACAATTCCCGGCCTTGCGTGTTTTGTGTTAATTGTTCAATTGCTTGATTAGTTTCTTAAAATTTAAAAACACAATTCATGGATAATATTAAGTGAATTATAGTAGCTCAATGATTCAAAATAATTAAATGAAGAGGGTAGAAGATAGATCGATTACTAAAAGACTACTCTTCCATGGGTGGCGTAATCATTGTAGAAGCATTTTGCATGTGCAAAGGTTTATAATGGGTATAAGCCAAAAATGCTTCTACTCAAGAATTCCAGATCAAAGAGGAAGATTAAGAGAAGAAGAAATTTAAACAAAACAGAAGAATATAGAAGATATAAATGAAGAACAAAGAATTTTATTACACAAATGAAAACATTATAAAATGAAGAAGAGAAGGAGGCTTCGATGAGGGGATCCTTGCTTCAAGAGCTACCCCTCTTACAATGGTTGGAGAATTTGGGTGAAACAAATTCTCCTCTGCCTCCAATCTCCCAATGCACTTCCCAACCCCTCCAAATGAGAAAAACTCCAATTTATAGAGGGGAGGGGAGGAGAGGTTACAAGTGGTTTCAAGTGTGAATGTGGAAATTCGGCCAAATATTTTATTCCAACTTGCACCGCCCATTTGACCACCAAACCGCGTGAATTGGCCGGCCTTCCAGAAGGATCCAATGTGTGGATATGTGACTTCTATATCATCTCCAAATTTGGGCTCAATAAAGGCCCATATGAAGGAGTTATGGCCGAAATACAGAAGCTTCTCCATTCTGGCGAGCCCAGCCCAACTTTTCATTCATGACCCAATTTCAACAAACAAATGAACTCTTTAGCTCTACTGTCCTGAATAAAAGTTGTAGATAATTAAGTTAGGATCACGTTACAAAATTTCAAATTCAAATAATAAATATAAAAATATTTATATTCGAAGTACTACAGTAAACTATAAAGGGCAAAACTGGAATTTTCATCAAATATTCAAATGAATGATCTAATCCCAAATATTTTATAAATAAACATATTTAACACAATGTGAGGAAATTATATCATTTATTATCAATAAAATATTCAATAAAATAGTGTTTTATCAATTTTTTTCTATTTGCAGTGACATATGGATCATTTGGGTAGTAATTTTTTTCTTTTGGGATTTTTTATTGTAATTTCCAGCACCTATTTGCAGTGATAGGTGCATCATGTGGGAATTCTTTTGTTGATCATAAAAATTAAAGATGGATGTTGTGTCATTAAAAGGAAATGATGTAGTGTTATAATTGGATTTAACATATTTGGATTCAATATACTTTATGATTCTAGGATGGAATGAATGAGCATGGGGTGGGGGTGCTGGTGTAGGGGTAGGGAGTCGGCAGGGGCAGGGGGGATGGTTTAGGAGGAGGGGGTGGGGGGTTCTAGTGTAGGGTGGGGGTGTTCAAGGGGCATGGTGTGGGGGGGGGGATAAATTGGGGTTCACATTGAGGAGGTGGAAGGGGGTGCAAGGGGGAAGGGTTTGGGGTGCTGGTGTAGGGTGAGGGGGAGGGGTGAACGTGGGGTGCACAATGATTCATGACTTGGATTTTAAATATACATAACTGAATTAAAAAATCATTTATCACTACTTTGACCACCTTGATTACAATTGCAACATATGGTCTTTGTTATTTCAAAATGCAAGAGGCTGGAGTTCTCAGAACCTCATCCTAAAAATAACAATCACTGAAAAAGGTATTTTTCTAAAATATTCTATCTTTTTTAGTATTAAAGGTATGAATTATTTAGCATATTTTTCCTGATTTTCAGAAATCGAAGTGGGTTTCCATAAGAGCATTAAGTTTCTACATCAAAATCCAATAGGCTAGAGATATAATTCTTTATAGGAAACTGGTATTTTGTAGTTTAGTTTTTATTTTATTTTCTTTATTACATAGGATACTTAGGTCTTTTATTTCTTTCTATGTTTGGAGGGTACTTATATTATGCAAAGGGGGCCCGAAGGGCACTGGAGGTGGATACATGATTTTCTTTGCAGGGGAGGGAGATTAAGGTAGTGGAGAGATTAATTTGCGTGTTTCATTTTTTTCTTTCTTTATACTGTATTTCTTATGTTTTCTTTTCCTTCAGTGTGTACATCTAACATACGGATGAATCAAGATGAAATACTACTATGGAACCACCCTTGACTTTTGGATTCACATATTTATTTCAATTTCACTTAGCCTTTCTAAATCCACTCATTGATTATAGGATTTGTGTAAAACATCATAGAGAGAAAGACAAATTTGGATACACAGAGAAACTATTTGGTTCCCCCCTTTTAATAATTCCTTTTGTAGTTTTCTGCAGATACATCTTAGAAAATGGACCTCATAAGTTCAATGAGAATACAAAAATTCATTAATTGGTACTTCACGCCCAATGAAATACCCTTATTCTTAACACTATAGCATTCAGTGTACACCCAACAAGGTACATTGTGGCGTTATATGTTAGTTTCAAAAAACCGGTTACCACCCAACTACTTGACTCCGAAGGGCATTATGGTGTGATCAATATCCATTGCGACATGACCATGATTCGGTGTGATAAATCTCTCTATGAAACAACTACTTCACCTATTCGATGTTTGATTACGCCATCTTATGCAAGAACCCCCATAAGGAATTCTTCCTCTTCCTCTTTATCAATGTAGATTTACAACACTGGAACTCCATGAAAAACTCATCTTTATTATTGACCTCAAATTTCTCATTTGTTGTGAACTGTTTAGAGAACTCATTCTATGATATGTGTGTCAGGATGATGGAGGGAACACATAGTTTCTATTTGGGGAGGAGTGTGGTAGGGTTTGGGGATTGGTATACAAGTGGGGCCTCATGATTGATCATGTGGCCATATATGTTGCAGGGAACCTAAAAATAATTATTAATAAATTACTATACATATATTAATGATTTATGGGATTATATTGATAAATATTGGAGAACTAAAGAGCATTCCCCCTCATAATTAGATCCCTTCAATGTGAAAATATTTTAATTTTGAATAGACTATTATAGAGGTTGTAAGAACTTTTTCTGCTAGTGGAATATTTCATGATGACCTTCCCCTATATCTAGGATGAATAACAATTCAAACCCTTACCAGTTTTTCATATAAAATGGCTACACTTGAGTGAATTTTGGAGGGTTATACGGCATCCCCATTCTTATATTGGGATTTTGAAAGTTATTTCGAAATCAGTTCAGACACATATTTGAATCTAGTGTATATATGATCGGAATATTAGGCCCAACCATGCCTATTTTTTCATCCATATCCCTGGATTCTATTTCCTTCACCTCTAGATCCCAAGTTAGGTATGGGAAACCCTTAAAAAAAGGGTTATTCATCATCACATAAGGGATATTCTAAGTGAACCATATTAACATAACCAAATAAGAGTTCTTCATCTAATGAGGTTTACATTTGGGGGGCTAGTTGCAACTAATTTGATGTAGAAGGAAATAATTCTATGACTTTCAAAACTTGTGTGGGAGATGAATATGACCCATCTCCCTCTGGTTTCTCTTCCTTCGTCCGAGGATTATGTCTACCTCAAGGAGGTGTATTTATTGATGCCTCCTGAGGTTCCAGAACTATTTTGGGATTCTAGAGATATTTTCTTAGCTTGGAATGAGAATGATCTATTTTATTTTAATTCATCCAGTTATAATGATTATTCCCATGCCTAATTGTAACTTCTTTCTAGTCACTATTTTCATCTAATTGGTTGGATGTTACCCAAGTCACTTGTGATGGGAAATTTTCCAACATCACTTGTCTATAATCATCCATGATTTGGGGGGAATATTTGAATATGAAGCAATACTAAATGGTATATCCCAACCTCATATGGAAAGTACATTATTTGGGATGGTTAGTGATGTTAAAATCCTTAGGTTTCCTAGTTTCTAGTAGTTTGAGATGTTTTTTTTTCGATGGATTCAATGAAATAACTAGGTACATACAAATTTCATCAGGAATATTACATAATCATATGATCTTAAAATTTTGGGGGATATTCCCTTTTAGATTCTAGCTAAGGGAAGTTTGTATTTTTTCCACTCAATAAGAGGTTCTTGACAATTTGGGGCCTACATGGGTGCTTGAATTGGGATTTTCTAAATATACAATGTAATTGAAATTCTATAAAACATTGATCATTAGGTTTTGATCGTGATATGGAAGCAATTGAAATTATTAACTAATTTCTACATGGATATGGAATCTAGAACAAGATTCATGGGAATGTGTTAATTATATAAAAAAATATGGACTGAGAAATGAAAACCATAAAGACATGTTCTAAACTCCCATCCTCCCATTTTAATGAATGGTTTCATCATCATCATTCTTGTGGTGACATGCTGATTTCATTAAAAAATTAGTTTTTTGATACAAGGATCATGACCATCCTAGTGTAGTCTAACACAATGGTCTTGAAGTAAATTTTCAGAAACAAATTTATTAAACTGAGATAAATTCATTCTATTTCAACATATAGAGGATGAGTATCATTGGGCATCGAATTTAGGGATTGGTGTGCCAGTTAAGAATTATGTACCCTTAAAAATGATATAACGAGTAACATAGGACATATTAATCATCATAATCATAAAAAAATACTCAAATTTTGATTCAAATTATATTATGGAATTCCAAGAAATATATTTGACAGGTGAGGTTCCACAAACATTGCTAATAGGTATAGGGGTATAATAAGTTCCCACGATTCTACTAAAACCCATGATCACCCAAACATGGAAATTTTTTACCCTTATTCTCATGAATTTACTGTTATCTCCCTCACCAGATTTCCCTTATAGAGATCATGCAGTTGATGGTTATCAATACATTGGTCAACCACTATGAGTAGAAAGAAATCATACCCACCAGGAAAATGTACATGGATGATCTAGAATCCATTGTTCCGTATTTAAACAACCAATATAAAAGAACCTACATGGTGGGGGGACTAGTAGGGGAAAGGGGTGTCTAGGAGGGTCTGTAGGGGGGATGGTAGGGTGGAGGGGATGGAAGGTGGGTGGGGGGGGGGGTCCAGGAGGGTCTGTAGGGGTGGGGGGGGGGACTGGCAGGGGGAGGGGTGTCCAGGAGGGTCTGTATGGGGGATGGAAGGGGTGGGGGGGATTGGTAGGTGGGGGAGACTAGCAGGGGGAGATGGTGTCTAGGAGGGTCTCCAAGGGGGTTTAGGGTGCAAGGAGCTTCAACAGGGGGTTTGTCTAGGGAGGGGGGTGTCCATGAGGGAGGGGGTGTCCTGTAGGGAGGGGGGTGCTGGTGTAGGGTGGGTATTAGATGAAATTGTACATTATTGTTTTGTGTAGGAATATGGTTTATGCATGTTTAGAGTTAAACATTTAGATTAATCATATGTAGCTAGATTTATCCCAATATATTTTTCCAGACCATCCATGAGTCTCCTAATTTGTTTTCCCATTATATCTTGTATTCTCTATTTATATCTTCCATAATTGAGGATGGTTATTCAATATCCAAACTATGTCAGCTTCAATTAATTGTGTCAACTTGAAGTTCTATTTACAGCACAAAGAGTATGTATTATTGTTTTACACCCAAACATTTTTTTAATGTTTTCTCAACTAATGTAGGTCAAGAATGTTTTGAGGGAAGATTGCAATGTGTTCTGTTATACTTTTTGTCTTTGATTTCAAATTACATGGCCAAAAGTATTAGCATTCCAGGGGGTGTCTGTAAAGGGGAGGGGGTGTCCATTGGGGGTGTCCATGAGGGAGGGGGAGGGGGAGTGTCCGGGGGGGGGGGGGGGGGTTAGTGGGTTAATTTCTTTGATTCTCATATCTACATGACTTGTCAATTGGCACACCATTTCCCGACATCCATATAGTATTATAAATAATGTAATGATTGTAAAGTACAATAAAAATTTCAAATTAATTGATTCATGTTTCTAATATTGATCCAAACCACACTTAGAGACTTTTATGAGTGATTCATGGTCCTTGTAGAATAAAACGTAACCATTTGGAGAAGCATGTATTTTTTAGAGATCATCACCACTAAATATAGAATTAATTGAGCATAATATATTATAAAAGGAAGTTAATTTTCTTTCAGTATCATATTATTCAAGAGTAAAATTAGTTTTGTAAAGCCGGTTCCACTCCATACATTTTCATCTTTCAAATTATATGACTTTAATACAACTGACAATGTCATGTATTTAGTACAATTGGTATACAACAGTCTCTTATCACATTTATTTAAATTCTAAAATAAATTTGTACAATCATGAAGGTCATCCTAGATTTTCATTTTCATTACTTACATGTGATATCTATCATCATTTACACTTTTATGTTGAGCAAGTGTTGTTTTCAACAACACGTAATGTTTTTATTAAAAAGGGGGATATTGTTGAGAACAATACTCTATCTTTATGATGATTTTGATTCTCACAAATACCCTTAATTGTTTTCTAATGATTTTATTTTTTAAGTATATTTCATGAATTTATTAAATATTTATGTTCTTGAACAACGAGATTTAATTGCTAAAGTATTCGCATTAGCGTGTTCTGGAAACACTGTTCATGCTCTACATATTCGGGAATTGCTTAACTGTGTTCTGGAAACACTATTCATACCCTACGTGGAGAAATGTAGCGTAAGGATGAAATGTGATGTATAATTTATGGGATATCATAAAAGTATCTTTGAACAACAATACGTTATTGGAAAAGTATGGAAGAGGAACCCTACGTTAGAAAGGAACCCTATGTTTCGGTTATTGAACATGTATGTAAGAAGAACTGTACGTAAGTTTTAAATGTTACGTTCATTTCTCAAAAGTATGGTTCATCAACCTTACTTTTGTAAACAATCTTACATTTCATCAAAAATATGAATCATGTACCTTATGTTTGGAAGCTTTCAAAAGTATGGATCATTTATCATACGTTTCGTTGTTGAAAATAAAATTATGGTTCATCAACCCTATATATGTAATAAACCTTACATTTGAAGAATGTCACATCAACCCTATGTTTGTATTCAACCTTATTTTTGAAGGATGCGACACCAACCCTACGTTTGTGTTCAACCTTACATCTAAAAGATGCATTCTATACAGTTTATCCTTATGTTAGTGTCGGAGAATTAAAGACGATATTATTATGCAACGGTCTATAAGTGGTTTTTAGGCTAATTTCAAGCCGAATTTAAAGCTGATTTTAAAGCATATATTTGATTGATTCAAAGCCATTTTATCTATGATTCAAAGGATCAATTTAAAAGGATCTTTTTATGCCGAATCTTCAGAGAAGTTACGAATTCTCTGTTATTTCGAATTTCTGAATATCATGAGTCAAAAGGCGACTTTTGTGGATCTAAATTTAGAGGAAGTGCTCATTTTTATTTTATATTGATGTGATATTTCTTTTTAAAATATATATTCATATGTAAGGTTTTTCAAATAGAAAATATCATTCTTAAAAATAATGAAAACAGACACTATCAAGATCTACGGATCTGCTGATTCAAAAGAGCGACAAAGCACAGTTTATTGAAGAAGAATAATCATGATAGAAGATTCACTCATTCTACATCAAAGATCTATTTTGAATCTGCTACTGCTAAAGTTGTGAATTATATTTCTATATATACTGAAACAGGATTGACTCTGAATGACTCTTATTTTAAGATCATTATTTCTGAAGGCGACGATCCATCTACTATTAATTTCATTCTGTTGTAATTGTGAATAACAACTGGAAAGTATTTTCAAATTAAAAATACCTTTCTTTTCTATACTTGAGTGACCAGCTTCTCATACTAAGATGTGTAGGTTCTATGATTGAACTAGAAGGCTTTGTTCTACCTTAGATTGTAAAGGCGACAACTTCCTGTACTCAGTTGTGAAACGGTATATTGACAAGAGGACCAGATAGTGAAAATCACCCAACTCATGGAGTAGAGAGTTCGTGGAGTAGACTAGGGGATTTCTATTCCCTGAACCACTAAACATTGTGTGTCTCTACTAATTAAATTTCTACTGCATTAATTCATCTGATTAAAGTTAAAGGTAAGAACACTATCTTACAAATTTTTTTTAAAAGACACAATTCACCCCCTCTTAGATATATTTCGTATAATCCGATCCAAAAATTTGTATCAGAGGTTGAGCTTTCTGATAAATCCTTAACAAGGTGAAAGTGATCATATACAGAGCTAGATGATTGATACAAGAGAGGGAATGTCTATGGTTAGAGGACTATAATTCAATGAATAAAATTATAGATGTTGGAAATAAATAATGATTATATATTTGAAAACCCTTGGATACGGATTATACTCAAAGATTCTGACTCCATATGAAATACCAGAAAAAACTGAAACATGGAGTGTATCCACAGAAGAAAAATGTGATATGAACTCAAAGGAAATGAATGAAATTATATGTGGTCTGAGACCTGATGAATTTAATAGAGTATCTCAATGCCCTAAAACATATGGGATGTGGAAAACTATTATTGTTGCTTATGAAGGAACTAACAATATCAGGGAAATGAGATATGCTACTACTAAGCTTAAATTTGATACATTCATAATGGTTGAAGGTGAAAGAATTACTCAAATGAATGGAAGGTTAACAGAGATTTTCAATAATATAACAGCTTCAAGAGACCCAATCAAAAAAGATGATCAAGATTTAAAAGTACTGAGAGTACTACTTACTAAATGGAATGGAATCTCTGCTAAAATTAGAGAATCAACACCTGTCAAAGACTTAACCATGAGAGAGCTAATTGGAACACTTATGATGTATGAAGACGAGATGGAAGATGAACAAAATGAGCATAAGGTTCTGGTAAAGAGAGAAAACACTGCCTTAAAACCGTCATCTCAAGGGAAAAGAAAAAAGCTAAAGAAAAAAGAAGTAAAGGTGAAATCAGAAAGTTCTGATTCATCAATTTCTGATATAGAACTGGCTCAACTAGCCATAAAGTTTAGTAAATTCTACAAAAAGAAGAAATGTTTCAGAAAAACTTCCAAAAAGGATGAAAAGGAAGTAAGATTTTATGAGTGCAAGAAGATGTGTCTTATCATACCTGAATGTCCACAGTTAAAAGAAGTTAATTAGAAGAATTTATTCAAAATGAACGATTATGAGAAAAATTATAAGAAAGTAATGAAAGCTACATGGAGTGTTTCTGAAGACTCCATCAATTCCTTAGAATCAGATTCAGAGAAGGAAGAAGTAAATCTGAAAGCCAACATGTGTTTTATGGAAAAAACAGATGAGGTACAAACATATTGCTCTTATAACTCTGACACTATTTTGGAAACAAGCTATTCTAATGAAAATCTTTTAGCCTACTACAACATTCTTGAATAAAAATATAAACCTATTTTTAAGAATCATAAGTCATTAAATAATATTAACAAGGCTATTTCAGATGAAAGATATACAATACTAATGAAATTTCAGGAGTTAACTGGTAAGTATAATTCAATTAACATTGACTATACAGATCATGAAGCTAATATAAAAACACTACAAACAGAAGTAGAAACATATAAAAGTGCAACACTTATTTTTACCAAAGGAGAAAACTGATTGAATGAAATTCTTGGAAAAACTATTATTAAGAAAGAATGATTTGGAATTGGCAGTAAAGGTGAAAAACCTATGCTGTATAAGAATTATTTTGTTCCAATATCTAAAATATTAAATTATAATTACTATGGAACAAGGGGACATATTTCTAAAAATGGTTTCTTAAGACAAAATCAAATAACTGGTATTAAGAAAGCTTTTGTTTCAAATAATTTATTTGATTCTGTTGATTTTAGAAAAACAAAGAAACTCTGGATTCCCAGATCTTTGCTGGCTAACACAACTGGACCCAATAGAATATGGGTACCAAAGAAACTTGTTTAAATGACTTTGTAGGAAGCAGGTCACAGAAGAAAAAAGACCATATGGTATATGGACAGTGGCCGCTCACGGAATATGAGTGGAAACTCATCAAATTTCTCTACACTCACTCAAAAAGATGGTGGACTTGTCACTTTTTGTGACAATGCCAAAGGGAAAATGATTATTATTGGAACAGTTGGAGATATAGAAGTTGTCTCAATCAACACAGTACTTTATGTACAATGATTGAAACGAAATATGATAATTATCTCTCAACTATGTGATGATGGTTATGCTGTTGATTTTTCTAACAATTTTTGTTCTATTTTCAACATTAAACTGCTTAAATTTAGAGCACCTAGAACTGACAATGTGTATACCCTGGATTTAAATTCCTTGTGTAAACAACAAGTAAACTACCTAACTGCTAAGATAAATGAATCATAGATCTGGCATAGAATACATGGACATTGTAATATATATGCTTTACATAAATTATCCAAGAAACAATTAGTTTCTAATTTTCCTAGTGTCAAGTTTGAAAGTGATAGATTCTGTGATTCATGTCAACTTGGAAAGTAGCACAAATCATCTTTCAAATCTGTTAGAAAAATTGCTACATCTAAACCTCTAGAACTTATCCATATGGATTTGTTTATACCATCAAGAGTACCAAGCTTGGATAGTAAATTATATGTATATGTTTCGGTCGATGACTATTCCAGATTTACATGTATTTAATTTTTAAAATTTTAAAATGAATCTTTTTACTTTATTTGATTATTTTTGTAAAGATATTCAAAATGAAAAAGGTTTTAGAAAACTTTCATTAAGAAGTGATCATGGTAGAGAATTTGAGAATCTAGAATTCAATTCCTTTTTCTCAAATATGGGTATTTAACACATCTTCTCTGCACCAATAATGCCTCAAAAAAATGGAATTGTTGAAATAAGAAATAGGACTATTCAAGAAATGGCTAGGACTATGCTAAATGAATAGAGTCTTCCTACCTATTTTTTGGTATAAGCTGTAAGCACAACTTGCTATATAATGAATAGAGTTTTAATTAGACCATTTTTAAAAAAGACACCCTATGAACTCTGTAATAACTGAAAACCTAAAGTAAATTACTTTAATGTTTTTGGATTCAAGGTTTAAACCTTAAACACAAAAGAAAATCTTGGTAAGTTTGATCCCAAATCTGATGCAGGAATTTTCTTAGGATATTCTGATACTTTCAAAGCTTATAGAAAATTTAATAAAAAGCAAAGGATTTTTTAAGAATCATTCATGTGAAATTTGATGAATCTAATCCCTTTGAGTAAATGACAGATCAAATGGATGATCATGACTCTAATGATAACATGAGACTTCAGAACCTGAAAGATGATTTTGAAAATGGTATAAATGAAACTCAGTCCAGTCTAGAAGAACTTGACACTAAAGAAATTATAATTGCACTACCTAAAAATTCAAGGACCCTAAAGAATTACCCTTTAGAAACTATAATAGGAGACATAGAAGGAGGAATAAAAACTAGAAGGAACATAGGAAATCTTGTTGAGTTTTAAGCCTTTCTATCCCAATTAATACCAAAGTTAATAGAAGAAGCTCTAGATGATGAAAGCTGGATGATAAAAATGCAAGACGAACAAAAACAGTTCAAAAGAAATGAAGTCTAGAAATTTGATGAAAGACCTCGGAATTATCCGATTATTGGAACCAAATGAGTTTTTAGAAATAAACAAGATGATCAAGGAATAATAACTAGAAATAAAGCGAGACTAGTAGCCAAAGAATATAATCAAGAAGAAGGTATAGATTATGATGAGACCTTTTCACCTATATATAGATTAGAAGCCATTATAATTCTCTAAGAATATACATCTCATATGAATTTTAAATTATTTCATATGAATGTTAAGTCTGTCTTTTTAAATGGTTATTTAATGGAGGAAGTTTATGTTGAGAGGCCTCCTGGTTATGAAAATTCACAAAAACCAGATTTTGTTTTTAAACTTACTAAAGCTCTTTATGGTCTTAAACAAGCACCTAGAGCATGGTATGAAAGACTAAGCTCTTTATTTTGAAAAAATATTTTACTATTGGAATGGAAGATCCAAAAATATTTAAGAAAAATGTAAATTATAATATTTTATTGGTTCAAATTTATATTGATGATGTAATTTTTGGATCAACTAATAAATCCCTTTTTATGAGTTTTCAAATCTAAAGAAAAAAGAATTTTAAATGAGCATAATGGGAGAATTAAATTTCTATTTAGGAATTCAAATTTATCAAAAATATTTTGGAAATGTTTTAAATAAATGCTAATACATTACTAATTTACTAAAGAAATTTGGACTTGAAAATAGCAAGACATATACAACTCCAACGTGTACTAATATAAAACTTGATTTGGAAGAAAATGTAAAATTAGTTGACAACAAGTTATATAGAGGTATTATTGGTATTTTATTATATCTTATTGCTAGTATGCCAGATATAATGTATTCAGTGTGTCTTTGTGCAAGATTTCTATCAAATCCTAAATAATCCCATTTAACTGCTGTTAAATGAATTTTTAGAAATGTAAAAGGAACTGTTTTGAAATCTCTTCTTTATACTAAAACATCATATTATAATTTAATTTCATATTCAGATGCAGACTTTGGGAGTTGTATATTAGATAGGAAAATCACTTCGGTTACTTGTCACTTTTAGGAAAATCCTTAGTTTCATGGTCAAGTAAGAAAGAACACTTGCTCAGTATTGTGGATGAAAAACACTCTTATGAATTTTTGACTAAATTTTAATAGTATGCCTATTTTATGTGATAATACTAGTGCTATAAATATTTCAAAAAATCCTAATAATCATTCTAGGACTAAGTATATTGATATCAGACATCATTTTCTAAGAGAACATGTTATTAAAAAGGATATATCTTTGGAATTTTTAAACACTAAAATTTAATTAGAAGATATTTTTACTAAATCACTTCCCACTGCTAGGTTTGATTTTATTAAGGGGGGGCTAGGTTTATTTTTTTTTTAAATAAATTTTTATTTCATTATGCTGTTTCTTTATTTTAATACTATTTAAAATAAAATAGGTTTTTTATAAAATAGAATAAGTTTTTTTTTCTCGCGATCAATTTTATTCGTTTTAAAATATATATATAATAATTATTGATGACACGGGAATCAAGGATGTTAGAAACCATTAAAATTCTGAATCATCTCATTTTCTACCAAAAACCCCTTCAAACCCATGGCACTTTACCACTCTTTGTCTATTCGAACCTGAACCTTCGAAACCCTAATCCTTTTTAGAACCTTCAGAGATTTTATCAGCAAAAATGGGAATGACCAAGAGAACTGATGAATCTAAGACTAGCACAACAAGGAAATAGCACTCCAGAGGAAGAAAAGTTTTTCAAGGAAAGGTCATAGACCTGGAATGGATATTTCAGACTAATCTTTTACTGAAACAAGCTCTCGCTTTTCAAAATCTGGAGAATACCTTCAATGGTGAGAAGTCTGAGTTTTTTATGAGATAGAACTAAGATATTTCTTTAAGTCTGTACAATATAGTTTGGGAGACATTGTGGATACTATGGTATCTAAGATAAAAGATAGAGATGTTTCGATATCCTCTGTGGAGATTGGTAAGATTCTTAACTGCCCTCATAAGGGAGTTTTTCATTTTGATTTGAAACATATAGGAGATTCAATGCATAAGTCTGAAGATATCATGTCTTTTCTTTTGGGTTATACTCATATAAAGAATATGTTCATAAAGGTCCTGTTGCCAAATCAGAAAATTCTAGTGAAATTTGTGCAAACAGGGATTACACCGAGGATGTCTAAGTTGGATAAAATCTTATATATAGACATGTATATAATGTTTCTGTTAATGAGTGATATAAGGATTAAATTTCCAAGGTACATGTTAGGATATCTTCATTATTGTTGTCAGTTAGAAGCCCGCATGAATTTTTATCCATTTTGTTGATTCATCTCAAAAATTCTGTTAAAAAGGGATATGGTGAGGCTGGTGGACACCAGAGTTAGATGTCATCATAGTAACACTTTTTGTGCTAGGACCCTAAGAAAAATTGGTTATTTATGGAGCACATTAAAAGGAAAAAATTTTCTAGTATAAGTTGAGGAAGACGAAGAGAGTGCTCAAGATCAGTCTACAAAGTCCAAGGAGGGACATGCTAAATCAAGAGTGAGAAATGATGTAAGAATAATAATATTTGAAACTGAAGAAACTCAAGAAGAAGGAAGTCAGGAGGGACTTTAGATTCAATGAAAAATAACTGCTAATGAGGAACTTGTTTCAACTATTTTGATAACAAGGGATTTAATCTCTTACTATTATTCATAGAAGCAGTTGCTAAGAATCCACAAGAAAAGGATACTGCTCAAATTACAGAGACTCCTCACGTACAAATTGAAATTGAACCTCAAATTGTAACTACATATGATGTTACAATTGAAAACGAAAAAGAGGTAGATCCTGGTGAGGAAGTGTCTAGTCCTCAGTAAATTCAAGATGATATTATTTTAGAAAATCCAATGGAATAACTGATTGTTGATGTTCACGATGAGAATGTTTCTGAAGTTAATAAAGAGCTAATTCATGAGGATTTTCCTGTGGAAGAGTCTGGAAAAGAATTTGAGGAAAAGTCTATGGACCAGCCAACTTAGGATCAAATAAAAGAAAAATCTGATCCATACTCTTTTACATTAGTACTGTTGCATCACATTGAAGCTGAGAATGACAATCAAGCATAGGGTGCCTCTGATTCAGCGAATAAGGAAGTAGAATAGCTGTATAGAAAGTTGTCTTATTTGGAATCTAAAAATGTTACTCTAAGTAGATCCTTAGAAATAGAACAGTTGAAATTTCAGAGACTTAAGGGAAGTACAGTTTCATGACAAGAAGTTGAAAATTTTAAGAGAGAGTTTTTGACAGAGGTTTACAAGCTTAAATCAGAAATGGTGAAGAATTCAGATCTGTTAGAGTTTAAATAATTTTGGGAGACACAGTTTTCATCTTTCAGGACTGGTGAAGCAAGTGGATCAGGTAATTCACCTAATTTAATCATAAGATTTCACGCTATCACAACAGAAATGAGAAATATGAATGATAGATTGCAAGATCTTCAATAAAGCATTTCTCCTTTATCAGTCTTATTCAATAATCATAAGTTTTTGGTTGACCTGTTGACCTCAAGTGAATCAAGTATTATAACTGTGCTGACTCAGTTCACTGAGAAGTTAACTTTGTTTATGGAGAAGGAATAGAGATTTCATGAGTTTTTCAGAGTAAAATTTATAGAACATATTCATATGTCATAGGAGACTTATGATCTTATTATCAAACTGGGAGATGGAACGATGAAAAGGATAAGGGATCAGTTAATAGAAATTAAGTTAGTAGTTCAGAGGAGATAGAACCTATCTTATACTCTTACCTTCCCTTAATTCCTACGATCATCATGATTGTACGTATTCCATGTTATCAATAAAAATTTTGATTCATTCTATATTTTTTTTTGTTTTACTATCTTTGTTTCCATATGCTGGTAATCCAAATTTAATTATTGTAAACAGTTCATAATAGCATTTACTTAAGTTTAGTGCTACATTAAATGTGTTCTATTCCGTATCCTTTAATTATTTTTGATATCACAAAAAGGGGGATAAATTTGGATAAACACAACATTTTATTTTAATTGTTTCATATTATATACTTTAAATGTTTTATGTTTTTTTACTCTTTAATGGGGGGGAAAGAATAGGGAGAAATTCAGTTAAATATAATATTGTATTTATCTTTGAAAAATTCAAAACTATATGTAATTAATTTTTTAAGTTCATTACCTTGGTTATTTTATTGGTTTTATGATCATCAAAAAGGGAGATATTGTTGAGAAAGTGTTGTTTTCAAAAAAACGTAATATTTTTATTAAAAAGGGGGATATTGTTGAGAACAATAATCTATCTCTATGATGATTTTGATGCTCACAAATACCCTAAATTGTTTTCTAATGATTTTATTTTTTAAGTATATTTCAGGAATTTATTAAATATTTATGTTCTTGAACAATGAGATTTAATTTCTAAAGTATTCGCATTAGCGTGTTCTGGAAACACTATTAATGCTCTACATATTCGGAATTTTCTTAAGCGTGTTCTAGAAATACTGTTCATACCCTATGTGGAGAAACATAGCGTAAGGATGAAATTCGGTGTATAATTTATGAGATATCAGAAAAGTATGGTTTAACAACAATACGTTATTGGAAAAGGATGGAAGAGAAACCCTACATTATGAGGAAACCTACGTTTGGGTTATTGAACAAGTATGGAAGAAGAACCATACGTAAGTTTTAAATTTTACATTTGTTTCTCAAAAGTATGGTTCATCAACCTTACTTTTGTAAACAATCTTACATTTCATCAAAAGTATGGATCATGTACCTTACGTTTGGAAGCATTTAAAAGTTTGGATCATTTACCATACATTTGGTTATTGAAAAGAAAAGTATGGTTAATAAACCCTACATTTGTAATCAACCTTACGTTTGAATGATGCAACATCAACCCTACATTTGTAATCAACCTTACATTTGAAGGATGCGACATCAACCCTACGTTTGTGTTCAACCTTATGTTTGAAAGATGCATGCTATACAGTTAAACCTTACATTTGGCATCATAGAATTAAAGACAATATTATTATGCAACGGTCTACATGCGGTATATTAGGATAATTGCAAGTGGGATTAAAAGCTGATTTTAAAGCATGTATTTGAATGATTCAAAGATGTTTTATCTACGATTCAAAGGATCAATTTAAAAGGATCTTTTTATGCTGAATCTTCAGAGAAGTTACGACTGGTATGTTTTTTTTGAATTTTTGAATATCTCAAGTCAAAAGGTGAATTTTGTGGATCTAAATTTCAAGGATAAGTGCTCATTATTATTTTAGATAGATGTGATATTTATTTGTAAAATATATATTCATATAAAAGGTTATTCAAACAGAAAAGATCATTCATAAAAAGAAGGAAAATGAAGACTATCAAGATCTACATATCTGCTGATTCAAAAGAGAGACAAAGATCTATTTATTGAAGAAGAAGAATCACAAAAGAAGATTCACTCGTTCTACATCAAATATCTACTGTGAATCTTCTACTTCTGAAGTTGTGAATTATATTTATACATCATCTGTAATAGGATCGACTTAGAATGAATCTTACTTGAAGATCATTATTTCTGAAGGTGACGATCCGTCTACTATCAATTTCATTTTGTTTCAATTGTGAAGAACAAATGGAATGTATTTTCAATGTACAAATACCTTTATTCTCCATTCTTGAGTGACTGGCTTCTTGTACTAAGCTATGTAGGTTCTGTGATTAAACCAGAAGGCTTTGTTCTGCCTTAGATTGTAAAGGTGTAAACTTCCTGTACTCAGTTTTGAAATAGTCTGTTGACAAGAGGACCAGATAGTGAAAATCAACAAGCTCATGGAGTAGAGCGTTGGTGGAGTGGACTAGGGGCCTTCTGTTCCCTGAACCACTATACATCGCGTGTCTCTGCTATTTAAATTTCTGCTGAATTAATTCATCATATTAAAGTTATAAAGGGCAAAACATGATCTTGCAAAGAATTTGTAAAAGACACAATCCCCCCCCTCCTGTGTATATTTGGTATAATCTGATCCAACATTTTATTCATATAAAATGATCCATAAACCACATTATTATTCCAATCGGTGTGCACGATTAGTTTTCCCCATGATTAGTCCAATATTTGTAGCTGTGATCTATTCTATAGAAAATAAAATATTCTTACAACTCTTATGGACTATTTTTTATTGAATAAAAAAATGTAAACTTGGACAAAGGATTTTAGAAGGGTCATCTGCATGCTCTATTAAAAAATTGATGAACTATTTAACATAATATTCTTACTCTTCTATCATATGATAATAATGATTTCATTTTTTATTCATCTCCATCCTATTAGGTTAAAAAAATATTCATTTTTGTAAAATAAATGAATAAATAAATACACATAATATAGTAATAATCAATGGTAAAAGTTAAAGATAATTTTAATAAGGGGAACCCAAAATGATCACTAGTAACCGATATGAGATGACTATTTCTTAGAGTAGTTCAAGAAATATAGATTAATATCCAGAAGAGATGGGGGATAAGTCTCAAGAAAAAAAAATAATAACTATCCAGGAGACAAAGATGATGAGGATGATAGTTGTATCCTTAAATCTAAAAGTTCTAGGGTTCAGAGTTGGTGAAGTACTTTACAACAATTCTTTGTTTGTTTCCTGAAGATGAAAAGTTTTTTAGAAACACAGTGGGTTGACAGATGAGATGATCATACAATACATGTTCACAGTTCCCTTACTCTTTTATACCTCCATTCCCATTCTCAATGGTTTGAGATAAATGATCACCTTGGCTCGAGTATACATGAACCACTACCCATTGAATAGAAAAATAATTACACAAAGACTATAATATGCTCTCCTAGTTAAAAAATATGCATGCTTTCCTATCCCCTCTTAGTTTAGACACAATAGTGAGGCTCCATCTTGGAATAAAAGGAATAAAGCATCATGTTATTGGGAGGGATTCATGATTTATTTCCCCATATGATGCAGTACTTGTATCCTTACTATATTTCATGTTATTTATTTCAAGGGGTTTAGATTTAGAAATTACCAAGTACTTAATGGTTTTCCATCTCAACTGGAGAATCATGCGAGAGAAACCATATTTTTATTCCATTGAGGGAACATGATGAATTCACATTACTCTAGTTCATGGAAATTAGAGTAAGTTTGAGTCCATAGAAAAAAGAGAAACTCAACTTGGGATTATTAAGAAAGAGAACCCAACATCATATCAATACATAACAACAAACCACAATATTTTAAACAATTTTCAAGGACTATTTATAAAATCACTCACTCATTTTTCTATTACAAAATCCATTTAATGAAAATTGTTTTCCAAATTTATGATTTAAACCAACTGCATTAAAAAATATTTTTTAAGAAACCAAAAAGTTTCTAAGCTACTAATATTAATTAGAAATTCAAAATCTCTTCTCAAAACCACTTTTAAATTTCAAAAGGCGAGTTTTTAAATTTTTAAAACCCTATTTGAAATAAATTATTTTAAATTCCACTGGAAAATTGACCAACATTTGTCAAAGCACTTAATGGGATACATACCCCATTTGTCAAAAAAACTGTTAACATCAATTGAAATTTTTTAAATCAAATTTAAAAACCATCAAAAAGAAATTAAATGTTTAAAACCATTTCCATTGAAATTTGTACACTTTGAAATACTTAAAACTTTACAAGTTCACTTTTAAACCAATTCATTATTTTCAAAACACCGAATACATTTTAGTTCATTTTAACGGCATAACTAATTTTTTCATTTCAAAACCCACTTAAATATTTAAAACAAAGTTTTCTTTTTCAAAAATGAAATTTAGAATAGGCATAACCATAATAATTATAAGTAGTCCATCACCCGGTATAAAGAAAAGTATGATTATTAAACCTTTCATAAACTTTTTATAAAGATGCGATGAATGAATTTTTTTTAAAAGATATGAGTTAATTAATAATTTAACACTAACACCATGGTAAAGGAATTTGAAGGGATGTTAGGTCAAGGATAAAGGATATTCACACTCTCTGTGATCATGGATACCTAGTTCACACATTAACCTAGGGCTATGGGCCTAGGGGGTAGGATTCCACCACTACACGTGTCTCCGGGCCTCCCCAATGATTAGTTAGTGTTTTAATTTTGGATTCCATTGTTAGGTATTGATAAACATACATAACATGATTTTATATACTACCAACATAAATACTGAGTTTCCCATGGGATTCTTTCATAATTCCACCAAGGGACTATTCATTAATCCAAAATTAGTTTCATTGAATGTCACACAAGAAGTCACAAATCCATGATTTCACATGACATACAATTTATTCCAGAATCTACATTTATTAGGTTTTAAAAATATTCATGACATTGAAAAATATTTTTTCAAAAGATCATGAGGTGTTAGATGGATTTTATGGGTGATATCAATTTTAGTTTTGATTTTAATTTATCTGAGTGTGAGTCTAATTGGAAGTGCTCTAGTACCCAGGGAGAGAGAAATATAGCATATTTTGTTTTTTTGGAAAATAACCAACCATGAATCTATACCAGGTTTAATCATTTTACATTGATGTGGGTGTTTAGAAGATCATGGGATGATATAGATCTTTAGGAATTGTTAAAGTATTATAAGATAGCATGTTGACAGGTAAAACTAAGCATTTTCATTGAACATTTAGCTTGGGGAGGACCAAATAATATTTTTTAATGATATTGGGTGTGGTGATATGGATAACACATCATGCGTGTTGTTAACATTATATATTTATGATTGGATTATTGTGTAAAGTCTATTAAACATGTATACTAGTTTTAAAATTATTTTTTTGTATGAAGTTAAAGTTGTATATTGGGTTATTTAATTATTTACATTCTTTCATTTCTATAAGTTCATGTTTATAAATTATATAAGATCCAAATCCTATTATGATTCCTAAATAAATGTAGGTATCATATGTTTGGGTTATGTTAACTAACTTTATTTTTATAATGTAACCTAAATATTCACATTTCATAGATCCTTTTTAAAGAAAGGAAATTACTATTTGGTACATATTAATGTTATGATATCTTAATTAATTTTTGTAAACATGGATATAGTTTTAAATCATGAGTTTAAATGGTATGATTATTCTTATTTAAGTATTACCTTTTATAACTTTTCTTTTATTACAATGAAATTAATTTCCTTTCACTATAACCTAAATGAATTATAAGTCAATGAACAATAATTAAACTTGATTTTGTTATTACATCAGTAATGAGATAATGGATCAGTTGAATATATTGGGAAGGAATGATTTTTTATGATAAAATATTATGTATCATCAACTTGTTTGATTTTTGAAACTAAAAAAAAAATAAGTACTAAATATCCCATTCCCAATAAATAACCCAATCCCAATCTAGCTAGATAGAATCTAAACTTGAGTTTTCACCCATCCAAGATACCATTTAGTTACCTAGAAATACCATGACCAAGAATACAAGTGAGGTGGTGGGAATGAAATCGATATCAAAACATATGGTAAAGAATCAATATAATACACCCCCTCTAACATCCTCTCATAGAAAAAAACCTTTCACATCATGCATACATTATAAATTGCTAAACATCCCATAGCAGGAACACTAAATACATTGGGTGATCAATGAGTGTAGAATGAGCTATAAAATAATTTTAAATAGCCAAACGGGCTATTCAAAAAAATATAAATTCAGTTATAATTTATTTTTCTTTCATTTTAAATTAAAAAATTTCAATTCATAGTAAATATTTAGAAATTCACCCGTTTTATATTTCAAACATTTTAGTAAAAAATTGTTTCTTCCATTCAAACACAAAATATGACCTAATACTTTCATTTTTAATAAAAATCAACTTGAAATGCATCATAAGATATGGTGAAACACTTGGAATTATAAAACATTCAATTAAAAATAACTCAACTAAAATTAATGGAAAACACTTTAAATAAACCATGAAATTCAACCAAGATGTTTCCTAAATCCATTAAAAACAATACACATAAGTATAATTTAAATAAAAATTAATTTAAAGTGACTCACGCATTACATGATTTATAAATCAAAGGATTAGAAGAGAAAAACATAAGTCAAGAGTTTAGAATAGAGGGAGGAGTAACCTAAATCGGAAGGAAGAAAGAAGGGATTTATATTGGAAGACACTTTAAAATTGAGGGGGAAGACACCAAAATTGAAGTAGAAGAATGTGAAAACCCTAGGGATCCAAGGAGGTTTGACTGAGAATGAGGGAGAAGAGAAGATAAGAGCCAATAAAACACTGCAATAACACAAACCACCGAACTCAAACAAGCAACCAATTAGAGAGGAGGAGAAAAAATACCATACATTGGATTTGAGGCTTGATCCATCCAAGAGAAAGTATAGGAGTGTCAGCAGCAATGGACTTCCATAAAAGCCCGAGAATCACGATTAAAATCTGTGCGGTTAGGGTTCTTTTAAATAGACTCGGGCATGTTTTATCAATACTTCCAAAAAACCACTAATAAAGATATCTTTCATTAGCACTAAATTAATAATTAATGATAAAAGATATCTTCATTAGCACTTCTCTTGCACTGATAAAGATACAGATTTATTATTGCTAAACAAGCACTAATAAAAGCCATATTTATGAGTGTTAAAAATCTTGATAAAAGGAATATTTATCAGCTCTAAAGTTTTAGCGATGATAAATATTTATAATTATAATTATAAATAAAAATATTTTTAAATAGTTTTAGATGATTATAAATTTATTTAAATCATTATATGTATTCATATAATTATATAATTATATATTAAATATATTCATTATTTAAATATATTTACTACAATTTTATAATTATTTAAATATATAATTTTTTATTTATAATTATAGAAATACTTTTTAAAAAATATTATAATTTTTATTTATAAATAAAAATATATCATTTTATAAATACGGTAAATATAAATTTATAGGTATATAAATATATTTATATATATATTTATAATTATTTATTTATAATTATAAATATAAATATATTATTATATTTATTTATATAATTACATACATACATATATATATTTAATAAATTTATATAATTTTAAATAAAAATTTAGTAAATATATTAATTATTTAAATAAATTTATTATAAATTTATAATTATTTATAATTATAAAAAATAAATTTTAATTATTTATAATTATAAATATATAAATTTATAAATATATTACATATACATTTATAAATATATTTATTTTAAAATATATTTTTAACATTATTAATGAATATATAATCTTAAAATTCATGCATGTTAATGATGAGTGAAATAGATTATTTAAAAATGAGTACACTTTACAAATATAAGAAAAATAGATATGATTTGTTAATTAAATATAAATTATTAAAAGAAATATGGATATATATCCAAATAAAGATGAATACATAATGAAAATATTAAAAAATAGTAAATAAATGTAAATAAATAAATATTAGAAAATTATTAAATTCCAAAATAATAAAAAAATAATAAAAAATATTAAACAATACCTAAATGTAATAATATTAAAATTAAATAAATAAAATTTATTGATTAAATATGAAATATATTAAATGATCATGTTTAAAAATTAAATTCTAAAATGAATAGTAGAGTTTGAATAAACTATATAAATATTAGGATTCTGTGTTTCTATATAAGATTTCATTAATTACTTAAATAGTTGTGTGTGTGCATTGTATATAATAATGTATTAATTATGTATATGTATGTGTGAAATCAATATAACACATGTTTTATATATGTTAAATTTTAAAATTAAACAATTGTCAATTAATGTCCATTACTCGATGCAATTAGTCATTATTTTTAATTAATATTAATTTTTAATCATAAACCATTATTCGGTAAATATTGACTTATTTATTTTAAGCCTAAATATTTTGTATTATATAAGCCATATTTTAGGAAATATTATATATATATGAATATATTTCTATATTAAATGTATTAATGAATAATTATGTATAAAAACATTAAAATGAATAAGTCATTAATATGTTTTTAATTACTACATTTTATTCAATTTAAATATTTATATTTAATATAAATTATTTATTACTATTTAAAATTAATATAAATATACATATTAAAATTATTCATTTTAAATAATTATGTTTTCATTAATAATTTTTTTATTAATTTTTTAAGTTATTAATTTTTAATTTTTATAATTATTAAAATTTATTCATTTTATACATATATATTTAATATATAATATTTATTAATACATAATATATATATATAGACATATGAATATTAAATTTATTCATTTTTATCCATAATTATTTAATTAATAAAATGATTAATATTTTTATTAATTTACTCATTTTTATTTTTTATTTATTTAATTATTATAATTTTTCCCATTCTATATCTATATTTAATAAACACTATATATTAATATTTATAAGTTATATATATGTATAATAAATTTATTTATTTTTATCAATAATTATTTAATTCATAGATTCTTTTTCTTTCTAATTTACTAATTTTTAATTTTTAATTTATTAATTACTTCATTTAATTCATTTTATATATCTTTATTTAATATAAATTATTCATTAATATTTATATTTTTTATATATATAATATTAATGAATAATTATTTAATTATTTGTTTTAGTATTTTTAAATTTATCAATTTTAATTCTTATTTGTTTACTTATTTCATTTTTTTATTTTTAAAACTTTTATAATTTTATTGGTTTGTTTAAAAAAATTTGGCTACTTATTGGGCATGGTCCTTTAGGACCCAAATATGAAGGTGGGCGGAGTGTTGAGTTAAGTATTGGGTGGGCCAGGGCTCGCGTGGGCCCATGAAAGGCTTATATATGTGTGTGTAGTGTTTGCGGGGGCCCATCTGCATAGTAGGATTCTGATCAATGGTTGTGGAAGAATGATATAAAAAGGATCTCCCCCATGTGTGATATTTCTATATGAGAATTGCCCGGTGATCAGGACCTTTATCTGCATTAAAAAACACTGATAAAGGGTGCTGTTTATTTGTGCTTTATTATTAGCGTTGATAATGGAAATCCTTTATCAGTGAAAATAAAAGGTTCCCTTTATGAGTTCTATTTTGTGTATTGAAAAAGATAACTGTTATCAACACTTTTTTCTAGAAATGATAAAGGCTAATTCTTTTAAATGCCTGTTTTATAGTAGTGTAAGTTGTTCACCTAGTTCCTATCACTTTTCCTTCTACCAAATGGTGCTGACCCAGAGGCCTTGTGGCCTGAGGTCCTTGTATTGATGATGGCCTAGAGTCCCTATGGTGTTTAGGCCCAATTCTATAGCTCTAAAGGCTAATTCAGGTAAATAACCCCTCTACTACAATACTTGTTTATGTAACTCGAATATACCCCTACCCGGTAATGGCATGAGGCCATGATATGGTATATGGATGTAGATGGTTGTTATGACATGAGGTTTTTCTATATGGCTGTGATATGTAGATTCATTTTGTGGGTGTGTTATCTGTATATGGTAATGTATTGGAGTGAGAAAACATATATCATTTAGATGTGAGGGAGGCCAGATTAGTGGGGTAACAAGTATTTAATACTTCATTATCTATTTTTTTTTTATTTTTTATATAATTATATTATATGTGAATTTGGAGAGTGATCCTTAGTGAGACTGGTTTTCAATTGACTTGGGATAGAGCCAAATTTGGTTTCACTATTTATTTATAATGGATTTAGTATGATTCCTTCACATTGACATGAGATTTTTGGGGGAGAAACCTACTAGGTAAACTTGAATCCTCAAATGCACTACTAAATATTTCATTTTTCTTCTTCTATAGATTTATAGGACAACATGATAGATAAGTATTGAACTTATTGTCTTATGATTTAGTGATTGGTTAGCATTGGTGTTGTTGCCTTTAGAGTTTATTTTATTCTTATTAGTTTCCCATGGAAGTTTTATTTTCTTTCTTATTATATTGCATGCATATTTATATCATGGATGGAATTTTGGTTTTATTTCATGATTTTGAATGTTGTTTCATCTTGTTTCGTACAATTAAAGAGGTTAATGCCAACTATATTATGTATTACATAATATTGATTCTAGAAACAAACCTATGGCCTATAGGAGGAAACATTCAAGGGACATTATTAGCTTTATTATTAACTTGGGAGTGGTTTAACTGGGGATGGGTTATGTTAGTGTGGTATTAGGGCCTTGGTTTTATTATAGGATAGATTTTAGAGTTAGGTACTAGTTAGGATTACATTGGTTCTTTAGGGAATCAATCCACTTGATCATATTATTTGACATAATATAAAGAGATCCACTAGGATGTAGAAGGTACCCTATGGCCAGATGATAGTAATTTGATAGTATATTGACCATTTCTAAGTAATAATATACTAATTTTGGAGAAGATATTTACGCATGGTAAATAAATCATACTTATTTTTTATTTTTATTGAATTGAGGAATATATAGGGGGATCAAAATGAATTTATGTAATAAAAAAACTCTATATCAAGTTATTAAGAGTTGGTTTATATATATATGGATGGTGTATGAAAAATACATGTAGGTTAGGTTGGTGATGTGAATTAGGTTGCTCAAATTAATCATAGGTGGTTTAATCTTAAGTTTCATAGTTCTTAGAAGAAAATATTTAGTGAGTTTAGCAGAGAAATCTACCAAAGTATGAGGGATCTATCCATAATCAGAAGCTAGAGAGGTGAATGGAAAAAATGATATTGTATTTGGAACAAATCACGTGATAAAGAAGCATTATATTACTTAAATATTTATATTGTTAAGATTCACAACTCAAAAGTTGTGGGTTTTTACCTTAGCGATTATAATAAGTCAGAGGTGGAATGGGAATGGTTTAAGAGCTAGTTTCATATCAATATCTTATTTTTAACACTGAAATAAGAACAATGATAGTATTTTCTCACTATCAAAAGGATAGATTGACTGTTTTGTGAACTTAGACTATGTTTCTTGAACCCTTTCCATTAATCCCTTGATATATTACCCGAGGATGAGGAAAATTGTGATATTTTAAGGAGTATTTACATATGAAGATTGAATTTCTAGTTATCCATTTCATTTTACCAATGCATATTGAGGTGCTGATGGAGGATGTGGTCATTGAGAATATGTTTCCTTGGATAGATTCACCTTAAGAGGGAATTTGTCAAAACATTACCAAGAGTGTATCTATAGACCATGGTTACAATTCTTTAGATAAGTCATAGTTTTACCCAGTGAGGAGTCCCCCTCATCCCCCTTTCTTTTTTTCTATGGAGATAAAAATTCCAATATTTCTACTTGGAATTCAAGTGTGGCATGTTATTTCTATGGTAGGAATAAATAATAATAATATCAAATTTTTATCATCATTAGAAATCCTTATATAGTCAGTGGTATGTCAGTAGATAGACCTCAATAGTATTAAATGCATTTTCCTCTTAGACCTTATCAATAATAGCCCGGTCCTTAGGATCATAAATCACTAAGGTTGATAGAGTTGGTATAGGAAATCTTTGAGATATTCTTCATCCTTAGGGACTAAGGGTCTAGTGTAGAATAAGTAGATGATGACATCATAAGAATAATGGAAAAGGATAAGGATAAATATAATTGAATGTGATAGAGATGTTAGGACCAAGAGGACCTATGATAATTTAGGGTGCAGTTTATCTCTATCATAGCATGGTTTATTCTTTGGATAATTCAAAAAATTCATAATCCTTCATTGCATCTTACTTAGTTTAAGTTCCCGAACTTAATGAGATTAAGTTTCCTATCCCATTGGTATTTTCTACAATAATTTGAGGTTAGTCTAGTTTAGCAGAGGTGTGTAGAGGGTGAAAGATGATGCAGGGGAAGCATTAGTCTATGGGAGAGTTTTTTTTATTATAGATATAAATATATGAAATAATCCTCAACATGTTTTTTTATACCATGTGAAGGCTGTTATTATTTTCTATCTGATCAAAGTTATTTTCCTTGATAAATATGGTGAGTGTGAAACGTTTTTTGTTTAGTGTGATCATTATATAGATATAGAACTTCTCTTAACCTATCTCATCATTGTTTGAAGTATTGATGCAATGTTTGGAAACAACATAGGTGAAATATTTTTCAATAGTGTTGGAGGATTTTTTGTTGTTTTTCTCGAATAGGTTATATCACTACACCTTGATTTGATATTGAGATTAAGATAGTGTCACTCCCCAATGTTTATCTATTTATTATACCTTTTTATATAATATATCCTTCATATCTATGATTGTTTTGGATTTAAGTTGGTAATCTATTATATAATGGTATCATTCGGTCTATCATATTTCCTTATAGATCTCCAATATTGTTTGTAATGAAGGATAATGGTAGTTTATGGTAATGCATTTATTATCATTGATTGAACTAGGGGAAATGAACAATTTTTATCCCATTTTTTGGATTGATGACTTGTTTAATTAGTTTAAAGGATCTAGTGGGTTCTCAAATATTAATTTATGGTATGTATATCATCAAAAGTGGGTGAGGGAGGATGACATTTCAATGATCTCCTTCAAGTGTTGAGTTCATGGAAATGCGTTTTGGAGTCATGATTCTTATAAATTATTTATGGGATTAATAAAATAAATTATTATGAGTTATTATACTAGTTAATTTTATATTTCATTGAATATATACTTGTGTATTCAAGGTTAGAGGATCCAAATAATTTGGGGTTTTTTAGAGATCATTTGATAATATCAGTTATCTGGTAAACTATCCAAATGTAAATTCTGGACGTGTAATGTGTATTTCCTTAAACATTTTGTGTTTCAAAATAGTGTGTATTTTTACCCTTTAAATATTGTGGTGGTTATTTCTTGTGTATTATTTATGAAAATTATAGATATGTGATGTTTCCTTGGTATTTCAGGCAATTACAGGAGGTTCGTATATGATTTATCTCAGCTTGTAATGCCTTTGACTAATTCGTATATGGTAGATTAGAATTTTGTGTGGAAAGAGAAATTCAATATTAAGTTTGAGTATTTGAAAGAGAAACTGATTAGTGTTCATATTCTTTGATTACGTGAATAGAGGTTTATGTTCTAAATTTATTGGGAAATTTTTCATCTTGGCTTGGGTTGCATATTGATGTAGGAGTGATTGTTGATCTCTTATGAGTCCCGATCATTATTTCTTTGTGAACATATTTATGATACCTATGATTGTGAGAATATATTGGTGTATTTTTCCATAAAATTTAGTGAAATTACCTAATTGACGATTTATTTGTGGTATTCAGCAATCAAAAGTGCCTCAATATATATTTACTCAAAAAGATATAATTTTTTATGAGTGATGGATATAGTTATTATAAGACTATATCATTGATATTTCCAATACATTAAGTAATGGTAATGTGGTATATGATCACTACAAGAAAATAATTATATAATGGTACTTTTAAGAGCCACTATATTCATTTTTGATGGTTTCATAAAACTTCTACTAAATTGGGTGGCGACATCAAATATGCAGTTCTTTCTTTAATTTAGTGGCGGTTTCTGGTAAGTGTCGTAGTATACATATTTATCGATGGTTCTCTATATTTTACTGGATTTTTTCCTAAAAAAATATAATGTATTTAGTGGTGGTTATAACTGCATCTTGTATTAAACATATTCAACAGTGGTTCTTGTGGTCTTAGAGGCGATTTTCCTATAAAAAACTAAATTTATTTAGCGGCTGTTATTACCGCCGCTAAAAATTCGACATTTTTTTCCCACAAAAACCACCACTAAAAGTAACAAAACGGCCGCTAAATTATAATTTAAATTTATTTAGCGGTCGTTAAAACCGCCACCATGTTAAAAATATCACCTTATAACAGAGATATAAACTACCTCGAAATGTGGATTTGAGGCTGCATATTCCACATCCCCAGTACTAGTACCCTGAAAAAAACTATTTGTAGAAAACATATGACATAATAATCTAACAATGTTCTGTATTCAACCATCTAGCAATGTGTCATTGAAAAACAATATGCAGAGAACATATAATAGAATAATCTAAACCATAGCATCTCATTCATCTAAGGTATCTATCACTAAAATCCAAACACCTATTGTGCATCTGTATCATACACCAATGATCCTAACCATGATTCAATATCTAATAAAATAACCATCCTGGGATAAATCCTCTCATGGGTTACACTCGATCATACCAAATGCTGACCCATTAGTGTCTTTGTCGAAACTAAGGGCCTCTAAGTCTATCAGCTGTCTATGCCAAGCAGGTATCTTGTTTGGGTCACAACCCATGGGATTTCATACACAATATCATATTAACCCACAACATCAATGTTCTAAAAACCCACTAATAGGGACTCGCATATGATGACATCACATGTCGACCACTACCCTGAACTAAGGAAGCCATCCACATGAGCATCCACCAATAGTCCCCCTCTCTCTAGGATCATATCTCACCAATTAAATGCTACCATAACTAAGGAAATCACCCTAGATTATCCATATAGATGGAAAACACAGAAAAATAGTTTAGCTAAGTAGAAGATTACTCCATTATATATGGAAAATACCATATAGGCTATTATTAGAACTTTAGATAACCAAACCTAATAACAAAAACAAACTATGTGTTCATCATTAGGCATCCATTTCCACGATAACACACTATAGTCATTCAACATCCTGTGCATGATGATGGTTTCATCATCCTCATCACTAATAATCTTACAATTTATACACATGATTTCCCATTATATGGAAATCCATATAAACATTATCCAAATTGATTAGAATCCCACCAAGTAATTAGACTCGGAATTATAGTATGCGGAGTTGTAGAAACATTATAAAACCAAACCTCATTCATTAATGAAATCACTCACCAGAAATCCTATGTGTAACAAGAACTATACATACTAGATATGATGCATTAAATTCGTCTCTCCAATATCGTCCTAGAGTCAAATCCAATCAATCACCTCTTGAGAATGAGACAAGATCCAAAATGGAAAATTAATAAATAACCAAAAACATCCATGTGATTAAACCAAGGTGAAAATAATATCCAACTATAATGATTTACACCAAAACAACAATCCAATTCCTTAGTACATTAGAAATCTTACTAGAATATATGTTCTCGATGCACCATTATAATATCCACCAAATACTCCAAAAACATTCCTATGTATATTGCATAAAAAAATCAAAAACGGTAATAAAAAAAATATAAATTCCATGATACCAATCTGTAATGTCCCCTTCCATCAGTCACACAACTATTTCCCTTACTTAGTTTTCTATAAGACCTCAGGAGTACCAATACGAACAACAATGGATGATGAGTGGTTTAGGGGATCTCAAAAGGTACCATGGAGAGGAAATACCCCCTATTTAATTTTTTAATAGGTGAAAAATAACCATGTATCAAGAATCAGATAAAAAATCAAGTACAAAATAAAAATAAAAATTCCAATCAAATATTAAAATGAAATTCAGAAGAAAAACATCAATAAAATGATGATCTCCAACTAGGGTGATCACTAATAAAAATAAAGATTGAAATAAAAGAATAAGATAAATGTACCATATGATCATGAAAATGTTAGGTCATGAAAATGTTAGGTGAATACTCTGTGCCACACATTATACCTTAACAAATTTGTTTCCATATTTGTTCAGAATATCAAAAAGACCACTAATCACTGTCAGATGATGAAAATTTCTCCTCACCCTCTCCATCAACTCTCCATCTCTACCTCTTTCTACCAACACCTATAGGAAAATTATATTGAAAATTTAATAAAGTTTTATATTTATATTTAAACTCAAAACCAAAAAATGTTTGCAAACTAAATGATTTTGAAATTGTGTGATTTACCTACTAACCATTAGTCATGGATACAATACCACCCTGGATAGATATGGTCATATTATGATATAAATCCACTAATTCTTCGTGAAAAGTGTATATCTGAGCCCCCTGTTCCAAAATTGTGTTATACATAGAAAAAAATATCTATGAATATATTGGTTGAAAATCATCTATTCACAGAGATTAATTTTGAGAATATTAACATTTAGTAACATATTGACATTCAATTACACCCTAATGTATTAAAATTACCTTTATTTGTGGATCAAAACATCATTTTTCCATGATGATGGAACATGCCTCCAATCATCCTATGTAATGGAGAGGGTAACCTGATCTGCCACCAGATGGCCTAGAATCTGGACATGTAATCATGTGGATCCATCTGCAGGAATCCTATAGGAATCAAATAGGAAAACTACCTTTTCTCCAATCAAATTCTATACGTCTGAGTTTTTCATATTTTTCTCTGTAATTGTGTTGTTTTCATCTTTTATGAAAAAACAGTTAGTAGTATAAAAATGTTCAATAAATTTATTCATATTAAAATTCGTACCTATAACAGTCACCCTCCAATATCCCCACGAAGAACTAGGAGTGGCACTATGCTCCCTTATAACTGAGGCTGCTGAATGGGAAGGCACTGACTGAGCTGATGGGATGTTGACAGAGGGTGTAAGATGGTGGAGCGGGGTAAACAAGTGGTGTATCTGTTGATATAGGGAGGTAGACAGATGTATCTTAATATTTTGGTGTTGTTTATGGAACAATATAACGCTTCCTCCATATCAATCCTGTCATTTAACAAAATAAAATTATGTTCAGAACATAAATTTCAAAAAAAAATTGTGTAGAAAAAAAATTAGAAATGATAACAGATGCACAATATTAACAAAATATATACATAACAATGACAATGAATGAATGAAAAAATAACATAAGTGGTTAATAAATAAATGGATAACTTCACATACAATATTTTTATCCTTCAATCATGATAGTTTCCTCTTTATTTACTTCATCCACTTCATCCAACCTTACAAGAATAATACTTTCAATATCATGATGGAGAAATACGTCCAATTCCTTCTATTGATCGAAATCAATGTCAGAGGTTAAAACATTCACTTCATCACCAATATCATACAAGTGTATTTGTTTTATGTGAGAAACTACACTCCACCCTTCATCCATGATATCTTTCACATACTATACCATTTTCTCTAGCAATGATAAGATATATGGATCATGTAGATCATTGTCACCAACATCCATCAAGTGAGAGAAGTTCAAAAAAGTAAATTTTATGGAAACTCTTTTAAAACCACTAATAATATCCACCCAATTTCATTTGAATAATGCCACTGGAAAATTCCCATGGTAGTTTAAGTCAATAATATCTATCAGATTTCAATATTATTCTACATAAAAAAATAAATATGCCACTATTATATGTTTTTAAACCCTCTTCCTAGTCTACTATACCAAATCTAAATCCATTCATGTTGTAAACATCAAACATTATAACTTGTTTTAGAGGACCTCGAGCAAGAAACATCAAATATTCTGAAAAATCTACTTGAGTATTAGTATTCATGATCTAAAAAAATTAATATAAATTATTTGATATAAAAAATATTTGTGTCAACCTAATATCCGTATTGATTGAAATATTTAAGAACTTACATGTCGTGCAAACCATTCTACAGGCTCTTTATTAACAAGTTTTGTTATATCTTTCTCATTTCATGTTCGTCCTCTAATTCATATCTTTGTTTGTATCCAAAACTCTTTAATAAATGGATCTTCAATTTCACTATTCATAAGCACATATCTATGTGCCTATAATAATTCCTTTTTTATCAGTGTAACATTAGAGCTCATCGCAATTGATCGTCCAATAATAAGATTGATTTTTTATTTCACATAAATTTCAGATTGATTAAATTTTTTGTAAACATGTCAAACCCGATTTAATATTTTATCAATATCATCCAGGTATCTAGAACAAAACTTAAGACACTCCTCTTTCAAATAGCCTTCAGAAATAGTGCCTTTAGGTTGAAATTTATTTTTCACGTAAGATTTCAAATTCCCAAGATATCTGTGATTTTTTTTGTATTTAATGAAGTTCCAAAAATTGAATACTGATACAAAAAACATATAAATAAAGTACCCCTAGATTTGATACATCCATCGATAATTTACGGGGCCTCCTAATTTATCTTCCTCAACGAAATTCACAGTTATATGCATCATGATAGTAAAAAATAACGGAGGAAATATCATCTCCATTGCACAAAGTCTTAATAAAAATCTCTCTTGAGGGTTGTCAAGCTGAAATGGATTTATATTTTTCTCATATAGTTGTCTAAAAAATGTACAAAATTGGAATACAATAGTAGTAACCATTTTAGATAACAATGTACTCAATTTTAATAGAAGTAATTACTGTAAAAAATGTGAATCAAGAATTTTCAATCCATGTAACCTAATATGCTTTAAGTCAAAAAAAAAATTGAGATGTTACTTTAATACCCATCAGATACCTTCTCATGTTTTAAAATTTGAAGGAATATCTATTTATCACCATTTTCATAGAAAAAAATTCTGGAGCATATCTTCCATTATCATATGTCCAGAGATCACACTTTATGTTCATTTCATGTAATTCTTTCCGAGAATTGAGATTATCCTTAGACGTTACATGCTCATTAAGAATCGTGAAGATCAAATTATCACAAAAATTATTCTAAATATTCATCACATCATGATTCATCTGCAAAAAATTAAATTCCCAATACAGAAGTTTAAATAATATACTTTTTTTCTTCCATTATTGCGTTCTGATTTCACTTGAAGATGCACTTCAAACTCATTTCCCAATATCATTGAAATAATACACCTTCTAAAATTATGTTTCAACATTTCTAAGTTGTGACAATATTTCAGAACCTATTAACAACTTTTAAGGAGGTCTATGATCAATGAAACTAATGAATTTTTTCTTATTCATCGAAAATCTATGAGATACATTGAGAAATATTCGATGACACAAGAAGCACCATTTTCTACTATGAGGTAGTCGTTCAGGATCAAAATCAATGTAATATAAAGAATAAGAATAACCCATGTAATTGTTCCAACTAGATAAATTCCCATGTCAATGGAATTCACTAATGGTCCACATTAGAGAATCTTTCATTTTGAACATTGTTCTAGAATATTCTTCATATGTCTCAACACTATTTCTCCTTAACTACAGTAATTCTTCAAATAAAAACTGAAATTATACATCATTATCCTTTCTTGGCATTGTTTTTATAGGAATAAACATTGAAATGATAAAATACATTTATTTCATACACATCCACGAAGGCAGATTGAATGGGATAAAAAAACTGGCCAAATACTATAACTTTTACTCAAAGTCCCAAATGGGTTGAATCTATCGACATCCAATCCCAATGGAACATTAATAGGATTAGATGAAAAATATGGATGTAATGAATCTAATTTCTTCCACTACTATGATTATCTTGGATTTCACATTAACCAATCATTTTTATTATCTACAGAATGCCACTTCGTGTGTTTGACAGTTTTTGATAACATGAATAATCTTTGCAATTAAGGATTCAAAGGAAAGTAATGAAAAAACTTTTCATGTGTGTTTATTTTCTTCTTCTTCATGGTAGTATGTTGATTCAGACATCAAACATCAGACATAGACTTCCATCTATAAGAAGAGCATTCTTTTTAACCTTGTCTACTTGAATACTCTCCCCAATAATGAATACAATCATTGGGGCACACATGTTTTTTTTTATAAATTTGACCATGTTTGTTAAAAAAAATCCATATCATAAAAAGACTCAGATATATTTGATTCAAGAAATGTGCCACGCAACAATTACAATATCATGTACATCACCTTATTTGTAATTCCACAAAGGGATTTGATATAGTACAACTTCAGCAGAAAAAAATATTTTGAATATTTCAAACATCTACTGTAAAACTATTGATTTCCATAATCAACTAAACAATGAAACACATCTATTTTTTCATAGAAGTTTTCTCTCACATTAGTCTCCATTGAATAAAGAGGATGATCCAATGATATGTTACAATCTTGACCTGGTTGTCCTATAGTCTCAAAAACATCACTAGTCACGTCACTATTTGTAGAACCATCATCTGGTTGTTCTGATGTATTTTGATGTTGATTTCAATGTATTTCAATGCCGAATGCATCATCTATAATTTTTTTCATTTAATTTTCCATTTTTGAATAAGTTGAGAGCTCATTCTGTGGATTGACATCAGTGATCAACCTTTTTGAAACAATCGATTATCTGTGCCAAATCCAGCACAAATATTGAGTAGGGAATTTCTTCAATATCAAGTGTTCATAAACTTCAACACTCTTCAACCATCTTCTAAATTTACATTTAGGACATGGACATCTTATTGTCCCATTAACGGATCAATTGGAAATTAAAAAACCTAAAAACTCTTCCAAAACCTTAGCATACTGAGGTCTGTTCCCAAGTAATGTGATCTATCTTTTGTCAATATATATCGCAATGTGCCTACACATTATTAAAAAATTAAAACAAATAACTATTACTAAATAGGAAAAGAGTTTCATATATACTAGTTTAAAAAATACGAATATGTTAAATAACCATACACTACCGTTCAAATGTATTTATAACCATATGTGAAATAATAATTACAGTCACTTCTGAAAAATAATAAAACTAGTTAGACTATTAGAATATTTCGATGAAGAAACTGGTGTAGAGTTGTGAACATAAACCCTTCTTTAATTGATACAGAACAAGGAAATATAGGGAAACTAGAAATTCCTCAACAACTCAGTATAATGAATCCATGAAGTTCTAAATGTCTTTATTATTCTTCAAAAACTTATTTCCTTAGCTTCTATTTGTATAAAAAAACAAATGGATAACATTCATTAGAAATCCATTGAATCTTAAATACAAGGGTGTTTCTTAATTCTTCATCATACATTTAAAACCCAAAATTTATAAATTAAAATAGAAACATGTTAATGCTTAAAGTATCATGATCAAATTCAAAAATACTCAATGTATTTCATTCCTTGTATCATTGTCAAGTGACAGAGGGTTTATAATATTAAAATACATGTGAGATGCTACTACTTAAATAAAATAGGGAAATTTTATACCTATATATCCTACGTAAGGGTAATATAATTTTATCACAGGCTGCATAAGGGTACCTCATAATTTTTATAATCTGCGTAATGATTACCTTTAAAATATAAAGCTCATATAAATATAAGATTCATTTTACACATGCTTCATATAGGTAAATTATAATGCTATGTAAGGGTAAGAAAAAATTAAAATCACTACATAAGGGTAACTAGTAAAGTTGTTTAATGGTGAGCTTTTACTTAAATTGGTCATGTAAAGGTTACTTGAAAAGCTGTATAAAAGCACTCAGAAGTTACATAAGGGTAATAAGTATTTTCTAAATCATGAATAAAGGAAAAACATAAATTCCATACACTATTTACAAGTAGATAGTTCACTATACAAGGGTAACTTACATTTTTTTCATTCCACTTAAGGGTAGATTAGCACTTCTGTAATGGTAAGAAAAACATGTGTAATGTTAACAAACACTTGTGTAAAGGTAAGAATCACTTTCATAAAGGTATTAAACCCTTGTATACATGTAATTTGATCTTAAATAAGGGTAAAACCAAGAATAAAAAGCATATTTATGGTAAAAAAGGTACATATTTAAAGGCAACACACAAACTACAAAATACTATGTAATGGTAAGAAAAACAGTTACGTAAGGTATAACATCCCGTCTTTTTATAACATAACTTTCATTCCATTACACGGAACTGAGGATCTTTAAGGTTTAGTGTCTTGGAAACAAGGAACATAAAACATGAAACAAAAAAAACATTCTTCTTAAACACTTGAAAGGATTCTCCTCATGTTCACCCTAGGCTCATTACTGCATCTCATAACCTGGGGACATACATCAAAAGAAAGGGTGAGCAGAAGGCCCAACAAGGGAAACAAGTGAAACATTTTACATATGAACTTGAGATACATCAATAAAGTCATGAAAAGAACTTCAAGGCATGAAAATGAAATCATGAGGCATATCATAATAAAAATAAAACTTTTTCATAACTTGAAGATGTGGCTGCAACATTTAATATTGGCAATCGTTTAATTTCACCAAGGTCCATCCCCAAAGTGTCGTTAAAAATTACCAAGGTTATTCACCAAGGCGTCATTAAAAAAGGTCATCTCTAGAGATTAAGTCTTTACCCAATGCATTGGAGCGCTATCAGGGCACACCCTTAAAGTTGCATTTATTATCATGTGAGCCACATATATCATCATAAAACATTTCATCAATAACCCATATAGCATAAAATAAATGGGTTTCATTTAATAATCATAACGTTTTAAAAACTGGTTTGAAGACATGATCTTTACGTCACTTTAAACCCACGGAAGGGGAGAGCGGGTTTTATGTATATAAATCCCCAAATTTAAATAGAACATCTTGGTATATATGTGAATACCCATATAGAAGGTAGAGCTTTGAGTATTCACTTAATAAAATAATATATATTTATAAAAAAAAGAGAGAGTCATTTTGAGACGAAAATTCTGCAGCATAACGGCTATGTTACAAGGTTTTTAGAAAACATTGAAAAGAGAGGGGACATGGGTCAAACATTCATAAATGACCCATAAAATAGTAGAGGGATTTAAGAACATGTTAATGAAATTTGAAGGACATACCATTTGAAATGAAAAATATGGAAGGAAGACAAAATTTAAGATTTCTCTTATGAAAATTCGGCAGCCTAACAGCGTTACATAAATATCAATAAAAAAAAGAATTGATGAGAAAAAATAGGGTATCTCCTCATATTAACATAAAAGATCAGTATGATAGATATCGAGATCATACCACAACAAAATAAAAATGAACTTGCAAGACTTGACATGGAATCAGAACTTTGAAAAGGGAGAAAGGTGCAAGGACCACTTAAAAATTCAACAGCCTAACGACGCCACTTAAACTTCAAAATACTGAATTGAAGAGATCAAATATTATCATAAAATACCATTATGATAAATATAGAGATCATACCCCAACATAACAAAAAAGGAACTTGAAAGAATTGATATGAAAGTTGATCTTCAAAACGAGAAAGGTGAAGAACCACTTAAAAATTCGGCAGCCTAACGGCGCCACTTAAAACTTCAAAATACTGAATTGAAGAGATAAAATGGGGTATCTCATCATATGATAATAAAAGATCAGTATTATAAATATAGATATCATACCCCAACATAACAAAAAGGAACTTGAAAGAATTGACATGAAAGTAGAACATCAAAACGAGAAGGGTGAAGAACCACTTAAAAATTCGGCAGCCTAACGGCGCCACTTAAAACTTCAAAAATACAGAATTGAAGAGATAAAATGGGGTCTCTTATCATATGATCATAAATTATCAGTATGATAAATTTAGAGATCATACCCCAACATAATAAAAAGGAACTTGAAAGACTTGACATGGAATCAGAACTTTGAAAAGGGAGAAAGGTGCAAGGACCACTTACAAATTCAGCAGCCTAATGACGCCACTTAAACTTCAAAATACTGAATTGAAGAGATCAAATATGATCATAAAATACCAGTATGATAAATATAGAGATCATACCCCAACATAACAAAAATTAACTTGAAATAATTGACATGAAAGTTGAACTTCAAAACGAGAAAGGTGAAGAACCAGTTAAAAATTCGGCAGCCTAACGACGCCACTTAAAACTTCAAAATACTGAATTGAAGAGATCAAATGGGGTCTCTCATAATATGTTCATAAAAGATCAGTATGATAAATATAGATGTCATTCCCCAACATAACAAAAAGGAACTTGAAAGAATTGACATGAAAGTTGAACTTCAAAACGAGAAAGGTGAAAAACCACTTAAACATTCGGCAGCCTAACGGTGCCACTTAAAACTTCAAAATACTGAATTGAAGAGATCAAATGAGGTCTCTCATCATATGATCATAAAATATCAGTATGATAAATATAGATATCATACCCCAACATAACAAAAAGTAACTTGAAATAATTGACATGAAAGTTGAACTTCAAAACGAGAAAGGTGAAGAACCACTTAAAAATTCGGCAGCCTAACAACGCCACTTAAAACTTCAAAATACTGAATTGAAGAGATAAAATGGGGTCTCTCATCATATGATCATAAACGGTCAGTGTGATAAATATAGATATCATACCCCAACATAAAAAAAGGAACTTGAATGAATTGACATGAAAGTAGAACTTCAAAACGAGAAGGGTGAAGAACCACTTAAAAATTCGGCAGCCTAACGGCGCCACTTAAAACTTCAAAAATACTGAATTGAAGAGATCAAATGGGGTCTCTCATCATATGGTCATAAAAGATAAGTATGATAGATATAGAGATCATACCCCAACATAACAAAAAGGAACTTGAAATAATTGACATGAAAGTAGAACTTCAAAACGAGAAGGGTGAAGAACCACTTAAAAATTCGGCAGCCTAACGGTGCTACTTAAAACTTCAAAATACAGAATTGAAGAGATAAAATGGGGTCTATCATAATATGGTCATATAAGATCAGTATGATAGATATATAGATCATACCCCAACATAACAAAAAGGAACTTGAAATACTTTACATGAAAATAGATCTTGAAAAAAGAGAAGGGAGAAAGAATTCGTTACAAAAAGTTTGACAGCCTAACGGCGCCACTTAAAACCTCATAAAACGAAATAATGAGAGTAAGAAGGGAGATCTAATTATATGAACATGAAAAGGAAAGTAATAGGAGTATACAAGAACATACTTTAACATAAGAACATGGAGCATAAAAGAAATGACATAAAAGAGATTTCTTGAAAAGAAAGAGAGAGATCAGATCCCTTACCTTAAAACGTAACTCTTAAAACTCAAAGGTTTGGACCTTGAGGGCTTGGGGGCACCTTAGGATGACTCATTGGGAGGTAAGGAGACCGGAACTTCGTTGGGGGAGAGTGGGGAGTCGAATGTATGAGAGGATGTCTTGGTATTTATAGGGAAAGTGAGGGGACAAGGCATTAATGGCCAAGGGACACCTCATTAGTGGTTTTGGAAAAACCATGGGCTTGCCCATGGTATTTGCCCATGGTATTGGCCACTTGGGACACCTCATACCTTATATTACTATTCATAAGTCGACCATATTGATTACATACTTAATACATCATTTAATGATGTCATTAAACACCAGTAACTTAAAAAATGTATTTTCACTATTCATCGAAAATTCAACTTTCTCAGAATAATCCCAAAATTTCACCTTAACCAAATATCAATGCTCTAATTTCAAAAATGAAATCCATTTTATAAAAATAGTTTTCTATATATTTTTAATTAAATTTTTAATTAAAAACACTATTCATCGAAAATTTATTTTTTTCAGAAAAATCCCCAAAAATTACCTTAACATAATATCGATGCTCTGAGTTCAAAAATGAAGTCCATTAATTAAAAATATTTTTCTAAATATTTTTAATTAAAATTTTAATTAAAAAACACTATTCATCTGAAAAAACTAATACTTGAATAATAATTTACGAAACCATTAATTAACCATTTTATTGAATCACATTACTTAATCAAAGTGCCTAGCTTATTTTAATACTTTCTTTAAGTGAGATTACTAATCTGTTTGGACACATTATTATTCCTAATCATAAAATCACTATTCATAATTTAATATTCATCAAAAATCAAGTTGATCTTATTAGACTCTAAATTTCGTACTGAACATAATTGTAGAAGACCATTTTTTGAAAATCATTACACATTTTTAATTATTTAATGTTTACATAAACATTTTTAAAATATCCTTTTTCTAAAATGTATCAAAAATATGCATACTATATTTATCCGGTCATTTGAAAATTCATAAAAGAAATTGAAATTTTTATTTAAAATAAAGGATTACACAAGACAGTTACGGTCTCCTTATATAGCCCCTTATCACACCAGCATAGGACCTAAGTGTAAGGTGTGATAAGGTGAGAGAATCCAAGGGAGGCTCAGCCAACATCTCACGAGTAGTAATTTCTATCAGTTTGAACTTCTCGCGAAGGTGATCCCGTTCTAGCTTTATACGATGAAGTTCAGTTGGGTTTGGTCCAGAGCAAAGCCCAGTGGTGCTACCCCCTTCCCAAGTTCTGTTAGATGGGCTTCGATCGGTCCAAGACTACTGGGTGAGGCCATCGAATCTTCTTTCTATATTAATTAACCAAGGTTGCTTGTATTTAGAGACAATAGTCAAAACGTTTAGTTTCCAGCGGTCATATTGACCAATGGTCAAATAACTGTCAAAACCCAACAGTCTCATTTTTATTATACTCATGTTATCAAATGAATCATTTTTGTTGAGTATAAAAATAAAATAAAATAACACATAAAATTAGGAAAAAATATTTATTTAAAATTTCGGGTCGTTGCAATCTTCCCCCCTTAAGAAATTGCGTCCTCGCAATTTTTAAAATTGGGTTTTGAAATTTAATTAAAAGTCCCACATCAGAAAAGGAGTCAGTAAAACTATTACTTTAAAAGAAAGAAAGAGAAGTACAAAGGTCACCCGAGTTAACCCACACTAGGATTCCATGTAGGAAAACATGGACATGGAGGAGAAAACAAAGGGTCAAGTTCTGAGGGAGAGTGATAGAGAACATGATTAGGAGAAAGTTAACCATAAGAAAATCCCAAACTTATGATGTGTGTAAACGGTCTTTGATTGCCTAGTAGGAAACGTAAACCAACAACATTTTTGTTTTACGTTTCTTTTAATAATTTTGAGGAATTCATTTACTACATAGAACAAAAACATATGAAAATATACCTACCTTAAAGTAGAGTTTCATCCTTTAATAAATTCCTACCAACACTAATCTTTTCTCCAAATGATGAGAATTCAAAAACACTTGGTCTCATAAAAGCACAAGAATCATTTTCTAGAGAATCACATAATCTACAAAAGATTAAGTATCTATTTCTTCTATCTTTAAACATTATTCCAAAAACAGAAAGGTTAAGGTAAAACAAATCTTCAAAAAGAAAGAATCCCATAGGAATGGAAACTACTTTTTAAATCTTCAAAGTTCCATGGTACTACCCAAAGTTCATCATATACCATTCCATAAATAACGGTCCTTAAAATTCCTCAAAATAAACCAAACTAAGATTGAAACCCAAATACAAGAAGGATTTGATAACATAGTCCTCCAAAACAATTTCATTGTTCATCTCCAGACAACATCAACCACTCCGAACATCTTATAACAAAAGTAGCTAACCTAAACATATTTTACCCAAGATAGGTTAATCATTCCTATAAGTAACCTAAATTACTATAAGTCCACCTTAAATTCATCAATTCTTCAAAATATAAGTCAACCTTACTCCTCAATGAAAATACTATAGTAATCTATTTACCTCGATCATATAGGGTCCCCAAAATAGTGAACGTCTTCAAAATAATAATAATCTTTTAATCCCCTAATCATCTCTGTCATATTAATACGGAAATCGTCGCATTTCCTATAACATTGGTTGTTGGGACACGTTATTCCATTTCCCACCATTAACTAAGAAGAGAAAGTATTATTAGAGGCTTAAATACTTAACCAATAATCATGAAAAGGAACTTAAAGCATATAAGGATAACTTGTAGAAGAAAAGTATACCCTAACTTGTGATCCCCTAGGTTCCCATCTAGGTTATCCATGATCATATATTCTTATGTGAATCTTTATTTTATTTTATCTTTGTTCCTTTAACAATGGTTCATACCAAGCTTATGAATTTACCAAAGCATATCCCCCGGGAGTGTCGTAACCAAGAGTCCAGCAAGGCCCATTGTCGTGTACCAATTCTCATTCGAATCTATCTCAAAGCGGTGTTTTCGGGTTTTACCCCTATGTACATCTGTGCAAGAGCCACCTCTACATTCTCGTATCCAGACATGGATGTATTTTCTTGGAAACCCCTTACTCAATACTCACCAAAATACCAGGAAGATTTTCTATATTTAAACTTTTATATAGGGTTCTTCCTAGAGTTTTCATATCCTAATTTCCATAAATAACTAAACCATCCTTTGATACCAACTATAGCATCCCATCTTTTTATAACATAACTTTCATTCCATTATACAGAACTGAGGATCTTTAAGGTTTAGTGTCTTGGAAACAAGGAACATAAAACATTAAACAAAAAAAAACATTCTTCTTAAACACTTGAAATACATTTCCTCATGTTCACCCTAGGCTCATTACTGAATCTCATAACCTGGGGACATACATCAAAAGAAAGGGTGAGAAGAAGGCCCAGAAAGGGAAACAAGTGAAACATTTTACATATGAACTTGAGATACATCAATAAAGTCATGAAAAGAACTTTAAGGCATGAAAATGAAATCATGAGGCATATCATAATAAAAATAAAACTTTTTCATAACTTGAAGATGTGGCTGAAACATTTAATATTGGCAATCGTTTCGTTTCACCAAGTTCCATCCCCAAGGTGTCGTTAAAAATTACCAAGGTTATTCACCAAGGCGTCGTTAAAAATTACCAAGGTTATTCACCAAGGAGTCGTTAAAAATGGTCATCTCTAGAGATTAAGTCTTTACCCAATGCAATGGAGCGCTATCAGGGCGCACCCTTAAAGTTGCCTTTATTATCATGTGAGCCACATATATCATCATCAAACATTTCATCAATAACCCATATAGCATAAAATAAATGGGTTTCATTTCATAATCTTAACATTTTAAAAACTGGTTTAAAGACATGATCTTTACGTCACTTTAAACCCACAGAAGGGGAGAGCGGGTTTTATGTATGTAGATCTCAGAATTTAAAATAGAACATCTAGGTATATATGTGAATACCCATATAGAAGGTAGAGCTTTGAGTATTCACTTAATAAAATAAAATATCTTTAGAGAAAAAGAGAGAGACATTTTGAGACGAAAATTCTGCAGCATAACGGCTATGTTACAAGGTTTTTAGAAAACATTGAAAAGAGAGGGGACATGGGTCAAACAATCATAAATGACCCATAAAACAATAGAGGGATTTAAGAACATGGTAATGAAATTTGAAGGACATACCATTTGAAATGAAAAACATGGAAGGAAGACAAAATTTAAGATTTCTCTTATGAAAATTCGGCAGCCTAACAGCGTTACATAAATATCAATAAAAAAAATAATTGATGAGATAAAATATGGTATCTCATCATATGAACATAAAAGATCAGTATGATAGATATCGAGATCGTACCCCAACAAAATAAAAATGAACTTGCAAGACTTGACATGGAATCAGAACTTTGAAAAGGGAGAAAGGTGCAAGGACCACGTAAAAATTCAGCAGCCTAACGACGCCACTTAAACTTCAAAATATCGAATTGAAGAGATCAAATATGATCATAAAAGACCAGTATGATAAATATATAGATCATTCCCCAATATAACAAAAATGAACTTGAAAGAATTGACATGAAAGTTGAACTTCAAAACGAGAAAGGTGAAGAACCACTTAAAAATTCAGCAGCCTAACGGCGCCACTTAAAACTTCAAAATACTGAATTGAAGAGATCAAATGGGGTATCTCATCATATGATCATAAAAGATCAGTATGATAAATATATAGATCATACCCCAACATAACAAAAAGGAACTTGAAAGAATTGACATGAAAGTATAACTTCAAAACGAGAAGGGTGAAGAACCACTTAAAAATTCGGCAGCCTAACAGCGCCAGTTAAAACTTCAAAAGTACTAAATTGAAGAGATAAAATGGGGTATCTCGTCATATGATCATAAAAGATCAGTATGTTAAATTTAGAGATCATACCCCAACATAATAAAAAAAAACTTGAAAGACTTAACATGGAATCAGAACTTTGAAAAGGGAGAAAGGTGCAAGGACCACATAATAATTCAGCAGCCTAACGACGCCACTTACACTTCAAAATACTGAATTGAAGAGATCAAATATGATCATAAAAGAACAGTATGATAAATATAGATATCTTACCCCAACATAAAAAAAGAAACTTGAAAGAATTGACATGAAAGTTTAACTTCAAAACGAGAAAGGTGAAGAACCACTTCAAAATTCGGCAGCCTAACGACGCCACTTAAAACTTCAAAATACTGAATTGAAGAGATCAAATGGGGTCTCTCATCATATGATCATAAAATATCAGTATGATAAATATAGATATTGTACCCCAACATAAAAAAAAGTAACATGAAAGAATTGACATGAAAGTTGAACTTCAAAACGAGAAAGGTGAAGAACCACTTAAAAATTCGGCAGCCTAACAACGCCACTTAAAACTTCAAAATACTGAATTGAAGAGATCAAATGGGATCTCTCATCATATGATCATAAAAGATCAGTGTGATAAATATAGATATCATACCCCAACATAACAAAAAGGAACTTGAAAGAATTGACTTGAAAGTAGAACTTCAAAACGAGAAGGGTGAAGAACCACTTAAAAATTCGGCAGTCTAACGACGCCACTTAAAACTTCAAAAATACTGAATTGAAGAGATAAAATGGGTTCTCTCATAATATGGTCATAAAATATCAGTATAATATATATAGAGATCGTACCCCATCATAACAAAAAGGAACTTGAAATAATTGACATGAAAGTAGAACTTCAAAACGAGAAGTGTGAAGAACCACTTAAAAATCCGGCAGCCTAACGGTGCCACTTAAAACATCAAAATACTGAATTGAAGAGATCAAATGGGGTCTCTCATAATATGGTTATAAAAGATCAGTATTATAGATATAGAGATCATACCCCAACATAAAAAAAAGGAACTTGAAATACTTTACATGAAAATAGATCTTGAAAAAAGAGAAGGGAGAAAGAATTCGTTACAAAAATTTCGACAGCCTAACGGCGCCACTTAAAACCTCATAAAACGAAATAATTAGAGTAATAAGGGATCTCTCATTATATGAATATGAAAAGGGCAGTAATAGGAGTATACAAGACCATACTTTAACATAATAACATGGAGCATAAAAGAAATGACATAAAAGAGATTTCTTGAAAAGAAATAGAGAGATCGGATCCCTTACCTTAAAACGTAACTCTTAAAACTCAAAGGTTTGGACCTTGAGGGCTTGGGGGCACCTTAGGAGGACTCCTTGGGAGGTAAGGAGACCAGAACTTCGTTGGGGGAGAGTGGGGAGTCGAATGGATGAGAGGATGGCTTGGTATTTATAGGGAAAGTGAGGGGACAAGACATTAATGGCCAAGGGACACCTCATTAGTGGTTTTGGAAAAACCATGGGCTTTCCCATGGTATTTTCCAATGGTATTGGCCACTTGGGACACCTCATAACTTATCTTACTATTCATAAGTCGACCATATTGATTACATACTTAATACATCATTTAATGATGTCATTAAACACCCGTAACTTAAAAACGGTATTTTCACTATTCATAGAAAATTCAGCATTCTCAGAATAATCCCAAAATTTCACCTTAACCAAATATCAATGCTCTGATTTCAAAAATGAAATCCATTTTATAAAAATAATTTTCTAAATTTTTTTAATTAAATTTTTAATTAAAAACACTATTCATCGAAAATTTATTTTTTTCAGAAAAATCCCCAAAAATTACCTTAACATAATATCGATGCTCTGAGTTAAAAAATGAAGTCCATTTTATAAAAATAATTTTCTAAATATTTTTAATTAAAATTTTAATTAAAAAACACTATTCATCCGAAAAAACTAATACTTGAATAATAATTTATGAAACTGTTATTTAACCATTTTATTGAATCACATTACTTAATCAAAGTGCCATGCTTATTTTAATACTTTCTTTAAGTGAGATTACTAATCAGTTTGGACACATTATTAATCCTAATCATAAAAGCACTATTCATAATTTACTATTCATCAAAAATCAAGTTGATCTTATTAGACTCTAAATTTCGTACTGAACATAATTGTAGAAGACCATTTTTTGAAAATCATTACACATTTTTAATTATTTAAGGTTTACATAAACATTTTTAAAATATCCTTTTTCTAAAATTCATCAAAAATATACATACTATATTTATCCGGTCATTTGAAAATTCATAAAAGAAATTGAAATATTTATTTAAAACAGAGGATTACACAAGACAGTTACGGTCTCCTTACATAGCCCCTTATCACACCAGCATAGGACCTAAGTGTAAGGTGTGCTAAGGTGAGAGAATCCGAGGGAGTCTCGGCCAACATCACACGAGTAGTAATTTCTATCAGTTTGAACTTCTCGCGAAGGCGATCCCATTCTAGCTTTATACGATGAATATCAGCTTGGGTTTGGTCCAGAGCAAAGCCCAGTGGTGCTACCTCCTTCCCATGTTCTGTTAGATGGGCTTCGATCAGTCCAAGACTACTGGGTGAGGCCATAAAATCTTCTTTCTATATTAATTAACCACGATTGCTTGTATTTAGAGACAATAGTCAAAACATTTAGTTTCCAGCGGTCATATTGACCAATGGTCAAATAACAGTCAAAACCCAACAGTCTCATTTTGATTATACTCATGTTATCAAATGAAACATTTTTGTTGAGTATAAAAATAAAATAAAATAACACATAAAATTAGGAAACAATATTTATTTAAAATTTCGGGTCATTACATAAGGAATATAAAAATACAATATAAACAAGAAAGATTCTATAATGATGAAATCAGGAGAAATAATATAATATAACACTAGATAAAACTCCTCCAAATAAATAAGTAACTATACAATACAATATAAACAAGAAATATTCTGTAATGAAGAAATCAGGGGAAATGATATAATATAGCACTAGATAAAACTCCCCAAAATCACTAAGTAAAAATATAATTGAATGCGTCCTAGGATCTACCCTGGGAATAAAAATGTGATAAGTAGTTAGTCATATATGGACATAACCATATGAATATCTATCAACCAGATTATGCTATATATATGATGGAAAACTGAGTTTCCCACACAAGAATCATAATGAAATCCCCCATGTAGACCTTGTTCCTATAATGACTAGTTTGAAAGTAGTGGCATGTGAACCAACAAGAGAAATAAGTTAGTTCATTCTATTATTAACTGGTTTCCCATGACCAATAGTGGAATTGAGGCATAGTGAAAATGATAAAATTTTAACACATGAGGAATAACCACAGCTACACTCAACCCTAACACCCAATGATGTTGTACCCCATACACACATAACATAAACTAAAGGCATACATATCACACTCTCATGCATGAGGAGAAATAAGCCTAAAATATTTATCACAAAACCACAAAAGTGGTAAATGTGAAAGGGGGAATCAAGGGTTTCCTTCCACATACACAATTTAAAACCAATGTTTAAATAGTACTTTGACACCAAAACATGTATTTGAATGAAAAAAAACATTTCATTTTTCATAAAATAATTACCAAACACAATATATAAAAGGATGGAGAACACCGAAGCAATTAAAAAATTTCAATGTCACCCTTACACAAGGTTTCTCTTCTTTGAAAAAACAAATCTAGGGAAATGACCATTATTTTCCACAAAAATCACATGAACACAACTTGAAACGTTTAAAAAGTTCCAAAAAAATCATCCATTTCTTATAAAATGTTTCAAAGCTACACTTCAACAAGGTTATTCATTTTTTAAAGTAAAAAATAAGTAAAAAGGGACAACCACATCTATCAAACCATTTTAAACATGCCTACAAGAAATTTTAGAAGGTTTAAACCATTTGCACATTTAAAATGCCAATTTTAAATACATTAAAACAAACTTTTTTTAAAAAATTTTAGAGATAAACACCTCAATTCCAATCAAATTAAATTGGAAACATTGTTTTCACACATTAAAAACCATAATTTGGTCAAAACCCATTTCAAAACATGATAACCATTTATATAAGAAATAAGGGATTTCACAAGAATATTAGCATTATAAAACATTCCATTTAAAAAATGAAAACGTGGTATTCTTGTGAAAACCCATTTCTACGAACCTCAAAACAGAAAGAAATATTTTCAAAAAACCATTATTATATCAAAAATATTTGTAATTTCATAAAAAAGGGATTTAGAAAGTAAACACATGATTATAATTCTAAAATGAAACAATTTCATAGTAACACCTACCTCAAAGAAGTAGAAACTAATCTGAAAAAACCATGGTCGAGATATCAAAAAACCATTTCATAGTAACACATACTAAAAATAATTACAATCTAATATAAAACACCATGAAAATAATCTCCTTCAAAAATTACCACACCAATGGTTGGGATTAGTAGTGAGGCTTTAGAGGGTTGAGTAGGGCTTTAGGGAGTCGGGGGGGGGGGGAGGGGGGTGAAGCATTGGAGGGGTCAGCACGGGTCAGACCAGTAGTAATGAGTGGTGATCATCATGATTGGAAGTGAGGGATGTGATTAGTAGTGAGGATTCATAGGGATTCACAGTGTGGGGGGGGGGGGGGGGGTCAGGGGTGAAGTGTTAGAGGGGTCGGGGGAGAATCGTTGAGTTTGTGAAAATATTAAAAGATTTAGCGGCTCTTTTAATAAATGGATACTAAAAAACCACTGCTAATGTCATATTTTGGTGTAGTGGATGATTTAAGAAGGTAGATACATAGTTATGTTTATCATGAGGTTGGGGATGATTAGAGTTTGATGGAGGAGCTTGTAGCTTTGAATCTTAATAAGGATAAAGTTAGTAATATATTTTTCATTTGATAGATAGAAGTACATTATTCAATATTCTATTAGGTAGAGGAGTCTTAGAAAGGATATCCTGAGATTGAAATGTGTAGAGATAATTCTATTCATAGGGTTTCTCTAAAGGTATAGAAAACAGATGGCTAACATAATATGTTGTTTCATGGGAAACTTTTGGTTTCATAAGTGGTGTGAGAGTTGGTTTTGCAAGAGTTTCATAGACCACCTCTATAAGTACATATTTCTATTTCAAAGATATATCATTACTTTAGGGATATATTTTTGTGCAATGGTATATAGAAAATGGTATAGTTTATGTATTGATATCTTATCTATCAGTAGTCCAAGCATTGAGTTTTAGTTAGCATGCTATAACCTTTGGATGTTACCCAATAGAAGAGGGCGGATATATATATATATATATATATATATATGGATTTTGTGTTAAATATTCCTTTATTATTTGGGTTATATGATACCATATTTATCTTTACGATTAGTTTATAAATTGAACTGATCTCTTTATGATCAAGGAGTCGATTTCATTGGATGTTTCAGTCAGGCTTTATACCGAGGAGGTGGTGTGAATTCATAGACTTTTGAGGATGATCATCATAGTTCAATATCATAATTTTACGTCATAAGTGTGTAATATCTTATAGAATATTTTTTTCTCTCATTTATACCTAGGTACAACATTTTATCCTCAAACATATGGGCATACAGATCAAATGATCCAGATGGAGGAGAATGTAACGTCCGAGACCTAGATGCCACTCAGTAGTGCCCCAAGCCTGATTGACCACATGGACTCAAGCACATCACCCCAAATTCCAATGGCTTACAAAGAGCAGAAAGGTCCTAGGTTGTGTCCATGGGGAGACTAGTCCCCCATTACGAGAGTGTAACACATCATAATAACAACAATAGTCAGCTTCAGAAGTAGTAAATCATTAAAACAATAGATAAACATGAAAATATTGAATGTACAAACATAGCTATAAGTAATATCATATATAGATGATGATAATACATGTCATGTAACTAAAAAGAATACAAAACTTATATAAAATAATACAATGAAATACATGTATGAAAATACAAAAAATACCAAAAGTTTCTATCTCTAGACAAAATCACAATCCTTAACTTGATCCTCTGCACCTATGCTACAAACCATGGTAAAAAATCAAGAATCGAACTATGTGTTCTTTCCCCGATCTCTACCTTTATCCATAAAGTCCGTTTGGGTACCAAAAGATGGTCCAAAAATAGTGTGAGATATAATCCCAGTAGGTGACCACACAAAGGACTATAATAATTCATGAATGTGTAATATAACATGTGAAATCAAAGTTCAATATATATCATAGGTAAGTGGTAAGAAACATAAATTTATGATGCCATGTGTACTACAGGTTAGTGATCTTGTATTATCCAATAAGGCCCCCAGAAAAATGTGGGCCATGATCCTATAAAAATGTAGCTACAAAAAACATATAAATAGATAACATGACCTCACCATACATCCATACATATCATATCACCCATGACCTTACCTTATAATTTGTAAATGAAATCAACCATGACCATGTCGTACAACCAGAGTTGTCCAAACAACCACAACTGAACCATATCAACGAGCATGAAACATTTAAAAAATACGTGCCATATAATAAATAATGTCATACCCTTAGATCCATATCTAATTTATAGTGCACCAAGACATCCTTATCGAGTCATTGGAGCTTCATGATGGAATCTCAGTTAGGCTTGAATTGGGGTCTAAAAAGTTTTTCAACTAACCATGGAGACTGTGAGCCCAAAAAAACCAAATCTAATGGATATAAAGGCAGGAGGAATCCAATGTATTTAATACCCAAGGAGAAATATCATCCAAGGCATCCACCACTACTATTGTTATCCATGGTGTAAGATCCAAGGCATCCGATGGAGTTAGGATCCAAGGTATACCTACCAAGGTATCCACTACCACCTCAATTTATCTCATTATTTCATCAATTACAAGCATTCAAGTCCCATGAGTATACCCAATGTTATATAATCTCACATTAAATTACATTCAATGAGTTTACCCATTCATATAAAAAATCACAAATCAACAATTAAAAAATTAAACAATTGTATCCCATAAAAATTGAGGAAAACTATCTTCAAATGAGGAAATTTATTTCAAATAATTTATATACGAGATTCATTTAACTAGGAAAGAACCAAATCTCACCCCATTGGTGGTTTAACAATGTCAAAGGAAAAGGTAACACCCCATGGTTAACCTTGGTTGGGGAAACAATCACCAACACATCTCAAAGGAACTAAGGTTATCCCAAACATATTCCATTTAATTTAAATAATTTTTTTAATTCAATTTCAAGTCCATGACAGAAATTCCAACAATTATAACTATTATAAATATCTAAATAAAGTACCCAAAAAATGGAAAAACTATAGACCACCTACTATAGGTCGGTAGTAAAGGGATTGTCTAGAATCATCACATAATTTAACTAAAATCAGAAGAAAAATAAAGAAAATATGAAGAACATGGAAATATGGTAAATTATCTTTCACTTAAATAGAAAATTTGATACCAATACAAATGACTAATGACACTTGTAACACCCCAAGCTTCCACCGTATGCTTCTCTTTGAATAATAGAGTAGTGTGTGTTATACGCAACTTCGAGTTCTAACACCCCACAACCTATCAAACTAGCCGTTATGAATAGTAATTCCCACTTTTTGAAATTTTATAAATTTTATCTTTCAAAATGGACTTCATTTTTGAATTTGGAATATCCAAAATTAACTTAGGGCGGATTTTTGGTTTTTTTCTGAAAACATTCAATTTTTGATTAATAGTGAAAAACACTGAGTTATAGTTTAAAACCGATTTTTTATTTAAATAATTCTTTATTTTATTTAAATTTATTTTAGATCAAAATAGATACATAATACCTATACAAGTTCAATTTAATTCATTGGAGTCAATTTATAATAATTTTACATATATAAAGTTTTTTAGAACATTTCACCGTCTTTCACCCTCCTCCTTGGAGAATTTGCGAATTCACATAAAACATAATTTTACCGCTTCTGTGAGTTGAATTTAAAAAATCCCAGAGACATGGTTTATATAATTAATTAAAATGTGGTTCAATAATATGAAAATAATTTTTGGTGAATAGTAACATTTTACTTTTATTTACCACGGTTAAAAGTAAATAGGGTAATTTAGGGTAAAAATGATATTATTATTACCCTAAAACATGTCCTAATTATATTGGATAAGTATAATTCGACTGAAAACAACCTTAGTAATAAAATATGATCCTCGTTGGTCCAATTGGATTAGATTTAGACATTTATTATTATTTAATTCAAAGAAGAGTTAAAAGAGTAAAAATCTAAGTTTAATAATTAAAACATTTTTAATATAGGTCTATACATAAGATAAATTGGACTATAAATATTAATTATAAATATAAAAAGGTTTCCTACATAATGGTAATTTATTTTTAATTTTTATACATTAAATAATTAAATTTATGTATGACACAATGATGATGCTGTAATTACCATATTAATGAAATATTAAAATAATTGATAGTATAAATATCTAAATAAATGTAATAGGAGACTTTTTAGGAATTAAACTAATTTTATATGTTAATATGACATATTAGGGTTGGTTAGATAAATTTTTTTCGAAGTAATTATGCTGTTATGAATTTAGAAAAAACAAAATACCATATAGTGTCAAAATTGACATAAAAGAGTTTTTAAAACAAATATTATATTATTAATTGATATTCTATTCCTGAAACTCTAAGTTTCGGTCAAAATACTTATATGATGATATTTGTATCATTAATGAACCAATTGGTGTTCTCTTGGAATTATATAGTATGTTTAATAACCATATAATATAAAAATACAAAGAGACATGGTAAACGTCAAACTATTTATCTATGAGTAAAATCTAAAAGATAATGTTAATATATTGTCCCAAAACTGTCTAAAACCTATTTCTTGAGTGGTTCTCAACCCATCCCACCTTATCCTTTAAATAATATATTTTTGAGCCATTATAAACCAAAAATTATTTTATTATAAAATTATATTTCTAGCTTTTCCTAAGGTGCCCCTCACCCCTATTATAAAAGGGCAATCCCCCTTCTCTCTAATTCACACCTTCAAAGCCATTTGGCTCGGCCAAAACCTAACCAAATACCCTATAAACTATCCTCCCTTCATCTTAGAGGCCTTCATTAAGTCAAAAATCCAACCTAAGGAGCCTTTTTGATCAAATCAAAACAAAGAACCCGAAGAAGAGGTAAATATTTCATCACCTCTTTCAAGTTCCTTTCTTCTTCCACTTCATATTTCTTTGTTGTTTCCATTATAAAATAATAACTCCAATATCTTATATACAATTTTATGTTATTATAAATATGGTACAACCAAATTCATTATTCTATCCATCCATTTAATGACATGTCACCATACGTGCGTTCGTACGGCTTGCCGTCTCCACATCGTTGTGTAATTTTTATTCAATACATTATTATTTGGATGGGTATAATAATGATGTGAAATTAATGTAAATAATAAATATAACATGATAATGATTATGTATATATGATATACCATCCAATTATATGTTATTTTAATATTAAAAGAATGATATTATCGCTCGTGCGTACGTATAGATTACTGTCTCCACGGACGCGATGAGATTTATTCCCCATCGTATCCCTTCAAGACTAATTTTCATTTGATGATTAAAAATAATTTTTTAATGACTTGATATAATTCTGGATATGAATAATATACATCCCATCCATAATAAATATGACTCACATAACAAAGAATATAAAGTAAAACGAATCTGTTAACAATCGAAACCATGGTAATACAAAGATATTATTAACAAAGCATTGTTAAAAGATCATATATGATATCTGTATCATTCTTGGTCTTTCAGCCATGAAACACCCAACGGCTCCGTACCCAATGATTGATGGACCTGCTTTCCAAATGCAGGCGTTTGCCGGATGGTATGACCAGCGACTCTTAAGAACTCACATTGGTCGAGAGGATGGGAAGTCGGGCTCATCGCACCCTTTTTGGGGGGGAATTATTGCCTGTTCCAGGACTCTCTTATAGATTTATGATGTATTCATATCTTCACGAATATTTGGTTTATACCCAAACATAGTATCCACGTATTCAACCCTGGTGGGAAATGGTCAATTGTACGTTGTGGTTCGGAATCATTTACACTCGAGGTTTACCATCCCTCGTTGGATTAATGACCCCGAAGGGTTGGAACTCAATTGAGGCAGCATTAGAAGTGGTGTGGTGAACTGATGTGGAGATGATCAGATCGACTGGCTGTTGGGATTGATCCTCATGGAGGCTTCCTACGTACCCTGTCTAGGAGGCATGGATCAAAGTCCATGTAGTTCGCTTAGGTGTCGGGGAACAGACGTGAAGAGAGACCAGGTGGTCTGATGGGTGTTGGGATTGAACCTCATGGAGGCTTCCTACGTACCATATCTAGGAGGCAGGGATCAAAGTCCACATAGTTTTCTTGGACTTGGGTCTTATGCTCCGGGGCAGCCCAGAATGATGGATTGGTGCTATCACTCTGAGGAGGCCCATAGGAGGATGTCATGGTCGATGCTTACTCTAAGCCCACGTGATTCATGCTCGGTGTGAGAAACAAGAGGTAGCGGGGACCAGAGGATCACGTCGCAAAAGGTGCATCCATAAGAAGCGGAATGGGGCTTACGCATGAAGGCAGCCCATGGTGATGAATTGGGGCTTACACTCTGAGGAGGCCCAGAAGGTGATGAATTGGGGATTACACTCTAAGGAGGACCAGAAGGTCGGGGCTTACTCCAAGATGGATGCCCGTAAGGTCGGGGATTACTCCAAGATGGATGCCCGTAGTGAAAAATGCCCAGAGGGAGAGGCAAAGGGGGGTGCTCTTGTTCCCGTTACCTCTCTTATTCCCCGGGGAGACACCCGGTGAAGTACCGAGGTGCATGGGGGCGGATACCTTCAGACGGATATGCCGCCCTCTATCTGGGGAGGGGAGCAGTGCCCGACCGCCGAAGCGTGCGGTCCCCCATCCTAGCGAGTAGAGGCAAGAAGGGGGCTCTCGGGATCAGACCCTGCATTACCGTGGGAATGTGAACCCAGACATGCTTTGGGAATCCACCCAAGGGTCGGGGAAACCCCTTTCCCCTATTTACCATGGGTATGTGAACTCAAAACGGCGCGATGATTTGCTTGAAAGTTACACCATGCGGATCCAGTGGCTCTGGTGGAGGCCTTGGATCGGGGCCAATGAATAGGCCAATGAGGGAGTCGCGGAGGACCTGTCTAGATCAGAAGGATTTTACCTGGCTCTGGAAGTGATAACACTGAAGTATTTGGGTAGCCACCGAGAGATATGGGTGGTGGCGCCCTTCACGTGGGGAAGTGCCACGTGGCTGGGGAAGCCGTCCGTGAACCAGGGTGGTCCGCGGACTGATAGGTATCCCGTGAGCCAAGGTGGTTCGCGGCTTTAGGTTCAATCCGCGAACCAGGATGGTTCGCGGCTTCGGGCTCAATCCACGAACGAGGGTGGTTCGCAGCTTCGGGTTCAATCCGCGAACCAGGGTGGTTCACGAAGGGTTCCAGGTGGGCAGCGGTGGCCAATGGTGGCGCCGATCGGAGGCTCGTCGGTCGGGGCGTCGTCCACGGAGGAGGGTGCTACGCGGTACGACGGATGGAAAAAGAGGCATAAAATCCATGGTCTGCGGGGAAGTCATCTGTGGAGGGGTTATGGTTCACAGTTCTCCTTTTTATTATTTTGGTTCATGGTTGAACAAATTATTATGTGTTTTCCAATTCCTTTTTAATTCATATACCTACTGTGGTTCGTGGGTGGGAATTTCACTGTTTTCGGAATCCGAAGCCTTCTTTCAATCGATCTCCTTCCTCTAAATCTGATCTGATCCTCGATCCTCTATCCTTCCTTCTCTCTTCTTTCCCCCTTGGTCTCTTTTTATAGAGTGGGGAAAGGAATGTATCTGCAGACATGCGACACCTTTTGCGGAGGCCCATAACCAAATACCCGGTTCACAGCTGACTTGGTCAATCTGCGATTCGCGGTGGGTATCGATCACTCCCCTGCTTTGTGAGGCGAACTCAGGGAGTTCTCCGCAGCTGCGGTGGGTTCCGCCTCCATTCCGCTAATGACAGTGGGTGTGGCTTGATCCGGTTGACGCGGTCCGCAGTTGGGGCGGTTCGCGACGGTGAACTGGACTGGTGCCCATCCTGCCTCGCGACCGCGGAGGCCCTCCGCCTCCATTTCGCGAATGACAATGGTTCGCGAAGGGGTGTGCCTCGCGGTGCCTGGGTGCTACGCGGTAGTTCCATGGACCGGTTCGCGGAGGGGGTGCCTCGCGGTGCTTGGCCATGTTGTGCTTCCATGGACCGGTTTGCGAACCAGTCCTTTTGTGTCTCCTCTTTGATTATTCTAACCCAATTCTTTGGGAGGATTTGGGTAAAATTACCTTTTCAGATTTTTCAGGACCCCAAAAATTCCCCCCATCGGAATGGAGTCCGATTGGAATGAAGAGGAGGCCATTCCGATGCAGAGTGGTCTTGAAAATTGATGAGTGATTGGACAATGCTCTAAATTTTTCATGAGCCAAGGGACTCAGCGAGCACAGGTCAACTTTTTCTAGGATTTTATAGGAAAACCCTACAAACTTTTTTGTCTTTTTTCTTTTAATTCCCTAATTTTTGATGGGGCCCATTTGGTATGGACCCAGCGGGTATAACACGACTTTTTCTTAGGTCTCCCTTTTCGGGTTTTCGGCCTAACAGGGTTTGTGTATCTTTCTTCTATGAGCGGTTTGAAGTCCCGCTGAGAAGACTATCATTATTGATGTTTTAGGTCGAATAACATTGACCAAATAAGGTGGGGCGAGGGCCCCAATAGGGTTCAACTGGTTAAAAGATGTATTAATACCCTTCAGACACACGTGGGGGGAAACATGTTTGAATTTGAGAGGCATGAAGGGCATGTCTCAAGGCATGAGAGCCGTGTCGGCGTACTGAAGCAGGAAGAGCATTGCCTAAGGAAAAATTGCCTTTGGTAGACAGGCCAGGGGAAATCAATATGCAGAGCCACTGAGGGCATGGTATGAATAGTCATACAAAGGTTTCCTAAAGTCAAAGACTTATCCATTTCTGATGGCCAGGGGACTTCATTGAAGTACGACTTATGGAAACCATGATGGGTGGCATGGGAAGAAATGAAAACCACCAGGGGTGGCTCAGAAGGGGAGTGTGACATCTGAAAGGGTTTTGGGAACATCATTAATAATCAGAAGCATGGTCCAGAGATCACCTCCTTACACATTTAATTAGCATAAGGGATGGTTGAGGCTTGACGCAGTTTGAAGTCATGCAGTTGAGACATCATCTGAAATGGAATGACTTTTCCTGGTTCTCGGTATTCTCGTCAAAGACGCTCCACCACATTTAGGTAGGATTGTGGAAGAGGTTGGTAATCTGTAGCTCAGAGGGTTTCCGAATCCCAAGATAGAAATGGAGGCTCAAAGGCCAAGAGGCGTACGGAGAGAAGCATTGCATAAGGAAAACATGTCTTTGGTAGACGGGCCATGGGCGATCAATATGCAGAGCAGCTGAGGGCATGGTATGCATAGTCATACAAAGGTTTCCTTAAGTCAAAGACTATCCACATCCGATAGCCGAGCAACTTCAGGGAAGTTTGAGATTTGGAATCACCAGGGGTGTCTTATGAGAGTTCAGCTTTTTTCTGAGTACAGAGTGTGGTTTAGGATGAGAGTGTGCCTGAATACGGGGTAAATATCTAGACCAAACTTCCTGAGAATAGGTGAAGTAATTATTTCTCACTCTAGTGTGAGGTGGTGGTTCATGCAGGTCTGGCCCATGCACTGGAAGACAATGAAAATCCTCTGTTCCTTACTGAACCCGTGATGGGTTTGACCGTGCAGTTTATTGTCATGTGGTTAGGACATATTCTGTGCAATTAAATGTCATGCGGTAAGGACGAGGGGAATTATTAAAAGATTTTCGTGCAGTTTAATGTCATGTAGTGAGGATTGGGGTATTTTTAAGGGTTGTTGTGCAGTTTAACGTCATGTAGCGAGGACGGCTTCCGTGCAGTTTAACATCATGCGGTAAAGACAGGGATACCTTTAAAGGTTGTTGTGCAGTTTAACGTCATGCGACGAGGATGAGGGGAATTATTTCTAAGGCTACTCTTCATCATAATATAACTGGGTTTGAATTCCTAAACATGCCCCAAACGTGGAAGGGGGTTGACAGTGTAAATCATGGTTCCAGGGCTTCTTGGATCAGGAAAGGTGATATGGGGGCTCTGAGGCCGGTAAGCGTACGGATCTAGGAATAGTGTCGCCTGAGGAAATCATTCCTTTGATGGACGAGCCAGGGGCTATCTTTATGCAGAGCCGCTGAGGGCATGGTATGCATAGTCGTACAAAGTTGTCCACGGGTCGATGACTTTACACCTCAGATGGCCATGAATGATTATGATGATTCGCAATTATCCGGGCCACGAAGTCTGTCATTTGGTAGGGGAATGCCTGTACATGTTGGGGATATCCGTCCCTGGTTGCTTGTTGAGTTTCAAAGAGCCCCCTGCGTTGATTTATCTTTCTCACAGGGGTGTGCCTTCACTCCACGCAGTTTAACATCGTGCGGGGAGGAATAAGTACTCTTTGTTTATCGGTCATAGAGCTCACACCATTGGGTGACTATTGCTGCAGTCACTTGAAGGGTAATTGGGTCAAGATGTCCGGATATACTTAGAACAAGGCGGGGGATGAAGGTCGTAAACTGTGACTTTGAGCTTTCCTGAATCAGGAGGCATGGTGTGGGGGATATGAGGCCGGTAGGCGTACAGAGCTAGGAAGAGTTCCACCCGAGGAAATCTTGCCTTTAATGGAGGAGCCAGGGGCTATCATTATGCAGAGCCGCTGAGGGCATGGTATGAATAGTCATAAAACGGTGTCCCCGGGTCGATAACTTTCAACTTTCAATGGCCATGAATGGTTATGAGGATCCGTGATTTCTCCCAGTGCAGAGTTTGGCATGTGGGGATAATGGTGTCCAGGTATACAGAAAGCATCTTCACCGTAATTTTCCGTTGAGTCAAAGTATCCTAGTCCTGGCTTGAGGTTTGTTGATGCAGGTCGCTATGTGAACCACTGAAAAACACATAGGTTAGCCAGATAAGGATATCCTGGAAACATCTGGATGTGAAAAAGGGAATGAACTTGTAAACCACTTCGCTATAAACTTCTGGATCAAGAGGTATGGCATGGGGGCTCAGAGGACGGTAAGCGTATGGGGCAAGGAGAAGTACCGACCAATGAAATCTTGCCTTTGATGGATGAGCCAGGGGCTATCATTATGTAGAGACGCTGAGGGCATGGTATGTATATTCATACAAAGGTGTCCCTGGGTCGATAACTTTCCACTTCCGATGGCCATGAGTGGTTATGAATATCCATAATTATCCGGGTCGTGGAGTCTGATGTACGGAAAGGATGTATCCAAATGTGCAAGGAGTATCTCCATCTCATATCACCATGTGTCCTAGGTGGTTCGCGACGTAGTCCGTGCAGTTTAACGTCATGTGGTGAGGACAATCCCCATGTAGTTTAACGTCATGCGGTAATGACCAAAGTGACCCGACGTGAAAGAAAAAGGGGTCTGCGCAGTTTAACGTCGTGCGGTGGGGAAAACATCCTTGCAGTTTAGCATCATTCGGTAAGGAAAACTTCTGTGCAGTTTAACGTCATGCGGTAAGGACGAAGATATACACTTCGTGCAGGTTTGGTCTGTACACGGGGGAAGGAGAATTTTTAACATCATTGTCTGTGCAGTTTAACATCGTGCGGTAAGGAAGAGAAGTACACCCCGTGCAGGTCTGGTCCATACACGGGGGAAAGGAGGCATTCTTAATTTTGAAGGGCTGGTCCAAGACTGGGGATCCTGACATCTCTACGTATCCTGTGAGGGCAAGAATCAAGCCGTATGTAGTTCTATGGAATGAGTACACCCCGTGTAGGTCTGGCCCATATGCAGGGGGAGGGGCATTCTTAATTCTTGTTATCCGTGCAGTTTAGCATCGTGCGGTAAGGAAGGACTCCATGCAGTTTAACGTCAGGTGGTGAGGACATGAATACACCCCATGCAAGTATAGTCCATACATGGGGGAATGGGCACTTTTGTTTTTCTTTTTGAGGTGGCTGTGCCAGGGTGTGGAATTCTAGCGTCTCTACGTATCCCGTGAGGGCAGGAATCAAGGATTACGTAGTTCTCTGAAAGACGATACACCCTGTATCGGTCTGATCCGTACACAGGGGAAGTTGGAATTTTTTTTGAGGTGGTTGGGCCAGGATAGGGAATCCTGGTGTCGCTACGTATCCTGCAAGGGCAGGAATCAATCCGTACGTAGTTCTGTGAAAGACGATACACCCTATGCAGGTCTGGTCCGTACACAGGGGAAGAGGGCATTTTTTTAGGTGGCTGGGCCAGGATAAAGAATCTTGGAGTCGCTACGTATCCTGCAAGGGCAGGAATCAAGCTGTATGTAGTTCTATGAGAGCCGTGCAGTTTAACGTCATGCAGTGAGGATGGAAAGATGAAATCCGTGCAGTTTAACCTCATGCGGCAAGGATGGGGGGCATTTTTGAAAGTTTCTATGCAGTTTAACGTCATGCGGTGAGGATGGGGGCCGTACAGTTTAACGACTTGGGGTTAGGAAGAGTTTCTTGGAAGTTTTAGTGTTATACAGCTCGGACGATGTGTACATCTCATTTTTTTCTTCATCCATGCTGTTTAACGTCATGCGGTGAGGGCGTATTCCATGAAAATTAACGTCATGCGTTGAGTACGTACTCTATAAAGTTTAACGTCATGCGGTGAGGACGTACTCCATGCAGTTTAACGTCATGTGGTGAGGATGTACTGCATGAAGTTTAATGTCATGCGGTGAGGACGTACTCCATGCAGTTTAACGTCATGCGGTGAGGACGTAAATACTTCTTGGTCTCTATGCGAAATACTTCTTCATGAATCTCGCATTGATAGGAGCTGTAGTGAATTGTCTGTCCACGGAGATCAAGGAATATGCTCCGTTGGAGTAGACCTCGTACATAACATTTGGTCCCTACCACTTGGGATCCAGCTTTGGAGGCTTCTTTCCGGGTATCATTGGGGTCCGGAGGACCTGCACTAGTTCTCCTTCCAAGAAATACTGGAGGCGGACCTTTTTGTTGAAAGCTCACACGATCCGGTTCTAGTACACTTCCAGGTGGTGCAGAGTGTGCATCCGCTTCTCGTCTAGCTGTTCCAATTCACCTAGAGACTTTACTGACTACTCATCATCGGATAACCGATCACCGATGGAAACACAGAGTGAGGGAAGTTAGAGTTCAATGGGAAGTACCGTGTCTGTGTCGTACACCAATGAGTATGGGGTAGATCGAGTAGTAGTGCAGATTGTGGTTTGATAAGCCCACAACGCATGGAGGAGTTTATTCGGCCATGACTCCTTGTCTCTGTCCACCATTTTATGGAGGATGTTGGACATATTCTTGTTGAATGCTTCTATCTGTACGTTGGTCGCTGCATGCTAGCAGGATGAGTGGTTAGCCTTGATACCATACTATTGGTATAGCTTTTCCAAATCAGTAGAGCAGAAATTGGTGTCGTTGTCCATCAGTATGGTTTGAGGGACACCAAATCTGGTGATGATATTGTTTTTCACGAAGCTGATAATATTTCTTACCCCGACTTCCTTGAGGGGTATGGATTCCGCCCATTTGGAAAATAATTCGGTCGCTGTGAGGATATACTTCATCTGTTTGGTCGTGGCGGGAGGATATGGTCCCACAACGTCCATCCCCTAGACAGCAAACGGCCAGGAGTACTCAGCCTGATGAAGTAACTCCAGGGGATGGTGTATGAAGTTGGCATGGATCTGGAATGAGTGGCATTTCGCGGTAAAATGCTCACAGTCTCGTGCCACTGTGGGCCAGTCGTACCCAAGCCTTCTAACTTGATGGGAAAGCTTGGTCCCTGGTTGATGTGCTCCACATGCTCCTGCATGTACTTTAGTCATGAAGGCAATGGTTTCTTCTCCATAAATGCATCTGAGGAGCACTCCATAGAGGCCACATTTGTAGAGGACCTCTTGCTGACCTACGCCACTATATAGGACAAAATTGATTGCCCTTCTCCGTATTTTCTCTCGTTCAGCCTTGTCTGATGGAAGCTCTCCCCATTGAAGGTAATTCATGATGGGGAGCATCCAGCCGGTAGTGGGAGAATATAGATCGAGGACAAGACTGACATCGTGGATCTCTTCCATCTTAGCGTAAACAAATGGCAATACAATTCGAGGTGAGCAATACTAATGACCATTTCATCCCGGTCTGTGTCGGCTAGGGCTGTGGCTGCGTTGGCTAATGCATCAGCCTGAGCGTTCTGGGACCGGGGAATATAAGTCAATGTCGGTTCTGTGGAGAACTCAGCCATTAAATCTCAGACGTGGTCAAACAAGGGGATCAAATCCTCTTTTTTAATAGCATAGTCACCATTGACTTTCTTGATGACCATCTCCGAGTCACCTTTTACCTTAAGGTGTTGTACTTGTGCCTGGAGTGCGAGCTCCAGGCCTGCAATGAGGGCTTGATATTCCACTTCATTGTTCGTACATCCCTATGATAGGAGGAAGCAATACGGAAAAACTGCCTTTTCTGGGGACACAAGTATTATCCCCAGACCCACTTTGTTGAATCTGGGATCCTCCACCCTCTTCCCGGTGGGGCTTCGGGACGCACCGTCAAAGTACATTTCCCATGCTAGGAACTCCTCTTGAACCAAGAATATTTCTTCATCATGTAGTTTTGCGTCCGATGCAGTGGTCCCTATTGAAGGGTGCTCTACCAGAAAGTCTGTTAATTCCTGGCCCTTGATGGCTTTTTGAGGCACGAACCAGATGTCGAATTACTGCAAGATGACCGCCCATCAGGATAGGCGTCCGGTTAGCATCGGGTGACTGAGGATGTACTTGAGCGGGTTACTCCGCAAGATCAAATGGATCTCATGATGTTTCAGATAATGTCGCAACTTTTGAACCGAGAAGACCAAGGCCAGACAACTCTTCTCGATATTTGAGTATCGAGTATCAGTACCAAGCATGGTTCGACTGAGGTAATAGAGATTGTTTTCTCTTCCAGCGTCATTCTTCTGCGCGAGGAAGGCTCACAATGACCGTTCTAGGGCCTCCACATATAGAATGAGAGGCCTTCCTTCGACCGGGGGCATGAGCACCGGTGGGCTTAAGAGGTACTTTTTCAAGTTGTCGAACGCCTCTTGGCAGTCGCCCGTCCATTGGTACGTGATCCCCTTCTTCATTAACCCAGTGAAGGGAAAACATTTTCCTGCCAGGTTGGCTATGAACCACCTAATATAGGCCAGGTGCCCCTGGAATCCCCTCAGCTCAGTGAGATTTCGAGGGGGTGGAAGGCTCAGGATAACCTTCATCTTCTCAAGGTCAACTTCAATGTCGCGATGGCGTATGACTAAGCCAAGGAATTTCCCTGAGGTAACCCCAAAGGCGCATTTCAATGGGTTCATATTCATATTATGCTGTCGGAGCTTGTTAAAGATGGTCTCAAGGTCCGACAGGTGATCTGAGCGCTGTCTGGACTTGACTACTAGGTCATCCACGTAACATTCAACGAATTTCCCCAGGAACGGCTTAATGATCCGATGCATCGCACGCTGATACGTGACGCCAACATTCTTGAGACCAAAGGGCATGAACCTGTAACAGAATACCCCTTGAGGGGCCCTGAAGGTAGTGTCTCCTTCGTCTTCTCAAGCCATCCTGATTTGATTATATTTGGAATAGCTGTCCATGAAGGATAGAGCCTCATACCCGGCCGTCACATCAATTAACAACTCCGTGATTGGAACCTGGAAGTCATCTTTCGGACAATGCCGATTAAGGTATCTGAAGTCAATGTAGACACGGATTTTCCCATTCTTTTTCTTGACAAGGACGATGTTGGCCAACCAAATGAGGTATTGGACCTCCCCGATGAAGCCTGCTTTAATGAGATTATCGACTTCAGCCTCTATCTTGGCAGCATGTGAGGGTTGTGTCCTTCTATCGGCCTATTTGTAGCCCCGGTGGCCTTCTGGAAGACCCAGGTAATGCATCACTACCTCGAGATTGAGTCCTGGCATTTTTGTGTAGTTCAATGCAAAGACATCCCGATGTTGCCTTAGGAAGGAGGTATATACCTCGTGTTCCTTGGGAGACATGGCCGCGCTAATGAGAGTGGGCCTCAGGTCTTCTTCGTTACCCAAGTTTATTTCCCTAAGCTCGTCCATAGTGGTGGAGATACCCTCCTCAAATGCGGGAGGTGCATCTCTGAGATCTTCCCCCTCTTGTTCTCCCAAGTCCTCATCTTCTTGATCTGACGAGGTGAGAGTTTCCAGTCTGAGCCTTCGAGGGTTTGACGGAGAGGCATCGTGGGCATCCCTTCTTGAGTATTCGTCCCCAAATCAAGGGTTGGTAGACGTTCCTGCATCGTCGTGCTCGGCCATCACGGTTGAAGTCATGAGGACATCTGAATGCGTGTCCGGACTTGAACTCCTACTCTCTACACAGTTGATGGGCAGGACATAATCTCTGCCAAGCTTTCTGAGGGGTTCATCGGGGACCATTTCCAGGCCATTTTGAGCGGGGATCCAGTTGATACCATTGACCAAATGCTTTTTCTTCTTTTTCCCATAGAACCCAGTGTCAATGTAATGTGACTTGGAGAGCTTGAAAGGGGCCTTGTCGGCGTGAAACGTCCCTCTTTGTCTTTTGACGTAGTACTTGATACACTGGTGGTAGGATGAAGGAATGACCATGTGCTTATGGATTCATGGCCTTCCCAGCAGGGCATTTAATGTCGTGCTCTGCCAGACCACCATGAATTCTGTGTAGGCTACCAGGTCACCAAAATGGGTCTTTAACTTAATCTGTCCCATTGGTTTCTGCTCACTCTTATCATAACCTAACAATGTTGTGGCCAAGGGAATTAAATCATCGTCACTGTAGCCCAACTTACGGAGTGTCTGTAGGGGAAGGAGGTTAACTCTAGAGAGATTGTCTATAAATAAATTTCGGATATCAATACCATTCAGCGTGCCGGACACATATAGAGATATGATGTGTCCCTGCATGATGGCATCTTCGTCCTGATCGGTGAAGGAGATCACCGCATTGCATTCAGCCGAGCCTGTATCCGTCCAGTAAATCTCGGTGGTAGCTACCTCGGCTTGGAATTCCTGGGGGCTGATCAAAGCTTCGATAAGCACCTCCCTAAGGTCAGCTGACAAACTCAGGGCATCCCAGATTGAAAACCTGGCTGGTACTAACGCCAGCTCCTTAAGGATGTCGTATTTTTGCTCCAACGACCGACACTTCTCCGTTGGTGGGAGAGGCTTAGCGGGTGCTTTTGGAGCTGGAGCATTTGATGAGGAGGGATCGGTTGCGGGGACGGATGTTGATAGTGTTCCCGCATTTTGAGGGCTTGGCCTGGCTGGTATGTTTGTACGCACTAGGTGACTAGACACTTGCTCCTCCTCTGGTGGGTATCGTAGAACAACAGGGCCAGAGTGGCTGCTTGTGGAGATGGCGGGGCATTCCCTCTCCTGCTGAGTCCGCTGAAGGGTTCTCCCACGGGTTTCCTCAATATTGACGGTCTAGGTCGGGGTCCAGCCGTAGGGTTGGTTTCGGCCGCGGATGCGCCTCCACTGGTATCCTCTGCCTCTACGATTCCTACTCTTGGCTCCTCGTGCAGGAAACTCGGGTTTGTAGTTATACCCTTCGTCAGGGAATGATTCCATGTGTTGGATGACGTTGATAGAACCAAAGATTGGCTCCTCATCCTCTAACAGGTCAACCTGGTCGGTTTTATCTGATGGTGCCATTTGGTGGGTCAGTGCTCGTGATGCCAAATTCAAGGGCATGAAATCTGCAAGGGTTGGGACTAACTTTGGACCCGTCATACACAGCTCATCTTGTGATTGCTTCTTCCTTAGACTCTGTCTGGATGACCGACTTGTGGAGGGTTGGGAGGCCGATGTGGTCGGATATGCGGCTCCAGGGGCTGATGGTGGCAACACCGACTGCTATAGTTGAGCTCAGATTATGCCCTGGGCTCGGTTGATAGTCTTCCGAGTCATCCAGTTGTCAAATTTCTGCCCCTTCTTACTGGTGACTTTCTGCCACCCCTCCTCTTTGTCAGAGTTGGTGGTAGAGATATATGCCACATGTGCTGGGGATGGTCCCAGCTCGACATGTCCGTAATCTACCATCCTCTACAAAAGGTCTTTGAAGATGAAGCATTCTTGGATATTGTGCCCTAACATCTGGTGGTAGGGGCAATAATTCGGCCTGTCCTTGTGGATGACTTCTTCAGTTCTCCTCGGCTCCGGGAGGCGGAGCAAGTTGCAATTCATGGCGGCAATGAAGTAGCTACAAACTTGATCGTCTCAGAATGAGTATACTTTTTGTCTTTGCTCCTCAAACTGTTTCGTCTTCAGTCCTCTCTGATCATCTCGTTTAGGCGGGGGCAGCTGCTGATATGCAGGGGGCCCTTGACGATTTGGTGGAGGCCTGAGTGGTGGAGCGGGCACAGGGGACGAATTGAGTGTGATGGAGGACGCCTCATCTCTAGGAGCTCTCTTCACCGAAGCCTGCGAGGCTATTCTGGACTTTGAATTAGTCTGTTACAGGGAGTCCTCAATTCTCTGGGCAATGGCCGAGAGATGGCGGAAGCCAGTGGTGCACTCTACCGGTATGAGCGGTGCTCGCAGATCATCTCTAAGATTATCGATGCATATGGCAAGCATCTCATCTTGAGGCATTGGCCTATTCAGAGAATAAGTCATTCCTTTCCATCTGGCGATGAAATCTGAGACCGTCTCGTTCTCCCTCTGCTTCCAGTTCCTGAGATCGTTGACCGTTGTTTTAGGAAACGTTGAACTGAAGTGGAATAGGAACTGCTGCCGGAGGTCCTCCGAGCTCTTTATCGACTGGGCCGACAGACTTGTATACTAGACGAAGGTGGATCCTTACAAGGTCCCCACGAATCATCTGAGTTTCACTGCTTCATGCTATTCTGGTATTCCCATCATAGGGTCGCAATAGGACGAATAGTGCATCGAATGCTGCTCTGGATCACATGACCCATTGAAGATGGGGAATATAGGGCTCCCAAAATTGTGTGGAGGTGGTGTGTTGGTCACCCAATCTGGGTAGGGTTTCCGCTCCGACTGTATCGGAGCACTTTGACCTTCCATCGCTTCCAATCGAGCTGTTAGTGCCTCGATGGTATTGGGGAGTCCCTGGTTTACACCCTGTTGGGCCCGGTCTTGGGCAGGCGTAGCCCGAGGCATTACCTGAGGATCTGGATTTGCCGGCACCAAGGGTGCATATTCCATTCGGGTTACCCTTGGAGGGTTTGGGTGTACTTTATCTGGTTGCCTCCTAAGTGGAGGTAAATCCTGGTATTCATCATCCACATTTAGGTAGTTGGACGGACCAGGCGCCTCACTGGGTAGGAGCCCTGATCGTGCTTCGTTTTCTGGGGTAAGCCTTTGTCTTTGAGGTGCACCCACTGGGAGTGCTTGACGTGTCTCTTCTTGGGACACACTTTCAATAAAGAGGTTCCTCTGGAGTAGCTCGGTGTTATTTTGTCTCAATTCTTTCATCTCTTCTTCCTGTCGAGCGAACCTCTCTTCGAGCGTGAGTGGATCGTTTTTATTGAGAGAGGGGGACGAGTTAAGGGTTACCATTCCTTTGTTCTTATCCTTACTGGAAGCTCGCAGGGTAGGAAGAGAGAGGTTAGCTAAAGGGGAGGCCATATTTAAAGTGGCCCTCTGGTTCTGGGTGTGCACACCTGGGGGTTTATGGTGAGTCACAGCCTGACCAGAACCGTCGTCTCCCGATCCCTCCTGATTTTCATTTTCTCCGGTGTCACCCGCAGGGTTAGCCACTATGTCATTGATGAATTCATATTGCGGGGTGGAGGTGACATCATCTTCCAAAAAGAAAGAGGATCTCCCGCGTCTTCGGTTGGCCTTCCCTTTCATGACCGGGGATTGCCCTTGGACTTCTTGCCGAAGGGTGACGCGGAGAGTTATTTGATGCGACCTTACGGTGCGCCTTCCTCTTAGAGGGGATGATGATTCGAATGACAGGATAGGACGAGAACCTCCTCTTCTGATTGTCCTCCCTAGATGAGAGAATACCGATTCTCGGGGGGGGGGGGGGGGAGGTTGTTGTTGAGGGGGTAAAAATTCCCCCAGCCCTGAGGGCTGGGGATGGCTCCGTTCCCTAGATGTTGAGTCTCTTCCCGGTTTCATTGGTCTTACGGGGGAATTTGTTGTTAAAAATGCCCCCAGCCCTACAGGCTGGGGTTGAACCTGGATTGAGGTAGTAGCTGCGGCTATCACGACCTGCATGATCTCGCGTTTCCCTCTCTAGGGGTGAACCGGATCTGGTGCCTAATTCACCTATGGATCAGTCCCTTCTGGGGAGGAAGGAAGAGATCATTGATTGGCCTCTCTTATGTGAGAGGCCTACTGTATGCTCTCGGTGGCTTGATTCAGGAGTTTTTGAATGGTTCGTTCCCGCCGGGCCTGATGCTTCTAGGACTTACTCGAGGCCCGACTTTGTTGGGTGTGTTGCCTTTCCTGAATAGGGGGTCCACCCGATTTTTGTCTCGATGTGACGACATTACATGATACCATGCCGAACGGGGTTTTCTGGGCGGGGATCGGAGTGAAATGAAGAGCTTCGTGTTCCCCCTTCCCCTGATATGGACTCCCATTGGAGCGTCACTGATGAGGCGGTGCAGTTCTTGCAGTGCACGGAGGCAGGCTACCTCCATATTCCCTTTGCGCCTCTTAGGGCATTGTCATCACGTCGAGGAAAGGGACTCTAGGTCGATGTGACCTAGGTGGTCCCCTATCATCTTGACGTGGTCTACATACCCATCATAGGGTAGGAAGCTTGACTTCAGCCGACGGAGGGTCATCCATATATTATGACGGATGCCGTGCATGCGTTCTTCCGAAAACTCCCTGGGTATGTCGTACTGAGAGTTGGACATGGGCCAAAACTTGATTGGTATATCATTCCTTGCCAATTGTTTCTTCAAGTGCAACATATCAGTATACTCCTCAACCTGTGATTCTTCTACCTGGTCAGCCCAGCTGAGGCGCTCACTACAAGTGTGATCTGAGGCAGTGGGACCGATAGGTGCTGAATCATTATGTAACCGATTCCAAGGTGGTTTATAAGATGAACACGGCTCCGGACCATCTCCTAATTGAATAAGGGCATCATTAATGACAAGCTGGGAATCTGACATGCTCGATCCCATCCTTCTGAGTGCCTCGGCATATGAGGTCTTTTTAGTGCTTGATTTGGCAGGAGGAGTACCTTCCTGTCGATACAATATGTCATCACGGGGAGGACCTCCTCAATGATGGCCGTAATGGTGAGGAATACCATTACTACTTGATGACTCACTGCATAGAGGAATTTTGTAGGGCACACCCTGGTTGGACCTCCAGGGCATGCTGCAGCAAGGGGAGGACCTTTTGGTTGCGTGGCGTTGTTACAGGGAGGACCTTAGTAACAACTGCCATCATGGTAAGGATGACCATCATGGATTGACGTTCGACGCGCATCCTCGGGAGAAATTTTAGGACACGCTGTGACAAGGGTAGGACCTTTTTGTTTCTTGGGGCCATTACGTGGAGGACCTTCGCAATGGCGGCTGTGGTGGCAAGGACTACCATCATAGCTGCGGAAATGGCGAGGACTACCATTACTGCTACCGTAGGGAGAATATCTACGGGATACATCATGGGGAGGGATTCCAGAATGTACCGCAATGAGTGGAGAACCTTCTCATTGCTCGACGTCTCTATGGGGAGGACCTCCATTATTAGGGGGGCGAGGACTACCACCATGACCTGATGCCTGGTTGCGTGGAGTTCCATTGCAGCGTAACCGTTGGGGAAGACCTTCAGGGAAGGCCACAACAAGGGGAGGGCCTTCTTGTCATGATGAGACGTCACTACAGGGAGGAACTCCGTAGTTACGACTATGATAGCGAGGATTAATATCACAATTTATGGTCCCACTGCATAGAGAGTTATTGCAGTGTATACCCCAGGGAGGACCTTTAGTGTGGACCACAACAAGTGGAGGACCTTTTTGCTGCTCGATCTTCTGGTGACGTGGAGGGTTTCCATGACTCGCATCAGGAGAGAAGCTCTCGTGACCGATCATCATATGCCCGTGGGGGAGGCCCCCACGGGTGCTCTGGGGAGGACCTCCAGAGCTGCTGGTAGTGACATTGCAGGGAGGACCTTCGCAAATTCTACTGCCACTCCCATAATATGGTAATGGATGGGCAGGGTTTCGTGCCTTTGATGCATGCCTAGCGACGTCGGAAACCCCAACTTCCAACAGAGGGGAGTCATGAACCCTCTCTTTATTTTCCGGCTGCCTTTGGTGCGTTCGGGGTGATATTTTGTGGGTAGTGGGGACCATCTTCTGTTGACAACAACCTTCACCTCTTTTGGGTCCCTGTCTAATTGGGTCCCGTGACATTTCCGGGATACGCCGATGAACATATTGACTTTTATTAGGGATATATGCCTTCTCTAGAGCATCCACCATGATGGACGGGTGTCCCCCAGTTGGAACGAGTGATGCTGCTCGATACGGATGCCCTTGCATCGCAGAATATAGCCGGAGTCCCTCCTGGGCTGAAGCAGGGACACATATCTGCTCCGAGATGGCTATCACGTCTCTTAGATGAGTCACCTTTATTGGGGAGACGGGCTCACGGGCCCGAGTCCTTGCTGTTGCCGACGATGCAATTACATGTTGGGAAGTCTACAGGATATGACCTGGGATCGATACCTGCTCCTCCATCATTTCCAGGATATGTAGAGATACATATTTGGATGGAACGGGTATGAAGGCCCATTTCGGTATCGGAGTAGGAATATCCTACTCCAGTCCTCTAGTGGTCAGTGGGTACTGACAATTCTCCTGTGTCAGGGTAGGTAAATGAATCTGACCCTGTACCAGGATATGCCGATTTCTCTCTCTGTTTGCTGCCACATCGGGGTGTCGGACTTTACTTACATCCGTAGGGAGATGGCCCTGCATATATCGATTTCCCACCATATCGAGTCGGTGGCCTTTGTTGGCGGGGAGATGTGCCCTCCTATGATTTGCCGCCACATCTGGGTGGCGGGCTTTGTTGATCGCCACCAAGTCAGGATGACGGGCATCTGAAGCAACTGCCAGGAGATGGTTCTACAGGTGCCCGATCGCCACCATGTCGAGCTGGTGGGCCTCACGACCCTGGTCAGGGAGAGGTGCCTGTCTGGTAAGTGTCATCCTGCATGAGCGACGGGCTTGATGGAGATCAACGGGGATGCGAACTGGCTCGTATGATGCCGCCATGTCTAGATGGCGGGCTTTGGAGGAGAGAACAGGTGTAGGTGCCTGTTCATGGTATATCTCCGTGGCTGGTCAGCGGAGCTCCTCCTCAGGGACCAGGGTGATGACCGGTCCCTGATTGTACATCTGCCGCCCTCGTCGGGTGGTCCGAGGGGCTGGAGCTCAGGGAGCATGGGCCTGAATCCTCGGGGAAACATCCTCCTTGGCACGAGGATGTTGGGTCACGGCGTGACCGCGATGACGCCTTTCGGTGGGGGCCTTGGGGAGGAACCCCCATTTGACAGGGATGAAGTACTCAACGTCGACCTCACCTGCCTCCCTAAGATAAGGGAGGTACGCATTGTCCCGTTCCGGGGATAGGCTCCCTAAATGGTTGGAGACAGCGACAGGGGCTGTCTGGGTCCGCCTTTGTGGTCGCTACTGGGCAGGCGACCAGCGAGCCTTGACGGATTGGAGGGCGCGCATAGCCACCTCCACCGTTGGGAGAGAACCATTCGCGTAGTAATCTCAAATCAGCGTGTCTGAAACCCAGCATTGAAGACGCTGGGTGGGTGACGAGGTCCTCTATTGTTGAGGAGGCATCGTCCTTATGTCGTTGGAAGTGCACACTTGTGAGTTCCTTTGTGATTCCATTGGATCAAAGGGAGTTCTGAAAGTACTGCCTGCGAAACATTTTAGCAAATATAAGCAGAAAACCCATCAAATCAGCATCTCACAATCCCATGCATAATTAATGACCTTGCTTGTCCCTCCTTTAGAGCATAAGGGTGCACTGGGTGAGATTAGGTTAAATCTGTCATGTTTGGTTAAATATTCACGTCGGGTTCACCATTTTTTGTCTCGTTCTTGGTCTTTCGGCCACGAAACACCCAACGACTCCATATACAATGATTGATGGACCTGCTTTCCAAAGGTAGGCGTTCGGTGGATGGTCTGAACAGAGACTCTTAAGAACTCACATTAGTCGAGAGGATGGGAAGTCGGGCTCATCACACAATTTTTGTGGTGGAATTATTTCATGTTATGGGAATCTCTTATAGATTTAAGACATATTCATATGTTCTCAAATATTTGGTTTATACCCAAACATAGTATCCAAGGATTCAACCTTGGTGGGAAATGGTCAACTGGACGCGTGGGTTTAGAATCATTTATGCCCGAGGATTACCATCCCTCGTTGGATTAATGACCCCGAAGGGTTGGAACTCGATTGAGGCAGCACTAGGAGTGGCATGGAGAACCGATGTGGAGATGATTGGATCGAATGGCTGTTTCTCTTGAACCTCATGGAGGCTTCCTACGTACCCTATATAGGAGGCAGGGATCAAAGTCCATGTAGTTCGCTTAGGTGTTGGGGAACCGATGTGAAGAGAGACCAGGTGGTCTGATGGGTGTTGGGATTGAACCTCATGGAGGCTTCCTACGTACCCCATTTAGGAGGCATGGATCAAAGTCCACGTAGTTCTCTTGGGCTTGGGGCTTACGCTCTAGGGCAGCCCAGAATGATGGATTGGGGCTTACAATCTGAGGAGGCCCATATAAGGATGTCATGGTCGATGCTTACTCTAAGCCCACATGAGTCATGCTCGGTGTGAGAAACTAGAGGCAGCAGGGACCATAGGATCATGTTACGAAAGGTGCATCCATGAGAAGCGAAATAGGGCTTATGCATGAAGGAGGCCCATGGTGATGAATTAGGTATTACACTCTGAGGAGTCCCAGAAGGTGATGAATTGGGGCTTACACTCTGAGGAGGCCCATAAGGCCAGGGCTTACTCCAAGATGGACGCCCGTAAGGTCGGGGCTTACTCCAAGATGGACGCCCACAGTGACAAAGCCCAGAGGGAGAGGGAAAGGGGGGGTGCTCCCGTACCTGTAACCTTTCTTATTCCCCGGGGAGATACCCGGGGAAGTATCAAGGTGAATGGGGACGACTACCTTCGGACGAATATGCTACCCTCTCTCTGGGGAGGGGATAAGTGCCCGACTGCCGAAGCGTACGGTCCCTCATCCTAGCGAGTAGAGGAAGGAAGGGGGATCTCGGGCTCTGACCCCGCATTACCGTGGGAATGTGAACCCAGGAATGCTTCAGGAATCCACCAAAGGGTTCGGGAAAACCCTTTCCCCCTCTTTACCATGGGTATGTGAACTCAAAACGGCACGTTGATGTGCCTGAAATTTACACCACACGGATCTGGTGGCTCTGGTGGAGGCCTTGGCTCGGGGCCGATGAATATGAAAATGAGAGAGTCGTAGAGGACTTGGCTGGATCAGATGGATTTGACCTGGCTCTGGAAGTGAGAACACCGAAGTATTTGGGTTTCCATCGAGAGATATGGGTGGTGGAGCCCTTGCTTGCAGAAGTTCCACGTGGCAGGGGAAGCGTCTGTGAACCAGGGTGGTCCGTGGACTGATGGGCATCCCGCGAACCAAGGTGGTTCGCGGCTTCAGGTTCAATCCGCGAAGCATGATGGTTCGTGGCATCAGGCTCAATCCGCGAACCAGGGTGGTTCGCGGCTTCGGGTTAAATCCATGAACCAGGGTGGTTTGCGGAGGGTTACAGGCGGGCAGTGATGGCCAAGGGTGGCACCGATCGGAGGGTCATCGGTCGGGGCTTCGTCCGTAGAGGAGGGTGCTACGCGGTACGACGAATGGGAAAAGATGCATAAACTCCCTGGTCCGCGGGGAAGTCATCCGCAGAGGGGGTATGGTTCGCGGTTCTCCTTTTTATTATTTAGGTTCGCGGTTCACCAAATTATTATGCGTTTTCCAATTACTTTTTAATTCCTATACCTGTTGTGGTTCGCAGGTGGTAATTTCGCTGTTTGAGAAATCTCAAGCGTTTTTTCAATCGATCTCCTTCCTCAGAATCCGATCCGATCCTCGATCATCTATCCATACTTCTCTCTTCATTCCCCCTTGGTATCCTTTTATAGAGTGGGGAAAGGAATGTATCTGTGGCCATGTGGCACCTTTTACGGAGGCCTATAACCAAATACCCAGTTCACAGCTGACTTGGTCAATCTGCGATTCGCAGTTGGTATCGATCGCTCCCCTCCTTCGCGAGGAAAACTCAGGGAGTGCTCCTTGGCTGCGGAGGGTTCCACCACCATTCCGTGAATGACAGAGGGTGCGGCTTAAGCCAGTCGACACGGTCCACGGTTGGGGGAGTTCGCGACGGTGAACCGGACTAGCGCCCATCCTGCCTCGCGACCGCAGAGGCCCTCCGCCTCCATTTCGCGAATGACAATGGTTCGCGGAGGGGGGTGCCTCACGGTGCCTAGGTGCTATGTGGAAATTACATGGACCGGTTCGCAGAGGGGGTGCCTCATGGTGCCTGGCCACATTATGCTTCTATGGACCGATTTGCGAACCGGTCCTTTTGTGTCTCCTCTTTGATTATTTTACCCCAATTCTTTGGGGGATTTGGGTAAAATTACCTTTGCAGATTTTTCAGGACCCCACAATATCATATTAATGTATATGATTATTTTATAATTTAACAACAATTATTTCACCATTATATAGGAGTTTAACCTACCCACAAACAAGGAAATGTACAAGTTAAGGGTTAATCTCACAATCTCTTTATTATCTGAGGTTGTTTTTACGTAAGTATCTACTGGGAATTCTTTATCATCCACATCCATGTTTCTTAAAAATGTATTTCAAAACATTTTTAATATTTACAAGACAATGTGTTAAAGTCATTTATACCTCTATTTGAACATATATGTATTGAAAGAAATCTTTCAGTCATTTTCCAAATAAGGTACTTTACAACCTTTTCGCAAAAATTAAGGTAAGAATGTATTTTTAACTTATATGGCGGGTGCAGTTATTTTCCGCCGTTATATCATTGTCAAAGCATCCCTTACAATATTATTAGAATTTTTTTAAAATAAATGTTTTCTTTATAATTATGTAACTTTAAATTATTTCAAAAAAAAAGAAAGAGATATTCCTATCAAATAGTTTTGATTTCATCTATGTCAACATCCATTGACAGATTTTATACTTGTTTGAAGTCGATTCATTATGATACAAATATTCCATATTATATTGAAGGTTTTGTGATATTTTTGACTGTGGATGTGTTATTTTTACAACATTCATGGTTTATGGTTAAAGTATTGACATCTCGTATGCTGGTTTTAATACCAATGTTTATGTTATATTTCAACCTTTTCATATGAGGGATGTATTGGACTTAGTAAGTGACGGGTGGAGTCCGCTATAGCTCCTCGATGCATCGGTAGGTCTCATGAGAAAACTAGACGTGGAATTAGCTGAGGTCTTTCCCAATTTGATATATGGTTTTGGCTGAGACCTTAATCATTTTTAGACGTCTTGACCGAGGCCTTGACATCATGTTTTATAATGTCCAGAATTATACATTCTCTCATTATGAAAATAATATTGATGGTTCATGTGGTCATTTGACTAGTAGAATACCCATGATTATGTTTTATTATGGCATTATTTAATCAACTCATATTCCTTCCACAAAAGTATTCATGTTTATTATTGGTAAAAAGGCATGTGGTTTCAATTATTCATCATGCTTAATATTTATGTTATCTTCCAATGTATTTCTTAACTTTACTGAGCATTTGTGCTCACCCCTTTCTTATGTATCATTTTCCTAGGATATGAAGAAGTTAGTTATGAGTGACTTGAAGGCATAATCAAGGATTCTTGGATGTTTCTAATGGAATAAATTCATGTTGTATTTCTTTTCAAGTGGTAAAGTTAAACTTATGTATGAATCTTGCTTCCAATACTAATAAAATAATTGGTATTTCGAGACATGATCTTTTGTGATCATGCCAATGTTATGTAATAATGCACTGACTCTAGGTAAATAGGGTCGGGGCGTTATAGTTGGTATCAGAGGAATTTTAGTACAAACCTTGGAAAAAATATTTAGATAAACTCTGATTAGAGCACGTAGCCCTAAGATAGACTTTGAGGATTAGTATAGATGAACTTCATAGAATTTTGGTATTGCAGAGATTTTGTGGGTTTTCCAAGAAATACATCCCTATCTAGATATGACCTGGTAGAGGCGGATCTGGCACAGATGTACATAGGGGTAAAACCTAAAAACACCACTTTGAGCTAGACTTGAATGGGAACTGGTGCATGACAACGTTCTTGCTGCACTCTTGGTTAAGACAGTCTGAGGGGATATACTTAGGATAATTCTCATTTTCTTTACAAACCATTATAAAGAGTTTATGATTATATACTTCCTCAAAGAAATAATTTTTATGATTATGGATTATATCCATAAACTGTTCAATTTATGTTAAGTGTTTTACAAGTTTTAATTTATGTATTGCAATTCATAAACTAATCTAGTGTATGCTATTGTTTAGAAATAGTTCCTAGTGGAAGGAATGGAAATTGTATCAATTCACACACTCCATATAGGGATTTCCCTCCTGCTCAAGATAATTATAGTGGAGATGGTGATACAACTGGTGCTGATCAGCTTATCACCATACTGGGAAAACTCACACAGGTTATGAATAATAAAATTACCCGTATAGAGCACCCTAATCCACAATGCAGGGGAGCAATGCTAGACCACTTAATGAGGAAACAACCACCAACATTCATTGGGTTTACAAATCCAATAGTTGCTAAGCAATGGATAAAATCCATAGAGAAAATATTCCACACCTTGGGGAGTAGTGAAAGGGAAAAAGTTGTCATGGAAGTTTACCACCTCACTAGAAATGCTGATCAATGGTGGCCATTGATTCAAAACACAAAGGAATATGATGAAGTATCAAATATGGAATGGAGGGAGTTTAAAGAATTTTTTTAGAAAAATACTTTCCTCATGACCATCGAGCGGACATGGAAAGACAATTTCTGAGTCTGAGGAAAAAGGAGGATGAGAATGTTGCAAAGTATGAAGCTAACTTTAACAGGTTAGAGAGGCATGCTGTAGATTATATACGTAACCCAAGAAGTAATATTGATCGTTTATTTGATGGGTTAAAACAATTTCTCCATTGATAATTAGTATCACAATCCTTCTCATCATACGAAGATATTGTCTCGTGTGCTATCAAGACAGAAAAGGAATTCTCTATGTCTTATGACTTTAAAGCAATGAAAGATAAAATGAGATATGCTGAACACTTTGGGAAAGGAAATAAGGAAATAGGGAAGACGGGAAGAATTGAATTTCCACCCTGTTATAATTATGGAAGGAAGCACCCTGGTGTCTATCTAAAAGGAAAAGGAGTATGCTAAAAATGTGGACAGAAAGGCCATCTTGTTGGTGATTGTAAGGGAAAGAAAGACACTACCAATGTTCAATGCTACAATTGCAGGGATATGGGACATTATGCAAATGAATTTCCTAGGCTTCAGGGAAACTTACCTCAGAAAAGGCCAAGTGATCAAGGCAAAGCTAATGTGATCACTACTGATGAGGTCGAAGCCCTGAAAGACATGGTGGCAGGTAATTTAATGCTTTTCTCCAGTTTAGAAAATGCTTTATTTGATTCTGGATCATCACATTGTTTCATATCTTCCGAGTTTTCTAAGAAAATTAGATATTTCAAATTTGATTTAACGAAGGAGTTGTCAGTCAAAACTCATAAGGGAAGTATCATTGCAATAATGTTTTGTGAATCAATTCCCATTAGGGAATATAAATATTCTTTTTCTGCTGATCTCATTGTTATACCCATGATTGAATTTGATATAATCCTCGGTATGGATTGGCTTTCAGACCATGATGAAAAAATTTATTGTAAGAAGAAGGAGGTTACTATTTTTGATGATGATGATAAGGAACACCTTATCTTTAGAGAAGAATTGTCACCACCTAATTCTTATATGGATCTACCCCCAATAGCTCAACTAAATTCAATTATTGGGGAGGAAGAGAATAAAATAACTGTGTGTGTGGAAAATAATGTACAAATAGAGTATGTACCTATTGTGAAAGATTATTTTGATGCATTTCTAGAGGATTTACGTGGGCATCCTCCAGAATGAGAAATTTAGTTTTCAATTGATTTAATTCCTAGATCAAGGCCCATATCGAAGAACCCTTATAGAATGGAAACTGTGGAATTAGTGGAACTAAATAAACAAGTAGAGGAGTTGAGTAATAAGGGATTTATTCACCCTAGTGTTTCTCCATGGGGTTCCCCTGTTATTTTTGTTAAGAAGAAAGATGGATATATAATTTTTTCCACTGAATACAGGGAGATCAATGATATAACAATAAAGAAAAAATATCCCCTACCTCACATTGATGATTTATTCGACCAACTTCATGGAGCTCAATAATTTTCAAAGATTGAAATTTGATATGGTTATCATCAGTTGTGTGTGAAGAAGGAATACATTCCGAAGACATCATTTCGAACCAGGTACGAGCATTACGAGTTTACAGTAATGCCTTTTGGATTGACTAATGCACCCTCTGTCTTCATAGATCTAATGAATAAAGTTTTCAAGGAATATCTTGATGAAATTGTAGTGGTATTTATTGATGATATCTTGGTATACTATAAAAGCTAGAAAGATCATGAAAATCACTTGTGAATTATCCTGAAGACTCTTAGAAGACATGAATTATATGGGAAGTTTAGAAAGTGTGAATTTTGGCTACTAGAGATTTCTTTTCTTGGCCATATTTTCCCTAAGGATTGAATCTCTGTTGATCCTTCTAGGACAAGAGAAATACAAGAATGGCCAACACCAATGAGTATATTTGAGGTACACAATTTTATTGGTTTAGAAGGTTATTATCGATGTTTCTTCCAGAATTTTTCCCTATTGGCTAACCCATTAACAAAGCTTACACGAAAAGGGGTTAAATTTGTTTGGAAAAAAGAGTGTGAAAAATGTTTTGAATAACTGAAGAGAATATTAGTCAATGTTCCAATATTGAATCTACCATTGGGTAATGATGGGTTTGTTATTTATAATGATGATTCAAAGAAAGGACTTGGTTGTGTCCTTATGCAGAATGATAGAGTTATTGCCTATGCATCACGACAGATGAAAATTAATGTGCAAAACTATCCTACTCATGATATTGAGTTATCAGTTATCATCATTTATTTGAAGTTATGGAGACATTATCTATATTGTAAAAAAATTTGAGATATATACTGATCCTAAGAGATTGAAGTATATTTTCTCACAGAAAGAACTCAACACGAGGCAAAGACGATGTATTGAACTACTCAAGGATTATGATTGCACGACACACTACCACTCGGGGAAGGAAAATAAGGTGTCATATGCTTTGAGCAGAAATAATCATGGAGTTTTGAACAAGATGAGAGTTTAAAGGGATCTTATTCTCATGGATCTAGTAAATATGGATATGGGAATAACCATGGAAGGAGGATCATCAATAATTTTTCAAATGGTTTCCAAAACATCTTTACTAGAAAGGATAAAAAGTTCTCAGGATGATGATGAGGAGTTTCAAAAGAAGATTAAAGCTGTGAATAACAGGAGATTGAGTGACTTTGTATATGAGGATGGAATTTTGAAATTTGGTAAGAGACTTTGTTTTCCCGATATAACTGATCTAAAAAGAGAATTATTGGATGATGCTCATAGCTCCAATTTCTCTATACACCCTGGGAGCATGAAAATGTATAGGGATTTGAAGGAACATTTTTGGTGGGATAACATGAAGAGGGAGACTGATGATTTTGTGTCAAGATGTATGGTTTTTCAATAAGATAAAGCTAGAAGGAATCAACTTGGAGGAGTCATGAAACCTCTTCCCATACCTGAGTGAAAATGGGATAATATCATGATGGACTTTTTCAAGGGACTACCAAAGACTCCTAGAAGGAACGATGCAATATGGGTCATTGTTGATCATCTTACCAAGTCAGCACATTTTTCATTTATAAGAGAAGATTTACCACTTGAATGTATATAAAGACTATATATTAATAAAGTTGTGAGACTTCATGGAGTACCCCTACTGATTGTTTCTGATAGTGATCCATGTTTTACATCAAGATTCTGAAAAAGTCTTCAGAAATACCTATATACTAAACTTCATTTGAGAACTGCCTACGGCCCCCAAACTGATGGACAATCAGAACAGACTATTCAAACCTTAGAAGAGATTTTGAGATCATGCTTACTTGACATTCATGGTATGTGGGATCAACATTTTCCTATGGTATAATTTTCCTATAAAAATAGCTTCTATTCAAGTATTCATATGGCACTATATGAAGCGTTATACGGAAAGAGATCTCTCACACCAACCTGTTGGGATGATGTTGGTGAAAGAAAACTCGTAGGCCAAAAACTAGTGGAGGAAATGATGGAAAAGGTGAAGGTAATATAAAACCACATCAAAACAGATCAAAATAGGCAGAAGAGCTATGCTGATAACTGAAGGAAGGATTTGGAATTTCAGGTAGGAGATCATGTTTTCATGAAGGTATCTCCATGGAAGGGTGTCATAAATTTCAGTAAGAAGGGAAAATTAAGTCCCAGGTACATCGGACCTTTCAAAATTCTAGAATGAATTGGGGTTGTGGTTTACCGTTTGGTAATGCCGCAAAGTATCTCAAAAGTTCATGATGTGTTCCACGTATCACTGTTGAGAAAATACATGCTTTACCCAACACATGTACTCACATATGAGAAATTAGAGTTGGAACCCGATATGTATTATTGCGAAGAGCCTGTCAAGGTTCTTGATATAAGAGAACAAGTTCTGAGAAACCTGATGACTCATCTGGTAAAATTTCTATAAAAAAACCATAAGATGAATGAGGCAATGTGGGAACCCTAGGAACATATGATGAATAACCACCTGAGTCTTTTTATACAGTAATGTTATAGAAATTTCAAGGAAAAAATTATTTGAAGTAGGGGAGAATGAAACTCTCCAAGCTTCCACAATACGCTTCTCTTTGAATAATAGAGTAGCGTGTGTTGTACGCAAATTCGAGTTCTAACACACCACGACCAATCAAACTAGTCATTATGAATAGCAATCCCCACTTTTTTCAATTTTATAAATTTTATCTTTCAAAATAGACTTTATTTTTGGATTCTAAATATCGAAATTAGCCTAGCGTGAATTTTTGGTATTTTTCTGAAAACTTTCCATTTTTGATGAATAGTGAAAAACATTGAGTTATAGTTTAAAAATAAATTTTTATTTAAATAATTATATATTTTATTTAAATTTATTTTATGTCAAAATAAATACATAATACCTATATAAGTCCAATGTAATTCATTGGATTCAATTTATAATAATTTTAGATATATAAAAATTTTATTGAACTTTTCACCGTCTTTTACCCACCTTCTGGGAGAATTTGCGAATTCAAATAAAACATAATTTTACCGCATTTGTGAGTTGAATTTAAAAAATCCAAGAGACATTTTTGATATCATTAAGTAAAATGTGGTTCAATAAGTTGGAAATAAATTTTTTGTGAATAGTAGCATTTTACGTTTATTTACCACGGTTAAAATTAAATAGGGTAATTATGGGTAAAAATGATATTATTATTACCCTAACACATTTATTAATTCTATTGGATAAGTATAATTAGACCAAAAAAACCTTCGGAATAAAATATGAACCTCTTTGCTCCACTTGGATTAGATTAGGACATTTATTATTATTTAATTCAAAGAAGAGTTAAAAGAGTTAAAATCAAAGTTTTATAACTAAAACATTTTTAATATAGGGTTATACATAAGTTAAATTCGACTATAAATATTCATTAGAAATCTAAAAATATTTCCTACAAAATGGCATCATATTTATAATTGTTAGAAATTAAATAATTAAATTTATTTATGAGACAATGATGATGTAGTAATTGCCGTATTAATGAAATATTAAAATAATTGATATTATAAATATCTAAATAAAGGTAATTTGGGACTTTTTATGACATACACGAATTTTCTAAGTTAATATGGCATATTATGGAATTATTTACACAGCTCATATTCCTTCCATAAAAGTATTCATGTTTATTATTTTTAAAGGCATGTGGTTTCAATTATTTACCATGCTTAATATTTATGTTATCTTCTGCTGTATTGCTTAACTTTACTGAGCGTTTCAGCTCACCCCTTTCTTATATTTCATTTTCCCTGGATATGAATAAGTTATTTATGAGTGGCTTGCAGTCATAATCTAGGAGTCCTGGATGTTTTAATGGAATACATTCGTGTTGTATTTCTTTTCAAGTTGAAAAGTTGAACTTATGTATGAATCTTGTTTCCAATACTAATAAACTAATCGTTCTTTTGATACTTGAACTTTTGTGATCATGTCATTGTTATGTAATAATGCACCGACTCTGGGTAACTAGGGTTGGGGCGTTAAAACACTAAAAGAATTGAGTACTCATCGACATGGATCTAATGAGAGTGACAATGATTGATTTTAAGATCATATGGGTAAGAGTGGTTAAAAATTCATTTAATATTAAAAGGATATCTCCCACACATGCCACTACCCACAGAGGAGAAATAAAAAATAGAAATTAGGATATAAGATTAATTAAGGGAAAATTGTTCAATTTTTCCTAAAAAATAGCTACACAGTTGGATAAACCAGGAACCAACCATGAACCCACTGCTATAAGGCGGGGAACCTCACAAAGTTAGTGCGCTCGGATTTCCTAAACATATGCAGACTGCATCTTTATCCACTATCAAAAAATACAGAGGATATCACATGAGCAAAGACCTCCATTCGTACGGTTTGAAAAAATATGATGGATTCTCAATCCAAATATCCTCCTCCACATAGTTTCATTAAAATGTGGATCTTGGGTCGCACTATTACAAAAAACCATGTTGTGTAAATGTTTCCTCTAATAGTTGGTTTTCAGGCTCCAAACAAGACTTGAACACCCCCAATACCCCATGACCTCAAATGGCATTCACATTATGCCATAAAAAATAATTTAAACAAATTTTTTTTCATACCTCATATGGAAAACATGTACATTATAATACCCCCCTAAAGAAATTCATCCCCAAATTGACTTCTCAAGGGTGGTCAAGAACTAACAATGAACACCGATCGCACACATTAGCCTCCCACTCCCAAGTATCATCCTATAGATGGTTGTACTTCCAAAGAACCAATATTATAGGAACTGATCAGCCACCTAAAAAATTCATGCTTCATTCAAAGATAGAATTATATTCTCCTAAAAGGACACATCTATCAATAACTCAACCCACTAGGTATGAAAAACATGAGACAAGTCCAATTGATAATAGTTCTACTAAGATATGTGGAAGATGTCATGCATGTATTGGTACCTATGAGGTTACTTCAACCGATAGGATACCCGACTAAATCTCTCCAGAATCTTGAATGAAATGACATATCATGATGAAAGGTTACCCTCTCTCCTAATCTGTCTATGTCCTATCCACAGTGAGATAAATAAAAATACCCAATCCCTGAACTTGGACTCTAGGGGTCATCTATGTTGATTTACGTCATATTTCTATCAATACTGCGTAGTATCCATCCACTTCCTAATCAACTTGAGATGCTTAGAAGTATCCCACATTAGACGCAGTTCTAGTAAAGCTACCTCTCCCTCCTCTAACAAGAACATGTGTTATCTTCACGACCTACAATATAATGACTCATAAGGTTCCATATATATAGTGGCATGATAGTTACTATTTTAGGTGAACTCAACTATTGTAATGTGTCTCTAACAAGATATCCCAAAATATAGGATGCATGCTCGTAGAATGGTCTCAAGAACCTATACTATAATCTCTTACTGTATATGATCTTGAGGGTGGTATGCTATGCTCAGAAGCATCTATGTACCCAACACCCTGTACAAACTCAATCAGAAACAAGACGTAAACTGGGTGTACAAATTTGAAATTAAATCATGTGGGACCCTGTGATGCCGTACTATCTCATGGATGTATAACCTCCCAATATCACCAACACTGAAGGTCTCCTTCATTTATAGGAAATGTGAAACCTTCATCAGCTTGTTGGAAACAACCCAAAAAACCAAATTACCTCGAGGAGACCTCAGAAAACTAGTCACATAATCCATCAAGACATCATCCCATTTCTGATTAGGAATAGATAACTATTTAAAAGTCTACATTACCACTGATTTTCCCCTTTAACTACTTATATGTGGAACACCTCATAACAAATCCAACCACTTCTCACTTCATACCCATCCACCAGTATCAATGGTGTAAATCATGATACATCTTGGTAATAATGGGATGCGATTCCCAAACTAAGTCATGAAACTAATGAATCATATCATAATGTATGTCCACTGGAACAAAAACAAAACCAGGAAGATGATGGTCTCATCCACTCCTACGACCCAACAAGGAGGTGGGTTCTCACCTGGAACACTCTCCAATAGGACTAGGCCCTCAGAATCGGATAGATGAATCATCCTCACTCTATCAAGAAGTTTAGAGGTCACAAAAAAGGATGAAATAAAGGTCTGCCCCTAGCTATCCTTCACCTACAAGTGCATCTGGGTGAACAAATCCATAATCTTACTGGCCTACTAAATTGCCTATATCTGAGTCCTTCAACTTAGTGAATCGACCAATGCATTTCCTTTTCTTGGAATGTAGGAAATATAGAAGTCAAATTACTATAGGTACTCAACCCACATTCACTCCCTTAGATTCAAATCATGCTATATAAATATGTACATAATGCTTTTGTGGTCTGTTTACCCCACACAACTCTCTCCTGGTTAGTAATGTCTCCAACAACTCAAAGCATGAACAACTAAAACTAACTTTAGATCATGTATCGGGTAGTTACTCTTATTTAGCATCAGCTATCAAGACCTGTACGCCATTACTCATTCTCCATAAATCACCACTATTCCTAGCCCGACACCTAATTCATCAAAATACATAGTGTATCTTGTTCGCTGATATAGTAGTATCAATACTGATGCTAAATTAAATATCATTTAAGCACATGAAAGTCTGTCTCACATGTATCTATCCTTACAAACTTCAAACTCTTCCTCGTAAAGAACTTGAGTGGCACTACCAAGTGTGAAAATTATTGTATGAAATTCTAGCATTATCCAACTCATCGTAAGAAACTCTGTATGTCAATGGAGTCATTGGGATACTCCTATAATATTACATATCTCACCTCATTTGGGTCAACTGATACTCCTCTCTCTCAGAAAATATGACCTAGGAAGTGGATCTGATCCATCTAGAAGTGTAACTTTGTGAGATTAGAATAAAACTAATACTCTCTTAGTGTATCTAAAATGATATCATGATATTTTCCAAGATCATGTTGATTATGAAAATACAGCAAGAAATCATCCATGAAAACCACCACAAACAAATCTAGATAAGTATGGAAAACTCAATTCATCAGTGCCATGAAAACCTTTGGGGTATTTGTGAGACTGAATATCCTAACCTAATACTTTTATTGACCATACATTCTATGATAATTTCTATGAGGTATGTATACAGGTCGAACCCAAACCTGTTGATGTTTGGAATTGAAATCAATTTTTTAGAATTCCTGAATTCTCCGAAGATGGTCAAACATGTCATATATCCGCAGTAAGGGATACCAGTTATTAACCATAATCTGGTTCAATTTCTGATAATCAATGCACAACCTAAGGGAAACATCTACCTTTTTAGTGAAAAAACTAGAAAACCCTACTAATAAGTAATGGTTCAAATAAACCCCTTTGACTCCAAGTCCTCTAGAAGCCTCTTGAGATCCTATAACTACATCGTATCTATCATATAAAGAGTAATGGATACCATTGTAGTTCATTGAAGTAGCTTGATGGATAAATACACCTCTCTATTAGGAGGTAAAATAGAAAATTCATCCAAGAAGATATCCCAAAAATGATCAAACACTAGAAGAAAGTCCTAATAACATGCTCTCTGATCATCCAGATACAAACTAGAAACCTAGACTGCCATCCTACACACCCCTTGATGCTCTGGTCTAGCTCGGATTTCCTAGACATCCCACTCAACCTTTTTAACACAAACTGTTCCCTCTGGTGATGTGAAAGTCACCACCCAATGATATCAATCATTTTAGGCTTGATAAGATACTATCCAATCCATCTCTAGTATGAAATCAAATCCAATCATCTCAAGGAAAAAAAATATTTCAGACAAACTAATACCCACCAACCATAAGGGGGGAACTCCCTACACTGATGTACATCCTCCTTTCTGATCCCTAATTGAGTGTCTAGTGTCATATCTTCCTCAGAAAACTAAATCACAAGACCAAATACTTCCACCACATGTAACTATATGAAACTATGTGATGAGACTATGTTAAATAGGGTAGATATAAGAGTAGAAGCTACTAAGATTTCACCTATTAGCATAGATGGTGTGACACCCTGCTCCTCAGGGTAGGCTATACATAATAGATCTAACCTGAATTGTGGAATTATAAAACACCCTCACTACCCAGCTTAGGCCCTCTCTTTTATCGTAGTGCAACTGGTGTCTGATTTTGATGTGAACCATGTTAAAGGCACCGATCCGATTACCCAAGTGGGGGAGTTGGATTTGCAAGGCCTGATGGTGCGTGGGAGATTAAAGAGGTTGAATGAAACAATGGGCTCCCATCTTACTTCATTGAAGTCCCAATGGATCTTGCCTTACATGGATAGAGAAAATGGGCCTATTATCTCACTTATTCAAGCCCAAACATGATGTTGAAAGCTTTTCCCACATGGTTTCCCGAATTTGGATGTCTTTCCCACATCTTGTGCGTGTGAGTATGTATATCTTGCATCCAGATAAGTATGGAAAACTCAATTCATCGTGTGTGTGTGTGTGCACATATTGTGTGTGTGAGTGTGTATATCTTGCATGCATGAGTGTACATCATTTTTTTTTGAGTGTGTACATCTTGTGTGTGTGTGTGTACATCTCGCATGTGTGAGTGAGTGTATATCATTGTGTGTGTTTACCCTGGCGTGTGTTTGTGTTTGCGTAACTTATCATGGCAGAATATCGTGGGAAGAAAATTACTCATGTTAGTGATGAAGGAATTCGAAGTAGATCTCCCGCACCCGAAGCTACGCAACTACCAATGAATGCTTGGGTGAGCCACTTTGAGAATATTCTTGATAGAGAGTTGGAAGTGCTATATGATATGATTAATTTATTGAAGAATAAACAAATCCCAAGGATGACCTATGATAACCCACGACGCCCTCCGACACCACGTCATCCCCACATCATAGAGGAGTAAATGGTGAACTTCGATGATGATCTTGATGATGTCCCTCAAAGGAAGAGGTTGTACCAACAACCTAGGGGAGGACAAAGGAGACGACATGATGATGACCTACTTGGCGGGATCAAGGTGAAGGTCCCCCTCTTTTCAAGGGAAAAGCAACCCAGAAGCATACTTGGAGTGGGAGATGCGGATTGAGAAAGTATTTTCATTCCATGCGTATTCTGAGGAGAAAAAGGTCAAACATTCTTCCCTTGAATTTTCTGATTATGCATTAATATGGTGGGATTATGTTCAAAAGGAGAGGGCCATATATGGTGGACGTCCCATCAACACTTGGGAGGAAATGAAGTTCGCCATGCAGAAGTCATTTGTTCCCACACATTACCATAGAGATCTCCACAACAATCATCAACATCTCACCCAAGGGAGTAAGAGTGTATAAGAATACTACAAGGAGATGCATATTTCCATGATTTGGGAAAATGTTGAGGAGGATACGAAGGCAACCATGGCCTGGTTTTTACATGGGCTCAATCGGGAGATTGCTAATCAAGTGGAGATGTAACACCATGTATAAATACAAGATATGATCCATAAATACACCAAGATCAAGAAAAAAAATCAAAAGGAGGAGAAACACAAGGAAACCCGCTACCCCTTTCACGCCATGGAGAAATCCAAGGAAAGGTATTGGAAAACCATCAAAGGAAAAAGAGGTGGTTGATCGAAAAAGTGACAAGGCAGTTCTTCCACCTAAGAAACCTACTTTTTAGGCTAACATAACCATAAAAAGGGATATTCGGTGTTTCAAATGTCAAGGAAGGGGTCACATTTCTAGTGAGTGCCCAAACTAGCACACCATGACCATCAAAAAATATGGAGAATGGGAGACCGATGAAGAGATGTTGGAAGAGGAGGAGGAAGAATCTCTAGAAATTGATAGTGGAGAGTTTGTAGAAGATGTCTATATTCTTGTCACTAGGAGAGTTCTAAGCACACAAATGACCATGGGAGAGAATAAGCAGTGGGAGAACCTTTTCTATACACAGTTCAAGATCCATGGGAAGGTATGTAGTGTTATTATTGATGGATGAAGCAATATTAATGTTGCGAGCACCGAGTTAGTAGAGAAGTTGGGACTTCCTAATTTGAAGCATCAACATCCATATCGGCTTCAATGGTTGAATGATTGTGGGGTTTTAAAGGCCACCAAGAAAGTGAAGGTACTGTTCACAATCAGGAAGTACAAATATGAGGTCTTGTGCAATGTGGTTCCTATGAAGGCTTTCCATTTGTTGTTGGGATGACCGTGGCGGTATGATCAGCGTGTTACCCATGATGGTTTCTTGAATCGTTATTATTTTGTACTCCGAGGGGAACCTATAACCCTCAACCCCATGTCTCCCAATCAAATTCTGATAGTTCAAATTTTGAGGGAAAAGAAAAAAATGAGCGACGGGGAAAAAAGAGTGAAAATTAAAGAGGAAAGAATGAGGGAAAGTGAGAAAATGCAAGAAGAAAATAAATGGAGAGCAAAGAAAAATCAAGTGGGAAAAATAATTTGAGAGAAGAGAAAAATGTGATGTGGGAAAAAAAGAGTGAGGTTAAGGAAGCTTTTTTTTTCATAGAAAACCCTCCTAGTACTCAAGTACAAAGAGGTGTTTCTAAATACTAACGACTTACCCTGTTTTCTAAATGTTTTTGAGTCATTGTTGTAGGAGTATGATGATGTCTTTTCTGAAGAGGTTCCACCAGGTTGCCACCCATTAGAGGTATTGAGCATCAAATTGAACTCATACCTAGAGCATCCCTACCAAACCACCCTACATATCGTACCAATCCGGAAGAGACAAAAGAAATTAAAAGGAAAGTTCAAGAGTTGTTGGATGTGGGATATATCAGAGAGAGCCTTAGTCCTTGTGCCGTACTGGTGATTCTAGTACCAAAGAAGGATGAATCATAGAGAATGTGCATTTACAGTAGAGTCATCAACAACATCACAGTCAGGTATCGTCATCCTATCCCTAGGTTAGATGATATGCTATACAAATTAAATGGTTCAACTATTTTATTAAAAATTGATTTAAGAAGTGGGTACCATCAAATTAGGATAAAAGAAGGTGATGAGTGGAAAACTATATTTAAGACAAAACATGGACTTTATGAGTGGATAGTCATGCCCTTTGGTCTCACTAATGCACCTAGCACATTTATGAGGTTAATGAATCATGTCTTACGTGTATATATTGGAAAATTTGTGGTAGTTTACTTTGATGACATTTTGGTTTATAGTAGGACCTTTATTAAACATTTATATCACTGAAGAAAAGTCATAGAGGTATTAAGGAAGGAAAAATTTCTTGTAAACAAAAATAAGTGTGAATTCTGTATCGATAAAATTGTTTTCCTTGGATTTTTTGTGAGAGGCAATGGAGTTGAAGTGGACATTGAGAAGAACAAAGAAATAAAATAATGGCCAACTCCAACTTTTGTTCAACAGGTAAGAAGTTTTCATGGTCTTTCTAGTTTTTACAAGATATTTGTGAAAGAATTCAGCACACTAACAACACCATTGAACAAGTTGACAAAGAAGAATGTTCCTTTCAAATGGGGGAAAAATCAAGAGAATGCCTTCCAGGTTCTTAAGAAGAGACTCACCCACACCCCTCTACTTTCACTTCTAGACTTTTCTAAGACCTTTGAAATTGAATGTGATGGAAGAAGAATTGGAATAAGAGTAGTACTCATTCAAGAAGTTAATCCTATTTCTTTATTTAGTGAGAAGTTAAATGGCCCAAATCTACACTACGCTACATATGACAAAGAGTTGTATGCATTATTTTGAGTACTAGAGACATGACAACACTATCTTTAGCCTAAATAATTTGTGGTCCATTCTGATCAAAAGGCACTTAAATACCTTAGGATCCAACATAAACTAAATAGGAGACATTCTAGATGGCTGGAATTAAGTGAATCATTTCCATATGTCATCAAGCACAAAAAGGGTAAAGAAAATACTGTCGTCAACGCACTTTCACATAGATATTAAATTTTATCCTTGTTGGATTCAAATCTCCTTGGCTATGAATACATTAAGGATTTATATGCCACTAATAGTGATTTTATAGAACCTTAGGAACATTGTAAAGCTGGAGTTAGTTGGGAAAAGTTCTATTTACATGATGGATTCTTATTTCAGATTAATAAGCTTTACATTCCCAATTGCTCAATCTGTTTACTTTTAATGAAGGATTCACATTCGGGTGGGTTAATGGGACATTTTGGTGTGGCGAAAACTCTAAGTGTTCTTAACGATCATTTTTATTGGCCTAGGATATCTACAGATTTTGATAAATCGTTGGGAAAGTGCAATGTCTGCCATAAAGACAAATTGAAACTGAACCCACACAGACTATATCTTCCTCTCCTAATTCCCAAAACCCCTTGGGAGGACATATCAATGGACTTTATTGTTGTGTTACCACAAAAAAAGAGGGGGAGAGATTCCATTTTTGTTGTGGTGGATCAGTTTTCCAAAATGGCACATTTTATTCCTTGTCACAAAACTGATGATGCCACTAACATTGCAATACTTTTTTTTCAGGAAGTTGTCAAACTTCATGGAATGCCAAGGAAAATTGTGTCAGATCGAGACATAAAATTCCGCAGCTATTTTTGGAAGACATTACAGAGAAAACTAGGAATGAAGTTACTATTTTCCACTACTTTTCATACACAAACCTATGGACAAACAGAGGTGGTGAATCGTACACTATCGTCCCTTCTATGAACCATTGTGAAGAAGAACATAATGAAATGGGAGGAGTGTCTTCCACATATGGAATTCTCATATAATAGGGCCAAGTATTCCACTACTCAATATTCTCCATTTGAAGTTGTTTACAGGTTTAACCCCCATTCCCCTATTGATCTAGTTCCTTTGCCTTTGCAGAAAGCAATTAATATGGACGCAAAAGGGCGTGCATAATTCATCACGAAAATCCATGAAAACGAAAGGATAAATATCGAGCAGATGACCTAGAAATATATTGATCATGTAAATAAGGGTTGCAAGAAAATATTGTTCAAGCCCAGTGGCTTGGTTTTGATTCATATGCAGAAGGAAAGATTTCCCAACAAGCAGAAATCAAAACTCATGCCACGAGGCGATGAAACTTTCTGAGTGCTTGAGAAGATTAACAACAATGCCTATAAGATAGCTTTTTCAGGTGAGTATGGTGTAAGTTCCACTTTTAATGTTTCTGATCATTCTCCTTTTTTGGGTATAAAGGATGAGGAGTTGAGTATGACTCCTTTTCAAGAGGGGGAGGATGATGCGAACCATGTTGAAGGCACTGAGCCGATTACCCAAGTGGAGGAGTTGGATTTGCAAGGCCCGATGAGGCATGGGAGATTAAAGAGGTTGAATGCAACAATGGGAACCCATCTTAATTCATTAAAGGCCCAATGGATCTTTCCTTTCATGTATGGAGAAAATGGGCCTATTATCTCACTTATTCAAGCCCAAACATGATGTTTAAAGCTTGGCCCACATGGTTTCATGAATTTGGATGTCATTCCCACATAGAGGATTCTAAAAATGGAATCTTTGGACACCAAAGTCAAATATGGTGGGATATACACTCAAAGTCAATTCCGGTGGGATATTGTTTGAAAGTTGTGTGCTACTTTACCAAAAGTCTTTGTTAGAACTTATCTTTTTGAATTTTAACGGGAGGAGGTAGGTTTAGCCTTTATGACTTTAGGTTATTAGACCCTTGACTATTGTATCACCCCTTGGCTATAAATAGACACCCATGGAATGGTATTTTCATTCCAGATTTAATTGAGAGATTATTCTTTGTTCCTCTATGTTGTGTGAGAATTGTACTGGTTTATCCCCTTTCTCTTGTGTGTTACTTGCCTTGTCAATATACAAGTTAGATTGGTAATCCAAGATCACAAAGCCCCCAATTCCATGCCTCATCCCAAGTGCGTTGTTGTGTGGATTGGATATCACATCCCACCCTTGAGTGTGTTGTCTAAGTAGTAGGTCACGCTCTTTATAGCATTGATTGAATACTTGCATCCAATATTCATACCCATCATCCTCCACTTAGCCTCGAACCACATCCTTCAATCGCCGCCATATGGCGTGAAGATCGGGCCACCCCGTGTGTCTCACATCAGATTTCCTCGACCACAATCACCATCACCTCATCCTAATCGATCAATACTTCTCTAGCTCCCTACGTCACACGGAGCTATGAAATTTTCCATGAACATTGTGTTGAAGATGAACTCATACCACTCACTACTAGAGGGAAGTTCCTATAGAAACTTTGCAGGCGGAATGTCCTACCCAATGATTGGAACTCTATGGGGTCATGATCACACCGATTCATCACGTGTCCCTATCTTTCATAGTGATATCAGAAAATTGCACTTATAACACTAACAACCTGGTTAGTAGTCATATCATGGGAAGCCTCAAAACAGTGCCTCCTCCCTAATGATGTTGAACCATTAGGTCGAGAGACTAAAATGCTATAATCTGCTCCCCTAGCTTCCCTCAGGTCCCACTCTATGATCTGTGCTAGATTTAAAACTTCATTAAAAGAGGTTTATATAAACACAATAATATAAGATTGAACGACATGTTAAATACCTTCCTCAAAGTGTCTCTCCCTCAATAACTCATCGGCAAGGTACATCAACACAAAACATTGTATCTCTATAAATCACAATGAGTACTCTATAACCATCATAGTGACCTCCTACAGATGCATGTACACACTATCCTAGTCTTCCATCAATTTCTTGAGGTAAAAGTAGTTATATAACCTTGTTTGGAAATAATCTCAAACCATATTTTACATCCCATTTTTATGGTTCCAAAGACCACACATGTGTTTTTCAACTCCATGTAGCATACACACCACAATATTCTCTCTCCTATCCAAATGTGTCTAGAGATGATCAAAGATCGAAAATATAGTCTCAATCAATAGATCAACAGACTAAGGACTACCATCCCCTAATAGTGTGGGAGGATGCTGCTGTAGGAACACACACATCAACTCCACCATAGATGAGGAAAGCTATGGTACTCCCTGAAATGTTTGTATAAATCATAAAAACCCTATTGTAGAACTGTTCCTCAACACCTATGTCTGGTAAAAGAGATAGATCCACAACTGGAACTATGATAGGATCTACTGATATCCCATGGCCCACCACCTCTAGAGTGTGGTCGTCACAAACCTCCTGGAATTGGACTAGAGGCCATCCTTGTGGCGTGTCTCTAAAATTTTAAACACACACCTCAGAAAAGAATGATATCAATGTTTTCAACTCAAAAGTGCAGGACAGGTCCAAAACTTCCTATAAATAGGTTATACCACACAACGTTATCCTAAATCCAGGATTGTATTAAAGAAACAATCATAATATTAACAAGAGACATGATGTCCTTCCCACTCAAAATTGAGGTCTAGTTCAAGTTATCTATTTATTATTAAAATTTTCGACTTTCATTTAATATTAATTTAACATTGCATTAAAAAAATTGTTAAACCAAATTATACGCCACTTCTGACCAATAAAGGCACATACTCCTCAAGAACTAAAATATCTTATCCACCTAATCCGCACCATAACACATTATAGTATATATGACTCATGGTCCATGACTCAAAATGCCAAAATTGGATACTCAAGGTGTCTACTATAGCCTAATTAGTAAAAAACTGCTTAGGTTCTGACAGACACTCTGAGTTCCAACCATGTTTCTTGATTTCCCTGCACATAATTCTATCACAATTGTAGGTATATGTATTACGACACCTATCACAACATCATGAAAACTAGATATGGATCTATATCGCATGGAATAATTCATATGATGTGATTTATAACATATTATTAAAATTATTCAAGAGATGTAATACTGTCGTCCCATTGGGATGTAAGAAAATGAAACCCACAATCATATCGATAATTACACCACAACTCAAGTTCATCACCCATCGGTGGAATTACATCAACTTTAATTGTATAATCTAGAAAAAAATAATTTCATTTGAAGTAATTAGGCCTTTTCCTATACCTGAGTTAGCTATTACAAGACATAACTCATTACCAAATTTTAATAAATTCCTATACTTGTCTATTTTCTCCAAATAGTAAATAAAATCGCCAAAGAAAAATGACAATAACACCACTTTGTAACATCCCAGAACCAGATGATACTTATTAGTTCCCCAAGTCCATTTTTCCATATAGCCTCAAGTGTATCTCCCAGAAATCTAGAGGCTACCAACTAGAAGAGAGGGCCTAGGGTGTGTCCATGGGGAGACTATTCCCCCATTACGAGAGTGTAACACAACAAAATAACAATAATTTTCAACAGAGGAAATTGTAAACCATTCATACAATAGATCAACATGCAGAAGATTGAATTTATGAAAAAAAAATCCATAAATAATATTATATATATATATATATATATGATGATACATTACATGTATCTTAAAATATCCAAAATGGGTATAAAATAGTAAAATACAATACATTTATCAAAATACAAAAAATTCCAAAATGTGCTATCTCCAAATAGCTTCACGATCCTCAGCTCGATCCTGTGCTCAATGCTCCCAATCATGGTACAAAATCAAGAATAAAACGATGGGAAATTTCCCTGATCCCTACCTATATCCATAAAATCTACCCTGGTACTCAATGATAGCTTGAAGAGGGTGTGAGATATAATCCTAGTAGGTAACCACCCAAATATCAATAAAATGTCATGGATGCGAAATATAATAAGATAAATTATAGTGAAATAAATATCATAGGTAAACAATTAATAAAGTAATGTTTCCAAGGAATGTATACTATAGAAAAGTGAACTTGTATTTACCAACATGGTTCCATGTAAAACATGGGACAACCTCTTATGACAAGGCATCTACAGACAACAAATAAGTTGATACCATGAACTCTCTGTACATCCATACATATCATATCACCCACAACCTTTCCATATAATATGTAAATCAAATCAACCACGACCACACCATACAACTAGAAGTTTTCAAATAACCATAGTTGAATCATATAACCAAGCATTTCACATTTACCACAATTATCCATATAATCAATAATTTCAGACCCCTCAGGGCCGGATCCATGGTATAGTGGACCATGTAATCCTCATTGAGTCCCATGAGCATCTCTATGAAAACTTGTATAGGATTAAATTAGGTTTTAATGAGTATGTCTACTAATTATGTCCATTATGAGACCAAAAAAACTGGATCCAAGGGGTAGAAAGGCCCACGGTATCCCATGGAATAATTACCGAAGGATAAATCTCATCCATGGTGTCCACCACTTCTATCAAGATCCAAGGAGTAACATCTTGGGCATCTAATGGAGTTATGATCCAAGGTATAACCACCAAGGCATCCAATACAATCTCAATTCAACTCAATCATTCATAAATTACAATAATTCGTGTCCCATTACTATACCCACTCATATAACAATTCACATTCAATCACATTCAATGGGTTTACCCAATTATACAAAAAATCAAAACTCAAAAATTAAAAAATCCTACAATAGTATTGCATGAAAAAGGAGGAAAAACATATCTTAATCAAGTAATTATATTTAAATAATTTATATATGGGCTTAATATAACTAATAAATCCCAAAAAATCACCCCAAGGGTGGTTTAACAAAGTAAAATGAAAAGGGAACACCCCATGGGTGACATTGGTTGTGGAAACAACCACTAACACATCTCAAAGGAACTAAGGACATCCATAGCAGGGTCCATTTAATTTAATTCATTTATTCAACTAAATTTTGGGGTTGTAATATAATTTTTGGTGGGTGAAACAATGGAAACTATCTTAATAATTCACCAAACCAAATGGTAGAAGTGTAGACCACCTACTGTAGGTCGATATTAGAGTGCTCTTCCAGTTTTAGCACCTGATTCGACTTAGATCAGAAGAAACATGAAGAATTGATGAAGAACATGGAGATTTGGGAAATTATCTTACACATAAATAGCATAGTCGATACCAATATAAATGAATAATGAAATAGAAGGAATTGGGTACTCATCTATGAGTATCCAATGAGATCAATATTACTTAATTCCATGATTATATGGATATGAGGGATCAAAACCTATGTTTGAGCTCCAAAATTTCTCTCCCACAAATTCCACTACCAACATATGAGAGATATAAAAGATAAATAATATTATAAGATTAAATAAAAGAAAATTGATCATATTTCCAAAAAAAATTGGGTTTCAGGGTCTGGATGCACTGTTGGCTAAACCATGCACCAGTAGGGTGCTCACTATTATAAGGAGGGGAACCTCACATAGATTTCCTAATCAAGAAAAAAAATGTCCCAAACACACTTTCAAAAATTGTTGATTCTATCACATGTGTTTTCACATCCATTAATACGGTTTGAAAAACTATACAGGCTCCTCAAGCCTACTGTTGAGCTCTGCAAAATCATGAAGCTTGGGTCACACAGTTACTACTAAACATGATACCTAGCTATTTTCCTCCAAGTGTCGGTTTTTAGGTTTGAACAAGCCCCAAATACCACGTATGCCCCCATGATATGAAAGGGTATTCAAATTAGGCCATAAAAAAGCATTTAAGAAAAAAACAAAAGGATACCTACCTATTAAAAAACCTAGGATCTTATATAGGATATGTGGACAAAATGTATTAATGATTTTCGAGGTTTATGGGTAGTTTATCTACCATTGGTTGAGTTCAATTATAAAAAAATTAAACTCTCATAAATTTTAATAGAACTATTTTAGGTGTTGTTTGAGTGGAATTTTAGATCACCACTATGTTAGACAGAGGTTAGAGATTCAATGATCCTTTAACCAGATTTGGTATATAGTATGATAGAGAAAGTATAGAATATTCTTAACTAGATGAAGGAATATTTGGGCCCTCATATGTCTCATTAAGATCAAAATATGTTAATCCTAGAGTGTAATTTCAGCGATCATTTGTTAATTAATGTTTCACATTTTTAAGGGATATGAAATTTTGGTTTAAGTAAGCTTTGTCCTAGGGTTTTATAATATTTCTAGGTGTTGAAGTGAGATAGTGAGGTGGTGTATCATTTGGTGATTCCACCTCAGATGTGTTAGATTCATAAATATTTCTTGTGTCACTGCTTCTGAGGTATCTCTATGATTATTACCATGCTTTTTATGGGGCAGAGTTAGATATTGATAAGTATGAAATGTTCAGGGAATGACATACAAGTATTCATGAGCATTAATAGAAAATATTGTGGGGATGCTTAATTCTTCAGGTTTTAGTGTTTTAAAGTAATATTTTTTAATAAATATACATGGGATTGAGAGTCATTGATGTTGTATTAGTATTCAATGTTTTTTTGAATTTATCCTTGTTATGGGCTGAGTTTCAGTTATGAGTTTATATTTATTATGTTGTATTGTCTTTTATGTGCTATGTTTATAGCTTTTTAGGGTTATATTATTATGTGTTACGTATCATGTTTTATTATTTTATATCATATGATTAAGTTTATTAGTTTTTGTTTCGTTATTTTGATTTAGTTTTGATTATTTAAGATGTTAATAATTTTATAGTGATCTAATGTAGAGTCTTAAACATTTCCTGTCATCTACTTTATGTTTTTTAGTTATTAGAGACGGAAGAATAAATTTCAGAGGTGAATTATAGAAAAATAAAGTATTTTTTTTAATATTTTTTAGAAATAAATGCACGTATTGGTACTCAATATTTTGTGGGTTCTCTAGGTTAATTATAGATATATCATTCTTCATGTCATGCTGTGTGTAGTTTTGGTGAAGTCTAGGTTGAATGTTTTTAGGACATTTCTACATCCTAATTTAAAAACCATGATGTTTTTTTGGATAAATAGAAATTTTTCATGTATTGGTTTTGGGTAATAGTTTAAGGTAAATATGGGTTTCACTCATAAGAGTAAAAATGGTCATGGTTTTCATCTTGAAAAAAATGCTTTGTTAAAGAGTAATTTATTGTGTTTTTATCTTGAAGATTTAAAAAATAGTCAATATTTATTGACTATTTCATGATCATGGTAAAACCATGTTTTATGAAAGGAAATTAATGGTAGATATTGTAATGTTTTTAATTTTAAGAAATCATGGTTTTTGAATCAATATTGATCAAACTATACCAAGATGTGGTTTAGGTTAACCACATCAAGGTTTAGTTACCCAAACTGTAAATATAAATTTGGGTGTTATATTTCTTCTCACTTAGTTCTTCCCTCATCAAAGCCCTAAGTGAATGAGATTCCATGTTTTTTGGCATTGTATTACCTTGGTGTATCCTTAAGTATTTAGATTAAAATAATCTATTCTTTACAATTTAGGGTTCTATTTTTAAACTATTCTTTTTATTATCTTATTCTTTAAATCTTGAGGAGCTATTGTAGTAGTGGGTGCATGTATATAATAGAGGAATGACGTTAAGAAATTAAATTATAGGTTATTATAAGGATAATTTTTATTTTTTTTATCTTGATCATCACGATCTATCTTTTCTCCATTCTCTGGCAATTAAAGCTTCTTATTGATATAAGTAATTCAAATTATTTATTTTTTAAATATTTTTATTGATATAGTTTTAGCATGTTTTCGTTATAGTTGGTAACAGATATAAAAATTTCATCATTAAATAAATATTTAATTGAAAAAAATATGAGGGATGTGATTCATAGATGGAAAATATACATATATAGTTTTTGTTAGGATTTGATGCTTGTTAATTACATGATATTATGTATTATTAAATAGAAAAAGACTGAGCATGTGAAGAAGTTGTAGTTGATGTGGTAACATTATAATTAAGTGTTTAATAAATTGAAATTTGAAATTATTATTGTGAAATCATTATGTGGTTGAATAATTTACAATACTTTGAAAATTCTATGAATACAAAAATAACAAATTATTGGTGTTTTTTGTTTAATGTGGTGGTATGGTGATTTTGTGTGTCGATAGAGCATTGTTTCATCCCTGGATATGTAATTATGTTGGAACTAATTAACGAAAAGAATAAATTTTAATGGGAAAATGTTTATATAGAATATATGATGTGATGAATTATTTTAAATGAGGTGGTGAATATTATAATATAGTAATTAAACAATGAATCTGAAAATATATAAAAGTGGTTTCTTGTATTATGAGAAGTGTATAGAATTAATGGTCTAATATGGCTAAATGAAAATAAAATTTTTCAGTATAAATATAATGGAATTTGAAATTAATTAATAAAATGGTAAGAAGGATGTGTTTCATGGTTGTATTGATGGTTTGTTATGTGTTTGAGGTGGCGGTGATTGTTGTTGTGTGGAGGCTATGGTGTGATGATAAGGTGTTGTATATGTTTTTGGATATTTTCTTGACCATAAGATGAGATTATGAGACATCATATTACATTTTATGTTTTCTTATTTTTTACACACCACCACTTGAGTTTGGTAACTGGATTGATGACTATATGAGGGTTTTGGAATCATGTAAATCACTATAATTTAGGATGTGGGTGATATAGATGGTGGAAACTCCCCCTCTCATAATCTTCCTTTTGTTTATAGTGTAGTTATGTAGTAAAGGTAGAGGTTCTAGTATTAGTTTATGGTATATGTAAATTTTATACTAATTTATATAGTGGAAAAGTTATGAGGTTGAGGTATGTGATTGTGGTATGTGGATGAAGATATTGGTAGGGGTATATAGATACAAGAAGGGATAGTGGAATCAGAACATGCACTATTGGGAAGTAAGGGAAACTAGATTAATGGGGATGTATGAACTAGGTACCTCCTTTTCTATATTATCAATATTACTATATTATTATATTATATGTGAATCTAGGGAGTGATACTTGGTGAGAGGATTTTATAGTTTATCTGGGATAGGTTACGAGTTAGTTAGGCTATTTATTAGCTGAGTCTTAATTATAATTATTCCAAATTGGATTTAGAGCTTCTATGGGGGAATATTTTGAGTGTACTTGTATTCCAACCCTAACTAAATAAATATATATTTAGATTTGTATGGAACTGTTAGATATTAGTCCATAAATTTCAAGCTCATGATGTGGTGATTTGTTTGTGTCACTGTTACTACCTATAAGAGATATTTTATTATTTAAATTTCTATTTGAAAATTTTTATGAGATTATTTATATATTTGTATCAAGTATTTTATTTTGGTTTTATTTCATTATTTTGATAGGTGATTTGTCTTGTTTTTCTAAAATAAAAGAGAGAAATTCCACTCATATTGTTGTGTTTCATATACTTAGAACTGGCTACAAACAATGTCCAATTAATGGCAGGATTTAGGGTTAAAATATAATTCAATACCAACGTAGTTGGGTTTATAATAGTGATTTTTCATGAAATTATGAGTTCATTTCGAGGTTATTGTGTGGAATATTAATATGGTATGGTTGGGGGATATAAAAGGAATTATAATGTTTGATTGGGTGGTAAATTGTTTTGATCATCTAGGATATTCTAGGATCTATTCAGCTATCTTAATGGTGGTATATAGATCATATTTAAAGTTTCTCAGTATGTTTTGGTTTTATTTTTAGCATTTTTTTTATTTTTGGATGTTTTTTGATTGATTATTGGATATGGATATGTTTAAATATTTAATGTTAGAGTTTTATAAGTTTTTTGGGGTTGGTTTCTTTCTATAGTATCCAACCAGAACCTAGTGGGGGATAACCATGAATTCATTGATCCAACTAAATGATTTTTATGACTCTTGTTACCATTATAAGTATGAAGGTGAACTTCTAGGAACATGGTATCAACAATATCCTTTTCTTCTTCTTGAGTTTTAATTTTAATATGGTGATTTTTTTTATTTGGATTTCATGACTTTCCTTTAATCCATTATTCTTTCTCATTTAGATTATAGATTTTCATACATTTTTCAACACTTTAGTTATATGATTCCTCTATCTTCAATCCTTCGTATACATTTCAAATATAAAATAAATAAATTCCATCAATTGTTTTGGATTAATGTGTTTAATAAAAACATAACTCCCAAGGATCCTTATTTGATTGTCTTAGTTTTTATTATTCTTAATTAAATTTATTATTCTTATTATAGTTTAAATTTTTTAATGTATTTTTGGTAATTCTTAAATAATTTATACTCTTTTTTTATAATTTTTATTTTTTAATCATTTTCTAGGCGTCCGTGAATCCATTATAAGATTTCTCCACTTTCTTTTTTATATTTTTCTAAATGTAATATATGAAATTTACATGGGAAAGATAAAAAATGAGAACAAAGATTCAGTTTTTAATGAGATTTATTATGTATATTTATACATCTCCTTTGATTTATTCACAAAATATAAATACATTTATTGATGTGATTAACATTAAAATTATTTTTATATGCTTTTATTATATTAAAATTAAATGTTTTATGTGGTTTCAAATGATTAAGAAGGGATTAATGTTATGTTTGAGTCATTAAAATAAATAAACAAATATTGAATTAAAGATTTATTATTGGATAATGAATAATCTTTTCTAAATATGATTTGTATATTTTGACATAATTTATAATGTTGATTGATTATTTTAGAGTGACGTGTGAGATGGAATAATTTTCTTATTTATAAAATATTATGATAACCTAAAGGGGATTATCCATTATAAATTTTTCACCATGGAGGTATTTGGATTTTCTAAGGACTATGTTACATCCTAGACTTGTGAGAGTGTCCATGATCAATGTTATAATATGTAATGGGTGTTGATCAAATTTCCATTTCATACCTTAGATTAGAGATGTTAGCATGAGATATGTTATGAGATATGTTTTATGATAAATATATAAGGATATAATTAGATTATTTGAAATAGTTAAAGAATAAAAAACTCAACATTATAGTGGAATGGTAAGAAAATAATGGATTAAAATTATTTCTTAATTGATTTATTTAACGTTATTGAATTCATATAATTTCATTTCATTATTACACATAGAACATAATAAATCTTGGAATAGTTTATGGATTTTTGATGTTATCTTACTAAGTATAATTTTCATAACCTATACATACAAATTTAATTGAAAGGATTATTAGGATCTAATAAAACATATTTAATTAGTGGAAGATATAAAGAAAACAATAGACCAAGATCTCCATGATATGAATATAAAAACATGTATAATATAAACTAAAGAATATGTGTGTTCCATATACCATAGTTAGTCAAATAACCTATATTCATTTAAATTGTTGATGAATATAAATAATAATATTCTAAATATTACTTACTCCATAGTGATTCAATAATGGAGAATATAAGATTTTTTTAGTGGAGTCGAAGAATGTGGGGATTTAATGGATATAAAAAAAGTTCTAATTTAAAAATTTGGATTCTGAATGAGAATTAATGTTAGTAAGAAAATCTAAAATGTTCGAATAGATGTTTCTAAGATGGTATCCTTGGTATAAAGGACTTGAAGCTAGTTTGAGGGGTTTGGAAGACCATATAGTGTGGGAAAATGGTTGGAGAGGGCCCCTGTTTACCCAATTTGGTGGTTTTATGTACCCTTTGGAGTGTATTTCCATTAGATGGGCCCACCTAGTGGATGGGGTTGTTGTACCGGTACCTATTAGGCCCCATTAACATTTTTTAATTTAGATAATTTTGGTCATTTTTGTGTTTAAATATAAAACCCCCCTTTAGGGTTTTTTTTTTCAGTGGACCGAGTTGGGGAGGCCACTTCTCTCTCTCTCTCTCCATGTATTCTTCTATTCTTCTCTCCCCTACTGTCATGAATGTTTGGAGGTGTTTATTAAGTGATTTTAGGTAGGTTAATATACCCCTATACCTACTCTTATGTTCTTTATTCCTATTCCAAAATTTTGGTGAATGTGAATATGGAATTTGATTCCCATTCTGCCAAATCTTTTTGTAATTTTAGTAAGATGATGGGGATTTTATGTTGCTTTTCTATAGGAGGTTTTAGGCGGAAAAATTAAGGAGGTTTCAAATTTTTTCATTATCAAAAATACAATACACTAATTTATTATGTATTTTATATCAAATTAGGATGGAATTTTTTGGTTTTTTGATGTCAAGTGATAGAGATTTACATGGCAGTGGGTTGAAGGGTGTTCTAGGAGTTATTTACACCTATTTCTTGAGGAATTAGTGAGAACGTGTCACCTAGTCAGATATTTAGTGATTATGACTAAAGAAAATAGTTATGGAAATAAGTATTTTTATTAATTATATTGGTGTATAATTAATTGAAATGATATTTTATGGATATTTGACCTTGGGGAGGTGATCGATGACTTTTACAGACATGAAAGAGATTGATGTTTTCTTCTTGAGTATTTCTTGAGGGGATAAATATTGGATTGAGGTAGGATATTCCTAATATTTCTCAATCATATGTGATTATATATATTTTATATATTTTCAGTGTAGCTAGGTGGGTCTAAGAGACCCAAATGGGAACTATATGGGGTTTCCCATTTGGGACACATGGATGTGGTGTACGTTGTGACTCTTAACCAGTCTTGGATGTTACTGAATTATGATTTTGTTAGTAATAGATAATTTTCCAAAATGGGAGTCTTGGTTAGGAAAATATAGGATCATGAGGGGTCTATATTCCTTCAGATATTATTCTCACAACCTAGGAGGGTTGATTACTATTATATTATGATCACATAAAGTAGTTTCTAGGGAAGAGTCTATTTGGTTGTTATATAATTAGTGGTATGACATATGATCTTGAGTGGATGTGTGGGAATGACCTAGAGTGGAACCCAAGGTGGCTCTCTTATTGATTGAGTGATAATTTGGTTCTCCAAGATCATGATAGACCCTAAAACCTTGTGTGTTGAGAATGAGTGCACCAATAGCCATTAAGCCTTGGTAAGTAGATAGATTCATAGTGAATGAAACTATGATGGGTGTCCTAGTATCTAGATGACACTATAAGACATGTACAAAATTATTGATTATTCTTTATTATTGAAAACTCGTGTGTTTTTTGGGATTAGTGGTTATCCGTCCACTATTATAAGACTTTAGTTAAATGGGTGTTATTATGGAATAAAACATGTGGGGTGGGTAGTTACATTAGATCTTAATTCTTGGAATGTGAATTAATTCTATGAATACCATGTCATTGTAATGAGTGTCCTATAGAGGTAATGGGTTGGTGGAACAAATTCCTATGGTGATAAGTCATTCACCATGGATATGACATGTGTTGATATAATTTTATTCATGCTGATTAGTAATTATCTTCAATTGTGTTCTTGTAGTAATGAATAATTCTCCTTATGTGTAGTGTTAGTGATAAATTTTCCCTATTGAGTCTTGTGAATTGGATATTGATCATTCAACTTGGAGATACTTAGGGATATATCACCTCAACTAAAATATGAATCAGCGATATATTATTCACATCATCTAGAATATAGGTGATTCTTTATTCCCTTATATGATATTATATAAATATATTGCGTTATAATTGACTAATTATATGAGTGGTGATAAGTCATTCATATTTAGGTATTTTTTAAACTATGTACGTGTCATCCCATTCCAATAGTAGTTGAATCTGGTATGAGTCAATCATTAGGGTGGATTTGTGAGTATCTAGTGGTGTGATGGGTCTTTTCATGGGATGTTTAAAAATTAATTTTCATTTAGTATATTGATGCATATATATATATACATGTGTTTTTATCAAGGAAATCATTAGTGGTGGAGTACTGTGTTTTATTATCACACCCTGTATAGTCACCTCAGTGCACACACATTTATTATAATTTATGTACATGTTGGGTGATGGACCAGACATAGGTCAATAATCTTGTGTTTCAAAGTGGGGGTGTGAATATGGGTTTGAGGTGAGGTTGAGTATGATATTTGTATATACCTCGGTATTTCGGTGTAGAGGACTTGGCTCGTTTTGGAGTTTTAGAGTTGTGAAACATAAAAAAGTGTAAAACAATAAATTAACCCTAAAAATGATCTCATAAAAAATATCTGATGGTTCCATTGATTTAATGAGGCGTTTTTTACCCCTAAGAAGAGTCGACATGGAAATAAAAGTGTGGAGGGGGCTTGATTAAAATGTATAAAGTATAGAGACACACACATATATTATTTTTATCTTGTACACACTTGTTTTTGGAAATTATTCTTTTATTTCAAAAACAAGCCTCAATTGAAAAATTCAAGATCATCATTGTGACAAGAATAAGTGGTTTACCCTAGGAGAAATATAATTTAATTTTGGATCATATTTTCTGGTCATACCATTTTATAGATGTCGTATTTATTTATTTATTTTATTTTATTTAATTATCTACCAATATACTTATATATTCATGTTGTGGATTATAAAAATTATACTTCCCTTTATTTTTCCCTAGATCCAGGAGGAGAAGGAGGAGGGAGGGAGGAGCTTCAACAGGGATGGTAAACCTGAGACAGAACGGGAAGTAGTGGTAGTCAAGCATAGAATCAAACCCAAAAATTTGATGATTTATACTGTGATATGTTTTGATATTTATATTTTTGTATCATTATTAATTTTTTATGATCTTGGGTATCAATTTAATCCCATTGTTATTATGTTTGTATTTAATTTGTGGGGGTTTCAATTATATGGTATGTGTTTTGGAATTTTTAGGTTTTCTTGTAATTTTTTGATTCTCTTGAAATTGAGGCGTTCTTTGCATTTTATGATGGTCAATTATGTTGGGAAAGATGGTTACAACATCAATGGATCTTATGAATGGTTTATATAGGGCTATGTTGGATGGGTGTGTGGGTTCTAACAGTCTAGTGGCAGTATAGGATTGGTTCTGATGAAGCATTAGGAAGGAAAAAACGGGGGGGGGGGGGGGGTATTTTCTAGAGGTTTGAGTAGAGCTCTAATTTGTGAGAACTAGTGTCAAAGCCTCAAAGAGGATTACTGTCAACTGGAATATGAGGGGAGGGTTTCTAGAGATGACTGACCAACACCAAGTCCCATCAATAGATACTTGACCCTCAAAGTTATGGTGGTGGTGGTTGACCTTGGGATCAGAAGTAGTGGAGGGGGAAGCATGGAACGATGTTGTGAAGAGAGAGGTTGTGGTGAGTTCCAATAATGATAGTGACTTATGATAACTGAAGGTGGTGGACCTTGTGGCTATCATGATTCTATAAGGATGGGGCGGTGGATGCCTATGGATTTTTCCAAGTGGTCAACCTAGTAAAAACGAGTAATTAAGTTAAAATATATAAACAATCAGTTTATTGAGAGGGGGTAGCCTGATTAGAGAGAGTGGGTTTTGCTCATGAATTTTACCCTAATATAATATATAATCAATTTATATTAATAATATTAATAGTAGTTGTGATAAAAATAACAATGTAGAGTATTATTTCTATAGTAACTTCTTCTTATGATGTTAGAATGAAGATCCGACTATGGAATCAAGATCATGGAATTGAGATGAAAGATTCATGACCAATATCTAATATATATTTTTGAATCAAGGGACAAGCCTAAGTTCCATCATATAATATACCTATTCTATTTTATGATGAAATTTATATTTTTATTATGATGAACATTTTTACTAAATAGATAGTGTATCTGGAGTATTTTTCCTGATAGATCACATTTGTGGGATCTGTTTTTTCATCTAGGATTGTTTTCAAAGTGACGTAGGAATATTAATATTTAATATTCATAGATTAAATATTTAAATTTGGATGTTATGATAAAATATTTATCATGCTATATGTATAGTTGGAAATCCCACCACGTTCTCAGGGTCAGGATCCTCTATCTGTGGAGTCATTATATCCCCCATATAAGAGATCAATTGAGGTAAAGATCCTCCAATGGATTGAAAACCCCCCAGATACTTAGGGTTGGGATACTCTACTACAGTTAGTGATAAGTTACATTCTATTTATAGGTTTAAATAAATCATATTTTGGGAGTTCCATGATGATTTATCCCACATTTGGGCTATAAAGAGTGGGACACTCTCCTATATTCAGTGTTCTGTCCATCACATCATACTTCAGTGGTTATGATATTGAGGGTTATTAATACCTTGTGTGAAATCTATTATTTGACAAAATTTAGTTTCCATGAGGGGGTTCTATATTGATAATGGTATTAGTGGTTAAAGATGATAGGGTATAATAGCTCCCTCAAATAACACACATGCATCGATTAGGAGCGAGTCCTCCTTTAAGAGTTCAAGTATTTGTGTGGATGGAAGGTGATTTAGTATAGATAATTTGAGTCTTTTCATTACTAATCACCTCATGGTTTTCATTTGGGTTATTATTTATAACTATCCATTTACTTCTAGATTCATGGACTTCTGGATACTTTGAGAATCCATAGTTTATCATGGGATTATTATCTTTCAAGGAAAAGAGATAATATGATTGGTACCTTCATTATATCATAGATTATTCTAATTATACATAATAATTGGATTTATTTCTCCCATCATCCATTGGTTCTTCCCTGTACCAGTGTTGGAGTTAGTTGTTCTGTATCTTTAGTTTGGTTACTCTTTAGTACCAAGATCATAGAGCTGATTTGGTAGTTTTGATTTCTTATATCTTACTCTTGGAAAACTATTATACCAAAAGTTGGGTTGATTTATTTTATTTTACAACCAATATGGTTTTTAGGAAATCCTACTATCCCTGTTTATACGGAATCACGTACAGGGTTTTTTTCCCACACATGTTGTGTCTGTGTAGATGGTGAATAGGTTTAGGGATGGTCTTGGAAAATGTGGACCTGATGAATCTTGTTCAGAGTTGATTGTTGTTGGTGCTTGGGGATAGTTGATCCTAGTGGTTCATGATAGAGGAAGTGACCAACATGACAAGAGAGTGATCCGGGAGTACATACAGTGTATAGGATATTCCCAATTCCTTGTGGTGTAGTGACTTATTATATGTATTGTTTCTTTGTTCTTACCTTTTAGTCTGTATTTTTGTTGGTTTTTTCATGAATGGGTTGTATAAAATTCATTTTATTATATATATCCTTATGGTATTTTATGATATATTTTATATCGGAGATGTGTTTTGTAGAAGGTTTTCATAGGAAGGGGCCTCCCATGTATTTCAGCATTCCTACACAACTCTAGTTACAATCCCTTAGTCTATTGGAGTAAGGCTTGGGGTTTCACACACTACTTATCACCAACCCATGTGGGGGCCTAGGGTGTTGGGTTTTGTCAGAATGATATCAAGGAGGCTTTAATTGGGGAAAGATTTTGTTGATAGGTTTCCCAAGAGCTAAGTTTGGGACATATGGGGTGGAAATATTGGAAGGTCCATAGATCATTTTGACATGCCAGAGAACCAAGTTAGGGTGTAGAAATCGATGAATTCTTATAAAAGGAATCTAATAATATATTGACAAACTTTAGTACCTAGGTCATTGGTTTTAAGATAATATTGTCAGTTTCATGCGTCATATATTTTTTAGTGCATTATCTATTTCACACTAAGACATCCTACCTTGTAGATTTCATCTTATGATGAGGATGCTGATTTCCCTAATGAATGTGTTTTCTTAAGAGGTGTAAGGTAAACCTTCTATCGATGATAGGGGTGATAAGAATACTCGTAGAAATGTGAGATTCTTAGGTGATTCTCTATCAATAATATTCCTAAGAACCATGTGTAAATAGGGGTGTGGTTACATCAGTTTTCTAATAGGGTTTGTATCCCCCGATAATCTAGGGATAAGGATCCTCTTTATCATGGCACAAATAGGGTTTATAGCCCCCTATAAACCGAGGGTGTGAGATCCTATATCAGCATGTCATTTTATAGTTAATGGTTGTATCTATCACACATATTCAATGCAAGAGATCCTCTACATGTAGAGTCATTATCTGCCTATCTAAGGAACGGGTCCCCCATACAATAGTGGGGTCGGTACTACCCTATTTGATAAGATACAAGTCCTACATCTGTAATGATTATGTTTTATATGATACCAGATATGGTTCTCATATCAATGTGACATGGTACTATCTATAAGAACACACTACTAGAAAACTGCGATATAACCATATAATTATAACCACTATTTTCCAAAACCATGGCTATAGGTATTTATATAAAGGATATGACCACATTTTGATATAAATCCCTGAATATAGGGTATATTTTTGAAGGATATAGAAACGGTTTTGTGAAACTGTGGATATATTGTTTTTTGTTCGATAGCTATAGCCATTGTTCTATAAAAATGTGGCTAAAAAGTGTTTCTATGAGGGATATAGCCACAATTTGTGTTAAACCATGGATATAGGGTCTTTTTCCTAGACTTATAGCCACGATTTATTTAAAATCATATAAATAGAGTTTTTACTAAGGGTTATACACACGATTTGAGTGAAACCATGGCTATAGTGTTTTTTTCTAAGGGATATAGCCACGGTTTATGTAAAACTCTAGCAATAGATTTTTTTATAGGTCTATGGTTCATGAAAACCTTGGTTATAAGTTTCCTGCCCTTGCACGGGAAAAAAAATAACCTGTGAAAATATGGTGAGAAGGGCTATAGCCATAGTTTACATGATATAGCCATGGTTTTAATAATATATATATATATATATATATATATATATATATATATAAATATACCCCAAGGCGTTTTTGGTGTATTGGTATGGTGGCATGTGCACATAGTGTAGGTACAGAGATTGAATCCAATTCAGAGCACATTATTTTTGGGTTATATACGTGGTTTAAAACTATGTCTATAGCCTTGTTTCCATGATAGACAACTTTGTCTGTAGCCTTAGTTCCACAGTGAACAACCGTGGCTATAACCCAAGAAAAATGTTGCTAAATATTTTAGTTATGGCCATTTCAATGTGTTCCATGACCATATGAAAGTGTGGTAATAGCTTCAAGCCATAGTTTTGAACCCTATAGCCACCATTTTGTTATCATGTAAATCGAAAAATTTCTACTTGTGACATGTTCATAAACTTCTATTCATATAAATATGATTTATTTTCACAGGAATGGGTTCAGTAACACCTTAATAACAAAGAGGTGTGGGCCCCCCATACTACAAAAGAGTTGGTATCCCCTTAAAGGGGTACAAATCATCCTATAGAGATTGATGTGGTGTAGATTAAACATTATTGTGGTAAGTTATCCCACTTCAATTGGTTCCCAAACTTTTTCCAAGTCACGTTTCCCTCATTATAGTACATAGATTAGTAGGAGTTTTTATAATGTGGAACATATGATTTTGATCTTATGATTGAGAGTCAAACTCCAAGATGAACCATATATAGGGGTTGATATAGCATGCTAGGATATTTTATAAGGGGGATAATGAGTATGATGGGATAAATGTTTGGATTAAAATCCTTGGATAGATTAGATGTCCCTTTTCATGTATACAGCTCATCATTTGTACCAATATCTTGTCATGTGGGTAGAAGTTAGACAATGGATGATGATTAACATGATGATTTTCATTCTATGGGATCTATGGATGTCATTGATTAGGTATTTATTGAAGAGGTTCAATGTATGACTCGTGGCCTTCATGCCTTAGAACATATTTTCATTAGCACTGACTTGTGATATTCCTTTATCATTTTTCTAATGATTAGGAGTCAAATATCCCATTACAGTATTTGGACTAGCCCCCCCCCCCCCCGAGACTACTGACTCGTTTTAGAGGTGACTATCTATCCTTGTTTCTACCATTGGTGTGAGAATACCTTCTTATAGAGGTCCTTACTAGGATTACTCTAAAGAGCAGTGTAGTTGAGTGGTGATATCATTAGTGGTAGGTGATCATCTACATTATGAGATTGGGTGGATGGATATATTTTTGTGGTGTTTCATGATCAATGAAATATAATTAAATATGATTTTAAGTGGATGTGGGACCCATAAAATGAGTAGAAACAACCCACTATATGTCCAAACAAGTTATTTATTAGGTTTTCGAGTGTAAAATAATGTAAGATGTATGATTCAGAGGAATGGTTTTATAGGTCTAGAGTAAAGATGATTATTTTATTTTAGAGATGTCTTTGGAAGGTGATGGATTTTTATCTTAGGGTAATTGAATAATTCAAGATTTTTCAAATAGTTAATTAGTGTTTTAGAATTAAAATTTATTTATGATGTCTAAAGTACATATTAATAATAATATAGATTCATGATTTCATTAGAATCCATCCGAGATATGTTATAAAGTAGAGGTAGGATAGATAATGTGATTTTAGATATTTTGAATATTTGAGTAAACAATATTCAATTTTTTTTGTTGAGTTTCCACTCATGATATGTGTTATGGTTCTTTAGTAGGATATACCTTATGGTATATATAGATTTTCAACTAAGAATGGATCATAAGAGATGGTAGTTTTGGATGTTTATTTTCAAAAGATGTCAAACTTGGTTTCCAAAGAGATAGATTGGGTTATCTATGATGGATGAGAACTTGAATGAGGCCAACAGTTCTGAAGCTTTTTATGCCCTTGTTGGAGGGATAAATATAAGAGTAGTAGTTTTACCCTCATTATATGAGCCATATATCATCGATGACCATGAATTTTAACTATTTATGCATAATAAAAGCATAACAAGCCCCTATGGTGTGGTATGATTGTCTTATTAAAGTGTTCAATTGTAGTGTTTTATGTGGTTATTATATCTTGATATGACCATATTTTGAATAATCCTATTTGAAGGTGTGTTTCCTAATTCTCCCATGATAAATGACTTGCTATCTAGACCATACCTGGGTGATACTGATGGTTTATGGAAGTGATTTGTGTTGTTGTTTATGGGTGTTATTCTATTAGAGTATAAAGACTTGGGTGTAAATTTTTGATGAATTTCATGATAGAAGATTTTTGATGGATTCTTGATCTTACTTTATAGTGGTTTGGGGATATTTTAAATTCATGTAAGAATGTAAATATTATATGGGGATTCTTTAATATAAGTGATTAAGAAGGGATGTGTTCTAGAGAGGTTGTGTTCTGGGTCCTCGTGGATCTATGGACATTCAAAAGATGGAGAAGCTCAACCACGAGAATGTTATCTCCTCATGTGGGAATGGGATATGTGATTCTCAGAGATCCATTTAGGATTTTATCTTTTTGAGGATGAAAATTATCAACTGAAAGTATGATAGAACAAACTTATTTTTCAGAATTGAATAACTCGGCTGGTTTTGGAGTTTTAGGACCCTATGCCTTTAAAAAAGAAAAAGTGTAATTTTTCCGAGAAAATGATCTCATAAAAATTATTCAATGGTTCCATTGGTTTCAGAATAGAGCTTTTAACCTCAAGATGAGTCAATAGGGAAAGGTGGTCATGGTGGGGCCTTGATTAAAATGAATGAAGTATATATATATATATATATTATTTTTTTATCTCTCCAATGAATCATTTTAGGAATTATGTTTTTTATACAAAACATGGTCTTATATGAAAAATATAAGACCTATATTATGTTTGTAGTGAGGGTTTTTCCCTAGGAACACTATAATTTGTGTTCTTATCAGAGTTTTGAATTGAGACTTTTTGTTGGTGTTCTATTTATTATATTTTATTTTATTATCTCTATCTTCTTATCTCTTCTACTTATTCATTCTAATTATGAGACCTCATTTTTTTTCACTATAGATGGGATGAGAAGGATGAGGGATGTTAGAGATTCTTTTAAGGAGGTCTTCTAAGTCAAATTAAGAAGTAGTGATGATCAAGCACAAGAACTAAATCTAAAGCATCAAAGGTTCATCATTAAGAATGACTCATATTTTGATTTCTCCTCATATTTTTTATGATCTATGGTTTTAATTTTTCCCTCAGTTATTATATATGAATCTAATTTATGATGGTTTTAGTTATACTTTCATTATTTTGTATTTTTGGGTTTTTAACATTATTTTTTATTCCCGTGAAATTGATATTTTCTTCACATTATTTATCTATCAATAGTATGTGGAATGTCAATTGTAACATCAAAAAGCTAAAAAAGGGTTCGGATTAGGCTTTGGTGGTCAGGTTCATGTGTTTGAAATCACTCGTGGCATTTTGAGTTTGGTCCCAGCAAAGATCCCTCTTATAATCAAAGAGGGGGTGTTTTTTTGAGGGTTAGAGTGGAGTTTAGGTTCATGAGAACCCATGATTGATTAAAAGGAGTACACAAATTGGCCATAATCTAGGAAGAGGGTCACTAGATATGACCACCGAACACCAAGTAAAATTAATGATGACTTGAACTAAATAGTATGGGTGGTGTTGGTAGACCTGGTGGCTAGAACCACCAGTGGAGGTAACATGGTTTGGTGGAGTAGAAATAGTGAAAATTTTTCAAGGTAGGGAGGGTGAATTCTATGTATGATGATGAGGGATAATGGTCTATGACTTATGAAATCCAAAAAATCTAGGGGTGGAAGCTCATGTGGTGCTTGTAATATGATAATGAAGGGGAGGGGGTCACTGCCTAGGGGTTTTTCCTTGAGTCCAACCTAGTTAAAAAAAAGAAAATAATTAAAAAAGGTGGTGAATTTTATTAATGAGAGGGGGAAACCTAATTAGTTATTGACAGATTCCTTATGTTAATCCCCCTATGAAATATATATATATATATATATATATATAATTATTCCATAATAATAATAATAATAATTTCATTATAATTATAGTATAATGTTTTAGTCGTAAAATCTTCTTAATATGTTGGGTTAAAAATTCATTTCTACACCATGATCATGGTGTTGAGAATTAAAATTTTAGACCAATATGTGATACATATCTTCGACTCATGTCATATGCCTCAATATCCATCATATAATATCTTATAATAAATTTAATATTTTCATTTTATGTTAATTTTTGATAAATAGACTATCATGAGTATTTTTACACAAATATCCCAATGAAATAGCTTTTTCGGCCATCCTTGTCTATTTTCAAGGTGATATAGATGGATTTACAATTTAAATATGTAGGGTTATAATTTGGGTTCATGTGTAACGATCAGAGCGTTCTCATGTTATTTTTAGAGTCAGTATTCTCCCCAAATTCTCAATTCTATGATCCTTTATCCATGAAGTCATTATTCCCCATGTTAAAGAGCTCAGGAATGGTTGGTATTCTATAATAGATACAACACTCCCCCAAATAATCTGGCTTTATATCCTCCACTATAGTTATAGAGAGGTTATTTTAGGTTTATCTGTTTTAATAGACTTGATTCATGGAGCTTCATATAGATTTATCCGGTATCTAGGTTGTGAAAAGTATGACTATCTCCTAAAACTCAGGTTATATCCCTTACAGTATACTAGAACATTAATGATAATGGGGGTTATTAATCACTTGAACTAAATATAATCTTGTTCAGTGTGTGGTTTCTTCGATGGGATTCTAGAATAAAGATGGTATTAGTGGTTGTAGATGAAAGGGTGTAGTACCCCCATAAATTGATGAGCATGCTTCAGAAATAAGAGAGTAATAATTTATAGATTCAAGTGGTTATTTTAAATAAAAGTGATTTAGTTCAGATACATTAAGGCCTTCAATTCATCATTACTTTAGTGTTTTCCTTCAAGATACAATTTATAGGTAGTTATTAACTTCTAGCTTCACGGGATTTTGATACATTATGAATACCTAATTGTTCATTGGATTTATATCTTATGATGTTCAAATATGAGATTATTGAGAACTTCTATATATCCTTGATAATTCTAGTTTTAGATATTTTAATTCTCCTCTGACTCTTCCCTATACCAGAGTTGGAGTTGATTGTTACTTATCTTTCTTCTGGTTACACTTTAGTATGGGAATCTTTGAGGAGACTTGTTAATATGTATTTATTTTTTTTAGTCTTGGAAACCTCTCATACTAATAGTTGATATGACTTTTTTCATTATTTTTCCTTTTTATTTCTTGGGGAATACTATTGTGTACGTTTATACCCACCCTTGTATAGGTTTTGTTCCCACACGTGTTATGACTATGTAGATGATGCGCAGGTTTATTGATGGGTATATAAGAAATGTATTTGACAAGGATTGTTTGGAGATTATATATGTATTCACTTGGTGATAGTGAATCCTAGTAGTTATTGACGGAGGTGGTGTCCCCTGAAAATAGAGAGTGATTGAAGAGTACATGCAATGTTGAGGAGCTTCCTAGTACCTTATGGTATAGACACTTTCCAGATGCATTATTTCATTATGCTTACCTTATAAGATATATTTATATTTGTTTACTCATGAACATATTGTAAAATGTTCATTTCATTACATATACCATACAAGAGTTTTTTTGTCATTTTGAGTACTGGAGATGTGTTTTTTTGTAGGTTATTATAGGTACTACTACAAAAATGGGTGGGGGAAGCGCCTTCCACTATCAGCACTAAAAAAGCACTGATACAGGGGGGATTTATCAGAGCTTTTTTAAGTAGCGCTTATAAAGGGGGATTTATCAGCACTTTTTCTTAGTGCTGATAAAACGTGTATTTAGAAAAAATCATGAAAAATAATATATTGTTATATAAGTATATTTATATTGATATAAATATAATATATATATTTTAAATATGTTTTAGATAAGTATAAATAGAATATTACGTTTAATATATATGAAATTTAGTAAAAATGGATTTAAAATATGTTAAAAATACTATTAATTAAAAATTTCCTAATTATCCTCGATTAATAATCATTTAATTACAATTTTAAGACACAAAAAATAAAAAAAAATGAAGAAAAGATCTAAAATAAGTTGAAAATTTAACACAAACTTCAAACAACCATAACTTTTGATCCGGATGCCCGTTTGATCCCTACAGCATATCGAATCAAATCTTGCAATGATATCTACGCACTAGTGACCGAAGGGAAACTTCTATAGCATTTTTCAAGGCCCAAAAGGCCCAGAAGGCCTCCAAAATTGATTTTTTATTTGGGATACCCCGATTTTTTAAAATTCTAACAAGTATAACATCTAATCTGGATGTTGCTAGGCCTATACCACATATCATATCAAATATTGTTTCATTTTCAGATGTTTTACTAGTTGTGGAGTTGAAACAGACTTCTCGAATAGAAGTTATGGTTGTTTTAACATTCTATGTCTTTTCAAATACAAATATATATGTATTTATTCGTAAATATATATATATATCTATGTGTGTGTGTGTGACTCTATGTGTGTGTGAGTTTTATATATGTATGTATGTATGTATGTATTTATTTATTTATTTATAAACACACATAAAAAAAATTTTATAAATGTATTTAAAACTAATATTATAAATATATATTAATATACAAATAAATGCATGGATAAAAAATTATAACTAAAAATATATATATAAATAAATAAATATAAATATAAATTAATATACGAATAAATATATATACACTAATATATGAATAAATATTTGTGTATTAATATAACTAAACTTATTTATATTAATATGAATCTATATTAATATACGAATAAATATAACTATATATATATAAATAAATATAAATATATATAAATATACGAATAAATATAAATATATATATATATTAATAAATGAATAAATAAATATATATATATGTTAATAAATGAATAAATATATATGTATTAATATAACTAAATATATTATTATTAATATGAATCTATATTAATATACGAATAAATATAACTATATATATAGATATATCATTAAATAGAGAAAAAATGAAATGGATTAGTTGTAAAGGTGCAGGCCCGCAAGGGGGGAGGTCACGGGTTTGAGTTCGGGTGGAAGCATGCAGGCATGTTGGGTGATGCACGGGCAAGGGTAGTACGTGGGAGAGTGGGAGGGGGTCTGCCTAGTGCTGATAACGGGGGGGGGGGGGCAAGCGCTTTTAAAATCCCCCTCCCCGCGTAATATATTCATTTTAATTGTAATTTTTTTTAAAATTTTATCAGTGCCTTTTAAAAGCATTGATAAAAGGTGTCCTTTATCACCGCTTTTTTTAGCGCTAATAAAAGGGGTTCTTTATCAGAGATTTTTTTTATAATTGATAAAAGGGGCTTTTATCAGTGTATTTTTTAGTGTTGAAACTTTTCACACTCTTTGGAGAGGTAGGAACAAATGTTGGCATGACAATTTCACTATCAATCACAATGTTTCCATCTCCAATATTATTTCAATGACTCTAAATACAAATCAGTTTCACACTGAACAATGTCACAATTCCATCAAAGACTTTGCACTCTTGAGAAAGCTTTATCTGTTAGGTAATTTACCCAAACCTATGGGCACTATGGAAATTTTCTGGACTCCCCCCTTTGCAGGTTGGATCAAATGCAACCTTGATGGTGCCTCAAAGGGAAATCCTGGACCAAATGGTTATGTTATTGTTTTTTGAGACCACAATAGTGAATTTATTGAAGGATTTTAATGCTCTTGTGTTCATGCCACTTCCCTTCAAGATGATTTTATGGAACTAATAAATGAAGTGGAAATGGTTCACCAAAGAAATTGGAATAATCTCGGGTTTGAAAGTGATTCCTCAACTATTGTGCAAGCTGTTAGAAAAAATCAGATCCATCTTGCCCGGAAACTTACCTTGAAATGGATCAAATATCTTGACACTCTTACCTCCAAGAGCTTTATAATCACACATTTTTACCGTGAATCCAATTATCTTATTGATAGACTTGCAAATAAAGGTATTTCTGAAGCCTCCGGTATGAATTTGACCACTGTTGACGAGGATCTGCTCAGTATTCTTAATAGAGACAAAAGTAAAATTCCCTCCTTCAGACTCTTGTAATTTGTTTTGTTTAATTGAGACTTTTATGCCTTTCTTAAAAAAAATTCACCTTTCTAGCGCTGATAAAGCCATATTTGTAGTAGCGAGGCTAAGTCCTCCCATTTTTTTTTGATATTCCTAAACAATGATAATCACCACCCCTAGCCTATTCGAGGTGGGATTATGATAAAACACTGAAATTACTACCAAACTATGTGGAAAATTGGTGGGGTTAGGTCATGTAAATGGTACGGTCTCTATTTATTTTTTAGCTTTATTTCCACATTATATATGATCAGTCCATTGGGTGATACCATATTGATTAATAAATTTGTACTTGCATGGGTACATATTTTTATATTATAATTATATTATTGATGTGGTAATATTTTCACTGTAATTCAATATTCTATAATCTAATATGTTTAATGTAATGGATTATTATATTATTTTCTTGTATTTATAGTAATGATACTAAAGGTTTTAGTCTTTCCATATAGTTTTTCGATACTCTTTAGTTTTGGATAGTCTCTAGAATACTAGGAGGCATGCCCGAAGTCGCGTAGAGCCACTGGCCCGGTCACTGTTCAACTTATATGGATTAGAGATTTAAAATGTTTAATTGGTTTTTCTTTCCTTGTATTACTATTTGAGATATGGTAGATAGAGACATGACTATTCTGATCTTAATAAGGATTCTATACCTTGTGTCTAGATTAAACTTATATGAGTTGAAGTCTAAATTTATTAGGATTTAGGATTGCTATTTTATTTTTAGAAGTTAACATTGAGTTGTTTTTTACCTAATTTTTTTTGTTTATTTATTTATGGTTTTACTCTTATCATAGGTTTGTAGGAGGCATTCATTCATGCATCATATTCATCACATGGAGTTCACATGACATTTGTATTATTATATGTGATTGATTAATGACCTATGATATGGATTCATTGTTTAAAGTGTAAATAACAAGATATATTTTGATTTAAAATATAATTTTTTAGTGTAATTATACACAATTAAGTGATTGTTAGTAGTTCTAGTTCAATATATAATGACTGGTTATATGGATCTCTCTGTATGTGATACTTTTTCTAAGCAGGGTAGGTTGGGATAGAGTCATGCCAGAGTGATGTGAAAAACCTATATCCTAGGGCGTGAATAAATTAGTGATCCATGTTTTTTAATACTTCCATTCCTTTGTTATGTAAGGATACAAGATTAAATATGACCATTCAGTGGGTATTATGGATATAATGATAATGATATTGATAAGATTCCTGTTATGGGGACATGAATTGTGATTTAATAAAATTGAGACCCAATCGTGAAATATCATTAAGGTGTGAAATATATGTGAGGTATGGTCCATAGACTTGGTTGGAGGTCTTAGTTATAATGATATTAATTTTATGGTGTTTTAAGGTTTTGTAGATTATGGTAATAAAAAAGTTATTTTCTTGTTATTTCTTAGGATGAGTTATATCAAGTGAGTGTTGACCTAGAGAGTTGGGGTTTTCCCAAGAACATGGTACCATGGAGATAGTTAGAATGGAAGATTATACATATAATAGAGATTTTTTATGGGAGGTGTGATCAATTATATGGTATAATCATGTCAGGGGTACCTTAGTTAGGTATTGAAAATGAAATTATGAATGGTAATTCATGTTAAGGAATGTGTTTTGTAAGAATGAAAGGAATGACTAGTTTCTTAGTTAGGTTCATGAGCCTATGATGAATGGTATACGACTCTTTTTGGAATGATTTTAGTGGTATATCCTAGTATTTAATATGGATTATTATATTATTTATTGGAACGAATGACCTAGAATTACATGGAGGTTATGCCAAAGGGTGGATTTTGAAAAAATCTATGAGATAGGAAGGTTGAGTCATAAAGATCACCTTATTCAATGTTTTATCATGAAATTTATAGTCAATTATCTTTTAACGATTATTTATTGCATAGGGAAGCCCCAAGTTCATCTATCAAGGATCATTGAAGGTTTTTAGTGGGTATTTAAAATAAGTTCTATAAAAAAACTAATAGTGGGAGAATTTACAAAATGGTTTGAAATAAAAAAAACAATGAAAATTACTAAAAAAGGATGAAAAAATTTGATAGATAAATACAGTTTAAAGATATATGGGAATAAGATCATTTAATTGATATTATACATCATTTAAATCTCATTATTCTGAAATTAGTATTTAGTTTTAAGATTTTTTTGGTTGAATAAAACTAATATCTTGATTCTCCTATAGCCCTAAAAAATGGAATGGATAGAACTGTGTACTAAAACAATTATTATTTAGTCTAGATTTATATAATTTGAATGGAATTAGTTATTCCAAATCACATTGATACCTTATTTTCATGTTATTGAAAAAACCATTTCTATTTTACAATTAGAATAGCATAAAAATAATATAAAAATATTTTATTAATAAGTTTTTAAATTTTTTTTGTTTAATCCTTTTAAAAAAATTTCATTAAAATTAGAAACATTTGGAGGAAAAATTAATATAAATATTTTATATCAAAAAATACATCAAAATTTTAGCAATACAGGTTCAAATAATTTATCTTTAAGTGTTCAACTCCCTCAAAAATAAATCCCACAATTTTTACCATCATTAAGAGGTGGAGGAGGCTTGACCTGATCTCTTTCTTCAATTAAACTCTCTATATGAGGATAAAGAGTTTTATAATGTCTAAAGTTTTGATAATAACCTTTAAAATATCCAAAATTATATATTTTTACTCCATTTTCTAAACATTCAAATGAGATACCCAAGTTATGTATTTATGTGCTATAACCGATAGTGGTTTTTGAAAATATATTTTCCCAAAAACTAATATAATTCTTTAGGATTACTAAAAATATTTATATAAACTTTGAAAAAACTTTATAGTTGTTTTTACAATAAAATTTCATTTACATAAGAGTTATATAATTTCATATATTTTAAAAATACTAGGATTCATTCTGGACATTGTGTAATATCATTTATATGAACATATCACTTCATTTATGTTACCAGTTGAATGAAATGGGTTTAATTTTATTATAAAGAGTTGTATACCACATAAATAGGGATCCTAAAAAAATATTTCATTATAATTTTATCAATGAGTTTTTGAAATGTATAAATCAGTGCATTTATGTCCTTTTGATTCCATGAAATTTGGAAAATTTTGATTCAACTTCAATTTGGGATCTTCAAATCACCTCCACTTATGGTGAAAAAAATAAAAAAGTTAAATTTATCTCTTTATAATTATATAAAATTAATTACTTGAATCATATGATAATTGAAATTGATTTTTATTTTCAGATATCTCAATATAAAAATAGTTTAAAATGGTTTCATAGTGGTGTAAGAGAATAGTGAATTACTATGTGATCGCATCCCCATACTGAGAATTTTCCATTGCTAGGAAAATTAACTTCTCACAAATTCCTAAAAATGATAAATTCATGAATATTTTCTCCATCCCAATAATATTTTAGATATAAAGTTAATTATATTCATTGTGAAAACTTAATCAAAACAATAACCACAACGATGAGTTAATATCAAAAAATTTGGAAATAAATATCACATAAATTATATTAAAACAAAATTTAATGATGTGTATGAAACTAATCCTTTAAAGGAAATTCACGATTCAAACATTCCATTAAATCCCAACATGTGTGTATAAAAAGTGTTTCAATATTATATTTTCAATTTCTATCTAGTAAATATAGGTCATTTTAATTTTTTAGCTTACCATGTTCTTTACACCAAACATGTTTTGTGACCTTCATTATCAAAATTTAAAACCCCCTCACATAAGAATTTATAGAATTAAAACATTATGGTTTTTTTATATTCATTTTGATTGATTTTTTTAATTTTTTTGAATTATTTTTCAACAAAAATTTTTTGTATAAACCATAGGTAAATCCAATATTGTAATTAAATTGTTCAGATAATAAATGAACGTAAAGAATTTTGTTTTAAAAGATGAATAAAATTAACCTAACTTAAGAATACCTTGATTAAAATAATATTTTTTCAAATTTATTGTTTTTTACAATGATGTTTGAAGATATTAAATGACACAATTTCCTTTTAAAAAATTTCATAGTGTGTATTAACATATTAATGGTTTTGTATAGGTAAAACCCAAAATATATAATTATTCTAAAATCACTTTTTAATTTTAAAATTATACTTAAACTCCTTTTTCATTAGTGAAACACATTTTCTTTAAATGTAAAAATGACTTGAAATATTGAAATTCAGCATGTATTTTCAATAAATTCCATGATGAGATAGGTATTTAATATGATTATTCTATCAAAAAGTTGATAAATAATAATAATAATGAAAATAAATAAACCCATGAAACATTAAAAAAATACAGAAAAAGAAGAAATAGGAAAGAAATATTAAAATACTATATAAAAAAAAAGAGGAAAATGAAATATATAGCAAAAGTCCCAAATAACTTAGAAATTATGAATGAACACAAGTATATTTTTTATTTTCCCCATTATAATAAAATAACAGGTTATAAGGAATGATATAACATTGTGGTTGTCATTGATAGTTATCTTATTAATGGTATAGTTCCTTCATCTGGGATTCTGTAAGTGTTTCAGATAAGTGGTTTAGATACATCCCATTGATGGTGAATTTATATTGGGTTTATACATTTTTAACCTATAAAACCTCATAAATACAAAAAATAGTGTCAATGTATGGAAAAAACTAGTAAGAATTAAGATTACAAAGGTGCCAATTTATCCTTGAATTATAATGGATGTCCTTATTCACAGTGTCAAACTCATGATGAAGGATGAGGCAATCATTATAAGCCTTGGTAACTTCATTATAGATTCAAGAGGTCTCATATAAATCTCTTTTTATTTATTAAAACTCTTTAATATATATTTTCCTTTGAGTATATACACAAAAAAGATTACAATTGAATGGTTTTTAGCCCAATAGGCTAGAATATATCTAAATGGAAATAATAAATCTCTTTTCAAACAAAATATTATATAGTGAAATGAAATGGGAGTCTTAAAGATTGTTTGGTAGGCCCACAAAGCTCCATGAATTCTTAAAATTTAATATTTTCTATTGGATTGCACTATTTTTTATGAATTTTTTTACCTATCTATTAGACTCATTTACTTTCCCATTAGTTTTGGGATGATAAGTTATAAAAACTAAATACCTGGCCCCATAATGATGTAAAATTTCATACATTGTGTGGTTAGATAATGGAGAACACTGGTAATTGATGTGGAACCTAGGAAATCCAAAACTATAAAATATTTGGGTTCTTAAAAACCATGTTACTATATTTTAATCATAAGTTCTTATGGTAAATGATTCTACCCATTTATACACATAATCATTTAAAAGAACAATAGACAAATTACTAAATGAATTAGGAAATTATGATAAAATGTAAATTCCCTAAACATAATAAAATTTCAAGGAAAATCAAAGATTCTTGAGAAAACTCATTTATTTTGGAGTCATTTCTTATCCTTTGATAATGTGGTCAAGCTCTAAAAAAATCCTGGAAATATTGAAATAATATTTTCTATAATATCCAATAATCATGTACCTTTTGAGTATTTTTTGGGGGACCAAAGTGTCCCCAACATGAAGGAGTATTATAAGATCTTATGATATTATGATACTGATTATCAAGAATATACTGACCTAAGATCTTATCACTATATGCATGCCAAAATTAGGGACTACCCTAAATATAATAACTGGGCTCATTCTTAAGATGATGATACTTTTATTAAATTAGTAATAATTAAATATTTTAACAAATAATTTACTATTTCAATATATTATGGAAGAAAATATTTCAATTTATATAATTTCTCATCAGGAAACATATCATTTATAGGAATGTGAGGGGATGAGTTAATGTATGAGGATTTTAGGATCCTAAAAATACAACCAACCACAAAATTCCTTTCTATTTTTTTATCTGTAATTTATAAATTGAAATTTTTTAGGAGGATCATCTTATAGATGATATATGGTTTGGATTCTAATTTCATAAGGAGATATCAGAGGGATACATGGTTAGAATTTAGAATCACTTTAGACCCTAAAAAATATAACCTAAATTTAATCATGGTAAAAAATTAAAGGAAATTAATTTTTAGTTTTGGTTTAGTTTCCTAGGAAATTTTTTGGTGTGAGATGTATATACAATGAAATATATCACTCTATTGTCACATCGTGATAATGCAACCCAAATTAAATAGTTATAATAATCACACATGTGTTGAAATATTAAATTTCACTAAGTTTGTTGTATTATTGAGGGTGAAATGAGACTCCATTTAAATCTATTAAATGCATCCGCATAGTTTTTATCAAGCACAAATTATTTTTCATTAAGGAGTAATTTAGATATAGGAAGTGAAATTTTACTATATCCATAAATTTAGTAGAGGTAAGATCTTACTTGACCCAATAATGACTACATATCGACACATTTATAGGGAATGAGAGAGAGAAAATTATATCTAGTTTTGATTCCTTGACTTGGATACCATCCCCAAAAATTACATGTCCAAGTAATATCCCTTATCATACCATGAAAGGAAATTTACCATAGTTTAGTACATGATAATTTTCAATACTAGAAATAAATTAAACCTTAAGACTACTAAAACAATCATCAAATGAATAATTATAAATATTTAAACCATCTATGAATACTTACAGGGAATTCTATAGATAATCCAAAAAATACTAACCATGCTTCACTAGAAAATACCTATATCATTACACAAAAAAATGGAATCCTACTATATGAAAATTTTACAAAGGGGTAAGTTAATGTTATCATTTTCTAATCCTATAGGGAAATATGGACCTAAAATTATATTGAATATCTATTGAGGAAATAGTAACGAAAATTACCTAATAACCTCTCTAGAATATATTTAATGAACAACAATGGTAAATGGTCCTTACTATTGTGTTGGTTTAATCAAATATAATATATTCAAAAACACTAAATATTGTACACATGGGTTAGTACCAATGGATTTTTCTAATTTTTTTACTATTAGATATGTTTTCTTATGAAATACATAAATTAGGTTGGTCCAATAAATTTTAGATATAGAGTAAATGAATCTAGTAGAAAATAATTCAGTTTCCTACATTTTAATGATGTATAGAAGGTTTGGGTTCAGTTATCTATATGTCCACCTCACCAGTTTAACCTCATAATTTAATAATATATGATGCATAAAAATCAGTCAGAAAATTCAAAGAATTATAGAAGGTTTCCATACTAATGATTTTTTATACTCCCTCAAATGGTTAAGTAATCATAATTCACTATGTAGAGGTGGATCAAAAGAAATGATTATTGGAAACTTATTTCCATTCTCAAGATTGGAAAATTTTCAATTTTCATGCATTTATTTAACGTTAAATTCTTTGGGATTTTGGATTTACGAGAGGGAATGAGAAAGATATTGGTCCCCGATCTCATCTAACTTCTCAATAGTAGCATACTCATATGATGAGTACACTTCTACAAGTTGAGTATAATAATCAACTGTCATTGAGCCCTTAGTGAAAACGAAATAATAAATTAATAAACACAAATGAATTTTTCTAACCAATTACAGTATACAATACATGAATCAATTCATCTTATGTCCATCAATAATTAAAACTATGATAATATATTGGGGTAAAGGAGATAATTTTCCACATGGAAAGAGAGTACATAAATTAAATTAACTATAGGAGATGAATTCTATGATATGAGGTTATTTATGGAATTAAGTATATTAAAGAAAAAATGTCACCACCAAACTCAATAGATAATTTACCATTGAGTATATTAAATACAATTTTTTTCAAGAAAGGAATCCCTGATAAAATTGGGCAATTTTTATTCATCCTATCATCTTCCATTTTAAGAACATAAAAATCAACATGAAAAATTAAAAATCTTATCCTCATAAGATCATCTTATAGCACACCATTAGGGTGTTTTTTAATTTAGTTATCTAGTTTAATCATTATTCTAGTAGGCATCAGGTCCCCAATCTATAATTATGAGGGAATATAGCGAGACATGGAATTTATTGAGGCTCCCAAATCAGGAATGGAATTAGAAAATAAAAATTCCTCTATAGTACATGGAATTGAGAATGTTATAAGATCCTTTCATTTGGTAAGAAGTAATGGTTGGATCAATTCAAAGAATTTAATCCCCAATATCACCCTTTCTTCACATCAAAAAAAAATTTAATGTGTACACATATCATTCAAGTACTTAGTTTATCATGGAATATTATTTTCAATATTAATCAAGGGATATTGACAGATAAATTTTCAATTTTTCCAAAATATCCTAATCAATATCAGTTTCTTTTGGTTGAATTTATTTGGGTTCCCCTTAGAGGAATGGAATTATAATGCATAAGATATTGGATTTATCAATTGACACTCTCTTTACTTTGGTAATACTTCTCTCCATAAATGAATTTTTCTCTTTTAGATCACATGGGATAGTGGGAATACTGGTTCCCTTGGGATGGGATTACTCTAATAGAGGGGTAATTTTGATTTTAGGTTTCATACCCTACCGAATGGAGATGACATTGAAATTTCTTTAAACCATTTTCTTCAATATAGTTTGAGAAGTTTGTTTACCCAACCCTTTACTTTTAATTTTACACATCGAGTTGGTGAGTTAGATATATTGAGTTTTTAATTACTATAAGAAATCTTTTATTTTTTGTTAGAATTGAAGTTTATTTATTGTCATTTAATTAATTATATGATCTAGGATAGACTATAGTTTTATAAGGGGTTGTTAGAAAGTACTTTATTGTGGTTAATAATTTTTCAGTGGAAGTGGAGGATAACTACGCTGCTCTTTGTGGCTTTATAATTATTGAGGTTAGTTGGAATATCCACATTGCCTAAAATCTTTTTTATTTTCTATCTATATTTTGATGGATTATATGGTTCTTGCCTATTGGGTTATTTGTATGTATTTTTGGGAAGATTAACTCACAAATAATATAATGTTATATCATTTGAGGCAATTGGTTATACTAATTGGTTTTGGAGGCATATATACTATAATGAACCAGAGAAGGGGGTTGGGATTTCCCTTTGGGAAAGAGTAACTTCCTAGATAATGGGACTTACCTATTCAAAATTAATGCCTAATTTATTTTCAAAATCTAATCTCTGCACATCATTAAGTATTTTAATGGGAACACTGGACCTTAAACCAAACTACTAATTATTTTTTTCCATGTTATCAATTGAACTTATTTCCAATGTCTGAGTATTGTCTATTAGATCCCACCTAAAGCCGCATCAATCATACATCAGTCCATTGGGATTAATGTTTCATAAAAAATATTAGATTAATAGTTGATCAATTATTTTTTTATGAGAGATAAAATCACATAACCTTTTAAACTATTTATATTATACATGATGTTTTGCATCTATAGATTATATTATTCCATAATTTTATTTTCTTATTAAAATAGGATGGGATTTATTTTTCAATAAAATGGAATTTAATGTCCCCCAACCTTTAATTAGGGTATTCACATAGTAAAGACAATACTTTATAGTTTCTTCTTTAGAGAATGGGAAATATCTTAGTTTATCATGTTTTTCATCCACTCACAATTTTCAATGATGACCATATAATTGATATTTTTTAAATGAATATGTTGATATTATATATTATGTCCACAAAGTATGGTTAGTAAGTGAATTAAATTGTATTTTACTTCAAAATTATGTAGTTATATATGAAATTGAATATTTAAGTTGAAATTCAACATCTGTTGAAATTAATTACATTAATATATTACAATTTTTATCCATGTTCTAAAAATTAAATTTTGTTTTAGTTTTAGTTACATAAAAATTTTGGTAAATAGGATTCTATATATTTTGTGAATCCTTATCCAAAGTCTTTTTATGAGTGTTTTGGTGTTGGTGGTGTAATATAATCTCTTGTTTAAGTATGAATGGTGGTCATTCCCCTATATTGGAATATGTAATACCCAATAACTACAATGGGAGGTAGTAGAAAACAAATTTTGATAATAATAGTTTAATAATTAAATATTTACAATGTTTTGAAATATATTATAATAAAACACTCTAAACATAAGGATTCCCTAAAAATGATGCCATGATCTGAAATTGTGGTCTTTACACGTCAAATTATTTTTGTTATGAAAGTGTATATTTAGAATAAGGTAGATCATAGGTTATATATAAATGAGTTTCCAAGGTTTTATTTAATGTATTTTAAATAAGTTCTATAAACAACCAAAATTTATGGTGGGAGGATTTTGAAAATATTTTGAAGTAAAATAAAGGAATAAAATTACTAAAACAAAGGATGGGAAATTTGGAAAGTGGAATAGGGTTTAAAGATATATGAGAAGGAGAGAATTGAAAGGTTAATACACATATTTTTATTTTCATTGTTCTAAAATGATTATTTTTTTAATGAAATTATTTGGTTGATGAAAATAAAGATATTGATTCTCTTTTAGACCTCTAAAATAAATCACATAGAATTGAAAATTAATAAAATATTTATTTAGTAAATCTTCAGATACTTTTTATTAAATTTGGGATATTAATAATTATAATATGTCTTGTATATTTCATAGAAAAAAACTTATGTTCTTTAATTATAACAACACAATATGATAATTAAAATATCACACCGATCATGTTTGAAATTAAATTTTTTATCTTCAATCATATCAAAATATGGAATTGAAGTTAGAAACATGTCGCAATAAAGTTAAAAAAAATATTTTAAACCAATAAATATATCAAAGTAGTTTAAAAACAATTTTTTACCCCCTCTCCATGTGTATAACTCCCTCATAATGACCGTCCACTGTTTAGCCTGCCGTCTAGAGGAGGAGGAGGCTCGAGTGAATTCCCTTATTTATTTTATATCTATATATGAGGATAGGGAGATCCAAAATTTAATGCGTTATTATAATAAATATTATATACTCCAAAATTATAGATTTTCACTCCCCCGAAAAGAACTTCACAAGATATAACCGAGGTATGTATTTATAGGCCAAGGGAAGTAGTGGTTTGTTACAAACATTTTCAAATACCATTTTAGGCATTTTTTGGTTTAGTGATTGGAATTATCAAGACTTAGAAAAACTATATTTTTTTAATATCTATTAAATATACCCATAAAATATTTTCTGGCCATTTTAGTTCTAAAATAAGATATATTATCAAAAAAAAAGGTCATCTACAATTGTGTTCAGTAATTTATTTAGATCATAATGGAACTGACTTATTTTTATGGTGAATAGAAACATACCCTTTTGTAGATACAAATGGAAACTTTTGAGGAATTGTATGGAAAGTGGTATCAGAATCTAGCGTTTTGGGATGAAGTCAGTGAAAGATAGTTTATGGGACCAGAATTAGTAGAGTAAGTGTCTGAGAAATTGAAGATGATCCAACAACACATGGGGACAACTCAGAGCAGGAAAAAAAGTTATGCAGATAATAGAAGGAAAGACTTCTCATTTGTTGTAGGTGACAATATTTTCCACAAAATCTCTCCTTGGAAAAGTGTGATGCGTTTTGGTAAGAAAGGAAAGATGAGTTCGTGGTTCATCGATCCTTTTGAAATCCTGGAGAATTTTGTAACAGTTGCATATCGAGTAGCTTGGCCTCCGAGTTTGTCTTAGGTACACAATGTTTTTCATGTCTCGATGTTGAGGAAGTATGTGCCAGATTCATCACACGTCTTGATCCCAGAAGTTGTTCAGCCGGAAGAGAACCTCTCTTATAAAGATAAATGAGTTCCGATCCTTGATCAATGTAAAACAGTATTGAGGAATAAGGTAATCCAATAGGTAATGGTTTTTTGGAGAAACCACATGGTAGAAGAAGCAACATATGAGTCTGAAAATTCTATGAGATAAATTTACCCTCACTTTGCGAAGACGAAATTTTCAGAAGGTGGGGATAATATAACACCGCATGGTTTTTTAAAAAATAAATTAAAATTCATGAAACTTTGTTTTAAGTAGATATTTATAACTATCCCTTAAAAATAAATTTTCCACTTTTATGTTTTGAATTTGAAAAAATGGTCATGTACAATTGTGTTCAGAAAGTTATTTAGAGCCTAATGGAACCAACTTGTTTTCTGGTAAATAGTAACATACCCTTATGAATAGTAATATGAATAGTAATATGACCCTAATGAATAGTAAATTGTACTGTTATTTTATTTTCTTAAGGATTTAAAATAATGACATCTTGGTTTATTTCTCAATGTGATGTAAAAACAATTATAGTTTTTTAATTATTAATTTTTGAATTAAGTATGATTTTATTTAAAAATTAAATTAATGATATTTATAATATTATATTCAAAAAATAGACTTCATTTTTTAATTCAACACATCTATAATTGTTAAGTCTTCATTTTTGGGATATTTCTGAAATTCTTGAATGTTCGATGAATAGTGAAATATGGTAAAATACCGTATATTCAAATTATCAGTAAAATAAATTATTTATGACATCATAAGTAATTTAAGCACACTTGGTTCGAAATAAAATTCTATTATTACTATTTTGGGTCACATTAATTAATATTATTCATAGTCTTGAGAAAAAATATTATAATAATGATTAAAATAATGAAAATATCCCCTATTCTCTACTATAAATACCACCCTCATTCCCCTCTTCCTCCCACTCCTCTCAAAACATGAAAATTACCTAAGATCCACCCAAGAATCCTACCAAGGCTCTTCCCCACTTCATAGAGTTTCTGGTCTCACCAAAAGGCCAAAACTAAAGGCCTTAAGATGGATCTCAAGGGGAAGAGATAAACTGGTAAACATCCTCTTTTATTTTCATTATTTTCTTTTATTTTATGTTATTCTTTTTTATTACATTTGGATTATGTTGGGATATTTAATTACATATCTCTTACTTCCCATATTATGTAATAATTACGAGAGAACCCTTTTCTCTCATCAAATTATTTTATGAAATTTTAAGCGACGCCGTTAGGCTGCCTAATTTTTGTAAGGGATTTCTCAAATTTTCTTTTATTTTGACATCCTTTATTTTATTCTTATTTAATCACCTCCTCTTATCCAAGAGGCATGAAATCTCCGAAATATTTTATATTATTTATTTTCTCATGATCATGGAAAATTCATCAACAATATTTTTCTCCTCCTCCACTTATTCAAGGAATTAAAAACATTGTCCGTGATGTGTCGAATTACCAACATCATGGACGATGTGATTTCAATTTTATTTAATTACATTAAGTCTGGTCATAAAACCATTTTTATAGTCGAACCAGGTTATAATATATGTTATATGTCTCATCCATGGTTCTTAAAATCTTTTGTAAGCATGTTTTTAATTTATAAACAAAATGAGGTCGTTATTATCAAAGAACCACTACAATGATCTAAACGAACATAATTAATGTTCTAACTTATGAATCATCTTCATTTAAGAAAATATATTGATAAATGGTATAATTTATGGATTTAGGAAATACGTAAATACAACTCCATTACAATTCTGTAGTATCACTACCAATTGACAAGAACAACCACCGTGAACCAATCATGGAAATCATGTAAGGAACTCACCCAAAAACAGGGCAAAGACGAAAATACTAATAATTAAAGGGTAAAATTATGTAATGAAATGATCATATAAGGTATTATAAAGATGGATATTTTTCTATAAGATATTGAAAACACTCTTTTAACAATTATACAAGAGGTTTTAACATGTTTTAAGTAAGATAAGCCCGAGGTAAGTTAATTCATAACCTAATTTCCATCCGTTGGGTTAACTTTATACTTAATTATTTATGTGGTATTTAAATTGTTTGTGTGATTAATTATGATTAAATTATTTTTAATTACGTGTATTTACAAAGTATATACATATTATTACCACTCTTTTAAGTCACACTTCAACGATATGATATTTATTTGGGGCTTTTCTTTTAAAATATTCCTTTAAAATTCTGTTATATAAAATTCAAAAGAAATGTTTCTATGCTATTATTCATGTTTTATGATTATGTTATGGATCTTGGTGATTTATTATGATGATGGGTGGGACCTATATTTCCCTAAAATGAATTATGTATGCGTAAGTTGTAGTTTGGTCGTATGGTTACTCCAAGTGTAACTACGATGGTTACACAAATTGTAAGGTAGCCTTGAGGGTTACATATTATAAGTTAGCTAAGAGGGTTACACGATTATGTATGTAATGCCACAAGATATATTTATGGTTCCATTTATGTTCTTATGTATTTTTTTCACCTTGTGGAAATATCATGTTACAGAAATTAAGTATATATGGGTGATAAGTATTCCTTTTGAAAATGTTTTCATATGTTACAAGTATTCATGGACTTTACATTTTTTTATATATCTTACTGAGCTTCTTGTGCTCATCCCAAGTTTTAAGTGATTTTCATGGGTTATAAGGTTGAGTAAGATAAATAATAAATCCAAGTAAATTTTTTGAAGAATTTTCAAGAAAATCATGTTTCATTTGAAAAGTTTTATATTTTGGAAGAAATGAATATTGTCTATATGGTATCCACTCTATAATAATGTTTAATGTTATAAATGTTTTATGTCACAAATCTCTAAATATCTAACAATGAAAAGATCCTCAATGTTAAAGTAAGTGATTTCTTGACTAAATTCTAGATTATTTAATGTAATAAGGACAAGTCCGTATAGTTGGTATCAGATGATGATTTAGATAACATTAGGTGTTAGGATAATGTTAAAAGAATACTATAAATAATATTTACTCTATGATTAATTTGAAATGTTATTGAATTTAGAGATTACCATGTTGCTTCATCTAATATTTTTTTGTTCAGAATGGTTGTCCACAGAAGAAACATGGAAGGGGAAGAGGAGAGGCATTGATAGAACGACATCCTTCTGAATCCACAGCCTGGAATGGTAGGGATTAAAAGCAAGCAGTTAGTGACAGTAATGGATCAACTAGCACATTAAATAAATGTAAGTAGATTTTATTTAGGAGAACAACCAGTGGTAAAAAAATGTAACATGAAAATAGTGGAACATTTTATGAGACAACACCCTCCTTCTTTCAATGGATCTTCTATCCCAATAGGGACTAATAGATGGATTAAATCTTTTGAAAGGATATTAAATCTTATGGGATGTTCAGATAATCAAAAGGAAAGTCTTTCCATTTATTATTTTGAAGTTGAATCTAATCATTCGTGGTCAATGGTATGGAATATCAGGGTTAGAGATATTTTTTATTCCTTATAGTGGGATGAATTTAATCGTATTTTCCTTAAAAAATATTTTCCTAAGGTGGTGCGACTTAGGATGGAGAAGAAATTCCATGAATTGAAACAAAATGATAAATATTCAGTGGTCGTGTATGATGTGAACTTCACATGAATATAGAGGTATGCTCCAAATATTATTCTGTATCTTGATAGAAAAATCAACCACTTTTATCTAGGACTGAAGCCAAGGTATCGAAGGGAGTTGGCCTCTCGTGAACTCAAAAGTTATGATAAACTTGTCCGATGTACTGAGAGGGTAGAGATGGAGTTTTCTGATGATCACATGCATTTTAAAAACAAGTAGAAGAAGATTCCTAAATTGAAAGCGGTGGGTACGAATCAATAAAAGAAATATGATGGTAGAAAATCCATTTTCAAGTTTGTGAAAAATGTGGAAATAAGCACCCTGGGGAATGTCTTACCAAAGGTGGGAAGTGTTTTATATGTTGTATGTTGGGACATATGGCCCGAGATTGTAATTAAAATGATACTAATACTAATCATGATAAGGAAACTGTAATTTTTTATACATGTGGTGAGATGGGTCTCTATGAAAATGACTACCCAAATATAGATCTGAATGATGCAAAGAATCCAGACTATAAGCTGAAAGGTGTAGTGAGATCTTTTGCAACTACGTTAGTAGATGTCGATCCATCCAATTAAGTTGTATCAGGAACTTTTCTAGTTTACTAATATTTGGCTAATGCTTTGTTTGATATGAGGTCTACACATTCCTTTATCTTTGAGAATTCTTGTGGTAAATTGGAAATATAACCTCAAAAAATGAGACCAGGAGATGTTTTTAAAACACCAAGAGAAATATTATAGCAAAGAGGAATTATAAGAATCTTTCTATTGTGGTCTATGGAATTACTTTACCTGAAAACTGTGTTGTTTTACCCTTATTCGTGTTTGATGTTAGTCAGAGAATGGATAAGATTTCTGTTTATCATGCTAAGATTGAGTGTAAAGATAAGGAAGATGTTTTTTAGGACGAGTTTCAGTTTTTATACAAGAATGAACCCATACAATTGATAATATATCAGGAAGCTGAGAAACGTTTGAAAGATGGAAATGAAAGTTTTCTTGCTCAAATTGTTGAAAACAAGGGAATTGGTCAGAGTAATGATATGCTAGTGGTAAAGTAATACCTTGATGTTTTCCTGATGAGTTACCCGGTGTCATACATGATCGAGAATTATAATTCATAATTGACTTAGTTTAGGATGCTAATCCAATTTCAAAACCCCCATATCATATGACTCAAATAGAAATTCTTGAATTGAAAAATTAGTTGTAGGAATTTCTTGATAAAGGATTCATTCGTCCTAGCACTTCACCATGGGGTTCAATTATTTTGTTTGTTAAAAATAAATATAGTTCCATGAGACTTTCCATTGATTATAGAGCTTTTAATATAATCACTGTAAAAAAAGTAACCTTTTTCTCATATTGTAGACTTGTTTGTTTAGCTCCATGGAGCTCAGTACTTTTCCAAGATTGAATTACGATCTGGATACCATCAGCTGAAGGTGATGGAGTATGACATCCCAAAAACAGTCTTTTGTACTAGATATGTGCATTATTTATTTTTATGCCATTTGGGTTAACTAATGCACCTATTGTGTTCATGAATCTTTTGAATATAACATTTCCTAAGTTCTGGGATAAGTTTTTGGTTGTGTTTATTTATGAAATTTTAGTATTTTCTAAAAATAAAGGTGAAAATCAAAAAAATATAATGTTTTTTTACAAACCATAAAGGAAAAGAAACTGTCTGGGAAATTCAACATGTGTGATTATTGGTTGCACCCGAATTCTTTTGGAGGGAAAATTATAAGTAAGGATAGAATAATAGTTTATCCTTCCAAAAACAATTATTTGATGAATGTCCAAGACCCTAAAATGTTATAAAAATTCATATTTTTCTTCAATTAAAAAGTTATTACCAACGTTTTAATAAATTTTCATGGTTATATAGACCGATAACCAAGTTAACAGTAAAAAGGGGATAAATTTATTTAGACGGAATAATGTGAATCTTGTTTTCAAGAATTGAAGAAGAGATTGGTGAATGCTCCAGTTTTTCCCTTGCCTTCCTAAAATGGTGAGTTTTTCATCTACAGTGAAGCTTCATTGATAGTACTTTGTTTTGTTTTGATTCGTAATGATCAGGTAATTGATTATGCTTCAAGACAACTTAAACTTAATGAGTTAAAGTATCCCACACACTATTGGGAATTGGAAGTTGTGGTTTTTTCTTTGAAAATTTGGAGGCATAATTTATACTGATCCAAATGTCAAATATATACTGACCATAAAAGTTTGAAGTATATATTCACTCAGTGGAAATTAAACATGAGGCAAAAAATATGGATTGAACTGATAATGGATTATTATTGCATGATCAATTACCATCCCAAAAAAGAAAAAAAAATTGGTGGATGCCTTGAGTTGAAAACATCATGCATCATTAACCATGTTACATTTGGAACATGATCCCTCTATTAATGATTTGATGAATTTCGGCTTAGAAGTTTTTGGTGTAGGAAATACCTCTGTTTTGTCTCAAGTTGCAGTTCAGTCATTGTTATCAGAATGAATTAAGAAAGCGCAGATGGAAGACCATGAGCTATAGAAAATGGTATAATTGGTTAAAATGGGTATGTTTCTAGAATTTAACCTTGATAAATATTGTATTTAAGATTTGGTAAAATGTTGTGTGTGCCTTGTGATTCCCAGTTGAAGAATGGATTGTTGTTTTAATCTCATAGTTCTCTAATTTCAGTTCATCCTGGAAGTACTAAGATGTACACAGACCTTCGAGATTATTATTGGTGGGATGGAATGAAAATAGATATTGATGATTTTACCAAGGAATGTTTTACATGTTAACAGGTTAAAGTACAACAATAGTTACCAAAGGGGATGCTTCAGACTTTTCCAATGACAAATTAGAAATGAGAGAATATATCCATGGACTTTGTGGTGGGAATACCAATTACTTCTCGAAGTAACAATGTGATTTGGGTTATTGTTGATCGGCTTAAAAAATCTGAACATTTTCTTTTTATTCGATATACAATATCTTTAGATCAGCTTTCTCAATTATGCCTCAAAGAGATTTTTAGGATACATGGAGTTCCCATTTCCATTGTATCTGACTGAGATCCCAGGTTCACTTCTAACTTTTGGAAGGGACTTCAAATGTCATTGGGAATATAATTAAATTTTAGTACAACTTTTCATCCTCAATCAGATGGTCAATCAGAATGAATTATTCAGAATTTGGAGTCTATGATTCCAGCTTGTTCAATGGACTATCAAGAAATTTGGGATCATAAACATTCTTTAGATGAGTTTTCTTATAATAATAGATTTCATTCCAATATAAAGATGGTAACTTTTGAGGAATTTTATGGAAAGCGGTGTCAAACATCATCAGTTTTGGATGATATTGGGGAAAGAAAGTAGATGGGCCAGAATTAGTAGAGGAAGTGGATGAGAAATTGATGATGATTCAGCATCACCCGAGGATAGCTCAAATTAGGAAGAAAAGTTATGAAGATAATAGAAGTAAATAATTCCCATTTGTGGTAGGTGACTATATTTTCCTGAAAATCTATCCTTGGAAAAGTGTGATATGTTTTGGTATGAAAGGGAAGCTAAGTTTGGTGTTTATCAGTTCTTTTGAAATCCTAAAGAATGTTGTAACAGTTGCATACCGAGTATCTTTTCCTCTGATTTTGTCTTAGGTACAAAACATTTTTCATGTTTCGATGTTGAGGAAGTATGTACCAGATTCATCACATGTCTGGAGCCAAGAAGTAGTTCAGCTGGAAGAGAACATTTCTTATGAAGAGAAACCAGTTCAGATCCTTGATTGAATGGAACATGTATTATGGAATAAGGTAATCCACTAGGTAAAGGTTTTGTGGAGAAACCACATGGTAGAATAAGAAACATGAGAGTCTGAAAATGCTATGAGAGAAAGGTACCCTCACTTTTTTAATAAGTAAATAAAACTGTGAGGACGCAATTTTCAAAATCTGGGGATAATGTAACACCCCATGGTTTTTTAAAAACATAAATTTAAATGCATGAAAATTTGTTTTAAGTAGATATTTAAAACTATCCTTTAAAAATATATAGCCACTTTTATGTTTTGAATTCCAAAAAACAGTCATCTACAATTGTGTTCACTATGTTATTTATAGCCTAATGGAACCAACCTGTTTTTTGGTGAATAGTATCATACCTTTATGAATAGTAATATTACCCTAATGAATATTAAATTGTACTATTATTTTATTTTCTTAAGTATTTAAGATAATGACATCTTGGTTAATTCTTCAATGTGATATAAAAGTAGTTATAGTTTTTAAATTATTAATTTTGGAATTAAGTATGATTTTATTTAAAAATTAAATTAAGGATTTCTAAAAAATGATTTTCAAAAAATGGATTTCATTTTTAAATTCTACTTGTTGATAAATGTAAAGGTTGAATTTTTTAGATTTTTCTGAAATTCTTGAATATTTGATGAATAGTGAAATATGGTAAAATACCGTATATTTAAATTATCAATAATATACACTATTTTTTACATCATAAGTGATGTAATACCACTTGGTTCAAACTCACAAGCCATTATTACTATTTGGGGTCACATGAATTAAGATTATTTGTAGTCTTGAGAAAAAATATTATAATAATGATTGAAATAATGAAAATACCCCCTCTCTTCCACTATAAATACCACCCACATTCCCCTCTTATTCCCACACCTCTCAAGCCTTGATACTTACCTACGTTCTACACAACACTCCTCCCAAGGATCTTCCCCACTTCCTAGAGCTATTGGTATCACAAAAATACCAAAACCAAAGGCCTTAAGAAGGATCTCAAGGAGAAGAGATCAGGAGATAAACATCCTCTTTTATTTTCTTTATTTTCTTTATTTTTATGTTATTATTTTTCATTCCCTTAGGATTATGTTGGGATATTTCAGTCAATATTACCCTTACTTCTCATATTGTGTAATAATTATGAGATACCCCTTTTCTCTAATCAAATTATTTTATGACCTTTTAAGCGTTTCCATTAGGCTGCCAAATTTTCGTAAATAATTTCTCAAATTTTCTTTTATTCTGACTTCCTTTATTTTCTTCTTATTCCCTCAACTCCTATTATCCTAGAGTAATGAAAGCTCATGAATATTTTCTATTATTTATGTTCTCATGATCATGAAAAATTCATCAGTAATATTCTTCTCTTCCCCCACTTATTCAAGGAATTAAAAACATTGTCCGTGATGTGTCAGATTACCAACACCATGGACAACATGATTTCAATTTTCTTTAATTTAATTAAATCTGGGCATGAAACCATTTTTATTATTGAACCATGTTATAAAATATTTATTATGCCTCATCCATTGTTCTGGAATTATTTTTCAAACATGGTTTTAATTTATAAACAAAATGTGGTTGTTATTATCAAATAACCACTAAATTGATCTAAATGAACATCATTAATGTTCTAACCAATGAATCATCTTAATTTAATAATTCAAATTGATAAATGGTATAATTTATGGATTATGGAAATATATAAATACCACTCCTTTCCATTTCTGGGGTTTCCCTTCCAATTGACATGAACAACCACCAGGAACCTATCATGGAAATCAGGAAAGGAACTCACCCAAAAACAGTGCAACGAAGAAAATTCTAAAGATTAAAAGGTGAAATTATGTAATTAAATGATCATATATGGTATTATAAATATAAATATGTTTCTATAAGATTTTAATAACACTCTTTTATCTATCATACAGGAGGTTTATACAAGTTTGAAGTAAGACAAGCCCGAGGTAAGGGAATTCTTTACCCGGTTTCCATCCTTTGGGTTAAACTTATACTTCATTATTTATGTGGTATTTAGATTTTTTGTGTGGAGTATTATGATTATATTATGTTGAATTATGTTTATTTATATATTATATACATATTCTATCCACTCTATTATGTCTCACTTAAATTATATGATATTTATAAGGGACTTTTCTTTTAAAATATTCTTTTATAATTCTGTTTTAAAAATTAAAAAGCAATGTTTTTATGCTTTTATTCATGTTTTATGATTATGTTCTGGATCTTGGGAATTTTTTATTATTAAAGGGTGGTAACTATATTTCCCTCAAATGCATTGGGTATGTGTAAGATGTTGGTCCGTTGTATGGTTACTCCAAGTGTAACTATGATGGTTACACCAATTATAAGGTAGCCTTCAGGGTTATAAATTATAAGGTAGCCGAGAGGGTTACAATATTATGTATGCAATGCCCCAAGATATATTTATGGTTCCATTTGTAATGTTATTTTTTTGCGGATCTTGTGGAAATATCACGTGACAGAAAGTAAGTATATATGGGTGACAACTATTCATTTTGAAAATGGTTTCATATGTTACATGTATTCCTGGACTTTCCTTCTTTTTTTTATATCCCTTACTAAGATTTTTCTGCTCATCCAAAGTTTTAAATGATTATTATAGGTTATAAGGATAATTAATACAAATAAGGAAGCCAAGTTAAATGTTTGAAGACAATCAAAGAAATCATGTTTCATTTGAAAATATTTATATTTCGGAAGAAATAAATATTGTTTTTATAGTATCCACTCTGTAATAATGAGTAATGTTATAAATGTTTTATGTACCAAATCTACAAAGCTCTAAACATTAAAAGATACTCAATTTGAAAGAAAGTGATATCTTGACTAAATTGAAGATTATGTAATTCAATAAGACCAATTCCTTATACTTCCTTCTGGATAACATATGAATAAACTAGGACTGAACTATTATAAAGGGTTTTATGCCACATAATTATGGGTTATGATACTAAATCACATCCTAATTATAAGGAAACTTATTTTTTGTCTAAAAACCTATGCACATGTGTGCTTTGTAATCCATGCGGTTTGGTCCATTTTCATTCAACTTCATCTTGAGATATCCAAATCACCTCAACCTATGACGAAAACGTCAAATCTAGTGTAATTTCTCTTTTTAATAGCATATAAAATTAATTAATTGAATAATATAGGAAGTAAAATTGATTATTTTTTTTAAAATTTTTAATAAAAAATATGTTTAAAACAATTATATATATATATAATATAATAGTGAATCACTATGTCATCATTAAATCTAATTTTTAATTCAAATTGATGATTAGAAATGAATTAATAAAATTCTAATAAACATTATGTAATCCTTGAGAGGGTTCGGTTGGGGGTTTGAGTCAATGTTACTCTTTTCAGAATTATATTTATGAAATTAAGCTCGATAAATTTTTTGAGTCTAGATCCTCTCAATATTTAATTCTGACCCTACCCATATGAAACAAAAATCAATAGTAATACAAGGTATCTAGGATATTTACAACTAATGTGGGTGGCTACATCGTTTCTATGTTCAGGTATTTTTTGAGAAATTATTTTGTCACTAATATAATAAAGTGATTAAAAAATGTGTGATGGTATTTTCCTTTACCCAAAACTATATATTAATAGTTGTCTTCTGAAAATGATTATAATGGATTTTTCATGTTTACAAAATATATATAGCTGATTGATAAAGATATGTTATCTCTAAGATTATTCACCACCAAATTAATGATCTTTCTCCAAGCCTTCAAAAAAATCCAAATTAACACATGATCTTGTTTATCTAGAACACCACCTTATAAAATCTAAACTTCCACAATCTCAGTGTATAAAATCACAATTTATGGAAGTAGAACTTTACCATTATTGCTGAAAGGTATAAATACACAATATATATTGGTTTTTTTATATTTTTTTCTAATATCATAGAAATGTAGAAAACTCAATGTACATAATCTAAATTCTCCATTCACAACATCATGAACATTCAGAATATGTTGGTTAGTTTCTCTTAATATCATTATTTTTTTATTCAACTAAATGGCCCTAATTGTTTTCTCTTAATTGAGATTTAAGTCGTCCATGAAATGTATCATCATGTGCTCTAATAATTTCTCTATTTAAATTTCCAAATTTATTAACACTCTCTCTTCCCTCTTCAACCTTTTCGAAAAATATATCATGAACAAGAAAAATTCTTATTAAAATCTTAGTTAATCTTCTTTATCACTTCCTAAATTTTTTTCTTGAAACATGACTTAAGACTCATGAAATTTACTTCATAAATACAAAATCAACATATTCAAATTTAATTATTAAAATTAGTAATTTATTATTCTGTATATTTAGGTTTACCTTTAAAAACTCTATAGTTACTCTAACATAGATATTTGATCTTCTAAGTTAATCCCACACAAAATATGAGATATTTTATAGTTATCCATCCATATAATAAACAAAACAAATTCTCCAATTGTGATGTAGCTTTAGATTTCATTAAAAATCAACAATTAAACTTATGAATTTGGAATGTTATGTCTTGAAACACCTTTAAATCTATCTAAAGATTAATATTCCATAACTCATGACTATCTAGAGTTAATATTTTGTGTCAATTAATCTTTTTGACTTATAATTTATATGGATCATGTTACTTATAATTATACTCCCTTTTATGGTATTAAAAATCACAATTAACATTAATTTCAACATTCAATATTATAATTATTTTTGACTTTCAAATTAGCTAAAACAATCATCACCACTAAGTACCTTCTTGAAATTATTCTTACTCATGTTATGATTTCTTCTTCTTTTATACTTTACTTCCACAACATGATATTTCTTCCATAATATCCTTTAGAAATTTTAACACATCAACACTTTGATTATTTCCGACACTCCTTTTGGAACATGATGCTTAAAGGGAATCATAAAAATCCATAACTTCCCATATTTTTCAATTATTAGACTTCTCTAAAACCAATCATGGACTTCTCAAAAATTAGTACTTCATATCATCTATTATAACAATGAATTTTTAGAAATTCATTATATAGAATTAAATTCCAATAACAATATAACTCATTCTCATCATTACATCTATATGATTATTCTTTCGAATGAACACCTATGTTTATAAAAAATTACATTTTAAAAAAGAACCTTATGTTATTATCTTCTGAAATGAGTTCTAAATACATAGCTTCAAAATTATCCAACCACTCAAATCACCTCAAAACAATTATAAATACTCAAGTAATGATCATTACACATAGTCAAAAAGAAATAAAACACACATTTTAATAATTTCTTATGTTCTTAAATACCCTCCTTTAGATTTTATTATTACTCCAAAACACATCAATATTCATTAAAATATAGACTTTCTAAAATAGAAATATCATAATACTATACAATGGTATAAGGAAATGTTTTTGAGATAATTTCATCCCTCAATGACAAGATAATTGTTGGTTATGAATTTTATTTACTCCATTTAAATATGATTAGATTATACTACCCATTTTATCAAGAAAAAATAGATTTTAATTCCTTAATCCAAGTGTTAAATGAGTTATATTGTTCAAAGCATCTGACAATATAATCTATATGATTTTAGGTTATTATAAATTTTCCTATGTATAAATGAAAGGCAGACCGTGTGTTTTATCCTTAACACTTTAAATCTATCCTTTGGTATATCATTAGTAAAAATATCAATAATCATATCACTTATGGAAATATATTCCATCAATATATCTCAATTTTCATAATTCTATTTAATTAAATAATAATCTTTATAAACATATTTTTATCTATAGTTTTACATTGGATTTTTTAGATAGACCAAATTCACCATGATTATCACAGAAAATTCTCAATGTATTCTTGAAATTCACCTTTATATATTCCAATTGACCTCTGAAATATATAATATTTGTACATGCATGTGAAAAAGAAACAAACTTGTCATAAAAAATTCTCAAAGTTATCAAGTTTTTTATAAAATACCACTTACGAAAAATTTACCCAAAATGAGAATTTCCTCATAATTTTAATTTCCTATAATTAATATATTGATCCCAATAAGCATTAATGAATCTTGATAGATTCAATTCATCACATCTATTGTGCATCAGTGCATAAGAAAATGTTTCTTTGAAATATATCATGATTCACATGGAATCCAGCATATACGATTCCTTTGGATTACTTTGGTATCTAGAAATTTTTTATTGAATAAAAAATATATAGTCTTGATGTTAAAAAATAAAGAAATATTATAATCATATTACTAATGTTTTTTCGAATTAGGCTCCCCCCTTTATTCTTTTTTAGATTTACGTGAATCATTATGGGTGTCGATACTTCTATTGAGCCTTATATTCCAATTTTATTCGAATATTTCATGGAATACTTCTATAAAGGTAAAAATATATGCTTTTGATTCATTAAAATTTGTAGTCCCAAAAGGAATATAATCACTTAAATCATGGAAATATCGAAAGGAATATTCATTTTTTTCATGAATTCTTAAAAATCATACTCCCTATCCCCTTTAAAAATTAAGCCATAGATATAAAAAATGAAAATTAGTGTATACATGATCATATATTTTAAATATATGTTGGTTTCAAACTTACTATTAATGAAATTAATTTATTTAAAGAAACAATATAGTTCAATGTAACTGTCTTAAGGGTATTTTTATAACCATTAAATATATCTCTTCACATTACACTCTATAGTACCATCATTATCAAGGATGAATGCTTCATGTTTCTAAATAAAAGATTTTTATACATGACTTTTATTTAAGAAAGATGATCTCACATATATTTGATAAAATTTATAATTTTTTTGTACTATAAAACCTAAAAAATCATGATTGGTTCAAGTATTGTAAAATGTGAAATATTTTCATAAAATTATAGAATTTTCCCTTGAGAGTAACCTTTGAAAACTAACCTGGATTTGTTCTTGAAAACTAACTTAAATTCTTGAACTTATTTCTAAATACCCACATAGTTCCAATAATATCATTTCCATTAAGTCTTTTAATCAAATACCTGGTGTCATTATTTTCAATTTTATTTAGATCCTCATTCATATAATTTATTATCTCATAATGTTTAATATAATATATATTTTATTGTGGTTCAAATTAAAAAAAAGAGTTGTTTGATTATCAAGAATTTATGTTCTTCTGGATAGTAATTGTTTTTATTTAATTCAAGTAATATTTTTTAGGTTCAAAATAATTTTTTGGCTTCTACAAATTTAGTTTTCCACCTTCAATAATATATAAACAATAAATATACTCTTCAAAATTAATATCAACATAATTAAATTAATATTCATGTTTCTTTTTACCTATTTTCCAGATTTTTTCTTTCCAACTTTCTTTATTTTTTAAAAACATCCTTTATAGGTCTCTTGAACTATTCCTATATTAAATGATTTATAACAGCATAAAAATTTATAATAAATTTTTAATTTATTCCAATATTAATCTCTTTTTCTATTGGGTAGATATCCAAGGGAATTTTAATCATTATATTTTTCATAAAACATTACTTGATATAGATTTCTTATCATTATAAAGCATGGACTAACAAATGATTTGAGTTATTTCATAGTGGGTCTCTTTTTATACAAAATTTCATAAGTATTCATGTTTGAATTAGGTCTTAACAAGCACAAATTTTTAATATGTTTTTTGTACTTAAAACTATATCTAAAATGATTTGAGAGATTGAATTCATAAATCATGGTTCTTCCAATTCAAACCAAGATTATATTTTTCATTATGAAACCCTAATTTACTATGTTGTATAAGGATCACTAAATTTATGTTTAGTCCTATGCTTAGAAAGATAGGATTTAGAATAATTTATAGTGAACTACCTTCCATTATTAGTTATTAACTTCTTTATATAAACACCTATATCTTTCTTAACATGACTTATGAATATTTTTAACATCTCCCCTACCTCAAAATTGTGTTTCATGAAAAACACATTAGTCATCTTGGTTAAATAATCAATGATTGTCACAAAAGAAATATTTCATCTTATGTATTTATGTCTTTTTGGACCACATAAACTAGAGTGTATTTGTTCAAATGGTACCGTGGATTGCATTTCCACTCTTATGTGACTTCTATGCACTATCAACCCCTTTGTACATTTTTCACAAATAATTTCTCATTCTCTTTTAAATTGGAGAAATTATATCACCACATATTTAATTGAAATTTTATTCCAAATCTCTTGGACAAGATGAATAAATTTTAATTACAAAATCATATTTCCATCTCTATCACTCAAATAACAAGAGTTATTTGGATAAAAAATTTGTAATATGTTACCACTTATTATTTAGCTCTTAGTGATAGTTATTTCATATTTTAAGAAACTAATGACACTATATTTTATTATAAAAATTACATGATTCTCATCAATAATAAGTTTACACACACTAAAAAATTTGTGTTTATGACCATCCATAAGAAACAATTCTTTGAATTTTAATTATAGAGATTAAATATAAGTGATACCATATCTTAATTTTAAGAAGATGTCATTAAAAAATTCAACAGAACTTCTATCATGCACTTCAAAATCATTATATATATATTTGTTTCACCTATCATGTGGGATTAACAACCACGATTAATAATACATGGACAACTCTTCCAAATATATTTTAAAGTAACATAAATACTTATTGAATTTTTTTCATTTCTCATTTTCTAATACTTATTAATTTATTCAACATGAGAAAAATATATTGGAAGGGTAGAATTATATTCTGCATCACAATAATAATATTATTTATATATTTCATAAATTTCATCCAAAAAATAAAATCTATTTTTGTATATATAGATTTTGTAGATTTATTCTCTCTATATTCCTTATCTTATAATTAAAACCCTTAATTAATGCCATATTTAATTATAAAGAAAAGGAATGTTGTGTTATTAAATATAGGGTTTGTTCCCAAAAAATCCATAGTACCAATAAAAAACTTTACATTTTAATCATCCATATTGATATGAGTTATTTCCAAAGAAATATTATTGTTGTTCAATGATATTTTTTTATTCATTTTACCATTCTCTCATAGAGGTATTTATTAATAAAATAACTTATTATTTATTTTATGTAAAAGTAGATTTATCATGAATTTTTTGGGAAAACTTTCCCAGTAACAAGATATGGTTTTACTTTATTTTCAAATATTTATTATAATCTTCTCTCATAGTTCTTAAATTAATTTCAGAATGACTAAAACTTGATTGTTCTCGTCTAACTCATATTCTTGTGCAATTATTTTTTTATAAAAATATTTTATTATCTTATCTCGTTATGTAATTTTTATATAGTGAATCTTGATTTCTTCACTATAATAAGGTTCTGTATTGAGTAACTCTTCCCCTTCTTCATTTTTCTTATTAGAATCTTCATTTATCTATCTATATTTCTTTTTTGAGTTTAGTATTTTCCTTATGTTAGGAACCATTTTCATCTTTCAACATGTGTTTAATATAACACTTTCCATATTATTCACTATATGAGGTTTCTTTGTGTTTATCAATATTATCCTTGATGTTCATAATCTTTTTAGTATCTTAATTTTATAATTGTTTACTTATATCGGAGTAGTATTTATCTTATTTTCTCACCACAATAATTATTTTTATTCTTGTAATTATTTAATTTATTTTAATAGTTTTCTTAAAATCTTTAGATATTTTACCCCAATTTTTTTTTGAATTTTTTTTTATTTCTAAACATCCTTATACTAAAAAACTTTATTATCTAGAAAATAAATTGAAAATTTTCCAATTCTACCAATATTAAAACATAATTACGGGTGTTTACATGTATACTCTCCCTTTACATTTAAAAACATATTTAAGATAAAATCGACTATCCTATAATAATCTTAATCATTTTATCTATCATGTTCACATTCAATAGTGTAACCATCTTTCTTTCCCTTGATTTTATGTTTTTTCAATATATTTTAATTTTTTCTCCTTCCGACCCTTAATATTCTTATTAAAAAATGATTATTTACTTATTTTATATGAAATAATTACATTATGTAATTCATTAAGAAATGAATCATCTCTATCTATAAAATTATAAATTTTAGCATCAAATCTATTAGGGAAAGTTTCCAATTAATTTCTTATAAATTGTATAATATTTTAAAGTATCTTAAAAACCACTAATGTTGAAAAAATATCATTTTAATGAATGAATAATTAATCAATTGTTTCTTCATTATATATCCTTACATATTCAAACTTTTATACCAATATATATAGCTTATATTCCATAACCCTAAAACTACCTTTGAAAATATTTTCAGTGTTTTCCAGAATTTTATTGAATTTTTGAGTCTCAGAACCATTGTATGCATTTATTCAAATAATTATATTATAATATAATTAATTAACTTTAAATTAAATTTTAAATTACTATTATTCATATATTTCATTGGTGCATATTTCTCTACTAAAGTAGAACCCAATGTAGCGATATCAACAAATTCCATGAAAATGGAAATAAGATAAGGAATCATCTTGTTCTTCCCTTAGAGATAATTCTTGCCATAAAATATAGGTATACCTATACTACTGATAGAATTTATAACTTCCATCTATTATTTATTCAAAATAGGATCTTTTAGAGTAATCCTACTACTTTAAATTCTAAGGAATATAATGTTGCACTAGGGGGGTTAAATCAATTTTACTATTTTTATAATTTCATTTATAAAATTAATATTTTCAACTTTTTAGAGTCTAGGTACTATCAATAATTAATTATCACTGCTAAATTAATGAAATATTAATATAAAGTGAAATCATAAACCCATTTTTTTTAAACAGATCTGCTCCCAATGTGGGAGATTACATCATTTCTATGTTTCGGTAAAATTTGAGACACATTTTTCATAGAAATATAATAAAGTGATTAGAAAAGTTAGGAAGGTAACATAATTTACTTAATATCAAACTATGATTGTTTTAAACTAATAATTATTATACGATATCCATCTAGTTTAGAAGGTATCTGCACCAGAATGAGTAAGATTTTTTATCCCTAGGTTTATTATTCCAAAAAGGAATAATATTAATAGGAGCCTGATGTTATTAATTTATTCATAACTTTTTTTATATTACCTTTATTAATTTTCAAGTAAAAGTTCATAATTGTTGGGAAATATTCATGTTTTTATACAAAATACAAATTTTGAGTAGTATTTGAATTAATCCAATTGAGTCAGTTTAATGTTTAAATAATAAATCTCATCCTACTGATCCAAATTGTGTGACTATTATTTTTTAGGATTCCTTATTAAATTTCCAACATATCATTAGAATGTTGTATTGGCCAATTATGCTATTTTAATGCTCATATGATCCACACCAAAAGGCCGAAAGAATCTGTGATGAAACTGGGACATCCCTGAAGATTGAATTTCTGCATTCAATCAAGACGTCCATAATTATTGATTATCCACCAAAAGCCTAGGGATAATAAATTAAATATTTGGTAAAAATTTAATGGCCCACATCCACAAAAAATGTGCCCAAATTATTGTATGAATTCAAGCCCACAATTCTGTTATGGAATTAAAAGTATCAACATTTATTGAATTTTTTACTGATATATACATTCCCTCAAGTTGATATTTTATAATGTGAAATAGAAGATATATGCGGCCTACTTTTTAGAATAAATGGATCAGATTTGAGGGAATATTACTATTCAAAAACCCATTCACATTTTGGTCTTAGAAAAAGAATGGATTGAAATAGAAAGATTAATTTTTTTTATTCTAACTAACATAAATTTGATTCCTTACAAAAAATGGCTTCCAAATATTTAGGGTAGAATTTCAAAATTAATATATACAACTTTAAAAGAAGGCATTTTCTCTATCTTCTTCTTTCTAGAGTATCAAATTTTTGAAGAAATTGGTGTGGAAGATTTAGAAAGAACACAGTCCACCACCATGGCAAATAAATACATCCCCCTCCTATCCTTGTGATTGGTTAGTTTTTAAGCACTTAAGGAGGAGGTTTGGAAAGAATAAATCCTTTCCAAGGTCTTTATATGACTTTACATGATCTTGTTTTAACAAGAGATACCTCTCCTCCACTTTTATTTTGAGGTTCGTTTGCGTTTGTTATCAATTGTATTCGTGTAAGTTTGTTTTCATTTCAATAAAATTTTAATGATTGTTTCTTATTATTCAAATATTTTAATCATCCAACCTCTATTATTAAATATTAATTGTTTTATAATATTTTATATTAAGTTTAAAACCCTTACCTTCTTCTGCATTATCATTCAATTTAAAGTCTATTTTTAATTCTCATTACCTTTCATGTGTGTGTTCGTCGCACCTCTCTTTTCTTATCCTATTTTTTCATTCTATTTATAATTAATCTCAATAAAACTATATTAACAGATTAATAAACATCTTAATTTTTGAGTAAATCTACCACTGGGGTGATTCATTAATTAGGGATATTAAGTGATAGAGTACTTTTTCTCAATGATTGTTCTTTTGGATAACATTGTGTTTGTTGAACATAAAATTTCATGGATTAATGAAATGATTTATTTAACATGTCTATTATATGGATTATTGGAACCATAAATACACTACCCAAAATATTTACTAATTATGATTATATCCATTGTTATGTTAAGGTTTATATTAAATCCTTAACACTTAGGAATTCTGATCAAAGTCATTTTGTGATGTTGGTGCTAATATAATGAAATATAAAGAAAATATCAATGATATCATAATATTAACTCCACGATAATGAACTCACCCCAATATTTATCAAATTGTTAAATTAATATAAATAAATCAATCATTTAATTTTAGCTCTGAAAATAAACCCCCACCCAAAATACAAATTAATCAAAACCGTCAGCTATAAAAAAAGTATCATAGTTGAGGATTCAACCTGAGTGCCTCTATACACATTATCAAAGCACCATAATTTTTAACTTTCAATGGGAGATAATTAGACACGCTTCAAATGGATCCATTTCTGGGGATGGTTCCAGAATTAATCAGTAGTTTTTGGTTTTTGTAAAAAAACCACAAATACAAGTAATGAAAATTAACAAATAAAACTAGAAACAAAACACAATAAGAAAAACCGGTGTTCTCCTAAAAATAATAAATAGTAAAAAACACAAAGAAAAAAAGAAAACATCCACATGTTTTACAAACATATCTTAATTTCCCATAGCCTCCCAAAAAATCCATCTAATTTTTTTGACCATGAAATAAATTGAACTCTTCACCAACATAAGAGGAAAAATAGGGATAAAAAAATCATTCCCAAACTATTATTTCCCAACCAATTTAACTTGAAATGGAAAATCCTATAGAACAAACCTAAAAAGAACTCACTGCTACTGATATTAATTAATAACCCCATTGTATTGAATATCCCAACATTAAGGCTGATTTTGAATTCAAATCAGTTTTGATTCATCTTCTACCTCATATTCATGGGCTAGATGGTGAGGATCCACATATTCAAGCATTACCTTTCTCCCAAGATGAATTCTCCAAGTCATGTCTTTATTACCTTCCTCCTGGTTCTATAAACTCATGGATTTACATGGAGTGTCTCTTTTTAGAATTTTTTTTCTTGCTTCTCGTACTACTTGTATCCAAATGGAAATAAGTGGTATCTATCAATTCCACAATGAATCACTCCAAGAGTATTGGTAGAGGTTAAAAAGGCTTGTGTAAACCTACCTATATCACAAAATATCTAACCAAATCTGGATCCATTACTTCTATGAGAGGTTATTGACTATGGAGATAACTCTAATTTATTCCACAAGTGGAGGTGCTCTTGTTGATAAAAATCATCTAGTTTAACAAGGTCTCATAAGAAATATGGATAAAAACACACAAAAATTCCATACTCAAGCACATTCACAAGTCAATCAAGTCAAAGATAATCGATCCATAGAGACCAATAAGATGACCGAGTGGATGAGTAAACTTACAGGTCCTGTGAGACAACTAGCTGTGGTTTCCAAACCCACAACCTCATCTTATCGAAAATCTATGTTCCATGGACCTATCAAAAATTGTGGAATCTGTAGCTCATCAGCTCATCTAACTGACACATCTCTACAAATTTAAGAGCAACCATTTGATTCATCCAGCCCGATGGAGCTCATTGCAGTATATGCTAAGAGGAACACTAACCCTCAACAATCAGGTCAGTTCATTAGAAACTTCAACCAAACCCACTCTTATCCCTTCTCTTCAACCTTTATCCCATGATTAAGGCATTTTAATCCCATTTCTCATTTCCCTCACATCCCTCCAAAAAATCCAATCATATTTAAATATGGTCACAAGGGGTGGTAACTTCCAAAAACTTTTCCTTTTTTTCATCAACCTCACAGAATCAATCCTTCTATTGATCCTCTTTGATTCCAATATGCTATTGAGCCTTCTCCATTCCAAACCAAATACAAGAACTTTACGAAGAACCAAAACAAAGTTAATCTCAATATGGGACATGCCTTCTTTTCTACGAAACCATTGGAAATCTCTATAGAAGATCATGCCTCTTTGACACGTTCTAGCCTCAAAAATATTGAAACCCAAATTGGTCAACTGGCATCCCACCTTAGCCATCAACAATCATCCAATTCTTCCCAACTCCCATCTCAACCATTACCCAACCCCAAGGGTAATGTAAGTGAAATTTCACCTTGATTAGGAATGAAAATTACAATGCCTCATGATGAGTCCTCCAAATATTCTTTAAATGTTGACCGAGAAAATGAAAATAAAAAAACCATAAAAGTAAGATGAAGACACTCCATCACCTCTATCCATTCACATATATAAGACACTTTTCCCTCAATCTATCTAAAATCCCGTGATGTCCTTTTAACCCGATCTAGAAATGGTTTACATGTTTAGACATGTTGAAGTGAACATTCCCATATTATATTCCATCAAACAAATCCCTAAGTATAAAAAGTTTCTTAATGAGTTGTGAAACAATAAGAGACAACTTAGGAACATCGAGAATGATTCAACACAATGGTCCATAACCATGAAGTGAAAATATATAGGGACCTTTATGGTTCAATAAAAAATAGGGAGTTCAAAATTTGATAATTTCCTCATAGATGTAGGGGCCTCAATAAATGTCATGACCAAATCCATATTCTCTTACCGTGGTTTAGGTACATTCCACCCAACAGGTTTTTTCATTCAGTTAGCCAATCAAATCACAACTCATCCTACAGAAATAATTGAGTATGTCCTTGTCAGATTCAATGATTTTATCTTCCTAGATGACCTCAATGTCCTTAACATAGAAGATGAGACATCTTATTTTCAATATCCTTTGATTCAAGGAAGACCCTCTTGAAGACATCTATAACCAAAATTGATTTCTATAATGGAATCTTATCCATGGAATTTGGTGACCAACTGGTCAAGTTGAATATTTTTCCGTCCATCCAATACTCATTAGTGAATCAATCTGTATTCTCTACCCATGCTTCTAAAAGTATCTCTGAGAGTGTGTTGAACCCCAATACATTAGGTCCTTCATTTTCTAATGATAAAGGATATTGTGACTTATGAATCCTCAATAACCTAGTATAAATTAAGAATTTGATGTTTACATTACTAGTATTAACTCCATCGATCTAAAGGATCTTGAAAAATATTGGGAAACTCATTTTTCCTATGATCTCTGCTGCTCTAACATGGATGGTAATAATGAAAATGAAAAATAATGTTCATTTTTTTATTCAAGTAATATTATAAAACATTCATCATTTTCCATCTATGATTTTGAGAATTCTCTGGTCTCTGAGATGAAACATGAAAAAATGTTCTTATATTGTGACAATAGAAGTGAAATTTGTGATACTCGTTCTCTAATTAATAAAGTTATCATTGGTGAGGTTGAAATTGACAATTATTTGGAAAATAACCTTGATATTAAGGATATTGAAATTTTTATTCATTCTTTTGAATCTATAGATCCTTATTACTGCACATTGGTATGTGATGAAATAAATGAGTGACAAACAATTGGGATCACATAATTCAATTTTTTATTATCTGAACCTTACATAAATGCACAACTAGAATTGAAGAATCTTTCTGAATTTGAGAGCATAAAAAACAAGCACTTTGTGGATAACATGATTCCTCATGTTGAAGACCAAATAGAGGATAGTAGTATTCTCTTTCCACACCCATTGAATTTCAAGCACAATGATAAGGAGGGGAAGAAATGATCCAATGAAAAATAGATTATCCCAAAGGAAAAGTTTTTATATAAGCACTATGTAGTTGAGAAAGTATGGTTTCCACCAATGGAATATGGATAGTCAACTATAACTGTCGAGCTGTAGACAAAATAAATACAGTGCTTCATCAGAGGCAACCCAAGTTTTCTTTTACATTTATGAAATTTTAATTTCCTTTTGTTTTTTCCTTAAATGAATAATGATTTTTTTTATTCTCTTTTTGTTAATGGTAATTTTCTAAATCATCACCATAAGATAAAAACATTCCCTAGGAACCCCATCAACTTCCACCGACCCACCACTATATGGAGACAAGGACCCTCCAAATCCAAACTAAGGGGAACCTCTTTTCCTTTAACTCTCAATATCTCTCTTTATATTCCTATTTATTTCATTTTTATCACTTTATTCATAAAAACCTTTCTTGTTAATTTTATCTTTTGTGTGGGTGAGTATTTTAGAAGCACTAAAAAACTATAAAAAACTAAAAAAATGAAAAAAAAAACAAAATGAGTCATAATTACTCATCATCCACTTTTGAAAATTTTTCCAACTGTTTTGGGGAGTCAAAAGAAATTTTTTCATATATTGTTTTTTGTATTTTCCACATAAATTTGGATAAAGGATCTTTTGTCAAAACCAAAAAATTTTAATGATTAATTTTGGATTTGGAAAATGATTCTTCCCCAAACATGAGGAACAGAATTAATTTTCATTACAAGTTCACTTATTAACGTCTTTTCATTTTTTCCATTTGTACCCCCTTTTGTGAGTCTTGAGTTTGTGGACCTTCGGGCTGAATTTATTACTTTGGTATACGTTAATATAACAGAGGAATTTCTTGAACCAGATGATTTCACAATATCTAAATAGCCTTCAATTACCTTACATTAATCCTTCTTTTAAAAATCCATTTAGATATTATGAAAACCTTTTCTTTAATAGCCACATTACAATCCCAATTCCTTATCCCACCCAAAATATAAATGGATTTTCATTGCATAATTTAGTGTAATTTCAATGTGGGGGGAATTTATTTCATCCTAGGTGTCATGTACTTGATTTTTATTGTGTTGTCATATGATTTAGGGAAAGAAATCATTTTATTGTGGGGGGATAGGTTGTCATTCAATGATTTTGGGGAATTTATTTTCATTTATGTAATTTTGTAAATTTTATTGAAATCTGTAAAAAAAGTTGAAACATAAGAAAAAGGAACAAAAAAATAGTTTGTGTCTTTAGAAGGTCCAAAATCACTCTTCATTGACCTTTAATCTTGTTATAAATATTACAATTAGTGTCACGAGGAGATCAAAAATGGGTTGGTGGATGAGTGTGGGATATTCTTAAAGTTCAAATTTCAAGAAAAATGAAAAAGGAAAAGAAAAAAAAAGAAAAAAAGAACACTTATTTCATTGGGAGAACTTTATTGTAAATATATCATCTTCTCATCCCTTTCAAAAATATTTCCTCTTTTCTGTCATTATTCACTCAATCATTCCCTTTTATATATGGGTTTCCATTTCCTTCCATGTTTCATTTCGAAAAAATTGTGCATTATTTTAACCATACTAATGTATTATCCCTCCTTTCCTTTCTTATGGAAATAAAATTACTACCATCCCATAGCCATATAAAATCCCCTAAAAAATACCTATTTATTTATTTTCACTTTAGGATTGAGAATGGATGTTGAGAGTTCTTTTAAACTCTATTATTTTCACTTTTGGTTGGCGAATGAGTGAACATCCAAAAAAAAAAATTTATCGTCCTGAGAATAGTTTTTTTGGAGTACCCACCTTTTCCTTTTCTAATTTTGGAATGAAAAATGAATTGTTTTTGAAATATTTTATTTGTAACGATATTTGGTGGAATTCAATATAGATGAATGAAATTGTCTAAACCTCCACTAATTGGGGAATTTTTTTTTATATTTGTTTTTGAGTAACAATGATTTTGTTATGTTTTTATATTTGCTGCACAAGAGGACATGCACAAGACTACGCGTGGGGGAGTTGATTTTATTCATTTATTCATTGATTCAGTGTATTTTTTTAATCAAAACATTAATCCTGATGATCGAAATTGTGTTATTATTGTTTTTAAGATTCCATATGAAATTTCCAACATATCATTAGAAGGAAGTATTGGAAAATTGTTCTATTTTAATTGTCATGTGATCCACACAAGAAGGCCCAAATAATTTGTGATGAAAATAATACATCCATGAAGATTGAATTTATGTACTCAATCCAAAATTTCAAAATTATTTATTATCCACCGAAAGTCTGTACACAAAAAAATTCTTCTTGGATAAAAATTTCAATTCCCAACTCCACCAAAATGGCCCAAATCATTCAATTAAGTCTATCCCACCATTTTGTATGATAATTAAAATTAGCCCACATTTATTGACATTTCTCCTAATATATACATCTATTCAAGATGATATTTTTCAGTGTGAAAGATAAGATATATTAGGATGACTTTTAGAAGAAATGGTTATTATTTTAGGGAATTTTCCTTTTAAAAAACCCATTCACATTTTGGCCTTCTAGAAAGAATTGATTGAAATTGATTGATTAAAATTGCTTATTACAACCGCCATAACATTGGTTATTTTCTTTCAATTGATTTCAAATTTTGTGGGTAGAATTTCAACATTAATATTTACAACTTTTAAAAATATAATTTCTCCATATTTCGATTTCTAGAGTATCAAATTGTTGATCCAAGTGGAGGAGAATATTTGGAAAGAAAAATGTCCACCAAATTGGGCTATAAATACATCACCCTTTTCTCCTGGAAAAGGGTTGGTATTTAAAAACATAATAAGGAGGTTTGGAATGAATATATACTTCCCATGGTCTTGAGATTACTTTCCTTGATCTTGTTTTTAAGAGATATACCACTCCTTCAATTTTATTTTCATGTTCATTTGTGTTTGTTTACAATTATTTTCATGTAAGATTGATTTCGTTTCAATAGAATTTTAATGCATGTTTGTCTTATTCATCTCTTTTAATCATCCAAAATCTATTATTAAATATTAATGGTCTTAAAATAGTTTTAATTAAGTTAAATTACATTCTCTTATTATTCTTTATCATTCAATTGAAAACCTATTTTTAATTATCATCATTTTTCATATGTGTGTTCGACACTCCACTCTTTTATTATCCCATTGTTTTTGTTCTATATATAATTAATAACCATAAAAAAATAATACCATATTAATAACCATATTAAAGTCTCTGTAAATCTATCATTGGGGTGAGTCATTATTTTGGGATATTAAGTGATTAAGAGATTTTTCTTGATGATTATTCTTTAGGTTAACACTGTGTATGTTGAACTTAAAATGCCATTGATTAATGACAATATTTTTTTAACATGTGGATTCCATAGATTATTGGAACCATAAATACACTACCATAAACAACTACTGATTATGATTAGACCCCTAGTTAAGTTATGGCTGGGATTGAAACCATAACACTTGGGAATTGTTATCAAAGTCATCCTGTGAAGTGGGTGTTAATTTAATAAAATATGAAGCAAAGTTCAATGATATCATAATCTTAAATACCTAATAATTAACTCAACTCAATAATTATCAAATTGTTAAATCAGTATAAATAAATAAATAATTTCATTTTATCTATACAAACAAACCCCCATAGAAAATACAAATTAATAAAAAGAAATCGACTATAAAAATGAATCATCGCTGAGGATTTGAATGGAATGCCGCTAAAAAAAATTAGTAGATCACCGGAGAATTGAACAATCTAGAGGTGAAAATGGGTCATGATTCAGATCCATTAAAACAATTAGAATAAACACATGGTCACCTTCATCATGGACTCCACATATTGGGATCTGAAATTAAAAAATCCCATCATCAAAAGTCTCAATGTATGGATATTTCTCTTACTGATTTCTCTGACAATCTCAACATCTGGAATATATTTTGTATGAATAAGGCTGTTGGTCTTACTCATAGAACTTTTGGTATCTAAATATCTAAATTTTAAATTTATCATCCTCGACTATATGACTTTATAGAATATATAGTCTCATCCCCCTCAATATCATCCATTTTTTCATTGAACCAACACCCCTCTATTTACACCCAATTTTTAGATTTAAATACTCTATGAAATGAAATAATGAAATCTTTATGACTTTCTCATTTTTAATTTACCACTTTTTCAATGATCAATATTACTCATTACTCTTCGAAAAAATATATCTTGAATAAGAAAAATTCTCATTAAACTCTAGGTTAACATTCTTTATCACTTACTCAAATTTTATCTTGAATTAATGACTTCATCATATTTACTTCATGAAGAACAATTCAACATCAAAAAATTTAATTTTTCATGCCAATAATTTATTTTTTATTATCTTCATGTTAACCCTTTGATAATCTCAGGTTACTATGACACAAAATTAAAATCTTATTATTTAATCATTATTTTCTTCTATGATCTGAAGGATTTATTCTTCTATATCATTAACACAACGCATCCTCATTGTTTGATGCATCTTCTGATCTCCCCCGCATCCACTTCTGAACTAATAGGATTAGAAATATTATCTTCTGAAACACCTTGTATGTGATGTCCTGATTAATATTCTATAAATATAGACCTTCCAGTGTTATCCTTTTATATTAATGGATCTTTTGAAATTGTTAGATGTATAAATCATGTTCATTATACATTTATTTCTGTATCTGATCTATAGAATCATCCAAAATAGTCCCTACCACTTTTAAAATTTTTATTCTTTTTTAATTTTACATCAACTAAAAGAATCATCATCAGCAAATACCTTCAAAAACATCTTATTTATCATTATCGTACTACTTATGATTCTAGAAATACCTTACAGAACATGATAATTCTTTTGGAATCTCTTTTAGAACATTAAACATATCTAAAAATTGATTCTTTTAGATGAATCTTTCATAACATTATGATTCAATATAATCCTTTACATTCATCAGTTCAAAGGTTTTCAAATTTTATAATTTTACAAAAAAATCCTTGGCTTTATCATAAAGTAGTTTTGTATTTCAGTTTCTATAAAAATACATTTTCAATGCTTCCCTATGTAATATTAAATCCATTTTCTAATTTTACTTTGAATTAATATTAATTCACAATGATTAGTGTTAGTGATACACACCATTTATTATCCATAGATCATCTATTGGATAAGTACAGTCAATATATTGTCTTCTGAAATTTATTGTAGATACAAAGCTTCTAGAATGAATTCCAAATACACATCTTTCGGATTTCACAACTAGTCAAATCACCTAAAGAACATTTTCATGACATAACAAATTATCCTTACGCATAGATGACCAAAAATGAATTAAACCATAAAAAATTCCATGTCACAACCCGTCCCTCAGGGCCTATGTCGTGACTACCCCAAAGCCGCCTCTTGAAGGCTAGGGGATGTCGACTATCACTGAAGGCATCAACCTACAAGTGGGAGGCATTATCCTAGATACATGTATTCACACACACACCCAACCAAGTCCCAACTCACCAAAGGGGAACCCCATTACACTAAATAAAATGAGTGCAAGTTCAGATGAAAGAAAGTGGGCCAGAATACAAACCCATGAAGAAGTACTAAAAAATGTAATGTACAAAAAGTGATATGATGGACATCTGTAGTAAAAAACACCTGATAATGAGAGTAGTGAAGCTACTAGAAGTAAAAGTAGTACGTATTGTACTCTTGGTCCTACTGGCCCCGCCTCTTTCTAGGCCACCATGTCCACCGTAGCAGAGTTGATCAGTCCCGTCTCCCTGAGAACCCCTATTAAAACATCGATCATCTGCACCAGACACAATAGGTGCAGGCAGAGCCCGTGAAGGGGTGAGTAACAAAGTACTTCGTAGGGACCCAAAATCAAAAAGAAATAACACACAGAAATTACTCAAAGTAAAACACGAAACACAAGGCATCTCAAACTTGGTATATTCTATGGTAGTTATAGTTGTATCGTCAGTTAAAAATGTTGAACTCCTCGGCCCCTTGAGAAATCCTCCTCTATTGAGTACAGTGGGATTTCCAGATCACATAGATATTCTTCCCACTATCCTTGAACTTCTATGGTACTCATCCCTGATGGGTACCATGGGTATGCAGGGTCACACAGAGTCTCTCACCATCGTGGGCCTACTGGGTCACACAAAGCCACTTCCCACCTTGGTCTAACTCATGTACTCCTCCTATCGAGTACCATGGGTCTGTCATGTCAAACATAGCCACTACCCACCATGGTCCTATTAGGTCACACAGACCCACTTCCCACTGATCCATCATCAAGCAGTCTTTAGGTATCAGCCAACCACAGGGTTTCGTATGTAGCACACTTGGGGGAAAATATCCTCAAGACATTCATCGCTTCTCAAAATCAATGAAAGTCATCAAAAAGCATGCTTAAGGATCCTCCTCCTAGAGAGGGTCCCAACACCAAAAACGACCCAATCATCAGATGCATGGTTTGCATGATACGAGCGTTTTAATAACCAGGGACCAGTTAAGATGGGGCCTGGTCCAACCCGGTCGGACCGACCCGACCAACTCGGATCGGGTGTTCCACATACCCCGGTTCATTCTGATGGACCTAACCTAACATGGTGTGGGTTGGGGTCCATCTGGTCCAACCTGGCCTATGGGCTAGGCGCAATTGGCCTTACTGGACTCGGCCCGGTTGGCAGAGGGTCCTGCCTGCCGGGTCGCCTAGAAACCTAATCTAGTCCGGCACGACCCGAAGGGGTATGGGTCCGGCCCGCTAGCGCGAGCCCACAAGATCAGGCCCCACCTCATATATGGCGCCTACCTGGTGCCACATCCAACTCCAGTCACGACCAACGGTCTACGGCGCCTCCGCCCTGCCGGGTGGCCCGTACATGGGCCACCCCTCCACACGACGCCCACCTGGCTCTACGTCCTCCATCACGCCATTGCGGATGATGATTCGTGACCTCCTGGTCAACGCATCCTGCTAGTGCGGGCTGGCTGTCGTTGCTGCTTTCAGCGTTGACGCGCTGACAGAATCTTCTACGGGCCACCAGATGCGCTTCGATGGTTCGTTCCTTACGCCTCTTACACCACCGGTTTTAGGGCGAGGATGTCTTTACTACAAAGCCTTCATACTGTCCTTCCCATCGCTCTGAGATTTCAGTCACCAAGAACACATGAATGTAGGTTCTCAGGCCTTGTTCATGTCATCATGATCCCTCCATGTTAGATTTTTCCTTAAGGGGGAGGCTCGGGTAGGTTTGCATTCAATCATTCATGCCATGATTCAATCCTGAATAATCACCGCAAAAGAAAATTCACCTTCCCATTATAACTCATGATACACAGATCAACCTGTCTATGGGTTGATTCATGTTCGTCATTTTTTAGAAAAGTGAACAGGTATGAAATTTTAAAACTAAAAACCCTACCTCTTTGAAGTTTGTTGCCACACGTTTGTCCTCAAGGGGTTTAAGATGTCGACGTCACTTCCCTGCTCTAATATTCAGAAGGCATGGAAGAAGAAGAATTTACACCGGTGTTCTTCATTCTTCACTTGGGTGGAAGTCTGCTAGAGGTTCGCCAGAGAATCCTCAAATTTTTGTAATCTATATTTTCCCAGAGCGTCAAATTATAAATAGAATAATTTCACAACATTCTCGTTATGATGTGACATCATGTCGATACACTATTTTATTTAAGAAACAGTGTCTCGGTTACGCATCATTAAAGTGTTGTTACACAATGAGTTTAATGAACCATTAATGAGCCTCATTGATGTGCATCATCGCCACCGTATCTCTACCATGAAACATCACTTTCTTGAACTCCAAATAGATAAGGGAATTAAAATAATTCATTTAAATTATTTTATTACTTTTATCAAAAAACCTGAAATTTAACATTTCTGCTCCGACCTTTCCAACCAAAGTTAAGTCATTTTTAGGAGAATCCTGAAATTCTGAATTCAACAGTGCCCTCATAGGTTTTATCCGAGCGATGGTTCAAAAGATAGAAAATCCTACTCATACGTTTATTGAACGTACCATAAAAAAAGTTCAAAATTTTGTTCCAGGATTCCGATCCTTGGAATTACGTTCTGTCCAATTTCTTAATCTCGAAACAATTCCTTATAAATAAATATAAATCACACAGAAATTACGAGATGTTACATTCTCACCAACTTAGGGATTTACGTCCTCGAAATCCAAAAAAACAACTAAACAAAAATTTCGGGGTACTGAGCATGAATCTGAGCCTCCTTCTCTCATGTGATCTCGTGGAGATTTTTGTTCTGCCATTGGACACACATTAGTGGAATCGACCATTCATGTAGGACCCTCTCCTAACGACCCTCTATCTCCACTGGGAACTCCAAAAACTTTGCCCCATCATCAATGTCTAGTTCACCCCAGTTGATAACGTGTGATGGATCATGCTCGTACCTCCACTGCGACACATGCAAAACATAATGCACCTGGTGCATCTTTGGCAGAAGAGCTAGGTGGTACGCCACCTCTCCAAATCTGATCAGGATCTGAAAAGGACCGATGAAATTCAAAGATATCTTACCGCCCCTGCCAAATCTCTGAAATCATCATTGGGGTGAGACCTAAAGTAACACATGATATCCCTCCAAGAACTCTAAGGGTCTCTGTCTCCTATCAACATAATACTTCTTCCTACTCCGTGCAGTCCTCATCCACTCCTGGATAATCTTCACCTTCTTGGCGGTAGCCCATGCCCACTCTGGACCCATGAGTGCCGAATACCCTGGGACTATCCAGTATATGGATGATCTTTAAAGATTCATGTACAAGGCCTCAAACGGTGGCATACCAATGGTGGAGTGATAGTAATTGTTGTATGAAAACTTCACTAGTGGCAGTTGGTCCTCCCAACCACGACCAAAGTTAAGGACACAAGCATGAAGAATGTCCTCCAAGGTATGTATGTTTCGCTCCGTCTGACCATCCGTAAAGGGGTGAAAAGCTGTGCTCAAGTGTTTTTGTGTTCCGAACGCCTCTTTTAATCCCTTACACAACTGAGATGTAAAGTGGGTGTCACGATCTGATACGATATTCAAAGGCACCCCATGAAGCTGTACTATCTCCTAAATGTAGAGACGTCCCAATACCTTTACAGTTCCCTGGTCTCGGATGGGTATGAAGTGATCCGACATAGTGATTCGTTAAAAGATCACACCAATAGAGTCATGAAATTTAGATATACGTGGTAATCCCATCACAAAGTCCATCAAGATACCATCCCATTTCCTCTCTGGTACCTCAAGTGGCTGATTCATGCATTCTGGAACTTAGTGATCAGCCTTCAGTTGCTGACAAGTGAGGCATTGTGAAAAGAACTTGTCCAATTCTTTATTCATCCCTGGACACTAGTATTGACACCAGAGGACTTGGTACATCTTTTCCAATATAGGATGTACCTTCAGAGGGGAAGTATTGAAATACCTCAACACCTCCTCCTACAATGCCACTGGTACTAAGGTGTTCCCTCTGAAAAGGATGATTTGCTCCCCACCTATCAATAATCCATCAGGAGATCATCCAGAGGGTATCTGAGCACATCGGTCCTTGGAGTCAACATCCCCTGGCTATGCCTCCCAGACTCATTGTATGAGTGGGGGAGAAACAGCCATCAACTAGAGGTAAAACAATTCACTATAATCCACGAGGGATATATGCATCGTGGTTAACTGCTCGGTTGCCTCACTCAGTAGATGCAACCCGGTCCTCATGCCGAGCTCAAATGACACCACGTTCCACTTTCCAGGAGTAGACTATCTCAAAATCATAGTCCTAGAGGAACTCTATCCAATGCCGCTGCCTCAGGTTCAGGTCCTTCTGGGAGAAGATGTACCTGAGACTCTTGTGGTAGGAGTAAACTGTAAACTGATCACCCATCAAGTAGTGCCACCACATCTTCAATGGAAATACCATTGCTTCCAACTCTAGGTCCAAGGTCGCATAGTTTTGCTCATGCTGTCGTAAATCTCACAAGCTGTATGCAATCAATGCTCATTCCTATATTAGGAAACAACCCAATCCGGTCCCTGATGCGTCGTAGTAAACTACATACCCCACGCCCTCCTCGGGTAGTCTCAGGATGGGGGCACTGGTCAGTCTCTACCTTAGATCTGGAAAACCATACTGGAATTTCTCAATCCACACGAATGGATTTCCCTACAATGTAAAAGCTAAAAAGGGAAATGATACTCTAGAGAAGTTTGGAATGGACCTCCGATAGTAACGATTTAACCCCAAGAAGATCCACACCTCAGTAACACTCTTAGGCGGCTCCTAAGAACGCACCACCTATATCTTCACTGGATCTACTGTAATTCCATCCTTCAAGATGTTGTGTCCCATAAAGTGGTCCTCCCATATCTAGAACTGGAACATCAAGAGATTACAATAAAGTTGGTGCTCTCAGAGTGTATCCAGCACTATCCGCAGGTGTGTAGCGTGCTGCTTCTCCGATGCTAAATACACCAAGATGTCATTGATGAAGACCACGAAAACCCAGTTGATGTTGGGCTAGATGATCCTATTCATGAGTTCCATGAACAATACTGGGGTGTTTGGCATGCCTAATGGCATCACCATGAACTCATAGTGGCCATACCGGCACCTGAAGGATGTCTTCGGTACATTCTCACCCCATACCCGATGTTAATTATAGCCTAATCTGAGGTCTATCTTTGAGAACCACTTATATTACTTCAGTTGGTCAAAGAGGTCATCAATTCTTGGAAGTGGGTAAATGTTCTTCATAGTCATCTAGTTCAGGCAACAGAAGTCTATGAACAACATCAAAATCCCATCTTTCGTCTTGGTAAAAGCACCGGGGGTGCCCACGGTGAAACAATGGGCCCTACAAACCCATTCTCCTACAAGTCCTCCAGTTGTACACTAATATTGCGATGCTATGCAGGATCCATTCAATATTTCAGTGTGGATATCAGTGTCGTACTAGGGTACATGTCGATACAGAAATCTACCTCTCTACGAGGAGGTTTCCCTGGAACCTCATCATAAAAAACATCCTCGTACTCATCCACCACTACAAGAAAGACTAAACTGCTCTCATACACTACACAATGGGTAAGGCTAGACCACTGGTGAGTGATTGGATGCACCGTCCATCGAGATAGTCCATCCGGCGCCGGAAGGGTTTCCTTCTCTCCAGTGAAGTAAAACATGATCCCATATCCATGGACACACTGCATTGTATGCCTAAAACATTCTATATGAGCATTGACTATGGATAATATTTCCGTACCCAATATGAACACGTAAGGCCTCAATGACGATACTATTAGATACCAATTGAATCTCTCACTTCCAAGAGTAATATAACATTGCCGAGACTAGTGTGAAATTGTTGAATCCCCTCCCGTATGAGTCTCTATCCGTAAGGATTGAGCCAATAACTCCATCAGAATCTTAGAGCTCTGAACAAGAGTTATTTAATGAATGGAGTGAAGATAACCTTTGTCTATAAGTACTTCATCTAGGGTGGATAAGGCACCGATCATACCTTGCATTATCTCTAGAGGGTCGTGGTCGTAAGCCTCTAATGCCTGGAGCTAAGCTCGACCCCGTCCGCTTGGTCCCTGAGGTCGGGGTGGAACACCTGGGGGAGGGGGTGGTAACATCTCAAACTTTCGCCCACCACCTACCGCTCGACCAACTCCCCTACCACGTCCCCTACACTACAGACCTCCTTGCTCGAACCACTACTTCTCCCTCGAAGACTCCTCAACCATATGCCCATCACCTATACGACATGTGAGGAAGTCACATGTCATGTGTCCCTACCCGCCGCACGCATATAACTTCCTAGATCCCAATCGACTCACTCTGGACTGGGAGCCTCACTCCCCTGACCCTCATTCCTGGGGTTTCCTCTGAAATACCTTGCCCGCTTGGTCCCAGGTGTCTGCTTTCTACTACCTCCCAAAGACTCCACCACCTGGGGTCGACTGGTAGCTCTAGCTGCAGTTGCCTGCTTTTCCAAGAAATTTTCCATCATAAGGATCGATGCAGCACCTCGGACTAGATAGGGATTTTGAGAGACACCACCAAGGCCCAGATCTCCCTCCTGATTCCCAGATCAAAGGCACAAGCCCTGAAGAAAGGGTATCACACTATATTTTTGGAGTAGCAAGAAATCTCCATGAACCTCACCAAGTACTCTACCACCATAATTTCATCCTTACGTAAGTGAAGAAGCTCCTGGATGTCCATAGAGTGCCAGGTCATAGGAAAAAATTCTCCTTGAAAAGCCTCTTGAAGTCAACCCAAGTGAGGGTTGCCTCATCGTGAGTCTTGATGATCAAGCTACAAAATATCCTTGCTAAGCACTATAGAAGGGTCACTGCTAAGATTTCCATCTAGTTAGGCAATGTCCTCACTATTCAGAAGACCCACATCATAGCCTCCTGCCAGTCCACACTGGCCTGGGGATCTATCTCTCCCCTGATCATAGGAGGTCTATGTCTTTGAAATTCATGTAGGGAACTATGCCTACGAACATCCTCTGCCAGAACCACCTACAGTAGATGGTCACCATCAGGTGGTGGTAGCACTGGTGAACCACCAGGTGGGGCTATCTCTACAACTGGTCCCTAAATGGACACCTCTTAACTAGGTAGGCTATCCTCACGACCTCGTATAAGGATCCTAGACGGTCATCCACGTGGAGGCATCCTGAGATAGATCAATATTTACCATGGTTAGAAAGATATACCTAGTGAGATGAATCTTATTCAAAAATAAGGAGACACTTATGTCCCTAGTGTTTTCATGTATTGAGCCAAAAAAAATAATTCATGGTCCTGGTGTATGGATACGTCGGCCGCCGCACCAAAACTGGACTCCCTGAATCTAAATGTCAAACTCACAACACATAACACTATTTCCCAAAAAGAAAACATCAGACTACCTATATTTTAGGGGGTACTAAATACCCTGTGATACAACTTTGTCAAAACCTGTCCCCCGGGGCCCGTGTCGTGACAACCCCTAGCCCATGTCCCAAAGGCCAAGGGCTGACAACTAGTGTTGTAGGCATCAACCAACATGTGGGAGGTATTAGCCTGGATACATGTACACACACACATTCCCATCCAAGTCCCAACTCACAAAAGGGAAAAAAATACCACTAAATAAACTGAGTGCAAGTACAACAGAAAGAAAGTGGGTTAGATTAAAAACCCAAGAAAAATTACTGAAAACTGTAATGTACAAAAAGTGATCTGATGTCCATCGGTAGTAAACACCACCTGATCTTGAGAGTAGTAAAGCTACTAGAATTGAAACTAGTATTTCCAGTCCTCCAGATCCTACTGGCCCCACATGGTCCTCAACCACCAAGTCCATCGTCGTGGCATCTATTCGTCCCATCTCCCCAGTCAAAACGTCGGTCATCTTCACCAGAAACAACATGTACATGCGGAGACTGTACATGGTTCAGTAACAATGTACTCGGAAGGGAGCCTAAAAAACACACAACAATTCCTCAATGTAAAGCATGAAACACAAGGAATCTCACACCAGGTATATTCTAGGGTAGTAACAGTAGTATCTTCAGTAAAAAACATCGAACTCCTCGGTCGTTGTATAAATCCTCCTCTATCGAGTACAATGGGACTTCTTGGTCACCCAAATATGATTACCAATAACCTTGAATTGATGTGGTACTCATCCCTGATGAGTACTGGGGGGTCTGCTAGGTCACACAGAGTTTCTCCCCACCGCTGGCCTTCCGGGTCACACAAAGCCGCTTCCCACCTTGGCCGAACTGAGATACTTATCATGTCAAGTACTATGGGTCATCCATATCACATAGATCCTTTCTCCACTGTGGGCCTACAGGGTCACACATATCCACTTCTCATTGTTCAATCATCGAACAATCTTCAGGTCTCAAACAACCGCAGGGATCCGCACGTAGTGCTCTTTGGAGAACTCCTCCTTAATCCATTAATTTCTTATTTTAATCCATTAAGATCACCAAAAGACATTCATAAAGATCCTAATACTCAAGAGGGTCCCAACTCCGCAAATGGCCCATCAATCGGACACACGGTTTGCAAGATACGAGCGTTTTAGTATCCAGAGGGCTAGTTGTGATGAGGCCCGGTCTGACCCGGTCGGACCGACCCGACCAACCCAGATTGGGGGTTTTACATACCATTGATCATTCTGATAGACCTAACCTGACTTGGTGTGGGTCGGGGTCAGTCTTGTATAGATTGGCCAGTAGGCCATGCCTAATAGGCCTCGCTGGACCTGACCCAGTTGGCAAAGGGTCCATCCTGCCGGGTCGGTCAACAACCCGATCTAGTCCTACCCTGCCCGAAGAGGCCCGAGTTCGGCCCCTACCATGGGTACAGCTCCCTAGTGCAGGATTTGGCCCATCAGTATAGGTCCATCCCACTGGTAAGCACGACCGACCAGTCCGGCTGGGAGCTCAACCCACTAGAAAGGGAACCAGCCACGTGGTGCGGCCAGTGTGAGTCCCTAGGATGCGACAGCCAGCCACATCCCCTCTAGTCCAAACATGGCCCAAAAGGGTGGGCTGAAACTCTTGTGTAGCACCCTCCATATGTCGTGTCTGAATCCTACTACGGTCGATAGGACGCGGCGCCTCCGGCCTATCGGGTGGACCGGACGGGGGTCAACCCTCCACACGACACCCAACTAGCATCGTGTCCTCTTGTGCGGCGTTGTAGCTAATGATCCATAGACTCCCCATCAACACATCATGCCGGTGCTAATTCTGGCACTAACACGTTGACAGAATCTTCGGTGGCCCACCGGACACACTCCGGTGGTCCGTTCCATGCAACTTCTGCGCCAACGGTCTCCGGGCGTGTCTATCTTTACCGCAAAGCCTTCAAATTGGAATTGTCATCGCATTGAGAATGTGTCCACCAAGAACAAATGAGAGGAGGTGATTGGGATTTGTTCTTGTCTGCTCGACCCCTCCACGTTAGAGGTTTTAACAAGGGGGAGGCTCAGGGAGGTTTGTGTTCAATCATTTATGCTATAGTTTAATCCCAAATAATCCCCCAAAAATAAAAGTCTCCCTCCCGTTATAATGCACGATCCACAGATCAACCTATTCATGGGTTGATTCGCATTTGTCAGTTTTCAAAAAAAAAATAATGGGTAATAACTTTTAAAATTCAAAACCTCTACCTCTTTGATGTTCATTTCCTAGTGTTCATCCTCAAGGGGTTTAAAATTTTCACATCACTTCCTGGCTCCGATATTCGAAACAGGTTGAAGAAAAATATGTTCCGCCTATGTTCTTCATTCTTCGTTGGGGAAGAATTCCACCAGAGGTTCTCCAGTGAATCCTCCATTTTATTTAATCCATATTTTCCCAACATGTCAAATTATAAATAAGAGGATGTTGCAAAGTTCCCATTATGATGCAACGTCGCATCGTTACAATGTTTTATTTAAGAAGCAGTGTCAATGTTACACATCATTAAAGCGTCCTTAAGCTTCAATTTTAATGAACCATTAATGAACCTCATTGATGCGCATCGTCACCGCCCTATTTCTGCCCCACATAGTCGCGGTCCTCCACTGAAAATTGAGAAGGAAAATAAAATAATTAATTTAAATTAATTTATTATTTTTCTCTAAAATTCTGGAAAATAACTTTTCCGCTCCACCCTTTTCGATTGAAGTTAAGTGATTTCTAGGAGAATCCCGCCATTCTAAATTCAACAGTTCCCTAATATTTTTGATCTAAACAATCTTCCAAATAAATAAAATCATTCTCGCACGTTTACTAAACGTACATTAAAAAAATGTTCAAAATTCCATTTTGGGCTCTCCAAACCTCAGAATTACGTGCCATTGAATTTCATGGTCTATAAATAATTCCATATAAATAATGAAAATTACACAGAAATTACAATACATTACATTTCATGTCTTATTAAATAACCATTGTATATGATCCCTCACTAGTAGGTAGATTTGGCTAATAGCGGTGCATTCTCTACCATAATATTGTATCAGAGTAGGACCTTGAGATGTTCCAATATATCATGACAGAGCATATTAATTATTATTATTACATGGATTTTTAAAGGTAGGTTATGAGGTAATTATAGAATTCAGTGAATAATCACACTTGGGTTGTGATCAAGTACGATGTGGTGGTAGAAAGATGTTAGGAACCTTTAATTGGATACAGAATGGGTAAGGTTGTTATCCATTGATGTTTGTATCTTTCATTAGATAGATTAAGGTTTTAATTGGGTATATTAAAGTGTGATTGACCAGAGAGATCTTGCATATTATGAAATGATTATTGTCTGAGATGATGTATCTATAGTGTGGGGGAGAAATGAATGTGGGTGCATGAGATTAAGATCATGTTAGAATGGTTATCTCATATGAGCGATGAGCGATGAAATTATATAGAATTTGGAATGTGGTGTGAAATCTATATAGTTTTTTGAGATTATGAGTGGATAAGAGGGTTGGTGTGATTATTGAGGAATCAAGAGAGCATATCATATATGTTGATTTGGATGCTAATGATATGGTCAAACACATGTAGGACTAGTGTGTGGTTTATAACTAGTTGGAATATGAGAGTCCTGTGATGTTTAGTTAGTTTAAAATGGATGTCGTGATGTCTGATCATTGATGAAATCATGCAATGGTGGTATATAGAACTATAATGTTTTTGAACCTAGAGTTGGGATATTGGGTTGGGTCTATTAAGATGCAAAGAGTGGGGCATGTGAGTTTCATTGCATTAATAATAGTTTAATTTTGGTTGAATCATGATTGTTTAGTGGGAAAAGAGAAATTTTACAGTGGTAGATAAACCATAGATGGACAGAGTGTGTGAAACTCATCTTAGAAGAATCTTGGTAAATGTTAGAGGTGATGTGTTGGTAGACCAAACACATGGGTGGTTGTGGTTTTTCATCCTCGATGGGAATCTAGAATCTATGTTAGGTTTGTTAAATAGAAAATTCCTAGATATAGGTATTGATTTATGATAAATGGGTAATTTTATTATGTTGGGTAATTGATGGTCATGAGTTGTGGCTTTCGATCAAGTTGAATGTTCGTGTATGAATTTTGGAAGTATATTGGTAGTGTGATCAAGTATTTGGTATATTTTCTTGTGGTATAAACTATATTTTGATGAGAATGGTCTATCATTTCTTGGGTATAGTTCCAAGTAGGCGATATCCCATTATAGACTAGTGAAATTAACCATTAGAGTATTGCATTAATAAATTGATATTTCATGAATGGGACCAGAAGTGGGGAATCATTAGGGAGCTAGTGGAAGTTTTCAACACCAGGATGAGTGGGACATCATATTTTTAAATATATAATTTTTAGTGGTGTATTTATTAATTAATTAGCATGTGATTTAATATAATTTATGGGTTTTACTAGTTCGTTCAGAATACCATTTTCCAATAACCAATGGAAAATAAAAAATTTGAGAATACATATGATTTTAGTGAATGATATAGTATATAGGAAATAAATGTAGATAATTCTTAGGGACAATAAGTTTTATAGTTTGTGTGTGTTGGGGTTTGGGGTTTAATGACCCGAACTGGTTCATTTCAGTGTAGTCAATGAAATATAGGTTCTAGGGTATGAGGAACCTGTGTTAATTTGATATTTAAGATTCCAATCAAAAATCTATATCGATAAATGTAGTTTAAATATTGGAATAAATTTTTTTCAAGGTAACTAGAGTGAAAAGGATATATAATAAGTGTTGGGGGTGGGGGAAAATTTTTGAGACTAAATGGTGATGGATGGTGGTTGTAGAGGGCCACTAGGTATTCAGTGGGGGTACTAGTGGTGTATAAGAATTCGATGGGGCCAAAGGGTGGATGGTGTAGGTGAACTGAGTTCTTAATAGATTCCACAAATAATTTTAGTAGGGGTAATTTATATCCTTTTTCAATTTAAAACTAAAACTCTCATTTAGGGTTTTTTGTTGTCGTCAATCACCTGTGGATGCATATCTTCTCTCTCTATATCTTCTCACTTCCTTATCTACCTTGATATCAGGTGTATTTGAAGGAATTTATTTATATATTTGAGGCAGTTTCCTCTCTTATCAATCTCCTCTTATCTTATGTATTCTTATTCTCGAATCTTGGTGGATTTGAATTAGAGATTTGAGGGTGATTCCATTTAATCATGATGTAATCAGTCCTAGATAATGGGTCTTTAGTGTGGAATGGATAGAGGAGGATAAATTCATGATTTGTTTTCATAGTTTCATTAATAGTAATACACATACCTTTTTTTTTGTTTTTCATAAAATTGTGATGGAATTGGTTAATACTTTTATGTTGGGTGTTTGGGATGTAATTGATAGTGGTTTTGAGGGTGTTCTAAGAGTGATTCACATGCCATTATTCAAGGAATCCGTACATAATTTTTAGTTGGGGAGATATTTATTGATCATTACTAAAAGAATTAATTATGGAATAAATTGAGTTAATTCATTATAATGGTTTATAATTAATTTAAATTATCCTTGATGGATCTAGGATCATGTGGAGGTGATTGAAGACCAACATGAGCATGAATGAGATTGATCATTTATTGAGAGGATAACTCCATGATTAATGTAGGTGGTTCCTTATATGACCACTTTATATGTGTTTTAATATATTTTATGAATTATCTGCATAGATATGTGGGTTTGAGAGACCCTAATGGGGTCTATACGAGGTTTCCGTTTTTATAGAAATGGATAATGTGTTTGATGGGACTCTTAGAAAGCCTTAGAGATTATGGAATTATGATTTACCTAATGATGGATAATCAGCCTATGTGAGAGGATTTGTTTTGGGGAATATAGAATCTTGAGGGGTGTCGGTTCCTTGAGACATGACTGTCTTGTACAAGGAGGGTTGGTTTGTGGTATATGGTTCTCACCTAGAGTGCTGGATAGGGGTGATCCTATTTTTTTATATAAAATTGCCTGTATGAGATACAAGGTTGAGAAGGTATATGATATTGACCTAATACTAAACCAAATATGGTTCACTATTTAGTGATGATTTGGGATTCTTCGATCATGTTAGTTACCTCAAACCTCATGTATTGAGCACATGAATCATTAGATATTTATTTCTTGATAAGTGTATAGATAATTAGGGAACAGACCCATGAGGGGTGTCCTAATACCTGGATGATATTTTTATACCTTTAGTGGTATGTTGTTCCTACATAGAGTATTAGATAGGGGTGAGTCTATATCGTTTTTATAGAAGTGTAAATATAAGATATATTATTAATAATGTATATATGAATGACATTGGATGGAAACTAACATATTTCCCTTATATCCTGGGTGATAAGTTAGAATACCTAGTTTATGGTAGGTCCCTGGAACCTTGTGTATTGATAATGTGGTCACTAATCATCACGATGCCCTGGGAAGTGGAAAGATAATTAGGTAATAGAATTGTGATCATTTTCATAGTCAATATCTAATGTTGTGATCCATGTATGAAATTTCCATGTGTTCTTTAATAATGAAAAATAATGTTTTTGCTGGGATTAATGGTGAAATAACTATTGTGATAGGACATTGGTTTAATGAGTGTTGTTATGAGATGACCATTTTGGGGTGGTAGTTATATGATATCCTTATCTATGGTGTGGGATGACAAGAATGATGCATATTTTCCATGAATAATACATCGAAGGAATGAGTATCCTTGTGAAGAAATGGGATGGTGGAACCAATACCTATAGTGATAACTCATTCACCATGGATATGGCATGTATTGATTTGCTTGTGTTCATGGTGATTAGACATTATCTTAAATTGTGTGTTGGTGGATATGGATCATTTACCTTATATGTGGTATCAATGTTAGATCATCCACTGAGAGTCTTTTAAATTAGAGATAGATCATTAACCTTAGAGATATTTAGCGATATATCATTTATCTCTGAGATTTTCATTGGGTGATGCATCATTTTCCATCATTATAGATGGTCTATAGATCATTCAATCGATGATTCGTCATTCTCCACCATAGATGATTGGTGATTCATTATTCACCTAGTGATATATTGAGTATCTATCATTATTGGTTGGATGGTGGTCTATTGTTCACCAAGAGATGTATAATTTTCCTGTTATTGTTTGTTAGGTTTGTGATAGATCTTTCATTTGGTGGTATATATTTATCCTATCATTATCATTGTATGGTGAAATATCTTTCACCCATAGATAATTTTTTCCCATTATTGTTTATTAGATGATGATATATCATTCACATAGATATACATCATTTTTCATCATTATTGTGTGGTGATACATAATTCACTCGATGACACATCATTCACCCTAATCGTTGTGCGATGATAAATTTTTCACCATGTTATAACACATTTTTATATTAATTTTTGGGGGATAATAATCCACCCATTATTAACATGATGGTGATTTATCATTTAACATAGATACGAGTTAGTGATATATCATTAAACTAGACTAGAGTTTTAGTGATACATCATTCACCACATTGTTATAATATAGAGATATTTGATTCTACTTGACTGATGATATGAATAGTGATAAATAATTTACAAATTAGGTTTTGTTAAGACTATGAGAGAATCATCCCATTACATATTTGGACTAAATAGGAATTAGTTGTCCATTAGGGTGGATTCATGAGTACTTAGTGATGTGATGTGTGTATGCATTTGATGTTTACACCTTACTTTTCATTTAGTACATGCATGCACATATATACTAGTTTTTTATAAGTTAAACCATTGGTAGGGTCTACTAAGTTGTATATGCACACCCTACACATGTACCTTGGGGAACATTCATCTCTTATGATTTGGATATGTCCCAAGTATAGTTCTATGGGCTTGAGAAGCTCAATATGGGCGTAGAGATAGATTTGAGGTGAGGTTAAGGATAATGTCTAGGTCTTTGTATATTTTTATTACCTTTTATTTATTGTATTGAATATGATTATCCCCTTAGTAGATTCTTAATTAAGGTATAAATTTCTTCCATCATGTGTATATTTTTTTATAGCATGTATATATTATTAATGTGGTTAGATTTTATCTTTAATTACTGATTCTTTAATATGATATGATTCATATTATGGATTATTATTTTATTGGATTTTATTTATTTTTATGATACTAGAGGGTATAGTCTCCCTATATAGTTAACTAAACCTCGCTACTAGTTAGTATTCTCTAATGTATGGGGGGTGTGCCTAAGGTCAGATGGAATAGCCATCTTAGTCATTATTCAGGTTGGACAGACCAGGAAATTATATATCTAAATGATGACAAATCACCCAACATTTAGGTATGATTATTCTTGTTTTCATGGTATTCTAGTACCTCTTAGTGAAAAATGATGAAGGAGAAAAGATCTTTAAGGATAATTTTTAGGAACGTCAAATCCCATTTTTATAACCTTCAACATATTTACATAGGTCACATGAAAACTCCCCAAGACAACATTCTTCTACTCATACATTTATAATGTAAGAGTAAGTGTCATGTAGTTATAAGTTATATGTAATAATTCATCAATTTTTTTTTCATAAATGTATTAACTGATTCACCGATATGTTTCATGACATGAAGCCTTGTTGATAATGATTTCTTTATATAGAATAAAATAAAATCTACTTTATTAATCATAGAATATGAATAATACATATCACAATGATCATGATATAGAGAAATCATACAATATGATATGCCTTTGGTGGTAGTGTTATGATATCACCATATTGTAATTAATGAAATGACCCAAATACATTCAATATTTCATTTAAAACATGTATTCCATACCCTAAGACAAATTCATAATGTTTTATATGATATACCAAAAACATCACATGATTTATATTAGATTTAGGGTAAATATCTATCACTGAAGTATATAGTGATTTCATTCATCACATGAAAATTATCTTTATATATGAGAGATATTCAGTTGAGTGTTAGATGTTTATTTTAAATTATTTGGTGATATTATGAAGGGGGTTTCTTTATTACTATTTTATTTTGATTTATATAATAGTTTTACATTTTAAAACATGTATTTTATATTTGGTATCCATTCAATATGGTATTATGAAATTTTAAAATATTATTGTGATCATTTGGGATTTAATTCACTTATGAATCATTATATTTATATTATTCTTCGTTAAATAATGTTTAATGAGGTTATTTTCCTAGTAAAGGTCCATATAGGGTTAATTACACCCCAAATTACTTAATTAAACTATTAAAGTTAATCCACATCATATGATAATATGGGAGTGAATATGAGGTAACATGGAATATCAACTCAGTGTCTTGGTTATATCAAGGTATGATATTACAAAACTATGTTAGTTCATATATTTATTAGTTGATTTTATATTTAGGAATAACAATAGAGAGGATCTATAGAGGTCACAACATAAAATAGAAATCATATGGGTAGTTTTATGACACATTTTCATTGGATGTTTTAGTTACATAGTATTCTATGTTGGGTTTTAGTAGGGTAAAATATTGTCCACATAAAATGAAAATAAACCACTAAATACCCTTTTCTATAAGACTTAGCCACTTGTATGTATTAAATAAAAAATGAAGACTGTTACTCTTTTTGTATCAAATTATTTCCTCCTTCTTCATACATATTTGATAAATATCCTTAAGATGGAAAATTTTCCCTCCTTTGAAGATAATCTAAATATTTTATGAATCTCATAACTATTGGGATGTATGATACCATTTATATAGTCTTATAGTTCCATAGATTAAGGATAAAGTGAGAATATGAGACTCAATTCAATGATTTTTTCCTAAAAAAAATATTTTACAACATATCATGGACAAAACACCAATTTATAGTCCATAATGATTCTCCTAAAAGGATTAATACCATCTAATGTTTTATAATTTTTCATCATTTTAAAATTCCAAATGGGTGATAAATGGAAAAACTTGAATTTTTTTTATAACCAATTAATAACATTCTATCATTACCGATAAAGAATTTTACTTTTTAAACAATTTATAAATTATCATAAAAACATATTCCAACATTATAAAATGATACTAAGACCTATCATGGTAGATTTGGGGGATGGGGGTATAAAAATATATGATATGTAATGTCATATAATGCAAGTAACTACATGAATAGAACCATGACTGAAAATTTCATTTTTTTTTTTAATAAACTAGAGATAGGGAGGTAAGGGGAGGACCACCTCAAGGAGGTTGAAAATGGTGAAGCCAAAGAGCATAATTCTGCATGATAAAACTTCAAGTAGGGGGAAGTGACCCTAAACTATCATAGATGATCATTTCCTCTGCCTCATTTCCCAACCAGTCAAGTGAGTCTACCATGATGCTGGCTTCTCTCAAAGTGTGTTGGACCTCCCTCCCATGACTTGCCATAGCAGATCCCCTAGGAATCAAATAGATCATCTCCCATAGCACTTCATGACAGCCCTTCAGAGCTCTCAAAAATACATTGGAATATGACTCCACCTCCACCGTATGGAACCCACAATCCTTGCAAAATATAACTCCAGATAAAAGAGCTCTTGCCTCAGCACCCAGAGAGGAAGAAGGCCCGTAGTAAGCACTGAATTCCAAGAAAACTGAACACCGTGAGTCACACATCACCCCTCCACCCATCATAACCCATACCCTAAAGTATCCATCCACATTAAGCTTAAATCCACCACTAGGAGGGTCCCATTTGACCCAATATCCCACCATTTAGCTAGGAATTCATGGTCTATTGAAAATGTTGCTTGAGTTCTCTGCTAATTGTTTATTTTTGAGAAGTTAACCAATCTAAAAAATCATAGATTTAAGCCACATTTGAAGGAACAAATGCAATATCTTGATGCCCTAACGTGCCTGATTGCGTGCCTCCCAGATAGTCCAACATAGTGATGATAAGATGATGGCTGGTGTCTTGCCTTCAGCTCCACAACTATTTCTACCGATGATCCAGGGATCCACAAATTCCTATATGGAGTTTTGATCATCCTCAAGATGAGTTTGAGGTGAGAAGAGGGACCAGAGGAGTCGCGCCCAGGTGCTTTGGAAGAAAAAATGAATGATGGATTCAGTCTGGCGACTCTCACAATAATGGAACCGAGACACCAAGGTAACTCCTTTCTTTTTCTGTAATATAAGACAGATAGAATATCTAAAAGTATCTATGTATGAGTCACTGAAATCGACAGAAGAACTGAGAAACCAACAAACATGTGACTTACCAATGCATATGAATTACCGACGTAGTCAACCAACCAATGTATACGACTTACCAAAGTAGTCGACCTATCGATACATATGACTAACCGACACATTCGACCTACCAATGCATATGACTCACCCACACAGACGACCTACTGATGCGATCGACCTACAGTGAGTACAAGTGACCTATCAATGCATGGTGATACCAACATAAGGTCTCACCGATAGTTAAAACAACTTACCGATGTAATGAGTCACTGATGTATGTCAAGACCGATAGAATGAAATACTGATGTGTTGTGTCACTGATAGAAGGAGATACTGAAAGACGACTCACTGATAGACTGTTGAAATTTTCATTTATTAATAATTTTTATAATGGTCATATTTGAGTCATTTAATAATACTAAACTATTTATTAATTTTTGGAAGGACTTTTAGAAAAAAAGTACAAGGTATGATGAACCTATCCACGAGGAAAGAACATGCTCTTTGTCAACCCTGAAGTACAATTTTTTTTGAAGAGAGAATAAATATACACAAAGAAGAGAAGAGATGTTATGTGTGCCCATGCGTGTGCCATATAGATAAACATTTGAGACTCTCATGCACCCACTATGAACTCAAGAATAAAAGGAAGAACACACGAGGCAATCTCAATCAAGCGTTATATCAAATTGAGAAACTCTTTCGGCATATCAAAGAAGGAGAAGAATATATCTATAGAATAATACATATACCTAGAAGCCAGAATACGACACTCTGTTTTTTTTTCAACTTCTAAAAGAGGACTCAAACCTCATCTCAGATACATCTGAAGAGCCCATAACTATATCTCAAGACACATAGAGCCTTCTAAATCGTTTCTCATATTTATTTTATATTTTATGTACATTTTACATACTTTTGAGCAGTGTGTGAATCTGTTTGTAGATCACACACTGTATCCAGTATCAAACTGTTAGATATATTACATCCTTTTGCTCATATATTCTTACACGTTTTTACTCCCACATATAAGTGTGGAAGAGGTCCTTGTGTGACCTGGTATTTTGTACCCACAAATAACTATGGTAGAAGTCTTATGACCTGCACAACTTGTGTGCTGTTTTGAACCCCGATCCAGGGTGTGGGTCAAACTATTTATCAATTTAAACTTCTTGGTGGAAGGTGATCACCAAGTTGAGAGGATTATGTCTCTTCTTGAGACTGAACCACTTTGTGGTAGTTTTACTATATTTTATCACATATTTATTAAAACTAAATTGAAATCTAATAGTTAGTCATAGAAAGTTTTTATAATAGAATTGAATTATTAGGTTAGTTTCAAAAGTTGTATCAATTATCAAATTGATATAACTGAGAACTAATCAATCATTAGATAAATTAATCGAATAGTCGAGATCTTATAAATTCATAACTGGCTAACTGGTGAATTGAATTTTAAATTTGGGGGAATTTTAAATTTTACCTTTTTAATATAAATTTTTATAGGAACTCAATTCACCCCCTCTTGATTGTATTACTATGACCAACATTTGATATCAGTGGATTTTGGATTTTTCAATTTTCAAAGATTTTTCAAACTTTTCAACAGTGATTTTATTTGTATTTGAAAGATCTTAAAATTTCTGTTAATACTAATTTTTTATCTCTTTAAAATACTTTTCTAAAATTTTATTATGGAAAATAGGATTGAATGTGCTACTACTAATAGAGCTCCATTATTTAATGGAACCAATTATGTACAATGGAAAACTAAAATAAAAATTCACTTATAAAGTATGTGATTTGAAATTTGGTCTTCAATTTTAGATGAATATTTTATTACTGATACTTCAAGAAATACTTGAGATGAACCAACTAAGGATGCCTAAAATAATGATTTCAAAACCATGAATTCATTATATTGTTATTTAGGAGATGAAGAGTTTATGAAAATTTATGCATGTAAAACAACACATGAAATTTCTATCACCTTATCAGTTTCACATGAAAGAACATCTAGCGTTAAAAAAATGAGACTTAACACATATACTATTAAATATGAAAACATTAAAATGAAGTTTTATGAGCCTATTTATGACATGTATATTAGGTTTCACGAAATTTTTAACATTATGATCTCTCTAGGAAGATATGTTACTACCAAAGAACAAATTATGAGTATTCTCATATACTTACCTGATAAGTGGATACGAAATTCTGTCACCATTATAGAATCATGTGAAATTAGATAACTACCTATCAAATAACTCATTGGGGAAGTAATGATTTATGAAGAAGAGATCAAAGTCAACAAGGAATAAAAGGATGAACCTAAGTGGAAATTTTTAGCCTTTAATACTACTACCTCTAAGAACAAGGATAAAGAAAAGGTGATTGCCTCTACTGAAAGCTCCAGTAATGATGAATCAACATCATATAGAGATAGAGAAATGGCTCAGATGGAAAGAAGATTGATGAAATTATATAGAAAGAAACAATCTTTAGGAAACCCAATTATAAAGGAAGTTATGATAACAAGGTAAACTAGAAAAAGGACTTGAAAAGAAATGACAAATCAGAGGATATTTTCTGCTATGAATGAAATAGGAGAGGACATGTCAAATATAAAGGTCCTAAAATAGAATACAAATATAAGTATGAAAATAAAGACAATAAGTATAAGAAATCTATGAAGGCCACAATGAGTGCCTGTAAGGATAGCTTCAGTGGATCAGAATCATCTCATTATGAGAGATATGAAAAGGAAAATATGTGTTTTTTGACAAAAACATCTTAGGTAACCAAATATTCTCATGTACAAAATTCTTACTACTCTAGAGATGAAAGTGATTATGTGAATATAAGAAGTGAAGAAATATTTGAATACGATAACATGATGTAAGATACATGCAATGAATTGAAAGATAAATATAAATCCTTAAAGAAACAATATTCTCTCAATATAAATATTAATTCATAGATTACTACTAGAAAGGAAAATAATTCTCAACTACTCAATGAAAACAACTAATTAAAAATGTCTAATGAGTAATTTACGTAAGATCTAGAAAAGTTTACCAATGAAAAAATACTCTTACTCAAATGCTTGGTAAAATGATAGATCTTAAGTAAACTTTTTGTATTGGATATCATCCTGGATAGAGAAACCTATCTAAAACACATTTTTTATCAAAATTTTTTCATCTACCTAAAAATAAAAATTGTACAACTAGTTCCAGTTTTGTAAAATCTTTTTATACGTCTAAGTTTTCTAGACCAAATAGAGTCTATTTTTCAAATATGTTATTCAATGATTATAGGAAACCCAAGAAGAAAATTTGGGTACCTAAATAATTGACTATTAATGTCATTGGACCCAAAAAAATTCTGGGTACCAAAATCCATTTTTCCTTGATTAATCTATAGGAAATCTATTTGAAGAGCTCTTGCAAGAGTCAGTGGTACTTGGAAAGAATATTTTCAAGACACATGACATGATACTACTCAAGATTCAAGAAAGAAATCAATATTGATGGTGGATATGTCACCTTCTGTGACAAATCTAGAGGAAAAATAATTTTCTTAGGCCAAATTGGTATCTCTAACTCGGTTTTAATTTCTAAAATGCTTTTTGTTGATGTATTGAAATATAATTTCCTTAGTACTTCACAATTATGTGATGATTTATTTCATGTTAAATATGTAAATATTTATTGAAATGTTTTTAACTCAAAAAATTAATTATTATTCTCATCTCTTAGGAATGAAAATGTATATGTTATTAACTTATATTCTTTAGTCTCTAAAAATTTTTCTTGTTTAAGTGTCTTTCACAAGGAGTCTTGTCTTTGAAATAGAAGACTAGAAAACTATAATGTATACTATCTTAGAAAGATTACTAAAAAAGGTCTAGTCAAGGATATACCCAAACTTGAGTTTCAAAATGATAAAGTCCTCAATCCTCATCAAAAGGGTAAACAACACAAGATATATTTCAAATCAAAGAAATAAGTTTCAACTTATCATCCTTTAGAGTTGGTTCACAAGGAATTGTTTGGACCATCTTGAGTTTCAAGTTTAAATGGGAAGCACTATGTCTATGTTTTGGTATATTACTATTCAAGTAATATATGGACTTATTTCTTATCTCACAAAAGTGAATCATGCACTTAAATCACCATGTATTGTAAAACAGTAAGAAATCTAAGTGGAATGAGAATAAAATCCTTAAGAAGTCATCATGGTCGTGAGTTTCAAAATCAAGACTTTTAACCTTTTTAACTTCTCTGCCCCTAGGAAACCTCAAAAAAATGGATTTGTGGAAAGAATAAATAGACCCTTACAAGAGATATCTCTAATAATGACTGGTGAATATGACCTACCTATTTCATTTTGGGCTGAAGATGTGAATATAGCTTGCTACATAATTAATAGTGTCTTAATCAGAACAATCCTCATGGAGAATATTTATGAGTTATGTAACAATATAAAACCCATAGAAAGTTACTTAAAATTTTTTTGGTTGAAAATTATATGTTGTTAATACATAGGAAAATATTGACAAATTTTTATCCAAGTGTGATAATGGAATCTTCTTAGGTTACTCAATTTCTAGTGAATCCTATAGTGTCTTTAAATAAAGAACCAACTATGTGGAAGAATCTGTGCATATAAAATTTTATGAAACATATCCAAATGATCCTAAGTCCTACATATGAAACCTTGAATATGATATGAAAAATCTAGAAATAAATGAAAAATAATATAATCCTCTTGTCAAGAAATCTGTTAAATCAAATAGTTCTGGAAATTCTTTAGAATATGGACATAATGAACCTGAACATGTATAAGAACATGAAATCACTAGACCCTCATTTTCTAGACCAACTAAAACTCTCAAGAACTGTCATTTATATGATGTTGTTGGAGTCTTAGATAACAGGACACAAACTAGAGCTTCTCTTAGAAATAAGGTTAAACATCAAGCATTTTTGTCACAGACTGAACATAAAAACATCAATGATGCAATTAAATATGTATTTTGGGTGATGGATATATAAGAAGAACTTAATAAATTTGAAACAAATAATGTTTGAAAATTTTTGGATGTACCCAAAGACACCATGACCATAGGCACTAAGTGGGTGTTTAGAAACAATTTATATGAGTCTGGTACTATAGTTAGAAATAATGCCATGTTAGATTCACAAGGTTATAATCAAGAATAAGGAATTGACTATGAAGAAACTTTATCACTTGTTACTAGACATGAGGCCATCAGAATCCTGCTTTCTTATATTGCCGATCAAAATTTTAAACATTATCAAATGGATGGTAAAAGTGAATTCCTAAATGGGTTTATAGTTGATGATGTTTTCTTGGAAAAACCCCATGGGTTTAAAAATCCTCATTTTTAAAATCATGTTTTCAAATTAACAAAAGATTTATATGGTTTAAAAAAAGCTCCAAGAGCATGTTATGATAGACTAAGTAGTTTTATAATTACAAAAGTTTTTAAAAAAAATGAATTTATGATCTTATATTCTTTTTACAATACGAAATTCTAAAAATGTTTTAGTAGTTTAAATTTATGTAGATGATATTATTTTTTTATCTTAAAGAAATTATATGTGTATTGAATTATCTAAAATGATGCAAGTAGAATTTGAAATGAGTTTAATTAGTGATCTCAAATTCTTTCTTGAATTTCATATTATTCAAAAAAAATAAGGTATCATTTCAAATCAAAGTAAGAACAAAAAATACATTTCAAAAATATATGGATTTTATTGAATTAAAATTAGTGACACTCCAATGAGTACTACTTGTATGTTAAATCTTGATGAAGATGGTAAATCTGTCGATCAAAAAAATTATAGAGGAATTATTGGATGTTTTATTTACATGACTGTTAGTAGTCCATATATAATGTTTAGTGTGTTCATGTGTTCCTTTTTCATTATTAACCTAAACAATATCACTTAAATTCAATTAAAAGAATTTCCAAATACCTCAAACATACTATAAATTTAGGTTCGTTTTAACCTAAAGGACAATAATTTGATATAGTTAGATATTCTGATGATGATTTTGGTGGATTTAATTTATATAGAAAGAGAACCCATAGAATATTTCACTTTTTGGGAATGCATTTATTTTAATGGTGTATTAATAAAAAAAATTATGTTTCATTATCTACTTATGAAACTGAATACATAGCTGTTGGTAGCTGTTGTGCTCAGATTTTGTGAATGAAACACACTCTGCAAGACTATGAATATAAATTTAGAAATGTAACTATAAAAGTTGACAATAAAAGTTCTATTAACATTTTTAAGATCCCAGTTTCTCATTCTAGAACAAAACATTTTGATACAAGACATCACTTTTGGAGAGATCTTTGTCAAAAGGTTGATATCGTTTTCGAATTTATTTGCATTGAATATCAGTTTGCTGATAGATTCAATAATCCACTAAATTATGAAATAATGAATTACATCAGTCACGAGTTAAGAATGATCTATCTATAATACATTTTGTTTTTATTCCATCTATCTTTTAAGTGAAGTTGTCATGCCGACACAATTTTCATTCCGACACTGATGTTATGTCATGCTGACACAGTTTTCATTCCGGCACCGATGCTTTGTCTTTCCGACACTCTTAGTATTATGAATAATATTTCATTCTGACACTGATGACTCACTGTTTTCATATGTTTATGTTTTTATCAAAACAACATTGTTTCATTAATTTTGTTGAACCTGTTTCATGATTTCACGATTGCATAATTTCAAAAGCCCTAAATGGTATAAATTTTAATCGATCCACTCAACTCGTTTACCTCTACACTCTCTCACCCATTTCTCTCTCTCTTTACCCACAAACTTTCATCAGCTAACCTTTAGTCTGAATATATTGGAATAGAGCATGTGAAGTGATCCCTTGATGACGGCGAGTCTCGTGCTTCAATGAAACAGAAAGGTGAATCAAGAAAATATTCAGCACTCATAAATCCTGCTCTAGAAAAACGTGTTGTAACTCATGGAAAATATGATCCTACAGAATGGATATTAGAAAGAAAGTCTCTACTGCTCAAGTTAATTAAAGATCAAAGATGTATTGAGTGGTTCTAAAATAATGAACGACCCTTTTACCAAAAACTAGTTCATGAGTTTTACATTAATATGGAGTTTTTATTGGAATGAAGTGTTGTCACCTAGATTAAATCCATATTAAAAGGGAATATAATCTCTTTTTCTTCAATACCATGGGCTATATGTCTTAAAGTTACTCATGAATGTCTAATTGATGATTATAAAGGAACCTCTCCACCTGAGAGTGAACTATTTTTATTTGAGACAGTGTTAAAGGAACTCAGTAATAACGATGGACATAAAAGACCCATTGCTATAGAGTTATGTGGAGAATGTTTAATCTTGTTTTAGTATATCCATCATTAAATATGTCCCCAGAAATGGGACTTTTCTTCTCTGAAGTATCAAGTTGTCTACTTGATTTATCTTCTAAGAAAAGGGATCTGTGTAAATTTGTGTAGATAGCTTACTTTGAACATGAATGAGATGATCAAAACATCCTAAAAAACTAATTCCATGTTATATATAAGGATTTTATCTCTATGTTGAAATAAAAAGGTTGTGTAGATGAAGGTATATAAGTTGTTTATGAGTGTACTGAGATATGCTGCAGTAAAGAAATTTGTAAAAGGATGAAAATCAATTGGAATATATGGAATAGATAATGGGTTGGATATGAAGATAAGATCTATGACATGTTCAATAGAGTGGATAATCCAACTAGACCTAAGAATATGGCTGATCTTGGTCTAAAATCAAATGAGGAAGCTATCTAATCTTCAGAAGAAGAAGAATAAAGTGAAAATGGTGAAAGTGGCAGTGGTAGTGAAGAGGATGAAGAAAAATAAGATGGTAATTAAAATAAAAATGGAGAAAATGTCTTTGGACAATATGATGATGAATGTAATGGAAGTGATAACGACCATCATAGGGATGATAAAGGTAATGTCGTAGAAGTGATTGAAGCTGTGGATCAGGCTCAGTTGGAATAACCTCCAGAAGTTTTTTTTGAAGTGAGGGAAGATCCTAAAGTTGCTGCCAAAGTGGAAGCTCAAGAAATTCCTATACCTCATTTGTTTTATGAAGGAATAAGACCTCATGGTGATGATGAGCAACTAGTAAGGAAAGATCAGATTGAGGGGGGAGCCTCAAGAAAGAGAAAATCATGGAAAATAAGAGAATCAACTTTGAAGAGTAAGGATTGATACTCTCACTGCTCTAGATAATGATATAATGGATGAATGGGTGAGGAATACTGGGTATGTGGCATTGGGATTAGATTAAGAAGATTCAGATGATGAAGTATTTGTACCTTCTGAAGGAGAACCAGTGGCTTAAACCCTTTCTAGTGACTATGTCACTAAGGCAAACTTAGAGAAATTCAAGCAGTATATATGTCCATCAGTAAGATATTTAGTAAAATATATGATGAGATATGATATTGATGAACCTTGTAGAGAAAACTAAGAGCTTACTGATAACTTGAGAGTTATCCTTTCTATGGTTGAAAGTGTAAGGCAAACTGGGACTTCTAGTTCTACTCCTACCTTATCATGTGCATCTCAAGATGATTCTGTTTCAGTCTCACAGACGGTGATAATGGAAATTGTAACACCTAAGATTTTTATGAGAAATATTTTTTTATGTTATATAAATCATCAAAGGAATCTTTCACTACAAACAACACTATCTTGGATTGCTTTACACACAATCACGACCTTCCTCGATAGCTTGCATTATACGCAATACCGAGTTTCACTAAACAATGATATGCTATTAAAATATTATTAAAAATATCCATTATGAATAGTAATACCCACTTTCAGAAATTTTATAAATTTTATCTTTAAAAATGGAGTTCATTTTTGGATTCGAAATATCGAAATTATCCTGGGGTGAAATTTTGGTATTTTTCTGAAAACTTTAAATTTTTGATGAATAGTGAAAACACTAGGTTACTATTTAAAAACCGACTTTTTATTTAATTAATTATTTAATTTATTTAAATTTATTTTAGGTCAAAATTGATACATAATACCTATATAAGTTAAAATTAATTCATTGGAGTCAGTTTATAATAAATTTAGATATATAAAAATTTTATTGAACTTTTCACAGTCTTTTACCCACCTCCTAGGAAAATTTTCAAATGTACATAAAAATTAATTTTACCGCTTATGTGAGTGGAATTTCAAAAATCCAAGAGAAATGGTTAATATCAAGGAGGAAAATGTGGTTCAATAAGATAAAAATAATTTTTGGGGAATGGTAACTTTTTACTTTTATTTACCACGGTTAAAAGTAAATAGGGTAATTAAGGATAAAAATGATATTATTATTACCTTAACACATGTCCTAATTCTACTAGATGAGTTTAATTTGACCAAAAAATACCTTAGTAATAATATATGACCATCTATGTCCACTTGTATTAGATTAGGACATTTAATATTATTTTATTTAAAGAAGAGTTAAAATAGTTAAAATCAATGTTTAATAACTAAACCATTTTTAATATAGGGTAGAAATAAGATAAATTCGACTATAAATAATCATTATAAAGATAAAACGATTTCCTACATAATTGTATTTTATTTATAATTTATAAACATTAAATAATTTAATTTATTTATGACACAATGATGATGCACTAATTACCTTATTAATAAAATATTAACATAATTGATAATATAAATACCGACATAAATGTATTTTGAGACTTTTTATGAATTAAACTAATTTTATAGGTTAATAAGACATTTTAGTATTGATTTAATTAACCTTTTTTAACTAATAATGCTGTTATAATTTTTACAAAAATCAATTACCAAATAGTGTCAAAATTGACATCAAATAGTTTTTAAAACAAATATTATATTATTTATTGATATTTTTTTCATAAAAATATAAGGTTCGTCCACATGACTTAGATAAGGATATATATATTAATAATGAACCACTTGGGGTTCTTTTGGCTTGTTATAGTATGTTTATTAACATTATAGTGTAAGAAAACAAGAAGACACGGTAAAAGTTAAATTATTTAACTTAGAGTTAAATCTAAATGATAAGGTTAAAATAGTAACCTAAACTGGTCTAAAACAAATTTTTTGAGAGGATTTAGACACATCCCCACCTTAGCTTCTAAATAAATCAATTTGGAGATATTAAAAACCGAATATGACTTTATAATAAAATAATATTTTAAGTTATTTCTAAGGTGCCCCTCTCCTCCCTTATAAAAGGGCACATCCTCCCTCTCTTCCTCACACAACTTTGAGCCTTCAATCATGGCCAAACCCTGAAAATTTAGCTTCTCCACTTCCCTAGAAACATCCTAGAGGTCCTGGTCTTCTTCAAAGACCATCTTTAGTGCCCTAAGAGGAGGTTAAGAAGAGGCGCTTCAAAGAAGAGGTAATGTCCGTTACAGATTCTTTCAACATTATTTCTTATTGTACTTCTTGTTATTTATTTGTTTAATTATAAATTAACGACATCAATATCACACATATACATATATGTTATTATACATATTAAACAACCCTATTTTACCTTCTGTCCATCCTACGGAAAATAAAATCACCACGCGTGCGTACCTATGGAATACCGTCTCCACGCTGTGGTGTAATCTGTTTTCCACCACCACCTTACCTGGATTGGTATATTGGTGTAAATAATAACTATATATGATTATTTTAAAGTGATATTGATTCTGAAATATTATAAATACACTTTAATACAATTCCATGATCATGGTAACGATACCATCGCTCGTGCGTATGTATGGCCTACCGTCTCCACGATGTGATGCGACTCGTTCTACATGATCTTCAATGAATTATGAATATATAAATGAATTGAATGAATAAATATGATATATAATACACTAATAAAATTCTGAAAATTAGGTATCTATAACCTAAAAAGAAGAATAATAATTTATTCGAAAAAACACACATAAGAACAAAAAGTAATAAACACCCGAATAACAAGTAGCACTGAAATATTACTAATAAGAAGCTAAGAATATGAAAATATATGATATCATAACAATGAGTGAAATTATGGAAAAATTCAATAACATTATTTAAATCATTATACAGGAGGTTCAGACACGTACGAAGAAAATCGGACATAAGGTAAGGTAAAATCTCGCAATCTTATTCTTATCCGAGATTGTTTATACTTCAGAATTTACTGGGGAATATTTATCATCCACATCCATGTTTCCTCAATATGGAATATTATTTTTATCCTCCTACAATTTTTTAAATACAATTTTACCCTTTGGTATGTTTTTAGAAAAAGATATGAAAGGGATCTTTTGTCATTTTTCGTACGAGGTACTTTTTGACTTTTCCAGCCAAAGTATGAGAAGAATGTTTTTTTAACTTATATGGCCAGAATGGATTTTTAGTACATTATTTCGATGAATCTTCCCTTACAAGTTTTCAAGTTTATTTTTAATCAACTTCTTTTAGTTGAAAATTTTATGATATTTTAAGAAAGGAAAATGTTTTTGAAGTAGAAAGGATATTTTCCTCAAGAATGGAGTTCAAGCGTTTTATCAAAATTATTTTCCATCTATGATAATATAGGGTTATGTTTCTATACCTATTTTTACATTGATTTTTTTATGTTATTATGGAATTATTTTTATGAAGTCCTTTTATCTTATATGGATTATGTTATGATGGCACGATGTTTAAGAATCCCATTTTTATTATATGGGTTATGCTATGATGTATGATTTATGATTTTGTGGCACACATAAGAATGGTTTCATTATGAGATGGGTGGGACATATATATCCATCTAATTCATTGGGTAATGGTTTATATCTCATGAGATAGACATGGCTGGAACGACATGTTAATCCGGTTCAGTGAAACATGACTAAAATGAGGAGTGAACTCGGTTCAGAAATGGACTTTGTCCCCTAAGATAGTCTTGGAAATGAGTCTTGACTACTAAGAAATTATTCTCTATGATTATGTGTGTATGCCACCAAGTTTCATGATTTGTTTTATGATTATTGGGATTACATTTCACTACTATGATTTATCCAATGTTATGATATTATGATCTCTTTTGTAGGTTAAGATTTTTGAAATGTTATGTTCTTATGAAGATGATATTTCCTTTGTTTACCCTTACTGAGAATTTGAGCTCACCCTTTTGTATGTTTTCATTCCCCATGTCAGGAAGAAGGTTATTAATTAGGATATTCCAAAATGGGACTCTAGATATGATGAAATAAATGGGAGACAATGTAGATGCTTTATGAACCAGTTGTTAGTGTTTCCCAGTTTCTAAAGACACTATAACTATATAGTCCTTTCATGGTTTTGTTATATGTTGTAATACGTGTGCTTCAATTTTGATGTAATAACAATGTATGTAAATTATGGGTCATTATAGTTGGTATCAGAGGAAAGGTATAGTAAAAATTTAGAAAATAGGATGTGAAAGCCTTAGTAAGAACCCTAAGGATATATCTAAGCATAGAACAATTTCCTTATTTTAGAAATGGCCATGAATAACCTATGATAAGACCTTAGGTGTGAAATTTTATTCTTGATTATGTGGTTTTCCTATTATAATTATTGTTTCTCACACTATTCTTTTTGGTTTTAGTCAATGGCTGGAACCCAAAGGAACCATGTTAATGCCGAATGCGATAGGCAATGCAATGATTTCCCCCCTGAGCAATCAAATGTTATGGGAGATGGAATGAAAAATATTGTACCCACTCTCACACAACTTTCTCAAGCTATGAATCATGTAGGACTTCCAAACGAGCAAATGAAGGAGCAACATTCTGTTGAATCCTTCATGAGGTAGTGTTCTCCCTCATTCAGCAGGTCTACTGGTCCATTAGTGGTTGAATAATGGATCAGTACCACTGAAAATATATTTTCAGTTATTCAATGTTCTAAACATGATAAAGTCATCTTAGCGGTATATCGTTTGGAAGGTGAAGCTGATCAATGGTGGAATATTATCAAGAATACGAGGCCAAGAGATGAAATTGAGTCCATGGAATGGGATGAGTTCAAGAAAATATTTTTCAATAAGTACTTCCCTCGCATTATTCGAACAAAGATGAAGAAGGAGTTTCTCGAACGGAAGAAAAAGTATGATGAATCGGTTGGTACCTACGACGAAAATTTTACAAGACTTGCAAGGTACACTTCCAGAATTATTATCCTACCTGAGAGTAAAATCGATCGATTCTTTAGTGGCTTAAAACAAAGTCTTAAAAGGGCGTTATCCATAAGGGACTTCAATAGCTATGAGGAAATCGTTTGATGTGCCCTCAAGGTTGAGATGGATATTGATGTAACCAATCAGTCATATGGGCTTGATAAGAAGAGGAAAGTGGAATTCAAAGGAAAATATAAAGAACACAATGAAAAGAAGATGAGTTTTCCCTTATGCTCAAAGTGTGGAAAGAAAAATGGAGGGTGTTTTCTTAAAGGGACAAGTAAATGCTTCAAATGTGGAATGGAAGGTCATCGGGCATTTGAATGCCGCAATGATGGTAAGAAGATGTCTAGTGATGCGAACAAAGAAAAGGATACACAGAGTGCACCTCCTACACTTCAATGTTACAAGTGAAAGGAAATGTGGAATTATGCTAATCAATGCCCTAATCCAAGGGTTTTTGATGATGATCGACATCAACAAACACTTAAGGCTAAAGACAAAGGAAATTCACATGCAATTTCTATCAGCAATGTGGAGTACAATAACTAAGTGGTGAAAGGTACACTTACCATCCACTCTAAAGTAGAAAATGTTTTATTTGATTTTAGATCCACCCACTCTTTTATTCCTGAAGAATTTTATAAGGGTATCTCCATATTACCCCAACAATTAGATGTTGAGTTAGCTGTGACAACCCCTAATGGCACAACAGTCGCATCAAAAGTTTACAATTCTTCTCTGATTTATGTTCTTGGGAAATTGCTTCCTGCAAATCTTGTGATCCTTCCTATAGTAGAATTTGATGTGATTATTAGCATGGATTGTATTTCTTTATAATAATCTCATATCAATTGCCAAATAATGGAAGGCACATTTCATATTCTAGATCAATCTATGATCGTCTATCAATGCAAGGATGAACATAACCTTCTAGTGGAAATTTCTTCCATCTTATGGGTCTTAATTCCACTAAATTAAGGTTATTTATCTCAAATGGTTGGAGAGAAACTCATGATTAAGAATATTCCCATTGTACGGGAGTTTGATTATGTCTTTCCAAATGAATTTCCTAGTCTTCCACCAAATCATGAAGTTGAGTTTTCAATAGAGCTCGTACAGGGTGCTTTACATATTTCCAAGACACCTTATAGAATGACCCCAATTGAGTTGAAGGAGTTGAAGAAGCAACTCCAAGAGAATATTGATAAAGCATTCATAATCCCCAGTGCGTCACCTTGGAGAGCACCTGTTCTGTTTGTTAAGAAGAACGATGGATCAATGAGACTTTGCATTGATTATTGAGAACTTAACAAGATCATGATCAAGAACAAATATCCTCTCCCGCGCATTGATGACTTATTTGTCCAACTACGCAGAGCTCAATACTTTTCCAAGATTTATCTTCGTTTAGGGTATCATCAATTAAGGTTTAAAAGGGATGATATACCAAAGAAGACTTTCCATACAAGGTATGGACACTATGAATTTATAGTGATGCCATTTGGTCTTACTAATTCCCCTTCCATCTTCATGGATCTGATGAATAGAGTCTTTAGAGACTATCTTGATTAGTTTGTGGTAGTCTTTATAGATGATATTCTTGTCTATTCAAAGAACAAAGAAGAACATGAAGATCAATTGATAATTATATTGAAGACCCTGAGAAAGGAGAAGCTTTATGCCAAATTTTCTAAGTGTGAATTTGGCTTCAAAAGGGTGCATTTTTGGGTCACATAATGTCAAAAGAGGGGATATCTGTGGATCCAACAAAGACATAGGTTATTGAAAGATGGTCGAGACCAACAATAGTAATTGAGATCTGATGTTTTCTTGGTTTGGCTGGATATTATCGATGTTTTGTGAATGATTTTTCACTATTATCTAATGCACTCACCAGGTTGAATCGAAAAGGAGTAAAATTCGTTTGGATGGAGGAGTGTGAAGGGAATTTCAAAGAGTTAAAAAGAAGGTTATCCAGTGCACCTGTGATCACACTACATTGTAGTGGAGAAATGTTTGTGATGTACGGTGATGCATCCAAGAAGGGACTGGGGTTTGTTCTCATGAAAAATGATATGGTGATAACTTATGTTTCACGACAGTTGAAAATCCATGAGAAAAATTACCCAACTCATGATTTGGAGTTAGCTGTGGTAATATTTTCATTATTGATTTGGAGGCATTATCTTTATGGTGAAAGGTGTGATATTTATACTGATCATAAAAGTTTAAAGTATACTTTCACACAAAAGGAACTGAATATGCGCTAATGAAGATTGTTGGAGATGATTAAGGATTATGACTGTTCAATTCATTACCACCCTGGGAAAGAAAACAAGGTGGAAGATGCATTAAGTCGACAAGACCATTCTATATTATCCATGATGAGGATCGCAAAAGATCCAATATTTATGGATTTAGAAAGGATGGATCTTGAAATTATAATGAAAGGGGAAAAATATTATATTTATCAAATGAATGTTCAACAATCTATACATGCGAAGATTAAAGAGGCATAGAAAGAAGATGTAGAGTTATAAAAGAAGGTGAGAAATGTTCCTAAATTCATCCTTGATTTTGATGAGCTAATAAGGTTCAGGAATCGGGTTTGTCTTCCTCTCATCCCAGAATTAAAGAAGGAGCTGCTGGATGAGGCTCATAGTTCTTCATTCTCTATTCATCCTGGAAGAACGAAGATGTATAGGGACCTGAAAGAGTACTTCTGGTGGGATGACATGAAAATAAATATTGCTGAATACGTCTCTCGATGCTTAGTTTGTCAGCAAGTTAAAGCTAAGAGACAGAAGTCTAAGGGGATTTTACAACCATTACCCATACCTGAATGGAAATGGGAAAACATCACTGTGGACTTTATCACCGGACTTCCTAAAACGTCCAAAGGCAATAATGATATCTGGGTCATAGTTGATCGTCTTATGAAGTCAGCACACTTCATAACTATTAGAGAGGATTTATCTCTTGATCAGCTTGCCAGGATATATGTAAAATAAGTGGTAAGATTTCATGGAGTACCACTTTCCGTTATATCTAATTGGGATCCGAGGTTTACCTCAAAGTTTTGGCGAAGTCTTTAGCATACTCTGGATACAGATTTGAGTTTTAGCACTTCTTATCATCCTGATATAGATGGTCAGTCTGAGAGAACAATTCAAACACTAGAAGATATGTTAAGTGCTTTCTCTATGGATTTCAAAGGTGTTTGGGAACAACACCAACCTTTGGTGGAATTTTTTTATAATAATAGCTTTCACTCCAGTATTCAGATGGCTCATTATGAAGCTCTCTATGGAATGGAATAAAGAACTCCAACTTGCTGCGATGAAGTTGGGGAAAGAAAGCTATTAGGACCTAATATTGTTGATGAGATGGCAGAGAAGGTCCGATCTATTCAACAACACATAAGAGAAGCTCAGAGTCGACAAAAAAGTTATGCCGATAATCTAAGAAAAGACCTAGAGTTTGAAGTGGGTGATAAAGTGTTCTTACGAATATCTCCTTGGTAGAGAGTAATGATATTTGGATAGAAGGGAAAGCTGAGCCATAGGTATATCGGTCCTTTCAAAATACTAGATCGTATTGGGAAGGTAGCTTACCGATTGGCGCTTCCACCGAATCTCTCTCAAGTTCATGATGTGTTCCATGTATCGCTCCTAAGAAAGTACATTCCCGATCCTTCACATGTACTAAGCTCAGAAGTTGTACCGCTGGAGCAAGATCTTTCTTATGAAGAACAATAGATAGAGATTCTGGATCGTAGCAAAAAATTCCTACGGAACAAGACCACTCGCTTGGTGAATGTTTTATGGAGGAACCACCAATTAGAAGAAAATACATGGGAGCTTGAGGATATGTTGAGGGAGAGGTATCCTCATCTGTTTGTTACAAAGTGACGAATTTCGAGGGAGAAATTCATTTTAAGGGGGGTAGAATGTAACACCCAAGATTTTTATGAGAAATATTTTGTTTTTATGTTATATACATCATCAAATAAATCTTTCACTACACAAAACACTATCTTTTCTTGCTTTATACGCAATCGCGACCTTTCTCGATAGCTTGCATTGTACGCAATACCGAGTTTCACTAAACAACGATATGCTATTAAAATATTATTAAAAGTAGCCATTAAGAATAGTAATAACCACTTTTTAAAATTTTATAAATTTTATCTTTCAATATGGAGTTCATTTTTGTATTCGGAATATCGAAATTTTCCTAGGGTGAAATTTTGGTATTTTTCTGAAAACTTTCAATTTTTGATGAATAGTGAAAACACTTGGTTACTATTTAAAAACCAACATTTTATTTAATTATTTATTTATTTTATTTAAATTTATTTTAGGTCAAAATTGATACATAATACCTATATAAGTTCAATTTAATTCATTGGAGTCTTTTTATAAAAATTTTATTGAACTTTTCACCGTCTTTTACCCACCTCCTAAGAGAATTTGCAAATGTACATAAAACATAATTTTACCGCTTCTGTGAGTGGAATTTCCAAAATCTGAGATACACAGTTAATATCAATGAGTAATATGTCATTCAATAAGGTAAAAATAATTTTTGGTGAATAGTAACTTTTTACATTTATTTACCACGGTTAAAAGTAAATAGGGTAGCTAAGAGTAAAAATGATATTATTATTACCCTAACACATGTCCTAATTCTATTGGATGAGTTTAATTCTACCCAAATCAACCTTAGGAATAAAATATGACCATTTATTTCCACTTGGATTAGATTAGGACATTTAATATTATTTTATTTAAAGAAGAGTTAAAATAGTTAAAATCAATGTTTAATAACTAAAACATTTTCAATATAGGGTTATACATAAGATAAATTCAACTATAAATATTTTTTATAAAGATAAAATTATTTCCTACATAATTTTATTTTATTTATAATTTGTAGACATTAAATAAGTTTATTTATTTATGACACAATGATGATGGAGTAATTGCCTTATTAATGGAATATTACCATAATTGATATTATAAATACCAAAATAAATGAAATTTGAGACTTTTTATGAATTAAACTAATTTTATAGGTTAATATGACATTTTATTATTGATTTAATTAACTTCTTTCAAATGAATCATGCTGTTATGATTTTCACAAAAATCTATTACCAAATAGTGTCAAAATTGACATCAAATAGTTTTTAAAACAAATATTATATTATTAATTGCAATTTTATTCCTAAAAATCTAAGGGTCCGCCAAATGACTTAGATAAGGATATATATATTAATAATGAACCACTTGCGGTTTTTTTGACTTTTTATAGTAATCTTATTAACGTTATAGTGTAAGAAAACAATAAGACACAGTAAAAGTTAAATTATTTAACTTAGAGGTAAATCTAAAAGATAAGGTTAAAATAGTAACCTAAACGTCTCTAAAACCCATTGGTTGAGATTATTTAGACCCATCACCACCTTATCTTTGAAATAAATCAATTTGGAGATATTAAAATCCAAATATGACTTTATAATAAAATAATATTATAAGTTTTTCCTAAGATGTCCCTCTCCCCCCTTAAAAAAGGGCACCTCCTCCCTCTCTTCCTCACACCACTTTGAGCCTTCAAGATCGGCCCACCCCTTCCATTTTCTCTTCTCCACTTCCCTAGAAACGTCCTAGAGGTCCTGGTCTTCTTCAAAGACCATCTTTATTACCCTAAGAGGAGGTTAAGAAGAGGTGCTTCAAAGAAGAGGTAATGTCTGTTACCGATTCCTTCAACTTTATTTCTTCTTCTACTTAAAGTAATAACATCAGTATAACTCATATACTGATATGTTATAATAAATATGAAATAACTCTATTTCACCTTCTATCCATCCTACAAAAAATGAAATCATCGTGCGTGCGTATGTACGGAATACCGTCTCCACGCGGTGGTGTAATCTGTTTTCCACCACCACCTTACTTGGATGGGTATAATGGTGTAAAGAATAACTATATTTTATTATTGTAAAGTGATATTGATTCTGAAATAGTATACATACACTTCAATACAACTCCACGATCATGGGAACGATATCATCGCTCGTGCGTACATATGGCCTACCGTCTCCATGATGTGATGCGACACGTTCTACATGATCTTCAATTCATAATGATTATATAAATGATTTGAATGAATAAATATGATATATATTACAAAAATACCATTCTGTAAATTAGGTATCTATAACCTAAAAGGAAGAATAAGAATTTATTCGATGAAACACGCATTAGAACAAAAAGCAATAAACACCCGAATAACAAGTAGCAATGAAATATTAATAATAAGAAGCTAAGAATATGACCATATATGATATCATAAAAATGATTATGATTCTTGAATAAGTCAATAAAATTATTTCAATCATTATACAGGAGGTTCGAACACGTATAAAGCAAATTAGACCTAAGGTAAGGGAAAATATCGCAATCTCATTCTTATCCGAGATTGTTTATACTTCAGAATTTACAGGGGAATATTTATCATCCACATCCATGTTTCCTAAATATGTAATATTATTTCTATCCTCCTAAAATTTTTTAAATCCAATATTACCCTTCAGTATGTTTTTAGTAAAATATATGAAATGAATTTTTTGTCATTTTTCATACGAGTTAGTTTTTGAATTTTCCGGCCAACGTACAAGAAGAATGTTTTTTTAACTTATACAACATGAATGGATTTTTAGAACATTATTTACATGAATCTTCATTTACAAGTTTTCAAGTTTATTTTTAATCAACTTCTATTAGTTTAAAATTATATGACATTTTAAGAAAGAAATTGTTTTTTATGTAGAAAGGATATTTTCCTCAAGAATGGACTTCAAGCGTTTTATCAAAATTATTTTCCATCCAAGATAATATAGGGTTCTGTTTCTATCCCTATTTTTATATTGATTTGATTATGTTATGAAGGAATTATTTTTATGAATTATTTATCTTATATAGATTATGTTATGATGGCACGATGTTTAAGAATCCCATTTTTATTACATGGGTTATGCTATGATGTATGATTTATGATTTTGTGGCACACATAAGAATGGTTTCATTATGAGATGGGTGGGACCTATATCTCCCTCTAATGCATTGGGTAATGGTTTATATCTCATGAGATAGACATGGCTAGAAAGAAAGGTTAATCCAGTTCAGTGAAACAGGACTGAAATGAGGAGTGAACTCGGTTCAGAAATGGTCTTTGTTCGCTAAGATAGTCTTGGAAATGAGTCTTGACTACTAAGAAATGATTCTCTATGATTATGATTGTATTCCACAAAGTTTCATGATTTTTGATGTTACTATTGGGATTAAATTTCACTACTATGATTTATCCCATGTTATGATATTATGATCTCTTTTGCAGGTTATGATTTTCGAAATGTTATGTTCCTATGAATATGATATTTCCTTTGTTTACCCTTACTGAGAATTTGAGACCACCCTTTTGTATGTTTTCTTTCCCCAGGCCAGGAAGAAGGTTATTAAGTATGATATTCAAAAAATGTACTCTAGATATGATGAAATAAATGGGAGACAATGTAGATGCTTTATGAACCAGTTGTTTATGTTTCCCAGTTTCTAAAGACAATATACCTATAGGGTCCTTTCATGGTTTTGTTATATGTTGTAATAAGTGTGCTTAGATTTTGAATTAATAACAATGTATGTAGTGTATGGGTCGTTATAGAAATTCATCCCTATTTAATTAGAAATAAAGAAACCATTTTGGCTAAAAACACAAATCTTGGGAATGAGATGAATAAGTTAACTACTGGAATCAATGCTTTAACCACTAAGTACATGACTACAATGGAAAGTTTCATGAAAGGAATTACACATATTGTTTCTCTTCTTAATGTTCCTGATTTTTACAAACAGATAAAGGAAGTAAAGGAAATTATGAAATCCTCTTCAACCCCAACTCCTACTACCATTCCTTCCACATCTGTTCAGACACCCTAGACTCTCGATACTGAGGAAATCAAAACTATTGTAAAAGAGGATCTTAAAGATCTATTTGATACCTCTAGCTTGGGAAACCTAGAAAAGATGGAAAATAATACTGATCATGTTTAGGATATATTTATATTATATACCAAGGAAGCATATTCCACATAAGAAGATCCTACAATGAGGATAAATTAATATTTCACCAAGATTTACTACAAGCACTAGTTTATAAGTAATTTAATGTGTTTGGAAGAAAATTTGACTTTAACCCAGTTTCAAAAGCATTCAAAGAACATGTCATGAAATTTAATGACTTAACTCATATTTTGGATAAATTTATGGAGAATAAGGATGAATTTGAGAAAAAAATAAATTATGGTGGTGAAATTATTGAGGATTTCATCAAACTACAGAATCCATATCTCTATATTCAGAGTAAAGCCATTATTGTTCTAGGTGCTGCTTCTCTTCACTCTGCCTTTCCAGTGTCTTCCTCTCCAATGTCATTTGATCAAGCCTTGACCAAAATCCTACCTATTATCACAGAACAACCTCAAACTCGACTGTTATCCCAGCACAAACCCAGCATGGCACCAACCGTTCCTGTAGGAATTCACTTACCTCCACTGAAGATCTCTTGAGATTCTCCTATTTCTCTTCCACCACCTAATGGACCTGACATTGATCCATTTGATATAGTGGAATTAACTCCTTGACCCTAATCATTAGTGTTGAGTGATTCTTTTTAATAGTGCAGAGTGCTTTTATATTTTTCCTTTCAGTGTACATTGATTATGAATGAAAATTCCCTGAATCTACTTTTCTATTTTAGTTCATAATGTTACAGTTTTTGATAATACCAAAAGGGGGAGAGAATTATTAAGAATTATTATGTGTTTATGAATTATTGTTTTCTTATGTTACTCTAATATTGTTCACTTACCACAATTATTTTTGAGTATTCATATTTTTGGGAGATAATACTCAGATTGTTTACTTTAATCATTCTCTAATAGTACTTAATAATTCCATGATTTGTTATCTATAAAAATTGTATATTGTTGAACCCTCGATATTGTTTTCCCCTATATCTGACTATAATGTTTTTAATATCTTACCTCATGACAGATTCTAAATTATTTCAAAGATTATCTTGTATACAATATCATTTCATTCATATTACTAATTATGTTTGTTTATGTCTAAAAAAGCTTATAACTGATTATCTATGTGTAATTATGGGTACTAACACTTTTTGAATTTGTTATACTATAAGATAGATAGATAATCTAAAATTATCTACGTATGAGTCACTGAAACCAATAGAAGAACTAATACACCATCATACAAGTGACTTACTGATGAATATGACTTACCAACGCTATCGGCCTACTGAAGAATATTAATCACTGATGTATTCGACCTATTGTTGCATATGAATCACCGATGCAGACAACCTACTGATGCAATGGACCTACAGTCAGTACAAGTGACCTTTCGATGCATTGGTGCTACTGACCCAAGGAATCACTAATAGTTAAAACGACTCACAGGTGTAATGAGTAACAGGCATAGGGAAAGACTGATAGAATGACATAGCGATGGGTTGAGTCACCAACAGAAGGATATAATGAAAGATGCCTCACCGATAGACAGACTCACTGAAAGTGGAGTCACTGATAGAATGTTTAAATTTTCATTTATAAATATTATTTTTAATGGTCATATTTGATTCATTTAATGATACATGAATATTTAATTAACTTTTTAGAACTTTTAACAGACAGTATGAGGTATGATGTCCCCATGCACGTGGAAAGAAGAAGATCTTTATCAGAACTCAAATATAAAAAGTATTCTTTAAGAGAGAAGAAATATATAAAGATAAGATAAAATAAAAGAAGTGTAGTGTGCCCGCATGTGTGACATACAGAAGAAAATCCATGACTCTCATGAAACCACTATGAACACAAGAACAAAATAAAGAAAAAATTAGGAAATATCAATAAAGTTATACATCTAATTGAAAATATACTTCATCATATCAATTAGAGAGAAGAATATACATGCAGAACCATACATATATTTGGAAGCCATAATAGGACACTCTGTTTTTGTGTCAACTTTTATAAGAGGACACAAACCTCATCTCAGCTACATATGAAGAGTCCAGAGTTGCAACTCAAGACACACAAAGCCTTCTAAATCCTTTCTCATATTTATTTTCTCTTTTTTGTTCTTTTTACATACTTTTGAGTAGTGTGTATATCTGTTTGAAAAGAATAGACTTTCTCTTGTATGAAATTGAAGGACATAAGATATCCTTATAATCATACCTTCTTACAACTTTTTACTCCTAGGGATAAGTGTGGAAGAGGTCCTTGTGTGACTTGGTAGTTTGTACCCAAAAAAGAACTATGGTAAAGGTCTTATGACCTTGACAACTTGTCTGCAGTTGTGAACCTCGATCCAAGGTGTGGATCAAAATATTTATTAATTTAATCTATTTTGTGGAAGGTGATCACCAAGTTTATAGGATTAGGTCTCTTCATGAGACTGAACCTCCTGTTTTATTTTCGATGTGTTTTACATTTAGTTTTACTCTATTTAATCATATATCTCATAAAACTAAATTAAAATCTGATGGTTAGTCATAGAAAGTGTTTATAATAGTATTAACTTATTAGGTTTGTTTAAAAAGTTATATAAATTATAAAACTGATATAAATGAGAACTAATCAATCTGTTGATAAATTAATCGAATATTAGAGCACTTATAAATTCATTACTGGATAACTGGTTAGATTAATTTTAAATTTAGGGGGATTTCAAATTATACATTTTTAACATAATTTTTTCTAAGAACTCAATTCACCCCCCATCTTGAGTGTTTTACTCCGAACAACAAATATTTCTATGAATTTTCACTTTACATTCACCTTACCTCACATCATATATAAAAAAGTTTTATATACCAACCTAGGCTACCCCTAACTTGGTACCCAATTTGGCCAACAATATGGCAAGTTGGGTTTTCCCAATCCCCAAATCTAGAAACTAGTTCATGAGAATTAATAAAAACTCTTAGAAATAATTTTTATAGATAATGTAAAAAATGAACAGGGGCTAATTCAAGGAACCAAATATGAAATCACTATATATTGTTAGGGAAGGCATCTATATTAAAAATTTTGAAACATGGACTAAAACCAAAGATATCCTAAAAAATGACGACATACCATAAAAGGAGACTAAAAACAAACTATAAGATTAAAACATGGAAACAAATCTATACATTAAAAAATAACCTTTAAAAAAATTATATTATATAAGAAAACCAATAATAAATAAAAGGGGAAACATATGGGAAATTTAAGAGTTGATACATATCAGATTATTCAACTACAATACCATATCAAAAAGGGAACTTAAAAAATTATACCCATATTTGTGTGAAACTATGGTCATATCTCACTATGCCACAAACTTAAAACCAATCCGAGCTAACATGAAAACCTACCACCTCTAGGAAGAACATAGAATTTACATGAATCAGTTAAAAAAAAATTTCATACACCTAAAGAGATTATATAGGGTTTGATAATACATATACATGAAGGATTAAACCTTGTGTTCCATTAGAAAAATTTGTTTAATAATACATGAATTCTAGTTTGAAAATAAATATATGAATATACATATTTAATTTTCAGAATTTGAGTAACATAGATAAAGGAATAGAGAAATATTTATAACAAATTAGGCATAATCCTAATGATGTAGATAAACATGCATTTCATAGAAATCATGATTACATATAACCTAGGGTAACTATGTTCATGGAATCCAAATATCCTGATTAAAATATATATCCAAAACATATATATATATATTAATATATATATAATTTCATAAGTTTCTATCCTGAGTAGCATCATAATCCCATGGAAAGAATAACTAGATAGAATATAATCCATCAAAAGTGATGTAATCTAAAGTTCAATAGGTATTGTGACATCAATACCCATTAAATTACTTTTCATAGGTTCCCCAACTAAGTACTTGATATTTCCATATAGAAAAACTTTTATTTAATGATTCTAATTTATCACAATATTATTTTAATTTTATGATAAATTTCATTCCATGAATATTAGTTTTTCAATGAAACGTTTTATAAAATTGTTATCTTGAAAATAAAACATATTCAAAACAATTACACCTAACTTTGTGGAAATTTGAGCTAGGAATTATAACAAACATTTAGGGTCATCTAGTTATTTTATATTAAGAAAATATTTAAAGACCACTTTGGTTACCCATCCCAAAAAGTAAATGTGAAAAAATTATATTAATAATATTTGTCATTTAGGTTGGTATAAAATACTTTTAAAACATTTTAAAAAAATATTTTATATAGTCATGAACAGATATGGATCTTCAAATAAAAGTAGCACATGGATCCATCTACCATTAATCGATGAAATATTTGGTGGGTGATGTAAATATACTCAAAAGAATGAATAAGCGGGATTTACACTTAATCAAAAGTCCTATCATTTAAACACCTATTATAAAATTTCTCCATAAATAATACTATTCCACCATGAATATGGAATTATAAAGAGTATATAAAAATAGGGAAAAAGAAGAGGATGAAGGTTTATAAGTACTTAGTGGAATCTTGGATTTTGGGTGATGAAACCACTGTAAATAAAGGTTTAGTGGATCAGAGACATGGGGGTCAACAATAAGGAGAATTGGAAATGTTAAATTGTGAAATTATAGAAACATTTAGGGATTAAAATGAAGTAAGGGAATCAATAGATTTTTTGGGTAGTCTACATTCTTTGGATATACGGTTTGGTAAACCATATTCCAACTATGTGAATAATTCTAAAGATGATCTCTATTCCTGAATGGTTTCCCCTAGATATGTATGATTCATATAAAAGATTACTTCTAATCATGAACTAACCATGAGCCTCTTACCATAATAGGGTTACCCATTATAATATTAAGCTTTAGTAGTAACTACTAACCTTTTGTAATATCACAATAACCATACAGACCACATTGTCTCCAATTTATTCTAGATTTTTTATTAAATCCCTATAAAAACTAAAAATAATAATAAAAATTAGTATATAATAAATTCTATGCCAATAATTAATATCAAAGGGGTGAGAATTTTCCTATCCATATCACTTTGTAACTCTAAAATGTTAACCTAAAGTTGGTTGATCAAGGAAAACCTGATTTCATTTATCCCAAATGAATGAATCATACTCTAATGTAACATGGGAATCAAACTCTTGTTTTAAAAAGACTCATACAAATAGAATATATTTTCAATTAAATACTCTATTTCAACCATAAATTACCTATATAGGTTTCTCAATCACCCAGACATGAGATCCTGATACAACTCCTTCCAATCCAATATATGAGAGGGACCAATATGATGCTTCATTAATTGGGTTACAAGAACATAATTTTGAATGTATTTAATTTAAGAAAGTAATTTTAAATGTTATTCCTCATCCGAAATAATTTTTGTGATTTTAAGGGACCTAAATACATTTATGTATCTTTCATTATTTATTATTTCATCAACGAACCAAATGATATGACAAATTTAAAATCACCTGGTCACCTACTGAAAATTAAATTGGTCGGAAAATTTGATCTACAAAATATTTATAGATTCATTGAGGAATTTTTTTATTTATATATAAGATAAATATTGGCAATCTTCTCTTAAATTATTCTTCATTCCATTAGAGTAGTTTCACCCACCTTGGTGGAACTAAGGGAAGATTATTATAGCTGCCCATATAAATCATAGATAAAATAAATAATAATATAGTATTGATAACTTTTATTTTATTAAAATCCAACCAATTAAAAATGGTTATTCTGTGATCCTGTGAAGTCCCAAACCTAAGAATGAAGAATTTATTCTATAATTTAGAATCACTACTCCATCTATTGGTCTATTTCTAGATGTTATTCCATTACCAGTTTTACAAGGGATCTAATGTAACCTTGAATAACCCTCCAGAATTGTGATTTGAATTGAGTATCTCAATGAAAAAAATGGGAAAAACACCATATAGTTTTATTATATATTGTATATGAAACATCCAATGATATTCCTCTTGTACTTTTTCAGAATTTAATGAAATGATAAGACTTAATCAGTTAATCAATCAAAATACATATAACACTATTCCCTTGTGGGGTAAGAGGAATCCCAATGATTAAATACATCGATATCTAATCCCATTTCTAAGTGAGAATATGGTAATTCTGAAGGAAAACACATGTATTCTGATTCCCAACTTTAATTAAATAACATGTTTTTCATATCAACATGAAATATTCTATGCCCTACCTCAATCTGGGGCACTAATAATAGTTCTTAATATCATAGTAAATATTGTTGTCTCCTAATTGGACTACTCACTGAGAGTGATGGAAATATTTTCTCACTACATTCCTCATGGATTCAAGAAAAAATTAGAGGTTCCAAGAACAGAATATTCCATCAGGAGATAGATACCACTCACTAGTGAACTTATAACTATATATAACTTATATGATACAATAATACTCTTCATAACCTTATTTATCTTAATGAATAATTTCAAGGAGGGATGGTTTCAACTAAATACTAGCAAGAAACATGGTCTCCTTATCTTGATTTACCTCTAGGATCATGTCTATAAAAAGGATTATCCTAATATTCTCATCACCATAATCCTTTAAGGCTTGAAACCAAAAATTTCAATTGTTGGAATCTAAAATGATATTTACCTTCCTCAATTTATAGATGAGGCTAATATTAGTTTTTCTGAGATATTCTATGGATAAAATCTATATGTGATTCTTATTCTCATTGGAGAAAATATGAATGAAACTTTTATGGTTGATATAAATCAAGAATTTATCCCAAAAATAATAATGTCGATAACAATTGATTCCAAAAATAACCACTAACAGTTAAATATCACATGTTTGGTAGTTCTTCTCATGTGTATGAAGTTTATGTGAACTATATTCCACTACATGATCCCCTTATATAAGCACACAATGAAGTCACATGCATGATGCATCATAATAAACGATATAACACTTACTAGTATTCGATAAATCCAAAATAATAGATATGTTCCACCTCCAATTTGACCTTTAAGAAGATACTTTATACTTAGTCATCCATATAAATGTAATCCCTTTTCGAGTTAGAGTGGTCAATGGTGATGTGATATTGGTAAAATCTTTGAAAAATCGATGATAAAAACCCTCAAAACCCAAGAATCTTTGTATCTAAAATACATTCCTTGATTCTTCCCAAGAAATTAAAATATTCACCTTAATATTATTAACCTTAATTCCTTATTATGACACCATATATCCATGTAAATTGAATTATCTATTCTAGAATTTACAATTTGATATCATTTTAATTAGGTGATAAATTTTAAGAGTTACTAAAATTATTCTAAAATGATGAGAATTGTCTTATTAAATTCTAGAGTAATTAAATATATTAACAATAAAAAATAAAATAAATGAATGTAGATATTTATGAAATAACATTCTCAAAATGGACACAAAAACTATAGGAGCATTATTCAATATGAATAGAGTGGAAAGATATTTGAAGTGACCATATCTACTTCTGAAAGCAATTTTAGGGATGTATGAATCCTTAATCCTAACTAATTGTTGATATTTTAAAACAAAATATCCCCATTTAGTTTGTTATATAGGTCATAAATATGAGGGAAGTTTCATTTTTTATGGTCACATGATTTAACTTTTTGTAATTCTTATACAGGCATAGAGTTCCATCCACGTTCTTATAAAAATGGACAGGTGCCACCCATGGATTGAAATTAGGATAAATATATCCTATTGTTTCCAAAAAAAAATAACAAAAAATTAAACTATTTTAATATGGAAGGAATAATATTAAATTATGTAAATTAAATCAGCTACCTTCCAAGCTCTAGAATAAAGGAAAACATGACTTCCTTCTCAGGAGAAAACCATGAGAATTTATTTAGGAATACCTTAGTAAATTCCCTAACCATAGAAGGTATCTTACTCCTCGAATTACCTTCCTTATCCTCCATAAAATAATATTATTCTTATTATATTACACTTCCAAACTCAATAAAATTAGGTCATTCTTGATGGGATTTTGGTTCCCATTCTCCTTGAAATAGATGAGAGTTCCATTTAATGTAGTGAAGGTTACCCTTCTTAAGAGCCCTTTAGATAAGAGGAATTATTGAAGAATTTTTGACTTTTATAATATTTTATAAAATAATTTATTTAATCATTTTAAGGGGATTTAGACTATTTTAAATGTTTCTAGATATGTTTAAAGTGATTATGAAATTTTCAAAAGAATTATGGTTTTTGTGAGTTCCAGATCAAGTTGGTTAAGTCTGGGTTTCATGAAGATTATTTCTTGTACATTATAAACATAAACTTACATAAAACATAAGGATAATATTTGATGTAATGGAATCTTACATAGCCGTTAATCTGGTTTGTATAATCATGATCTCCAATTCAAAAACATGGATTTTTCACTATATAAGAATGAAACCAATTTGTGTAAAACTCATTCTTGTTTGTGTAAGAATGAATATCTAGTATATGGAAATCATATAGAAACTATAAATATGGAATCAAAAACATCATATGGAACTCACTTAAGCATCATCTGATATCATGTTAACATTATTCACTCTCTATATGCATCATTCAAGAAACTAGGGATCAATACATAGAAAATTTGTGAGAGTATCTATTGGATAAAACAATGAATTATGAATAATTTTTTAATGATAGATAAAATTATGATAATGATAAATTCAGTCACCACTAATCAAAACAATAAATTTTAATTTTAATTCAAGATATATAAATATTCCATAATGAAAAAATAATTTTGAGTAAGATATTTCTTAAGATCAACTAAGTGGGGAATAACCAACATGCATTAATTATGGTTTTTAGGAATAATGAATATGTTTAATGGGATGAGTCGTCGCTATTATTAAGATCATAAAATCATGTACTTATCAATATATGATGAAATTTAAGTGTTTTATAGTCTAATATATTTTCTTGAGATGATTTTTGAAGTGTTTCGCACCCCATACAACTGCATTATGTTGAAAACATGTATAAGAAGATAAATGATAAGGAAAACAAGTTCAATTAACAAATAGGTATTTGTAGAAATAAAATATAAATTTTATTATTTGTTTTTCTGAAAATACCAAACATACTATGTATCTGAGTTTGTATATATGTGAGAAGAATATAATGGTGTTGTTGTAACTCTTCACGGTAATTTAGGAGGATGATACTCTTATCGGGTTGGTGATATTTAGAGGATTATCATGGTTAAATAAATTTCAATTACTATCATGAAATTTTATTTTTATATGATAAAGAAAAATGAAGAAAACCATTTTGGGTAGGTCAGAAAGAATGAAGAAATTAATGAACTGTATATATAGAAAAGAGATGCATTAGAAAGAGATAATTTTTTCTTCATAGAAATATCAATGTTGCTAAAGTTTGAATGTGTTTTATGTACTGAATATATCTTACTACTGGAAATAATGAGAGTGTGGGTGAAGGAAAAATAATAATGGGAGAATACCTAAATTCTCGGTAGTGTGAGTAGTGAAATAGTATGAATAACTGATCATTTAGAAGTGTGAAGAATAAGTAATGAGAGTTACTATAATAGATTTGGTTATCATCAATATATCTTTATTCCCCAATATTATAGTGTTTATTTTGAGAGAAGAATAAAGTAATATCCAAATAGAGTTTTTCATGTATTGATTTGTGTATACCATGTTTTTCAATGCTTATCCACCTAGTATATTTTGAATCAACTATTCAAAAAGAAGATGAGTTATATTATCTAGATAATATTATACTATATTAGAACAATATTATTTACTTATTTCTTTAAAAATAAGAAAATTTTCACATATGGTGTTTTTTGTATTAATTATAGATATCTAGAGATAGCGGTACCTATGAGACCAATGTAAGTTCTAGGAATCATGGGTTCATGATAATAAGTGACTGAAACCACTTGTGTTGATAACAATATATTATTGGAAAATATATATCCTATGATAATAATATATTAAAATAATAAATCACATTATTATTTAGTATTTTCTTGATAATAAATTACATAATTATCCCACATTTTTTAAACCTATTTATTTCTTGAATATTTGGGACTTGATCAATCATTTGAAAATTTCATGAAAATTTTAGTTTTGATCCATTAAAGTGAACAATAGTATTGTTTCCATAATATTTTTTAGTTATTTAGACATTAAATTTCATAAAATAATTTTTCAATCAGTGGGATACAACTTTAGTTTAGACCATACAAAGAGGTATCGAGTATTTGAATAGAGTTAATGGGAAAGGAAGTCAAAGATGGACACAACTTATCCAATTGGAAAACACTTCACAATTTTAGTCATATCATCTACATCAGGGATTGGATTGGGATAAAATTTAGATAATAGATAAAAGAATCTATTAATTTTAAATAATAGTTCTATAAGGATAGTTGGTTCAAGTGTTTTTTTGGTCAACAAGTCATTTCAATTCAGATTAAAGTATTTTTCCAATTTTCACCATTCACTCTAGAAAACTAGTATAACTATAGGCTCACATCACCTCAATAAATGTGTGTTTTTATTAATTGGAGGGTTTTTAAGTGATTTAGTAGATTTAAGAAATATTCCACATGTTATCACACTATTTATTCAATCATTTCAAGAGGTATGCCTCTTGAAGCAAGGACCCCTTCATCGAAGCCTTCTTCTTCTTATCCATGTTGTAATGTTTGTGTGTTCATAATAAACTCTCTATTTATGTAAAATTTATTATATTATTTTCAAATTAGTTATTATTTAAATTAGTTTTTTGGGATGAAGAATTAATATTAGAAACAATATTGGTTTATACCCTTTCTATACATTCCCCATGAAAAATGTTTCTACGATGATTACACCGCCCATGAGAGAGTAGTTTTTATTAAGAATAAATATAATTATAACTTTATTAAATTATTATTTTTGAATCATTGAGTTAATTTAATTCACAAAATATGATCCAAGAATTGAGTTTTCATGTAATATAAACAAAAAAATAAATTGAAAAATTAACACCAAACACTTGAGGTCGAGCAGTGTGTGAAATGTCAGAGCGACATCGTAATCGGTAAAACCAAACAACAAAGGATAAATTTGTAGTGTTTAAATAAAATCCAAAATCTAAACTCATAATAACTTAAATAATGTATATTTTCCCTAATTTACCACTTAACATAATCTATCATTATAACATTAATCAAAGTCGTGTTTTATTATTTCATGTTCAGAAGATATCCCAGGGTTTAATAAATTTCATCGTTGTGGTTATGTTAATTCTAACAGGGCTCATGGAAAAAAAATTAAGGGATTATAATTAAGTGGATTTTAATTTCAATGAAAATTATTAATAATTAAGTTAAGAGGTAGATTTAGATCAATTAGACCTAACAATATTTTTGAAAAAAATTCATCTCGTTGTGTTTTATCAATCAAATTTCAAACAAAAAAATTAAAATTATCTTCTTCAAAAATAAATATTCAAGTTTAATAAAAAATAAACAACCAAGATCCTTTTAAGTATAGTATTTTTCTTATTTTATTTTATTTTTAAAATAAATTTAATATATTTTTTTAAGTACATCATCCTTTGAGAGACAACATTGGTTAGCCACTCTAGGGTACCTATGTAACAAAAAACAACACATAATTTGAGAGTGCCCATGACAAAACCTTAAAACATGGCACTATTTCTTGATAGGATTGTATTTTATTCAACTAATTGGAGATATTTTTTCCCTAATCAAAGAAAATTGATATTTTAAATGAGATATTAGGGATCAATAAAGAACATGGAGAGTCAATGTATGAGTACTGGGAGTGATTCAAGAGTTGTTCTCATGCTACCCACATCACCAAATCTACGATAAAATTCTCATCCAATAATTCTTTGAAGTAATCATGCCTATGGAGAGAAGTATGTTGTATGTTTCATTTAGAAACACATTTATTGAAAAAACACTACCAGCAGCATGGGAGTTTATTAACAGGATGGAATAAAAGTCAAAGAAAATTGGAGATCAAGGTACAAAACCAGTTAGAGGAGTACCAAAGGTTATTTCCTTTTCTATTGAAAATAATTTAATTTATACTAATTTGGTTTAATTAACCACTATGGTGAGACAAATTGAATTCGATTTAATCCAATCATATGGGACCATGTAACATTTTCACTGAACTATAGAAACCTACTGATTGTTTCCCCCAATTGTAAGAGATAAAGGATTGTGCAACAATATTCCCTAGGAGATCATATTGGCAACATCAACAAAAAAATCCCCAAAATACATATGTTTAATTCACACTAACACATAGAAATGTTTGGAATGATCACTTGTACATGTGGTATAGATTAGGAAAAGCACATAGAACCACTTTTTAATAAATCTTCGAGCAACCTCTGCCTTACTAAAATACTTTTCAACAAACTCATAAGAGATTCATCTACCAAGAATAAATAACTAGAAACTAGATAGTTTAATAACAAATATTTAGATTATTATATTAATGATATTCTAAAACAATATTTCTTTAATCCACATAATGATATGAATAGTTAGGGTACAATGTTAAGTGAACTGAATAAGAAAATTAACTTCATTTTCATCACCCTCCATGAAATGGTTAATATGAACTATGAAAATATTCCTTAACAACCTACTACAAATCACAAGAGGAATGGTATTTATATCACAATATGTAGTGGTAATAAAATGGATGAGACATATACCTATATCTATTGACCAGAATTCACCTCAGCTATTTAGAATTCCCATTCCAGACCAACTGACAAACATTTCAAGGATAAAGATAAAGTTAAGAAAAATATTGATGTATTTCTTAATAAAAAACTTCCATTTATAAATATATTTTTAGAAAACTATACTATGGATGAATATGTGATGCAAAAAAGTGGTTTTGGATACATTCAATCATTTTGTGATCAAGACCGCTCTACTTGAAGCAATCGAGAAAATTATAAGGCACATTATTTTTTTGGAAGAACTGTTTACCAATAAAAGAGGGATAAATATAAATGAGAGGGTAACCATTTGGGGGAATGTATCAAAAATCATAAAATAGACCTTGTAAATGATGAAAAAGTGAAAATTCCCTAGTAAATTCACCATTCCATGCACTATAGGGGAGATTCACTTTTCTAATGATTTTTATGATTTGGGATCTTCAATAATTGTAATTCTATAATTTATTTTCACTTATTTATATATAGGGGAGTTAAATACGAAAATAGTAGTGGTGAAATTGGAAAATATATCAACAAAATATCTAGTGGTGTTCCTTGATGATTAACTTTTTCAGGAAAGGGATATGATCTTTCCTATAGATTTTTACATGCTAAATATGAAGGATGACCACATAAGTTCTCATTATCCCATCATTATTGGATGTTCCTTCCTAAACACTACCAAGACAATAATAAATTTACTTGAAGGTACAATTTATATGTATTTTTAAGATTATATCATATGATTTAATATTTTAAACTCCATAAAGTACCCCTCTAAGGACATTTATGATTGTATCATCTCTCATTATGAACTATCTTGTATGGACTCTCCAAATTCCCACTTTCAAAATTTTCCCAATGGGGAAAATTCCATTCTCAGAGAGAAATTTGGAATTGGTTCTTCTATTATATTTCAAAATACTTACAAAAAAATTTCACATGATCAATCCACACTTAATTCTAATAATTTTGTGGATTCCTTTTTAAGTTCCGAGAATGTACTTTCTGATTATAACATTGTTTTTGATTTTCCAGATGTATTAGATTAATTATTCCCTAATTTGGATGATGCATATGAATACCCACACATCAATTATACACAAATTTTAGTTCCCACATCATTTCCATTAATACAGAACCCTCCCAAACTAGTGATCAAACCATTTCCACCAAACTTAAAATATTAATACCTATTTAATGATGAAAATTTGTCTATTAAAATTTCTAATAATATCCCACCTAAATAAAAATTGATAACTATAAATTTTTTAAAGGGTAATATTAGGGAAATTTTGTGAACCTTAGAAGACATACTAGGAATTAGCCACTCCATTTTCATGTATATGATTCTTTAGGAGGATGGGGCTAAACTAGTTAGTCAACCACAAAGGATACTTAACACCACGTTATTAGAAGTTTTAAAGAAATATGTTGAATAATATCTTGATTTTCATATCATTTACCCTATTTTGAATCTCAGTGGGACAACCCTACATAATTAGTAGAAAAGAAATCAGGGCTTACAATTATAATGAATGAAAATTCATGAGTTAGTTCCTACGAGAGTACAAAATAGTTAGAAGGTGTTCATAGATTATAGGAAAATGAATAAATCTACTCATAAGGACTATTTCACCCTTCCATTAATTGACTATATTCTTTAGATACATGATGATAGGACACAATATATATTCTTGGATGGTTTATCTTTCTATTTTCAAGTTTCCATTATTGTCATGGCCATGGAGAAGATGACATTCACCAACCCATTCAGTGCATTTTCTTATAGAAGGATTCCACTTGGACATTGTAACTCCCCATGTACCTTCCAAAGATGCATGGATAGAAAACTTTATGATTTAATTAATCGATTCAGGCTGGTATTTGTGTATTATTTTATTATTTATACTTCCTAATTTTATGAGTGTCTCTTGAGTTTGGGTAATGTGCATCATCATTTCATTGAGAAAAAAATTGTTCTAAACATTGAGAAATATCATATCCTGGTAGATATGGGAATTTTACTAGGTTATATAGTGTCACAACATGTAATTGAGGTTTATAAATCTTAATTCGACATTATTTCTACCTTTCCACATTCTACATGTGTGTGATGTTCTATCATTCCTCTGACATGTAAGTTTTTATCGACGCTTCATCATATATTTTAAAAAGGTTTCTCAACCCTTATCTCGACTGATTAAAAAATATATTGACTACTATTTTGATGATTTTAGTTGGGTATCATTTTATGATCTAAATAATAATTTTATCACTCCACCGATCATACATCCCCTATGATGGGAGATTCCATTTGAGCTTATGTGTTATGCTTCCAACTTCGCAGTTGAAGAGTTCTTATCATAGAGGGTGGATGTACATTACCATGTGATTTTATTTGCTTCAAGGAAATTTCATTCATCCCAATAAAACTATAAAACCATATAAAGGAGTTTATTTCTATCATATTTTATTTAGATAAAATATGTTCTTATTTATTGGGATCCAAAATAGTTTTTTTCTGACCACGCATCTTTGAGGTACCTATTGAAGAAGCCTAATGCAAAGCCCATAATTATCCATTGGATTATCCTTCTTCAAGAGTTTTATATTAAGATAAATGATAAGAAGGGTTTAGAGAATTTGGTGTTAGATCACATGATTAGGATCACTCACACACTTGAGGGTTACACCTTGGACCATGTACCACTTCGTGACACATTTCACAATGAGCGATTTTATGGACTCTCATGTCAAAATCCTTGTATCCTGATTTAGTCAACTACCTTTATTCCTCTAAAATTCATTCCAATTAAAAGAAAAATTATGTATAAAATTGAAGAGTGTTTCTTGGTTTTTTGTTGGGGGATGATCCCCACATTCGGTATGTGTGTAATGACCATATTATTAGGAGGTATGTTCCTAATGGTGAGTTTAATTATATTCTACATTTCTTATATACACATAATTATAGTGGACTATTTGGCCTCAAAAATACATCTTGGGAGGTCTTAGACTATTTATTACATTTTATTATCTTATTATAGGATGCACATGTGTTTTTTATGTCATGATCACATTAGCAATATAGTAGAAATATTTCTAGGAGACATGGGATTCCTAAAAAACCCATATTATTTTGTTGGTTTTTTGATCTATGGGGAATCAATTCAATGGGCACATTTCTTAAATAATTCGGTTTATTATATATATATAAATATATATTATCTTTGAAAATGGGTGGATTTCAAGGCCACCGGGACTAGTGATTCACATATTGTACTGCATTTTTTAGGGAAAAATATTTTTGAAGGTTTGAAATAGAAAAGTATATCATCAATGACTAATGGTCAAACATTTTAAATAATTATTTTAATTCCATCATTTGGATGTATGAGGCGAAACACAAAACATCTAATCTATACCACCCTAAACAAATTCCAAGCACTATGTTTCAAACTGAGAGTTGTAGTTTTTTTTTGAGAAAACTATGTAGCTGAATATAAAGGATTTGATAAAGAACTCATATGATGCACTTTGGGCATATAAAATGATGTAAAACTATCCCATTTGGATTTATCTACACAAGATTATTTTTCGGAATTCATTTCATCTCCACATGGAAGTATATCATCAATCATTTTATGTGATAAATAAGTGAAGCCTTGTTTTTTCACAAAAAAGAGAAAAAATGGTATTTATTTAATAGATTGAGGAGATCTAGTTATCACATTATGGGAACTGAAGGATCTAAAAATAGAGGAAAAAATAAACCCATGATAATATGATCCATAAGAGGGAGTTTATTGAGGGTGAAAAAGTTCTTCTATATAGTTCTCAATTGAAGTTGATGTCGGGTAAGCTGTGATTTTTATGGTTAGGTCCTTACGTTGTATCTAATGTTTTTTACTTATGGTGAAATAGATATCAAACAAGAGGACACAAGAAGAAGCTTTATAGTCAATGAATAGTGTCTAAATGAATACATTTATGGAATTCCAAAACATGGAATTGATTTAATCACACTATATGACCCCATCATCACTTCAGAATATCAAGCTATCCCTAACACTATCAATATTATATTATTTTTCATATTTAAAATTATAACTTTTTTGTTCATATTTCATCTCATAGGTTATCATTGAGTACAATTTATTATTTTTTGTGGAAGAGATTGGACACCATTTTGGGTATCTTATTTAGGATTTTCATTTGTGTATTTTGGTTTATTTTTAAAAAAATATAATGTAACATGCTCATTTACATGTGGAACATATAGAAACTTCATGTTTAAATTTTAAAAATTCATTGGTAGGATCATAAACATGAGTAATATTTAATCATAAATGGTTTATTTTTATTAAGATATAATTATTTAATGATATGATTGGTTGTGTCATTATAGACCTTTTCATATTTTGCGAAAATTATTTGGGATATTTTTTCATAGTAAATTACTTCATTGATTTCTACAAATTAATTTACACAAAACCATGAATTGTTAAATTTTTTTTACTCAATTGATGGTATATAATATTTATGTATTTTTTCATCTTAAATCATGGGTTTATCCATATATTCATTTTTATTTTGATCAATTTCATTACTTTATCGAATTAACTTATGAACGTGTACCTAATATACAATAGTTTTATGACATCTTTAAAACAAATAGAAAAAATATATAAAATCTTAATAAATAGAAGAGTGATTAAATTTAAAACATGAGGGGATACCTGGTTTGGGAGATTAAGGTTTGAATTTGGTAATTCTTAAGTGACTGGGTCTTGAAATTTGATTATAAAGGAACGTAGAATAGGTTCTGTGGAATAAAACTAGGAAAGAAGAAATGTTTTACATGACTTGAAAATAACAAATAAATTGTGAGAATATTATCATTAAATTATTGGTACACACACATGGGGAGTTAATGTCATATTATACCCATAAAATTCTTTTCTATGAATATTTTAATTAATCATATTGAATTTTTTTCGATATAATTTATGAGAAAATGACTTTCATTTTGATTGAGATATACTTTTTGATGATATTTTTTATTTTTCATATATTTACACTATGTATTGGGAATTTTCAACATGTATATCTTGTTATTGTTCTATTGAATACACGACATGTGACTTTTCCTAGGAGTACCAATGGGTATGTGTGGGGAGTTGATAAAACTCTTTTTTTATATAGTATTTTATATAATAATGTACACAATTTTCTCAAATTGTATTAAATATGTTTATTTGTGGAATATTTGGGACTAGATAATTCATTTTAAATATTATAAAAGTTATAGTTTTGACTCTTTAAAATACACAACAGTTTTTTCCCCATAAATATTTTTCTATGAATTATTTGAACATGAAATTTCATAATAGAATTTCTCACCCAAAGATGAAGAATTTTATTTGGACCATTTGAGTTTGATATTTCATTTGAATGGTGTAAATGGAAAATTAATTCAAAGATATACTAGACTCATAATATGGGACACCACTTAACCATTTGGGCTATATATTCTACACCCAATCGTTTATTGGGATCTAAATTGGTTTGTAGATATGAGAATCAATTATTCAAAAATCATAATTCATTAAGGATAGTTGGTTCATGTGGTTTGGAGGTCATCAAGTTGGTGCAAGTTTGATTAAAATATTTAGCCTAATTTTCCCATTAATACTGGTAAACTATTGTAACCATAGCATTCCCATCACTCTATAGATGTGTGATTTCTCATTTATAGGGGGTTTTATGTGACTTAAGAGATTTAGGGAATATGGGAAGTGGCCTCATTCCATTTTTTGAATAATTTTAATTGGGAGATCTATTGAAGAAATGATATCTTCATTGAAGACATCTTTATCTTGTACACATTGTAATGTTTCTATATTTGTAATAAACTATTTATTTATAATCAAATCCTCCTATTATTTTAAATTTAATTATTTTATCATTTAATTATTTGGATTGAAAATAAAGAGTAGATACATGAAAAATGTATCAACGATGACTACACTGCCCATGTGAGAGTCGTTTTTCATAGTAATTGATCTAATTATCATCTTATTTACTTTTTTTGAATTTATTAGAAAGTATAATTATTTTAATTGTATCCAAGAAATAAACCATGAAATAAATTAAAAAATTAACACAAAACATATGAGGTTAATTAATGTATGAATTTTGAAGGCATGATCTTTATTAGTAAAAAAAACAACATGGGGTCAACTCTAAGAGTTAAAATAAAATCCCAAAACCCAATTCATATTCATTTAAATAATGGATACATGAAATAGTTTACCACTAAACATATTCTACTTACAGAAGATCAATCAAACTAGGGTGATATGATTGCACGTTCTGAAGATATCATATGGTTTAATTAATTTCATCTTTGTGGTTAAGTTTATTCTCATAGGGTATGTCGCTTAAAATATTATGGTATCATAAATAAGGTGATTTTAATCTGATTCATAATGATTAATAATTAATTGAATATTTAGAGTTATATCTATTAAACCTTCTAAAAAAATATTCTAAAAATATTATCGTCATGTTTTATCAATGAAATATCAAAAAAGAGAAATGAAAAATACAATATTATTCTAAAATAATTATCCTACTTTATTAATTCTAAAAACCTCATAATTTTAAATATTTTTGTATTTTAGCATATTTTGTTTTCAAAATACCTTTAATATATTGTTTTAATTTATTCCTCCATTTGGAGACAACCTTGTTAAGACTTTCTGCTACACCAAAGTACCAAAAAACTGTATATCATTTGAGAACACCCACAAAAATGACTTTAATGTTGAAATGAGTATGCTTACACATTATGGATGAACATTATAAAAATATTTATGTTCCTTTATATTATTTAATTTCACATTATTCAGGTGTGGCTGAGTTCAAACCACTTGAGTGGGTAAATTATTAACTAACAATTAAGGTTAACCACAAAGAAAGAAATTATAAAAAGAGAGATACACTAATCCACCCCACTCCTCTCACTATATCCATTTTTTAAATTGGGACAATCAAGAAGAATCCAAGATAATAACACTATATTAGACTCTATTTGTAACTAATGGACAGCATAAACTCTATAAATAGTATAAGTGTTCCTAAATTAGATTGAAATAATTTTCCTGGTTGAAAAAATATAACGATGTTGTTTTTTTATCTCAAGTAATTAAAGTTATTGATGAAATGACAATGGTATTTCCACCACATCAATGAGGTGAGAAAATATAATTTACTAAAGAATGGAACCTTGAGGTTGATTTAATATTTCACAACCTGTCCCCTGGGGCTCGTGCCGTGACTACCCCATGCCCGCCTTCCAAAGGCCAGGGGTTGGTGAATAGCACTGGACATGCGTATCCCTAAAACGGGAAGGCATTTCCTTTAATCCTGAACAAACATACAGCCCAAGAACACAACAATATAAAACCCCAAAGTAAAACATCAGTAGTAAAAGTGTATATAGAAAGTAAAGGGGGCTGAAATATAAGACCAATTGAAAAGGTACTACTACAACTGAAAATAGAAAACATCTCCTGCGATCATCCACCAAGGATCATACCTGAAGGGTAGGTACAACTCATCTCAAATACTCTCCATGTCGACCAGTCACCTATGCATACCTCCTGGTCCTGGATCCTATAGTCTTAGCCAATTCTATCTTCATCTGCATAAGACACAACAAGGTGTGGGAAAAGCCCATGCAGGGGTGAGTATAACAATACTCAGTAGGGACCATGAGACCCCTGAAGTTCTCTCAGAATTCCACAGAGGAATAACACAAGCATGATATCAATTACAAAGCACAAATCAATAGTCACAACTCAAACCTGGTATAACAAATGTATAGTTGTACATATGATTAGTCATATGGGTATATCATCTTACTCTATCAAGATGCATTATTTCTAACACACACATGATAAATAGGTACTAACCCCTGAAAGACCCACACAAGATCGATAGGTGATGATTCACAGAGAATTATTGGGTGTTGATTTACACAGAATCGCTCAATGCTAATTCAGAAAGAATCCATGGGTGTTGATTCACACAAAATCACTGGGTGCTGATTCACACAGAATCATTGTGTTCTGATTCACATAGAATATTTGGTTGCTGATTCCCACAGAAATGATGCGTGATGACTCACACAGAATCGCTCAGTACAGATTTACACAGAATCACTCTTCATTATTCATGTCTCAACCAGACAAAGGATTCTCTCTCATAGTACACTTGATTCTACAAAAAATTTCTCTTCAAGACATCAGTCATATTTCAACTGGAATGACGTCCCATGTAAAAGTTACCCAATGATCTGTCACGTCATAAGGTTTCCAACACAGTATATGGAGTGTCTACTGGACGCTCAGTCTATCAGTTATTGGCATTTTAGTGTCGAGGGCCTGGTTGGATTCAGAGTTTATACAACCCGGACATACACCAAAATTCTCCAAAAGTCTCGTGGATTATCTCAAACAGACAATATCTCTGCACGGATCCAAGATCCACAGACAGTTCATTAAAGGGAAATCTGGTTCAAAATATATGGCCACTTAAGCGTTTCTGGGCCTGAGAGGGGTCCAGGTTCGGTCCGACCCGGATCGACCCCATCTCGGCTGACCCGAACTAGTTCGGTTCTGACTTGGCCTGGCCCAAATTGGCCTGCGTCGGCCTTGTTAGGTTAGTCCGTGGCGAGCTCAGACCACTGGGTTGCTGATCGGCCTGGCTCGCCAGCCGGGCACGACCTTCTGGCTTGGTTGACCCGCGCGGGGGTTGAGCTGTCTGGCTCCCGAAAGGATCAAAGCGACATTCAGATTAATTAAATGGAGGAACTAGGTGGCTCTACTTTGTCACCCATGTGTCCGGCATGGAGCGGATCCTGATCTTCATCATGGCCTATTCACCGCATTGCATGACGGTGCGCCGCCTCCCGTATTTACGGTCAACCGTTGTTGGCCTCCTATCAAATAGCCGCAGTGCCGATCAGTGCTGCTCTCCTTTGAGGCCAGTGAGTTCCAGCTGCCACCTACGCTGGTGTCACACCGGCGGATCTTCTTCAGGCCACTGGGTGAGCTCCGGTGGTCCATTCTTCCTTTAGGACGCTCCTATGGTCCGCTCGGGATGCTGCCATCATTGCGCGCCTCCGAGTTTCTAGGTTACTTCAAGTTTTAAAAAATATGCCTCCAAAGAATACAATGAAAAACTAGTGGCGGAGGGTCTGGGCCTTGTTCGTTTGGCCCCCTCCCTCCACGTTAGCATTATAACATGTGGGTGAAATTTATACATCACATTAAAAAAATAATGATGAACGCCGTTCAACCCCCCCCCCCCCTCGCAATTTCCACCCACAAATTCACAATCAAGGAGAAGAACAATGGGAATTTTTTGAATTAAATGACAACCCCTACGCTGAGAATTGTTGGAGTCTTCACAGTGTTTGAAAGAGAATATGCACTTAAATGCATCGGTCAGTGTTCGTCGCTCTTGATTCTTTTCCACTCGAGCTTCCATCTCCGTCAGTGGAAGGTGTCACATCACTACACCAGAGGTTCCTCTCTTAATAATTCCGTGTCAAAAACTCTACCCGAGAAACATTTAACTATATGGGAAAAGGGTGTGTAATGCACTGAGGTATTAATGAGATTCATTAATTTACGTAATTAATGTGCCACATTAATTACAGGAGGGTTAGTTACACAAAACAAGTGTAATAGAGAAATTAATATGCCATATTTAAAAGTTTGACCACCTCTGTGGTCCTTGCCACCATCTCTTAATAGGTTGTAGAAAAAAAAAAGAAATAAAATATAAATTCTATGTTATTTTATTATTTCTATAAAAAGTTGTAAAAAATACCTTTTTCAACTGACCAACCACTTTCAAAGTTAATCCTACCTTAATTGAATTCTGGCGCTGCAGATTCAACAGTGCACTCAGATTTTTAATCCGAGAACCAGTTCAAAAGATAGAAAACTCTACTCATGCATTTTCTGAATGTACCTTTAAAAAAGTTTAAAATTTCATTCCAGCCTCACGGGGCCTTGGAATCACACATCTTAAATTTTTTTAGACTCGTAATATCCCCAAATAATTTTTTTAAAAAATTTACATGTAATTTTTTGGATTCTTTAAATTCTACCCACCTTAGGGCCTTTTGTCCCCAAAAGCTATAAAAAACTTGGGGAACAAATGGGGGTACTGAGCATGTATTTGAGCCTCCTACTCCGATGTCCTATCTTAGAGATTCCTGTGGTTCCCACAGACTCACACTATAGGAATCGACTGCCCTTGAAGGACCTGCTCATGTCGATCCTCGATCTCTATAAGGAACTCCACAAACATCGCCCCATCATTATTGTCTATCTCGCCCCAGTCGATAACGTGTGATGGATCATGAACGTACCTCATCAGCTGCGACATGTGGAAAACATTATGCACCCAGTGGATCTATGGGGGAAGAGATAGACATTACACCACCTCACATACTCTGTTGAGGATCTAGAAAGGTCCGATGAACCTTGGAGATATATTTCCACCTAGAAAAAACCCCCATAATCCTCATCAGGGTGAGACTCGTATGAATACATGTTATCTCTCCTCAAACCCCAAGGGTCTATGTCTCCTATCGGTATAAGACTTTTTCCAGCTCTGTGTAGTCTCCATCCACTCTTGTATTATCTGCACCTTCTCAGTTGTATCCTGTACTAACACTGGACCAACAAGTGATGACTCCCCTAGCACTATATAGAAAATATGTGATCTTTAAGGTCTCCCTCACAAGGAATTAAACAGAGCCTCACTGATGGTGAAGTGATAACTGTTGTAACATGAGAACTCTACTAGGGAATGTTGGTCCTCCCAATTGCATAAAAAATTGAGGACACAAGCATGAAGAATGTCCTCGAGTGTTTGTATGGTCCACTGCATCTGAAAATCTGTCTTAAGGTGAAAAGAGGTGCTCAAGTGTAAGTGTGTCCTTAATTACTACTAAAATACCTTCCATATGTAAGATGTAAAATGATTGTCATGATCTGAGACGATCGTCAATGTCACTCTGTGAATTCACACATGATATTGCACGTAGAAGTATCCCAATCCCTCTAATGATCCCTACTCTCAGATGGGTAGGTAGTGGGATGACTTGGTGAGTTGGTAAATGTTCACCTAGATAGAATCGTGACCCCTGGATATACGTGGTAGCCCTATCATGAAGTACTTGTAAATATAATCCCACTTACACTCTGGATCCTCAAGTGGCTGTGCTAAGACCACTGGTACCTGATGCTCAGCCTTCACTTGTTGAAAAGCGAGGCATCAGGATACAAGATCTTCCACTACTTTCTTCATCCCTGGCCAGCAATACTAACGCCAGAGGTCCTAGTACATCCTTTCCACTCCAGGATGTACCACTAAAGGGGATGTATGAAATTTCCTTAGTACCTCCTCCCGTAGCATCACTGGTACCATGTTGCATCCTCTAAAAAAATGACATGCTCCCACCTTCAGAAAATCCCTTAGGAGCCTGTCCTAGAGATATCTGAGCACGTTGGGCCTTACAGTCTATGTCCCCAAGCTATGCCTCCTGGACTCGCTGAAGAAGTGCGGGAGTGAAATTCATAGACTAGAGGTAAGCTTCTCTATCTTTATACATGAAGGATATCTGCAATGTAACTAGCTGATTTGTTTCCTCACTTAGCAGTTGTAGAACAGACCTCTTTCTGAGTGCGTCTGCTACTACATTCCCATTCCCAGGAGTATAGACTATCTCAAATTCATTTTCCTAGACTAACTCTATCCACCGTCCCAGTATCAGGTTCAGGTCCTTCTGTGAGATGATATACCTGAGACTCTTGTGGTCAAAGTAGACTATAAAAAGTTTATCCATCAAGTAATAATGCTACATTTTCAATGAAAATACCACTACTGCAAACTCCAGGTCATTTGTAGCATAGTTTTTCTCATGTTGTCTCAACTGTCTTGAGCCGTAGGCGATCACTGCTTGCTCATGCATCAGGAAAAAACCCAGTCTGGTCCCTAATGCGTCGCAGTAGACTACATACTCAATGTCCTCTTCTGGTAATCTCAAGATGGGGGCACTAATCAGTCTTTTCCTCAGCTTCTGAAAACTCTTCTAGAACTTATCTTTCCACAATAAAGGTTTCCCCTTTTCATAAAGGATGACAAGGGTCATACTACCGTGGAGAAGTTAGGTACAAATCTCTAGTAGTACAAAGACAATCCCAGGAAACACCACACCTCAGTCACACTCATGGGTGGATCCCAAGCAAGCAATGCCTCTATCATCGCTGAATCTACTGTGACTCTAGCCTCTGAGATAACGTACCCCCAGAAGTGTAATTCCTATATCTATAACTGGAACTTTGAGAGATTTCCATAAAGCTGGTGCTCTCAGAGTGTATTCAAAACTATCTACATGTGCGTGGCGTGATCCTCCTCCAGTGCCGATTATAACAAGATGTCTTCAATTAAGACCACCCCAAACTGATTGATGTATGGATCGAATATCCTATACATATTCTCCATGAACAATGATGGAGCATTGGTCATGCTCAAAGGCATCACCAATAACTCATAATGACCATAACAACATCTGAAAGTTTTCTTTAGTACGTCCTCATCTTGTACCCTGATATGGTGATAGCCTGATCTCATTTCTATATTCAAAAACCAATGATCTCCATTTAGCTGTTTGAAGATATCATTGATTATCAAAAGAGGATACTTGTTCTTCACGGTCACTAGGTTATGGTGCCGATAATCCACATAAATCGTTAGACTTCCATCTGCCTTCTTGGTGAATAAGATCTGGGATAACCATGGAGAAACACTGGACCTTAAGAAGCCCTTTCTCTGCAAGTCCTCAAATTGTACCCTCATCTCACAAATCTCCAAAGGAGCCATCCGATATGCTGGTGTAGATATCAGTGTCGTCCCAAGGTATAGGTCAATGTGAAAGTCTACCCCTATGTGAGGAGGTAGTTCCTGAACATCATCAAGAAAGACATCAACATACTGGTCCACCACTACAGGATAACATGGACTCCTCATGTCAACTACTCCAAGGGTGAGTCTAGCCAACTGATTAGTGATTGGCTGCACCCTCCTCTACGATACTCTATCATGCGCTGTAAAGGTTTCCTCATCACAGGTGTAGGTAAACCTGATCCCATTCTCGCAAACACACCGCACATTGTACCTAAAACAGTCGATCTGAGCATTTACTAAGGATGGACATTCTATAAAACCCCAAGCATCCATGAGATGATTCTCTTTTAATAACACAATAGCGTGTGTTGTACACAACTTCGAGTTCTAATACACTACAACCAATCAAACTAGTTGTTATGAATAGTAATACCCACTTTTTGAAATTTTATAAATCTTATCTTTTAAAATGGACTTCATTTTTGGATTTGGAGTATCAAAATTAGCTTAAGGTGAATTTTTGGTATTTTTTCTGAAAACATTCAGTTTTTGATGAATAGTGAATAAATACAAAATTTTAATTAAAAAAAACTTTTTTAGTGAAAATAATATATAGTTATAAATTATATTATTAGGTGATTTTAATGTATAATTGGATTTTATTTTTAACATTTAATCCAATGGTGGTAATTGGATGTAATTTCACATTTAAACAGGACATAAACAATTGTCAATCATTTGATAGTAATTATTTCTTAAAAACAAGTTTTTTATTTTGACAACAGAAATTAATTTTAAATTAATTTCTGCCACTTATGTGTTTTGAATTTAGAAAAATGTATTCCATATTTAGAATCAGGAAGTAAAAATTGTGTAAATAGTTATATTTTATTTTTAGACATTTTGAATAATTACTTCATTAAATATTTTATTTACCATCATTAAAGGGTAAATCAGGTAAATAAGGTTTAAAAAAAATATTATAATAATATTAAATTACCCTAAAACGTTAAATAACCCTATTTTATGATACATTTCCGACCATGGGAATCTTTGGGTCAATTATGAGACCCCATGGATCCACTTGTAAGTGATATTGACACTTTATATTAACAAAGTCAAAGTAAATACAAAAATGACATAAGCATATATATTTTAGTATAAAAATATTTACATAGGGTTATACAAGTTATCTATTCTACTATAAATATTAATTTGAAATCTATAATTATTTAATACATAATTGTATTTTATTTATAATTTTTAGACATTTAATAATAAAATTTATTTATGACACAATGATGATGTAGTATTTTCCTTCTTAATGAAAGAATTTTATAAATGGTATTTTATATGTTAAAATAAATATAATTTGAAAGTTTTGATACCATAAAAGAATTTTATATGTTAATATGACATGTTAGGATTGAATAAATTAATTTATTTCTAATTAAGAATTTTTTTTTGGAATTTAACAAAAATCAATTATTAAATAGCGTCAAAATTGACATAAAGGAGTTTTTAAAACAAATATTATATTATTAAATGATATAATATTTTTAAAAATATATGGCTCAGAAAAATGACTTATATAAAGATAGGTGTATCATTAATTAACAACTTGGGGTTCTATTGGATGTTTATAGTATGTTTATTAACAATATAATATAAAAATACAAAGAGATATGGTAAATGGCAAACTATTTAACTAAGAGTTAAATCTAAAATATAAAGTTAATATAGTGACCCAAACCTATATAAAAACTATTGGTTGAGTTGTTTTCGACACATCCCCACCTTAACCTTTTAGTAATTCATTTTCAGATCCATTAGAAACCGAAAAATATTATATTATAAAATAATATCTCTAGCTTTTCCTAAGGTGCCCCTCACCCCTCTTATAAAAGGGAACCCCCCTTCCATCAAATTCACATCTTAAAATCCTTTTGTCTCTTCCAAACAATACCCAAATACCCTCTCAACTTTCCTCCCTTTATCCTAGAGGCCTTCCTTTAGTCATAAAGCCAAACTAAAGAGCCCTTTTGATCAAATCAAAAGGAAGAACCCGAAGAAGAGGTAAATATTTCATCACCTCTTTCAAGTTCCTTTCTTATTCCACTTCAACTTTCTTTGTTATTTCAATTATAAAATAATAACTCCAGTATATTCTATATACTGTGATGTTATTAGAAATATGGTATAACCATATTAATTATTATATCCATCCTTTTAATGACATGTCACCATACGTGGGTATGTACGAATTACCGTCTCCACGTCGTGGTGTAATTGTTATTCAATACATTATTATTTGGATGGGTATAATAATGATTTTTAATTGATGTAAATAATAAATATAAAATGATAATTATTGTTTATATATGATATAACATCCAATTATATATTATTTTAATATCAAAATAATGGTATTGTCGCTCCTACATACGTACGGATTATCATCTCCACGAACGCGATGAGATTCATTCCCCATCGTATCCATTCAAGATTAATTTTCATTAGATGATTAAAAAAATGTTTAAAGACTTAATATCAATATGAATATGAATAAGATACATCCTATCCATAACAAAAATTACTTACATAACAACATATACAAAGGAAAACGAATCAGTTAACACCCAAAAAGACAACAATAGTAAGTTATTATTAACAAAACAATGTTAAAAGATCATATATGATATCATATAAAATTATATGATTATTGTATAATTTAATAACAATTATTTCACCATTATACAATAGGTTAACCAACTCTAGACCAAGAAAAAGTACAAGTTAAGGGTTAATTTCACAATCTCTTTATTATCCAAGGTTTTTTATATATAATTATCTACTAGGACCTCTTTATCATCCACATCCATGTTTGTTGAAAATGTATTTAAAAAAATTATTACTATTTTATAGAATGTGGGTTAAATTCATTTATACCATTTTTTGACTTTTATAAGATGTTTATAAAAGAATCTTTCTGTCTTTTTCCAAAAAAGGCACTTTATGACCTTTTCGACAAAATTAAGGTAAGAATATTTTTTTAACTTATAAGGAGGTTGGGGCTATTTTCCACCATTATAACATCTTCAAATCTTCCCTTACAAGCTTATAAGAATATTTTCAAATATAAATGTTTTCTTTTATAATTACATGACTTTAAATGATTTCAAAATAGAATGAGGTATTTCTCTAAAAAGGTTTTAATTTAATATTTGTCAACATCGTTTGATGGATTTTAAGTTGGTTTGAAGTTGATTTATTAAGATACCAAACTTCCATATAGTATTGAAGGTTTGGTGATATGTTTTACTATGAATGTATTATTTCAAACCATTCATGGATTATGGATAATGTATTGACATATCGTATTCCAGTTTTAATACGAATGTTTATTTTATGTTTAAAACATTTCATATGAGGAATGAATTGGACTTAGTTAGTGATGGGTGGAGCCCGCAATTTCTCCTTAATGCATCGATAGGTCTCATGAGACAAACTAGTGTATTTTCCCAAGGCCTTGACAAAATCTTATTTGTTGTCTTGGTACAAAGCCTTGACTATGTGGTTAAGAAAGTCTGGCATTATGCCATCCATCATTATGAAAGTTGTTATTGATATTGCATGTGATTATTCGAATAGTAGAATATCCATATGAATACGTAAATAGAATTATTTGATTTTATCTTTTCCATATTATTCTGAAGTTAATGTTTAAAAGGATTTTGTTTTAGTCTTATACATTGCATTAAATGTTTATTCTTATTTATGAAAGTTTCCGCTATATTGTTATCTTTATTGAGCATCTAAGCTCACCCCTTTCTATGCTTTATTTTTCCCAGGATGCGAAGAATTATATTATGAATGACCTGTAGGTATAGTCTATGGGATCTCAGTGTTGTATATGGAAACAATGTTGTTGTAGTTTTCTATTTTATGATGTAATGTAAACCTTATGAATGTATGTAGTACTTCCAAGGCTACTAAACTAATCTGTCTTTTGAGACTTGATCTTTTGGGATCATGACAATGATATATAATAGTGCACCGACACTAGGCTTCTGGGGTATGGGCATTACAGTTGGTATGAGTTGAAGTTTAGTACAAATCTTGGAATCTAGATTTATATAAACTCCGATTAGAGCACATAGCCCTAAGATAGACATTGAGAATTAGTATAGAAGAACATCCTAGAATTTTGGTATTGTAGAGATTTTGTGTGTTTTTCAAGAAATAAATCAATGTTTGGATACAAGAAGGTAGAGTCAGCTCTGGCACAGATGTACCTAGGGGTAAAACCTGAAAACACCGCTTTGAGCTAGACTCGAACGGGAACAGGTGCATGACAATGGGCCTTGCGACACTCTTGGTTATGGAACTCCTAGAGGATATGCTTAGGATAATTATAATTTTCTTTACAAACCATTATGAATGCTTTATGAGTATATAAATCTATATAGAAAATTTTTTTTATGATTATGGATTATATCCATAAACTGTTCAATTTATGTTAAGTGTTTAACATGTTTGGATTTATGTATTGCGATAAATAAAATAATCTAGTTTATGAAATTGTTTATAAATGGAGCCTAGTAGAAGGAATGGAAACCATATCAATGTACAAACTCCACATAGGGATTTCCCTCCTGCTCAAAATAATTGTAGTGGAGCTGCTGATACAACTAGTGCTGATAAGATTATCGCTATATTGGGACAACTCACTCAGGTTATGAATAATAACCTTACCCGTATGGAGCACCCTGATCCGTAGTGTGGAGGATCAATGTTATATCCCTTCCGGAGGAAACAACCACCAAAATTCAATGTGGGTACAAATCCACTAGTAGTTGAGCAATTGATAAATTCCATAGAGAAAATCCTCCAAGCCATGGAGAGTAGTGAAATAGAAAAAGTTGTCATGGAAGTTTACTGCCTCACTGGAGATGCTGATCCATGGTGGTCATTGATCCAAAACACAAAGGAAGATTATGAAGTATCAAATATGGAATGGAGGGAGTTTAATGAAATTTTCTTAGAAAAATAAATTGCTCAGAACTATCGAGCAGATATGGAAAGACAATTTTTGAGTCTGAGGTAAAAGGAGGATGAGAATGTCTCAAAGTATGAAGCTACCTTTACATGGTTAGCGAAGCATGCTTCAGGTTATATACGTAACCCAAGAAGTAAGATTGATCGTTTATTTGATTAGTTAAAACCATTTATCTATCGAGCATTAGTATCACAATCCTTCTCGTCGTACGATGATGTTGTCTCATGTGCTATCTAGACAGAAAAAGAATTCTCTAACTCTTATGAATTTAAAGAATAGAAAGAGAAGATGAGATCTGCTAAACACTCTAGAAATAGAAATAAGGGGATGAAGGGAAGAGTTGAATATCCATTCTGCAGTTAATGTGGGAAAAAACACCATGGTACATTCCTGAAGGGAATGAGAGTCTGTTACAAGTGTGGTGAAAAAGGACACCAAGCTCGTGTTTGCAAGGGGAAGAAAGAGGTTGTCGAGGTTGAATGCTAAAATTTTAGAGAAAGGGGGTATTATGTGAATGAATGTCCTAAGACTCAGGGGAACTTACCTCAAAAAAGGCTAGGGGATCAAGGTCAAGCTTATGTTATCACTAATGCTGTGGTTGAAGCTCCGAAAGATGTTGTGGTAGGTAATTTAATGGTTTCCTCATGTTTAGAAAATGCATTATTTGATTCTTTCTCATCTCATTATTTCATATATTCGAAGTTTTCTAAAAAAATTTGATATTTCCAATTTGATTTAACAAAGGAGATGTTAGTAAAAACTCTTAATGGAAGTATCAATGCAACAAAGTTTTGTGAATCAGTTCCCATTAAGGCATATAAACATTATTTATCTGCTGATATCATCGTCATACCCATGATTGAATTTGATATAATCCTTGGTATGGATTGGCTTTCAGACTATGATGTGAAAAATCTATTGTAAGAAGAAAAAAGTTACAATTTTTGGTAATGATAAGGAGTAACTTATCTTTAGAGCAGAAACGTCACCACCTAATTCTTATCTAGATTCACCCCCAGTAGCGCAACTAAATTAAATTTTTGGGGAGGAAGAGAATGAAATAACTGTGGGTGAGGAAATGAATATTCAAATATAGGATTTAACTATTGTGGAAGAATATGTTGATATGTTTCTAAAGGATTTTCCTATACATCCTACATAATGAGAAATTGATTTTCCATCGATTTAATTCCTTGTTCAAGGCCCATATCGAAGACCCCTTATAAAATGCTAACTGTGGAATTAATGGAACTAAATAAAAAACTAAAGTAATTGAGTAATAAGGGATTTATTCTCCCTAGTTTTTCTCCAAGGGGATCCCATGTTCTTTTTGTTAAGAAGAATGATGAATCTATGAGGTTTTTCATTGACTACAGGGAGATCAATGCTATAAAAATAAAGAACAAGTATCCCCTACCTCGCATTGATGATTTATTTGACCAAATTCATGGATCTCAATACTTTTCAACGATTGACCTTCGATCTGGATATCATCAGTTGTGTGTGAAGAAGTAAGACATTCCAAAAACAGCATTTCGAACCAGGCACGGGCATTACGAGTTTATAATAATGCCTTTTGGATTAACTAATGCACCCTCTTTTATCATGGATATAATTAATAGTGTTTTCATGGAATATATTGATGACTTTGTAGTGGTATTTATTGATGATATCTTGGTATAATCCAAAATCTATGAAGATCATGAAAATCACTTGCGCATTATCTTGAAGACTCTTAGGAGATACGAATTATATGGGAAGTTTAGGAAGTGTGAATTATAGCTATATGAGATTTATTTTCATGGCCATATTGTCTCTAAAGATGGAATATCTATTGATCCTTCTAAGAAAATAGAAATCCAAGAATGTTTACCACTGATGAGTATAACTGAGGTGCACAATTGTATTGGTTTAGTAGGTTATTATCGACATTTCGTCCAGAATTTTTCCCGATTGGATAACCCATTAATAAAGATCACACAAAAAGTGGTTAATTTTTTTTTGGACAAAAGAGTGTGAAGAATGTTTTGAATAATTTAAGAGAGATTGGAAAATGCTTCTATATCGACTCTACCACCGGGGAATGATGGGTTTGTTATTTATAGTGATGCATCAAAGAAAGGACCTGGTTCTGTCCTTATACAGAATGATATGGTTATTTCCTCCACATCACGACATCTAAAAATTCATGAGCAAAAATATCCTACTCATGATCTTGAGTTAGCAGCTATAATATTTTCTTTGAAGATATGGAGACTTTATCTCTATGGTGAAAAATATGAGATATATTCCAATCACAAGAGTTTGAAGTATATTTTCTCACAGAAATAACTCAACATGTGGCAAAAGAGATGGATTAAACTACTCAAGGATTATGATTGCACAATATACTACCACCCAGGGAAGGAAAATAAGGTGAAAGTTGATTTGTGCAGAAAATTTCATGGAGTTCTGAATCAAATGAGAGTTAAAAGGGATCTTAATTTCATGGATCTAGTAGAGATGGATATGGGAATAACCATGGAAGGCGAAACATTAATACTTTTTCAAATGGTTGCCAAACCATCTTTACTAGAAATGATAAAAAGTTCTCAAGATCATGATGATGAATTTCAATAGAAGATTAAATATGTGAACTACGGGAGATTGATCAACTTCATATATGAAGATGGGATTTTGAAATTCGGGAAGAGACTTTGTCTTCCTAATATATCTGTTCTAAAAATCGAATTGTTAGATGAAGCTCATAGCTCTAATTTCTCTATACACCCTGGTAGCACCAAAATGTATAGAGATTTGAAGGAACATTTTTTGGTGGGACAACATAAAGGGGGAGATTGGTGATTTTGTGTGAAGATGTATGGTTTTTAACAAGTTAAAGCTGGAAGGAAACAACCTGGAGGAGTTTTGCAACCTCTTCCTATACCTATGTGGAAATGGGATAATATTATGATGAACTTTTTCACGGGACTACCAAAGACTCCTAGAAGTAACGATGCAATATGGGTCATTGTTGATCATCTTACCAAGTCAACACATTTTCTTTCTATAAGAAAAGATTTACCACTTGAATGTCTAGAAAGAGTATATATTAAACAATTTTTGAGACATCATGGAGTACGCCTATCGATTGTTTTTAATCGTGATCCACGTTTTACATCAAGATTCTGGAAAAGTCTTCAGAAAGCCCTGGATACTGAACTTCATTTGAGCACTGCCTACCACCCACAAACTGATGGACAATCAGAATGGACTATTCAAACCTTATAAGACATGCTGATATCATGATCACTTGACTTTCAAGGTATGTTGGATTAATATTTATCTTTGGTATATTTTTCCTATAACAATAGCTTCCATTAAAGTATTAAAATGGCACCATATGAATTGTTATATGGAAAGAGATGCCACACACCAAATTCTTGAGATGATGTTGGTGAAAGAAAACTCGTAGGTCTATAACTTGTGGAGGAAATGATGGAAATGGTGAAGTTAATCCCAACCCACATCAAAGCAGGTCAAAGTAGGCAGAAGATCTATGCTAATAACCGAAAGAAGGATTTGGAATTTCAGGTAAGAGATCATGTTTTATTGAAGGTATCTCCATAGAAGGGTGTTATAAATTTTGGTAAGAAGGGTAAATTGAGTCCCAGGTACATCGGAACATTCAAAATTCTAGAACGAATTGGGGCTGTAGCTTACCTTTTGGCAATTCCGCTAAGTCTCTCCAAAGTTCACGATGTATTCCATGTATCACTGTTGAGAAAATACAGGCCTGGCCCAACGCATATACTTACCTACAAGTAATTAAAACTAGAAACATATATCTATTATTGTAAAGAGATTTTCAAGATTCTTGATACAAGAGAACAATTGTTGATAAACCGTATGACTCGTCTCGTAAAAGTTCTATGGAGAAACCATAAGATGGAAGACGCAACGTGGGAACTCGAGGAACTTATGATGAAGAACCACCATAGACTTTTTTTGCAGTAATATTCTAGAAATTTAGAGGGAAAAATTATTTGATGGAGAGGAGAATATAACACCCCAAGCATCCACAGTATGCTTCTCTATGACTAATACAATAGAGTGTGTTATACGCAACTTCAAGTTCTAACACACTATAAACAATCAAACTAGCCATTATGAATAGTAATACCCAATTTTTGGAATTTTATAAATTTTATCTTTCAAAATGGACTTCATTTTTGGATACTAAGTATCAAAATTAGCTTAGGGTTAGTATTTGGTATTTTTCTGAAAACATTCAGTTTTTGATGAATAGTGAAAATACTAAATTTTAATTAATTTTTTTAATAAAAATAATTTACAGTTATAAATTATACTATTGAGTGGTTTTAAAGTTTAATTAGATTATATTTTTACCATTTAATCTAGTGTTGGTCATTGGACGTAATATCAAATTTAAACTGTACATAACCAAGTGTCAATCTTTTGACAGTTATTATTTCACAAAAACACGAATTTTGTTTTGACAACGAGAATTAATTTTAAATTAATTTCTTCCACTTATGTGTTTTGAATTTAGAAAAATTAATTCCATATTTATAATAAGGAGTTCCAAATTTTGTAAATAGGTAACATTTATATTTAGACATTTTGAATAATTACTTCGGTAAATATTTTATTTACCATGGTTAAAGGGTAAATCCGGTAAATAAGGGTAAAATAATAATATTATAATAATATTAAATTACACTAAAACGTGTCCTAACCCAATTGGATGATACATTTCCGACCATGTGTATATTTGGGTCGATTTTGGAACCCCATGGAGCCACTTGAAAGTGATAATGACACTTTATATCAATTAAGTTAAAGTAAATACAAAAATGACAAAAACATATATCTTTTTGTAAAACAATTTTTATATAGGGTTATACATATTATCTCTTCAAATATAAATATTTCATAGAAACCTAAAAAGATTTCCTACATAATGGTATTTTATTTATAATATTTATACATTGAATAATTAAATTTATTTATGACACAATGATGATGCAGAATTTTCATTTTTAATGAAATAATCAAATAAATTGTATTGTAACTGTTAAAATAAATATAATTTGAATTTTTTGATACCATACACGAATTTTATATGACAATATGAAATTTTACTATTGATTAAATTAATTTATTTTGAATTAATAAATTTCTTATGACTTTAACAAAAATCAATTATTAAATAGTGTCAAAATTGACATAAAGGAGTTTTTAAAACAAATATTATATTATTTAATGATATAATATTTCTAAATATCTGAGGATCCTCCAAATGACTTATATAATGATATTTTTATCATTAATTAACCACTTTGGGTTCTATGGAAAGTTTATAGTATGTTTATTAACTATATAATATAAAAGTACAAAGAGACATGGTAAATGTCAAACTATTTAACTAAGAGTTAAATCTTAAAGGTAAAGTTAATATAGTGATCCAAACCTATATAAAAACTATTGGTTGTGTTGTTTTCTACCCATACCCACCTTATCATTTAACTAATTAATTTTGGATGCATTATAAACAAAAAATTATTTTATTATAAAATAATATTTCTATCTTTTCCTAATGTACCTCTCACCCCTCTTATAAAAGGGTACTCCACCTTTACACAAATTCACATCTTCAAAGTCTTTTGGCTCAGCTAACCCCTGACCAAATACCCTCTCAACTGCCCTCCCTTCATCCTAGAGGCCTTCCTTTAGTCATAAATCCAACCTATGGAGCCCTTTTGTTCAAATCAAAGGGAAGAACCTGAAGAAGAGGTACATATTTAATCCCCTCTTTCAAGTTCATCTCTTCTTCCACATCCTCTTTCTTTGTTATTTTCATTCTAAAAAAATAAATCCAGTATCTTCTATATACTGTTATGTTTTTATAAATATTTTACTACCATATTCATTATTCTATCCATCATTTGAATGACATGTCACCATACGTGTGTACGTACAGCTTACTGTCTCCAGGTCGTGGTGTAATTGTTATTCAATACATTATTATTTGGATGGGTATAATAATGATGTATAATTTATGTAAATAATAAATATAAAATGATAATGATTCTGTATATATGATACACCATCCAATTATATATTATTTTAATATCAAAAGAATGATATTTCTGCTCGTGCGTACGTACGGATTACCGTCTCCACGAACGCGATGAGATTCATTCCCCATCATATCCATTCATGATTAATTTTTATTAGATGATTGAAAATAATGTTTAAATACTTAATATCATTCTTAATATGATTAAGATACATCCTATCAATAAAAAACATTACTTATTTAATTAAGCAAACATAGGAAAACGAACCAGTTAACAACCGAACAGATAATAATACTAAGATATTATTAACAAAGCATTGTTAAAAGATCATATATGATATAATATCAATGTATATGATTATTGTACAATTTAGTAGAAATTATCTCACCATTATAAATGAGGTTAACCTACCCTCCACCAAGGAAAAGTACAAGGTAATCGTTAATTTTACAGTCTCTTCATTATCTGAGGTTGTTTATATGTAATTATCTACTGGGACCTCTTTATCATCCACATCCATGTTTCTTAAAAATTTATTTCAAAACATTCTTAATACTTTATATACTATGGTTTAATGTCATTTATACCCTTTTTTTACTTTTATAAGATGATTATAAAGGAATCTCTCTGTTGTTTTCCAAACAAGGTACTATATGACCTTTTCGACAAAATTAAGGTAAGAATGTTTTTTAACTTATACGGCAGTTGCTGCTATTTTACGCCATTATAACATCGTCGATGCTTCCCTTACAAGTTTATAAGAATATTTTTAAATATAAATGTTTTCTTTTATAATTACGTTAATTTTAAATGATTTCAAAATAGAAAGAGATATTTCTCTAAAAAGGTTTTGATTTCAACTATGTCAACATCCTTTGATTGATTTTAAATTTGTTTGAAGTTGATTTATTATGATAAAAAACATTCATATTATATTGAAGGTTCTGTGATATGTTTGGCTGTGGATGTGTTATTTCATACCATTCATGGTTTATAGATAAAGTATTGACATTTCATATGCCAGTTTTAATATGAATGTTTATGTAATGTTTAAACCTTTTCATATGAAGAATGTATTGGACTTATTAAGTGACGGGTGGAGCCTGCTATATCTCCTCTATGCATTGGTAGGTCTCATGAGACAAACTAGTGTCTTGGCACAAGGTTTTGACAAATCATATTTGTAGTATTGGCACAAGGCCTGGACTATGTGGTTATGAAAGTTTGGCATTATGCATTCCATCAGTATGAAAGTGGCTATTGATATTTCATGTGATTATTCGACTAGTAGAATATCTATGTGAATATGTAATTGGAATTATTTGATTTTATGTTTTCCATATTATGTGGAAGTTCATTTTTGAAAGTCTTTTGTTTTAGTCTTATACATTACCTTAAATGTTTATTCATATTTATGAAAGTTTCAGCTATATTGTTATCCTTACTAAGCATCTGAGCCCACCTATTTCTGTGTTTTATTATTCCCAGGATGCGAAGAAATATATTATGACTGACCTGTAGGGATGGTCTATGGGATATTAGTGTTGTATATGGAAAAAATGTTGTTGTAGTTTTCTATTTTATGATGTACTGTAAACCTTATGAATGTATCTACTACTTCCAAGGCTACTAAACTAATCGGTCTTTCAAGACATGATCTTTTGTGATCATGCTAATGATACGTAATAATGCACCGACTTTGGGCTTCTAGGGTTGGGGCCTCACACATTCCATACCCAAGATGAAATTGTAAGGCCTCAACATTACTACTTGGAGATCCCAGCTGTAACTCTCGCCTCCTAGAGTGAGCTCACACTATCTTCCATAGTTTGCAATCATCAAATCCTCTCTTGTTGGAGTCTCTAATCATAAGGATCGAGCCAACGGCTTGATCAGAATATCCGAGCTCCGAAAAAGTGTTGTGGAAATGAAAGAGTGAGTAGCTCATGTGTCTATAAGTATTGCAGCTAGGGTGGAATAGACACATATTGTACCACTAATCAATTATGGAGTGCCATGGTTGTAGGCCTATGTCTCCTGTAACTGAGCTCGCCCCTGCCCACCAGCTCCCTGTGGTCGGGGTGGACCACCTAGGGGTGGTGGTGGTAGAACCTCAAACCATCGTCCACCACATGTTTCGTGACCTGATCCTCTACCACATCATCATCCCTATGGACCTCCTCACTCGAACCTCAGCCGCTGCCTTAGAGGTTCCTCGACCGTCTTCTGATCATCATTACAGCGGGTCGGGAAGTCACGAGCCATGGGTCCTTTCCCACCGCAAGTGAAGCACATTATTCTTCCATACTGACCCCCTCTACCTCGCGAGCTCTGCACCTATGACCCCACATCATGGTGTTTCCCTCAAGAATGTCAAATCCACTTGGACCATTGATTCATCTACCTACTGCATGTTGTAGATGACTTGACCACCTGTCATCCGGTGGTGGCTCTCACCTCTGGTGCCTGCTCAGCTAAGAATCTCTCCACCAATAATTCTCTCTCAAACACTCCAACATGTGTCAGGATATTGAGAGATATCATTAACACTCTGATCTCCCACCGGGGACGCTTCTCAAAGGTCTGGGCCTGGAAGAATGGGTCTCGCACCATGTCGTTGGTGTAGCGTGAGAGGTCAGTGAATCTCCCTGAGTAATTGGTCACTGATAAGCTACCCTACTATTAGTGCAACAACCTTGGAATACAACCCAAGCATATTTCTATTGGGAAGAACTCCCCCTTGAAGAGGCTCTCAAAGTCCACCCAAGTGAGGGTCACATCATCATGAAACTAGAGCATGAGGATCCAGACTATTCCTGTTGTGCCCTGGAAAAGACTAGCAGCTAGGTTCACCATCTGCACTACTGGAGTCCCAACTAGGTGGAAAACTCATGTCATAGCCTCCAGCCAGTCCTCAGTAGCCTGGGGATCTTTATCCTCTCGAAACCTAAAAGGCCTCTACCACTGGAACTCGCCCAATGCACTCAGTTGGCATGCACTATCTGCTAGTGGGGCTGGTGGCAACTGCTGCACTCCGAGTGGTGGTGCTATTGGTACGCCACCCAATAGTTTCAACATAGTAAGAGGGACCTACATCGAATCCTCATCGCTCGGTGGGCTGTCATCATGTACTCTCTCGAGAATCTTGGCTGGTTGTCTATGTGGTGGCATCCTGAAAAGAAATAGGTGCACCACAGTCAATAAGTTATACCTACTGAGATGAATCAAAAAAGATCAATGTAAAAAAATTTCCAAAACTCATGCAATCAGTGTTTTCAGGCACCGAGTCAGAAATAAGAATTCAGGGTCCTGCTGTAAGGATATGTCGGCATCTGTATCAACACTATACTCCCAAAACTGAACATCACACTCAAAACACTTAACACCATTGTTCCATTAAATAGATCAAAGTAAAAGTTTTTCGGTAGAACCAACTCCTCTGATAAAAAAGTGTCACGACCCGTCCCCCTGGGCCCTTGTCGTGACTACCCCATTCCCACCTTCCATAGGCCAGGGGTTGGAGACTTTTACAAGAAAAGCTTATCCCTAAAATGGGAAGGCCTTTCCTTTAAAAATGTACAAACACACAGCCCAAGAACAAAACTAGATGTAACCATGAAGTAAAACTGTAGTAGTAAAAGTGTATACTGAAAGTAAAGGGGCCCGAAATACAAGAACAATTGAAAAGGAACAAATAAAAATGAAAACAGAAAATAGCACTCACGATCATCCACCAAGGATCCTACCTGAAGGGTAGGTACATCTCATCCCCACTGCTCTGCATGCCAACCAATCACTTCCATGTACCGCCTAGTTCTGACTCTTATACTCTTAGTTGAGCCGCTCGTCGTCTGCACAAGACACAATAAGGTGCCGACGAAGCCCGTGCAGGGGTGAGTATTACAATACATAGTAAGGACCCTGAGAGCCCTAATGGTCTCTCAGAATTCCACAGATGAATAACAAAAGCATGATCTCAATCACCAAGCACAAATAAATAATCACAACTCAAACTAAGTATAACAAAAATATAGTATTACATATGATTATTTGTAAGGCTAGATCATCTTTCTCTATCACTAGGCACTACTACTGAACCAAATAGGATCGATAGGTGCTAAACCCCGAAAGACACACACAAGATCAATAGGTGTTGATTCACATAGAATCACTGGGTGATGATTCACATAGAATCGCTCGATGATAATTCACACAGAACTGCAGAGTTCTAATTCACACAGAATCACTGGGTGCAGATTCACACAGAATCGATGGATGATAATTGACAGAGAATCGATGGGTGTTGATTCACACAGAATCACTGGGTGCTGAATCTAAGAGAATCTATCGCTGATGATTCACATAGAATTTCTCTTCATTAGACATTTCTTAGCCATACATACAATTCCTGCTCATAGTATGCTTTTTTCTGGGAGAAACTTCTCCTCAAGCTATAAGTCATATTTCAACTGGCAATAAGTCCCACTTAGAAGTTACCCAATGAACCATCACATCATAAGGGTTCCAACTCCAAACATGACGCGTTAACCGGAGGCTCATTCATTAAGTTATTGGAATATATGTACGAAGGGATAGGTTGGATTCAGAGTGGATCCAACCTGGCTGAACTCCAAATTTCTCCAAAACTCTCGTGTAGTATCTCAAAATGACCTTCTCTGTCCAAGGATCCCAACAACAAAGGCAGTTGAACAAACAAACCTTCTGTTCGAAATATATGGCACATTAAGTGATTTTGGGCCTGAGAGGGGTCCAGGTACGGCCCGACCCTGTCTAGGCTGACCCGAACAGTTTTTGGGTTAACCCGACCTAGGCTGGCCCAAACCGGCTTGGGCCGACCCGGTTCAGCAGGCCGTAGCCGGCTCATCCCGTGGGGTTGTGGACTGGCCCGACCTGCTGACTGGTGTGACCCACATGAGGGTCGCGCGGCCCACATCCCGAATAGATCATGGAGGTGTTCAGTTTAATTAATGGGTGGAGCCAAGTGGTTCTACATCATCACCCACGGGGCCCGCATGGAGCGAGTCTCGACCTTTGTCGCGGCATTGTAGCCGCGACCCGTTCATTGCGGTGCACAATGGCATGCCTCCCCCCGTCTCTACGGTCGACCGTTTCCGGCCTCCTATCCGACTGTCATGCTTCTGAGTGGAGTCTCCCTCATTCGCGGCTGGAGAGCACCGGCCGCCGCCTCCGACGGTGCCGCACCACTGGATCTTCCGCGGGCCACCGAGTGAGCTCCGGTGGTCCGTTATTCCTTCCAGACGTGCCTATGGTCCTCCAAGGATTCCAATGTTGTTGAGAACCTCCCGGTTTCAAGGATCCAACATGTTGAAAAAAACCACCTCTAAAAACGCAATCAAAAACAAGCAGCGGAGGTTCTAGGCCTTGTTCATTTGGCATGCTCCCTCCATGTTAGCATTATAACATGTGGGAGTAATTTATACATCACATTAAAAAATATTGATAAACCCCATTCAAATCCCCCCGCATTGACCACCCTCAAATTCAAGAATCAAGAGAAGAACCCTGGGATTTTTTTGAATTAAATGACAACCCCTACCTTGAGAATCATTGGAGTCACCGCGGTGGTGGAAAGAGAATCCATGCTTTGATGAAGCCGACGAAGTTCGTCGGTCCTGATTCATTTTCTTCTTGAGCTTCCATATCTGTTGGTGGAAGGTGTCACGTCTCTTCACAAAATGTTCGTCACTTGATGAAGCAGTTTTAAAAACTCTACTCTGATCCCCATTTAAATAGAGGGGTGAAAAGGCTGAGTAATGCACCGAGGAATTAATGAGATTTTTTAATTGATGTAATTAATGATCCACATTAATTACATGAGGGGTGGTTATGTAAATAAAGTGTAAATAGAAGATTAATATCCCATATTTAAATGTCTGACCACCATCATGGTCCCCTTCACCTCTGCTCAACAGGTGGATAGAAAAAAACAATCCAATGTTATTTTATTATTTCTTTAAAAAGTCATAAAAACTAACTTTTTCACCAGACCAACTACGATTGAAGTTAATCCTCCCATAATGGAATTTTAATGCTTTGGATTCAATGGTGCCCTCATATTTTTAATCCGAGCCCCATTTCATATGATTGAAAATGCCACCCATGCGTTTATTGAATGTACCTTTAAGAAAAGGTCATAAATTCATTCCAGGCACATCGGGCCTCGGAATCACACATCGTAAGTTTTTGCAAGCTCGTAATAATCCAAAATAATTTAAAAAAAATATTTACACGGATTGTTCCAAGTATTTACATAAAATCTAGGAATACCATTTTGATATCTCTCTATTAAAAGCTTATTAACAAAGAGATGAGATTACACACTATTAAATTAAGATGTTTTGGAAATCCCATTCTTGTCCGACATAGTTTCCTGGGGCCAAAGCCAAGATATGATTGTTTTAATGATTCTTATTATCATATAAAATTCTTGTGGCATTGGGGCCTGAGTAAACATTGATTTCCTAGTCATGGAAATTAAGAAAAATAAGATGTGTGTCATTGGTATTCTAGATCACAAGCAGAAATCAAATAGAATTAGTGAGTTTGATCTTAGAATAAATATGCATTCTAGGCTACATGGATAACCAGATAATCATCATATATGGGTCATCTAGAAAAAAACTTTGGATGTTGAATTAGTTAAGGTGGGTGATCAATAACTTACTGTGAATATTAAAAATGGAATTGATATGTTTTTTGTGTCCTTTGTTTATGAGAGTTGTTATTTTCATAGGAGAGAGGTTTTATGGAAATTTTTTGAATGTTTTGATTTTGAGGATCTTACCTAGATTTTTGGTGGAGACTTTAATATTATTTCTGAACCTGTTGAGAAGAAGGGTCGAGGTGTATTTCCTCATGCAGCTAGGCGAAGCATTGTTCAATTCGTGGCTAGGAGAGGTCTTAGTGATATGGGTTTCTTTGTGGATTGTTTCATGTGGTGTAATAATCATAAGGTATGTGCATGCTCCTAGAGTCATCTTGTTATGTGTTTGGAGAATTTTTGTGTTGTTTCTAGTTTCCCTAATGAAAAAGTTGAGAACCTTGTTTGGGGGATCTTAGATCATTCTCCTCTCATTGTGTCTTTATCTCCCAGAAAGAGTTATGTGGAACTTTTTCAATTCTGTGGACATTGGGAGGAGAAGTCTGATTATCAACAGCTTGTTAATGATTTTTTGGAGGAAACAGTTCATGGATAATCTTGGATTTCCTTCCATAATGAATTCATATGGATTAAGCATATGCGTCATGCCTGGGTGAAAAACTTTTCTCCTGTGGAATAGGATTTGATGTTTCTAAAATAGGAGGTCAAGAATATGGAAATATATTTGGAAGATAGCTAGAGTGATTGGGTTTATGGGGGCTTATGAGTAATAAAAATTTATTGAAAGAGCTTATTCTGAAATAGGAGAGTATTGCTCGAGATAGATCTAGAGTTTAATGGCTTCGTGAAGGTGATAAAAACACTTCCTATTTCCATGTGTGTATTAAGGAAAGAAAGACGTGTGTTAATCCAAACATTATTCTAGAGGATGGTTCCTTCTCGAGTGATAGAGATGTGATTGGTTCCTTGGTAGTTTATTTCTTTAAAAATCTTCTTGTTGATCCTAACTCATCTATAATTAATGGCTATCCCAATGGAATTGTAGAGTTGTTTGATGAGATTCCTAACATGATGTATGAATTGGGTAATGTTCTGCTAAAAGCTATCCCCGATGAGAATGAGATTCATAATGCTATGATGAATCTTAACTCAGATAGTGCTATGTGTCCTGATGGTTTTCCAGGGGAGTTCTATAGAGGGGAATTGGTGGTGATCAAAGTTGATTTGATTTTCATTATTCCAGATTTCATTTAGGGTGGTCTTATTCCTAGGGTGGCTAATACTACTACCCCGGTTATGATTCCCAAAGTTAAAAATCCCTCTTCTTTTCGTAATTATAGAACAGTGAGTATGTATAACACTCCATACAAATTTCTTTCTAGCATTATTAACTTGTGCCAGTCTATTCATGTTTGTCGATTTATTTCTCTTGAGCAGCATGGTTTTGTTAGAGGTTGATCGATCTAAGGTGCAATTGCGTTGTCTCATGAGATGATCCGTGATATGAACATGATATTCCATGGGTCAAATACGGATTTGAAGGTGGATATGAATAAAGACTGTGACAAGATGGAGTGGTGGTTCATTATTAGAGTTCTTAGAGGTATGTGCTTCTTTTCATGGGTTGTTGACCTTCTGTTTCATTGTTTTAGTTCTTCCTAGATGTCAATATCATATACGGGAAATCTCATGGTTTCATAAAGGCATATCGTGGTCTCATACAACGAGATCCTATTTCTCCGACCCTCTTTATTCTCATGCAGGATTCTATGAGTCATCTTATGAATAAAAAAGATCTCCATGGGTGATATTTTACTATTTCAGATAAGAATGAGAAAACCACTGATATCTCACTTGATGTTTTCATAAAATTCTCTATTTTTCATTAATTCTAGTGTTAGATCGGTTGGTGGTCTAATTATAATGGTGGATAAGTACTTCTTATGGAGTGGTAAATCAGTTAATAGGGATAAGAGAAACTTTTACATTTCCAATAGATGTGGTGCCAATTAGGTTCTTTCTATATCCAGATTGTTGAATATGTAGAAATGTTATTTTCCTATGACCTATCTTGGTTCCCATTAATCTCTAGGTTTTATTTGTAATAGATACTTTTGTGATATTTTTAATAGAATCCTGAGTTGTGTTCTTGATTGGAAAAACCTCTTTTTATCTTTTGGTGGGAGGATTTACCTACTCAACAGTGTGTTAATGGCTATTCCGATCCATTCCCTTTTGGCGTGCAATGTGATGAAGGGTGGTATTTTTCTACTGAAACATTACTAGATGATTTCATTTTAGATTCTCATTTTGAGGGTAAATGTCATTTGAATTCATGGGAGAAAGTGGCTAGAACAATTCCGGAAGGTGGTGCGAACATCAGAAGTCTTGGGGATAAAAATCACTGTTTTCATGAGAAGCGTGCCGCAGAAGTTGTGGAGAACACTACTCTTTGGGGTAAAATTATGTCCTTGAAAGATTAAAACTACTTGGAGGAAAGTTGAAATGTGTCATCATTATAGGCTTTAATACTAAGTTTTTTTCTTGTTATTCGCCAACACTCACGCTGGCTTATAGGGAGGAGTGATATCTCTTTTTGGAATCTTAAATGGAATGGGCAGGTTATTAGATTGCTAAGTTTCCGTAATCCAATCATTTGTCTCAGGGAATCTTTTAGTTATCCCAATTTGATCAATGATATTCCTAATGAGGATAAAAGGAAGTATTTTGACCTTATGGAGCTGAATATGGATCTAGACAGATGCATTTTTACTACTTCAAAGACTGATATGTTTTCTTCTAAAGAGTTTTTGAATATTTCTATTTTCCTGGCTCAACATGATTATTTTAATGATATAGTATAATGTAACAACATTCCCACTAAATTCGATTTCCTCAAATAGAGAATTAGAAATCAGGTTATTCCTATAGATGGGAATGTGAAAAGGAGATGAATTTACCTGGCTTCTAAATGTTATTGTTGCAGTACTAATAAGTCGGAGGATTCCAACCCACTGTTTTTTGAGAGTGATTGGGGCTTGGATGTATGGAGTTTTTTTTGGAGAATTCAATAATGTTTTAGATTTTTTTCCTCCTCAAATCACTTTTCTAGATAGGTGGTTCCATGGTCTCAGTAGTGTGGGTCCTAAAAAAACAGCCAGATCTATGATCCTTAGTGAAAGGTCTGAGTGCATTTGGCATGCAAGGAACAAAGCTAGTTTTGAGGATTTTCAATTCTAAAAAATATCGGTTGTTATCGGGACTAAAATTATTCTGCTAGACTTGGTTTGGTATACTAAAATTTAAAGTGATGCTAATTACTTGAGGTATATCTTTCCTATCTTTCCTTATCCATATCTTATGATTAAAGGTAACTGGGTTAGTTGGTGTCCTCCAAACGTGGGTCTTAAGATGAACTTTGATGGCTCTTATGTTGGAGGATTAATTTGGGGTGGTGGTGTCGTATGTGATGGGAGTGGAAGTATTTTACTTTCCTTTTATACTATTTATGGGAGTGGTAGTTCCATTGAAGTTGAAGCTAAGGCAATGCATACCAGGGTTATGTTGTGTGCTCAGAGAAACAATCTATTTCTTAGATTGAAATCGATTCAAATATCATACTCAACTCGATGAATGGAAAGATTTATAACCCTTGAAAAATTTCTTATATTATCATAAAATTCAGCAGTTGGATTGACATCAATAGGATTTAGCTTTCTCATACATGGCGTGATGGTAACAAAGGCACATATTTTTTTTTCATCCTTGATGGTGGCGGATCAAGGTAACCATGTTGTTTTTTTCATAGTATTCTTCAAATTGAACCGGAAGGGGTGGGTTTTATTAGGGGAGATCAACTTGGTCTCTACCATTTTAGAACGCCCTAAAATGTTTTTGTAACTTGGATAAAGCCTTGTTTTCTTTGGGTTTTCACCTCTTATAATAAAAAAACACATATTGTGTGTTTTGTAAAGGAAATGTCAATGTGAAAGAGTATAAACTAAAAAATTTGGATAATAAAGATTAAATATATATATATCTGTGGGTAAGGAAAAATCCATTTATGATTACTTCACTAGAGTGAGTGAAATAGTTTCTAACATTATAAGACATCGAGAAAAAATGGATGACTCCCTTACTATGAATAATATCATGAGAAATTTTTATAACCATATTGATCCAAAAATTACTACTATAAAGGACATGAAAAATATCTATTTTAACGAGATACACAATAATTTCATTGCACATGAAATGATGAAGACACCAAACTTTAAGAATAAAGAGAAATATGATATAGATTTTGAGGTTATGAGAAAGTTAAATCTTAAAAAGATTAACTAAAACCTTCTCGTGAGTCTGATGATGATAATGATATAGGAAATGAAAATAAAATAATCTGGTCTCCTATTACCACATATTTTATACAAATAAAATGGAAATAAAAAGGGATTAATACCTTTAATACACTTATAATGTGAAGGAATTAAAAACTATATAGTCAACTATCCAAAGAATAAAATTTATAAGTATGATGTTGATGACCAAGGACAAAATAATAAAATGAATAAATGGTAAAAATTATCTAAATTGGGGAAAAATATATGTGCCAATAAGAAATTATTTCCAAGGAGAAACAAGGGAAAAAATGATAAAATAAGAATAGAAATAATCATACTCTAACATTTATTTTTAATATGAATCATAAAAATGGGTTATAAACATCATGGAACATGTGGAAGACCATAAAACCTCCTCAATCAGTCATGAGGAAGGTGGTGAAGAGACTTATATGGATCATATGATCATATATAAATTATAGACTTGTATTGAGAAAAATACCAAGATGAATTAGGATGTTAAAACTTTAAATATATATTATGGGAATATTTTTGAAGAAAATAAATAATATTTCAAAATATATACTTGAATCACTAGATAGCTAATAAAACTCAACCATAATGGTTTTTGGGTATCAAAAGATCAAGAAGTATCTTGATGAAAACTCAATTTAAAGAAGCAAAAATGAGTAACCTAGAATAAAAATTTATTATGGGTTAACTATAAAAACCAATATTTTTATGAAATATTATTTTGAATAAATTTAATTTCTTTAATATCATGAATAATATGCAACACTGAGGTTTAATAAATTGTGATATACTTTTAATATTATTTTTTAATTCTAAATTTATATAAGATATCCGTTAAACTTCATGGTATACATATGAATAAACAAAATTTAAAAATTAAGTATATTTATTTTAGATAATGAAAATATATTTATAAATAAGTACCTAATTTTCAGAAAAGTATTTATATGCTTCGAAAATAATTTCTTTACTCAAAAAACCGATTTGTATTGCTTTTTGTGAACAAATATTAATATTATTTTTTAAAACTTTTAGAAAATTTATTTGAAAAAAGTTAATTTAAATTTTCTAATGGACATGTCAAAGTTATCTTTGGGTGAATTTTTGGTATTTTTATAAGAATATTAATTTCTCAATTAATAGTGAAAATACTAGTTTTTTAAAGAGATTTTTTGTTTAATGAATTTATAAGGTACCATTTTGATTAAAAATGGTTTTAAAAGTAAAATTAATTAAATTAAGTATTTATTTCTCAAATTTATGTAATTTTAATAAATTTCATATTTAAATTTTATATTATATCTTTCTCTACTAATGAAAATTCTTTCTTTGGAAAATCACTTTTTTGTCATGTCAATAAAATTAATTTTAAATTATATTTTCCACCTATGTGAATGGAATTTGTAAAAATGGATTACATATTTTAATAAAGAATAATTTATATTATATAATAATTGAAAATTATTTTTTGGTCAAAATAAATAATAAAATAGTAAAAATTAATTACAATGGTTAATGTTACAATGGGTTCACTGAGGGTTAAAAAAATGATTAGGGAAAAAATGATCGAGAAAATTGTCCAAAAACCATTTCTTGGTCATTTTTTAACCATATAAACTCTAAGTTTCTATAATTAACCATTTTTAATCTATTGAAATATGAAAAGTGTGTGTACAATTTATTGTTTCAAAATTTCCATATGTGTCCTCTTCCCCACTTATAAGAGGCCACCCTCTCTCCTCTTTTATTCAAACTTAGAAAACACTTTATTTAATCCAAGACCAGCACAAATATATTACTTTATTTTTCTCTGCACATCCTAGAGTTCCTGTTTTTTATTATTAATACCTATTATGATGGATTTAGGTATAAAACTAAATAGGGTCTCTGATGAGGAGACACGATTCTTAAACTTCTATTTTTGTTTTATTTGTTCACCAACCTACAATAAATATGAAAATATTTTTATAATATAATAAAAATATTATATAAAATATAATAAGACGTTATTATGTAAACTTCAGGACCTAAATATTTCTCATATTTAGTCAAATGGGAAATGAATCCATCGATCGTGTATATGACTGATTACCTCCTCGCGAACAAATGCTATCCGTTTTCAATAACTAGCTCAAAAAGCTGGATATAATGAGGTATTTAGTGATCATATAAATTATTTATGATATTATTATTATTATGAAATTTTAATATCACAAATAAATTCTTACTTTCCATTCTTTCGGAATAAGATAAGGTTGCTTGTTTGAATCGCAGACTACTGCTTCCAAAAGAAATGTGATTCATTTTTCACTTACACTTTACATGGATGGTAATAAGTGTATATTTAATGAATAAATGTGATATTAATAATATAAAAATTATTATATAAATATAATTTATTATTTACCTTCCTTTAGTTTATCCTGTTGTGGAAATGGAAACAATATTCATGCTTACATACGACCCACTGTCTCTATAAACGATGTATTTAATTTTCTACTGCTAACTTTTATGGATTAATATATATATATATATATGGAATATATATTATATTTATATAATATTTAAAAATAGTTATTTTATTTAACAATTATAAAAGTAAAATGTTTTAAAATACAAAATAAAGACCTACATGAAAAATAAATCATTTATTACCCGAAACATGATTTTAACTAGGAATTGTTAACAAATTGGTAATTAAAGGTCATAATTAAATCATATATGGTTGGATAAATATATATTTTTTATTTAATATATTTTTAATAAAATTATACTTATAATACAAGAGTTTTGAACATGTATGATGGAAGTCGAGAATTAAGGTAATGGATTTTTATCTCAATTTGCATTCATTGAGACATATGTTTTCTAGTGAACCTATATTATTTTACTAAGAGTATATAAAACCCATTTGACATATTATATCATTAATATAATTATATTAATTATATTATTGTTTCTTATGATTTTATTCTTTAATGGGGACTACGATTGAGAAGTTACCAAAGTGGTAAGGGTTTGATGTTACAATATCATTGGTTATCAGGATTATTTACGATAATGATTTCAATAATGAAATATTATAATATATTTTACAAAACCTATATGACTTTATTATCCTATGTTTATGTGTTGAGAATAATGTTTTTCCTTTTTTCCAATCTTGATGTACTTATGATTCCAAAAGAATCTTTTTATAGAAAACTATCTTTATTTCCCTCTTCGACCAAAACCCCTTTTTTAATATCCAAGTTTTCAAAAAGATTTTTTCAATAATGTTTTACTGGTTAAATATTATTTTTAAATTAATTTTTAACTTTTTTTAACTTTTTTTAAAAATTTATTAAAACGAATCTGCATTTCATTCTCTAAACAAGGCCCATAGGGAATTTTCCAAAAATATGAGATGAATCTTTATTTTAAACATATATATAGTGAAAATATTTTATGAAATATTGACCAATAAATGTTTTAAATATTAATTTATAGTTTTAAATGTTTAATTTAAAACAAAATTATTTGCACAATATTTTATTAATTCATAGTTTTAAACTGGTTATCTTTAAATAAATATTTCTTTGCTATGAAAATGTCATAAGTGAATTTATTCTGAAAATAATTGTCTATATATGATTTAATCCTTTGATGATAAATAATATTTACTATAGATATGATCTAATAATAATATTATTTATTATTTCTCATTATATTTTATGATTATTATGAAATGTTTTTTATGAAACCCATTCTTTTTCCACGAGTTATGTGGTCATGAAAGGATGAAATATATGTTAAAATTGTTTCTCTTCCACTAGTCATCCTATGATGATATGTTTTTGAAATCCATTTATTTTCATGAGTTTAGATATGATGAAAGTTTTATAATATTTACGAACAAAAAATTATGGTTTATGTTTTCGGTGGGACCTATATCTCTCTCAAATGTTTGGGGTAATGATTAATGTTATATGAAGTCAAAAGTTATACAAGAGGTTACCACGTGATTGAAAAAGGGTAAACAAGAGGTTTTCCCAAGCCAAAAATAGAGGGTTATCCCAAGAATGAAGTATATACACTAGAATTTAACCCAATCATTACAAGTTATGAATGTATTGGTGGTTATTCCATACATAAGGTTATCTATTTTTATGTGAATTCCTCAACACTCTGTCTTATGCCAATGGTATGCTCTAATGAAAAATATACTTTGATTCCTTTATGATTTATGTATTACGAACTTCCAAGAATTATGCCATGACTCAGTTTTATGATCTATGATATTCATGGTATGGTTTTAAAATGTCAATATAATGTTCTTATACAATTATTCTAGTGTTAGTGTTATGTTATCATTGATATCTCCCATGTTTTCCATTATTGAGAATATGATCTCACCCCTTATTATATTTTCTTCCCCAGGTTATAAAAAATGATTTTATGGATTGTAAGTCTAACAAGGGTGTTATATATGAAGAAATTAGTGGTAGAAGATGCAGTTCACCTATGAAATATTTGTTTATACTTCCATGTTTATAATGTAAGTAGGCCTGAATTATTTTTGAATAGATATTTATGATATGTAATCAATATTCATATATTAAGAAGTAATATTTATTTATGAGAATTTTGGGGTATTTACAGTGGGTATAAGAGTAAGGATAAATTTAAATATGAAAATTACAATGATAAAAATTTTGTGATAACCCAAGGTATACGTCTAATGATAAGTATAATGATATGCCTTATTATAGGAAAATATCCTATAATTTCAATGAACATTAGAGTGAGTGGTTTCTAAAAATTTTCATCTTTATCTTGATAATAAAAGTATATTTGGATCTGGGAAAATTTTACCTAGGGTAAATAACCATGAAAAGGGAATATTGATCTGGACTCAACTGTCACTTGGTTCATGAAAATGGGCCTTACTACACATATGGTTAGACAAACCCAAAGGATATGATTTGGAATATCAAAAAAAAGTTTATGAACCATCCTAAATGAATTTAATAATGACCTTGGATGACCAAGGTTAATCCTATGGTGCCATAGATTGAAAATAAGGTATTATAATTTAGACATCCTATAAGTTACTTTTTATGATTATGTGGTTTCCCACTATATTTATTATTTCATAAAATGATTTTTTGATTTAGTATATTGATGGATACTGAAGGGATCATGTTAATTCCAAATTTAATGGGATATTCAATGACTTTACTACTGAGAAACCAAATGTTTTGGAAGATGGAATGAAAAATGTTGTCGCAATGACCAAAAAACATTATCAGGATATGAATCATGATGAAATTATAAATGAGGATAATATGGAACAAGGTTATTTTGATTCTTTCATGAGGAAAAATCCACCTAATTTTAGTGGGTTTTTATCCACTTGTTTCCATGAAATGGACCAGTAACGTTGAAAATATAATTTATTTTCTCTAGTGATCGGAGAATGAAATATTCTTTTTAGACATCTATCATTTGGAAGGTGAAGTGGATCAATGTTACACTATTATCAAGAATATTAGTAATAAGATAAAATAGAGAACTTGGATTGGGATGTGTTCAAGAGATTATTTTTCAATAAGTACATTAAACATATTCTTCATACAAAAACGGAGAAGTAATTACTTGATCTAAAATAGAGGGTGGATGAATTTATTGGAATATATGATGATAATTTTAATAGACTTGTGAGGCAAAATTCTTTTCTTGTCATCAAACATAATATTAATTCTTATTGATTCTTCAGGGGCTTAAAACCAAGTCTTCAAAGTGAATATTCAATAAGGGAGTTCAATAGGTATGAAGAAATTGTCTTATGGGATATGAAGGTGGAAATAAAGATTAAAGTTACCCATTAATCTCATGGTATTTATATCCAAATAAAGGGGTAATTAAAATAAAACGTTAAAAACCATGGATATTAGAAGCCGATGTTTTCTTCATGCTCAATGTGTGGAAGAAAACATGGCGAAAATTGTATTAAGGGGATTAATAAATGTTCTTTGTTGGGAAAGGATGGTCATTGATCAGTTCATTTCAAAATTGATGGGAAGAAGTTAGCTAATTATGAGATCAGAGGGAAATCCCTATAAATTCTACCACCCACACTCCAGTGATTCAAGTAAAAGGAATTTCGGAATTATGAAAATAAATTCCTTAATAAAAAGTCTAAGGAGGATTATAAGCCACAAAAACATTTAAATAAAAAGGAAAAATGGAAATATTATGAAATCCCAATAGCTGAAGTGAATCATGATAATTAGGTAAAACTTTTCCTCAACACAATTGTTGGAAATTTAATGTTTCATCTTGTATGAATGAGCCCTATAAGAATAATTTTTTTATCATATAGTGAAATTTTTAGGGATTTTTTTCATCAATTTTTCCCCTCTACATGTATTATATAATATCAAAATAGCATTTTATATTATATCAGCTAGATAATGAACTTAGGAATTTAGTGGTAATTTTTACGTCTAGGATATGAAATTATTTAAGCAATAAAGGGTGAATTATATTTTGTAATCGTATATATCCCTATGTAATATTAAAAAAATAGTTAAGGATAACATAATGGGTTTATGAGTTTCAGGTTGATAATCATATCAATGTCATAAAAACCACTTTTTAGGTTTTAGGTGATCGTTGTTTGTCATGACTATGGATATATTGGGATATATTAATGTCAATAGAACCCTTTGGTTTTATTTATATTTTATTGAAAAATTTATTTTTGGAGGAATTTATTTTATTGGAATATGATTAAATGTATTTGAAACCTTTAGAGTTTATTTTACTATTGTTTCTGTGGTAATAATGGATTATTGAAAATTCGGAATGGTATAGGAACTATTTTTGTATAATTTTTTAAAATGGATTACTCACGTTTTAGGTGACAACCTATCTCATTCGGTAAGGCCATAGGGATTGAACCCACAAAAGAATGATAAAAAGGGTATAAATCCTACTATAATCATATGTGAAAGAGTATTTCTGCTCTGACAACATGAAGAGAGATATTGTTTTGTATGTATCTCAGTACATGGTATTTCAGAAATTTTTGGTCAAGAGATAAATATCTAAGGTGATGCTACAACTATTATCCATATAATAATGGAAATGGAAAAACATAACCATGAATTTTATTTTGGGACTATCCAAAACATCTAAAGGGAATAACGATATACGGTTCATTTTATATCACAATACAATGTTATGAAAATCCATCACTAATAGGGAATAATTATTTCTTAAAAAACATTCCAAAATATACATTAAAGAAGTGTTAAGTCAGCATTGAGTACCACACTTTATGGTATCAAATCAAGATCTAAGGCATACATCAAAGTTATATAAAAAAATTTAGTAATATCATAATATTGATTTGTGTTTAAACACTACATATCTTCCTTAGAAATATTTATAGTATGATATTATAATTAAAACCATATAGTATATTTTGATAGCTTGATACATAGATTTCAAATTTGGTTAGGATCAACACATTCCTTTAGTTGAGTTTTCTAATATTACAAACTTTCACTAGATCATTCATATGGTTCCTTATAAATACCTACATATAAATAAGTGTATAAATACAATTTACTCCGATGAATTTAGAGAAATAATTTTTTTGGGACTTGAGATAGCTAAAAAAAATAAAATCAGGTTAGATTCATTCAACAACTCATAATAACATCACAAAAGTTATGATGATAATAATCGATGTGATCTATAATTTGAAGCTAGAGAAGGTATTTATATGGATATATCCATGGAAGAAGGTAATTATATTTATAAGTAATGAAAAAATAATCTCTATTTATATCAGTCCCTTTCATATTATTATTCACATCAGGAAGGTGGCTTATCATTTGGCACTTCCCCCAAGCCTCTCTCAGGTTTGTGATATGTTCCATGTTTCTCTCCAGAAGAATTATATACTTGATCCATTACATATAAAAAATCATAGACCATACCGATATATAATTATATTTATTATGAGGATAAATTATTGGATATTCTAGATCATACAGAGAAAGTGATATAAAATAATACCACTCACCTGCTCTATGTTTTGTGGTGAAACCACTAGCTGGAGGAAGCTATGTGGGAACCTGATGATGTGATGTGGTAGAAGTATTATCATTTGATTTTATCAGAGTGATTAATTTCATGGGATAAATTCATTTTATTTAAGTATAATGTAACACCCCATGTTTTTGTGAAATGTTTTTTGAACTAATTTTATTTGTTTGATAGCTTTTATTATACACAACACTAAGTTTTAATGAACTGTGATATACTATTAATTTATTTTATTGAACATGAACTTTATAACCAATACATTAAATATGTTGGTATAAAGAAGAATAAAATATTATAAATATTATTTTTATTATTTTTAGAAAAATAGAATATATTTACAAATAAGCACTTAATTTTTAGTAAATCCTTTATATGCATCAATAATACTTTTTTTCTAAAATATGATTTGTATCTTTTTTTATTAACATATAATAAATTATTTTTTAATATTTTGAATATATATTTTAAAAATGTAACTTTAGTTTTATAATATGCATGTCATAATTATCTTTGGGAGAATTTTGGGATTTTATTGAAAATATTAAATTTTAGATGAATAGTAAAATATAATGAGTTTTATTGAAAAATTACTTTTTCTTGAAAGAATTTATAATGTAAAATTTAGTTTTAAAATTGATTTAAAAGTAAAATTATCTCAATTATATATTTATTAATACAATTATCTCATTGGAATCAAACTCAAATTGAATTTTGGTATTAAAACATTCTCTACTTATGAAACTTTTCTCCTTGGAAAACTTATTTGTCACCACGTCGGTGAGTTTAATTTAAAGTTATATTTTTAATCTTATGTGAATGGAATTTAAAAAAGTGACTCAATATTTTTAATCATATTAATTTATATTATATAATAAGTGAAACTAAATTTTTATCAAAATTAATAGTAAAAATTGTAAAAATTAATCACAATGGTTAAGGTTAAAACTGGTTTATTCTGGGGTTAAAATAAAAGTATAAGGCATATAATTACCTACATACTTTTCCAAAAAAAATTTTTTTGATTTATTCAGAAATTATCACCTATAAGGATATATAATGACACATTTTTAGGGTTTTTTCAAGTGAAAAACATGGTTTCACTTTATTTTATTCAAAACTGCCATATGTGTCATCTCCACCACTAATAAAAGGCCACCCCATATCATCTCCAATTAATACTTCCAAACCCTATTTTTTCATAAAATATCTGTTCAAATATATTCTATAATTATTTAAACAATTTTTATAGTAATTATTTTTGTTATTATTCTTTTCAAATAAGGCTTTATGTACAAAACTAATGAGCCTCTCCGAAGAAGAGGTAACATTATTAAACTTTTGTTTTTATTTTATTTACCCTTATAACTAATTAAAATATTATTAAAATATTATAATATAATAAAACTATTATATTTTAAAAAATATATTTCATTATGTTATTTTTATGGCCTACATCTATCTCCCATTCCATCAAATGGGAACCAAAATTGATGATCGTGTGTACGATGGACTACCACTTCATGAACCAATGATATTATTTTTCCATGAAAACCTCTAACAACTGTATATAAGGATAAATTCAATGTTTATTTATGATATTTATGATATTATTATACTTATAAAACTATAATAACACTTATTATTTATTAATTTCCATTATATGAGAATATGATTACGTCACTCGTGTGTGTGGAAGACTATCACCTCGTAAAGTGAGGTGATTCATTTTTCACTAATTATTTATATTGAAGGTAATAAGTGTATTTATACTGAATATATGTTATATATATGATATAAATATATTTATTTAAATATACTATAATATTTAATTTCCTTTTATTTTCATCCACTAAGAAAATGGAAACAACGTCCATGCATTCATATGGCCTACCGTTTCCATGAATGGTGTTTTTCATTTTCTATATATAATTTTAATGGATTAATGTATGTACATATATTATGATTATATATGATATTTATATATTTTTTAACATTATAGTGATTATAGAAAAATGATCAAAGTAAAAGGATTGCAAATACCAAATTAAGACATACATGAAAAATGAAGGAGTTATTACCCAAAATAGGATTTTAACATGGAATTTTTAATAAACAGATAATAAAAGATCATAAGTAATAATATATGGTATAATTAATATTATTATGGTTATGAAATAGAATTATAATAAACCTTTATTTATTATACAGGATTTTCCAATGTGTGTGAAGGATTTCATGACATAAGTTAAGGGATTTTTGTCTAAAATTTTGTTCCTTGATACATATGTTATGTTATGCACCTATCTTCTTTGAGAGTGTTTATATACCTCCACTTATAAATGTTATATCATGAATATCATTATTTTCATGATAGTTAATGTTTAATTTTATGATATTCTTTAATGGGGCTTATGATTCAAAAGTTACCAAATTGGTTCAGGTTTGACATTATAATCTCAGTATTTATCGGGATTGTTTATGATTTTGATTTTGATGAAGAAATATTATAATATATTTCTCCTTAAATTCATTAAATTTATTATAATTTGGTTATATATTGAAAATACATGTTTCTCTTTCATTTTTCTCTCTTAATGTACATAAGATTCTAAATAAATATATTTCAAGAAAACCAACTTTATTTTTCTCTTCGGTCAAAAACACCTTTTACTCCATATACATGTTTTCAAAAAGAAAAATATTAATTATTTTTTAATACTAATATATGATTTTATAATTTCATTTTTACCCTTTTTTTAAATTATTTAAAAAATATTTTAAAATGATGCCTCATTTAATTTTCCAAACAAGGCGTATTTAGATTTTATCAAAAATATAAACAGAATCATTGTTTTAAACATGTACAACACGAATGGAATTTTACACCATCATGAAAAATCAAATATTTATATCTTAAAATATATGTTTCCAGTTTATTATCAAATAAATGTATTTCTATAATATTTTATTAATTTATAGTTTTATAAATGTGATTTTTAAAGAATTTTTATTTTCTTCAAGAAATGTTCCATGTGATTTTATTGTCAAAATAATTTTTTTTCTAAGATGACCTACATTTATGTTAATTAAGATTTACGGGACATATGATATAATGGTACCATCATTATTTTTGTATGGATGTTTTATTTCTATAATGAAAATATTTTTTTGAAACCTATTCCACTTCCATGGGTTATGATATTATTAAAGGATGAAATGATTATAAAACACATTCTTTTCTATCAGTTATGTTATGATGAAATGTTTATGAAACCAATTTATTTTCATATATTATGATAGGGTGGATGATTTCTGATCTTGTGACAAAAAATGTATAATTTATGTGATAGGTGGGGACTATATCTCCATGCAATGGACTTGGTAATGATTAAAGTTATATGAAATCAAAGGGTACAAGGTAGGTTATCCCAGAATCGAAATAGGTACACATAAGGTTATCCCAATATGGATATAGGGGAAATGAGAGGTTATCTAATCCCATTGTAGGTAAATGAGTGGTTATCCGAATACCAACATGTTATTAATTTCATGGTGGTATCTGTCACATAATATTTAATATGCTTATGTGTATGACCCAAATCCATGCCTTATTCCAATATTATGCTCTCATGGACTATGTACATTGATTTATTTATGATTCATGTTTTATAAACATCCATGATTTATGCCATGATTCATGTTTATGATCTATGGTATGGATTTTTAAAAAAATGTAAATATCATGTTTTCATATACAAATGATCATGTTATTCTTATGTGATCATTGATATCTCCATATTTTACCATTACTAAGAATCTGATCTCACCCTTTATTATATTTTATTGCACATGTTATGAAGAATGGTTTTATGCAAGATAAGTAAAATAAGGGTACTGAATATAATTATATTAGTGGGATAAGATGTAGTTAATGTATAAAACAGTTTTTTATGTTTCCATATTTCCAAAGGCACTATACCTAAATTATTTTGACATCAATCATTATGTAATGTAATGAATACTATTCTATTAAGATATAATATTTTTATATGATAATTTTGGGGTAGTTACATAAAAAATAATTAAATTTTTTTAGATAAGTCTTTAATAAATATTTTTATGATAAGGATAAATCCTCTACAATTCTAATGATTTTTAGCATATCAATATAGATTAAATATTTTCATTGATAAATTCAAAAAACTGAATATCAATATAGGTAATATTTCAAAATTTGTACAATTATAGGGAGGAAAATATTATTATTAAATCTATTTTATATCAACTAAATAAAAGTATAAATCATGAAAAATAAACCTCCACATACAAAAAGAACAATTAGGCTTCATATGTATAGAAAAGTCAAAAATATGTAAAATAATTTTATGGACAACATTATGGATTTAACAGATGATTTAGATCTAGTGGTTACTATTTGTTCTGTGGTATTTGTTTTGATAAGTATTTTATGTACTAGTGTAACATTTCCTTACCTAGAATAAGTCATGAATCAATGGGGGTAAGCTATAGATTATAAAGAACATGTATCCAAATAAAAAGGATTTAAACAAAATATATCAATGTCTTCATACTCAGAATTGGATTGAAATATTGTAAGAATTCATTCAAATATGTGAGATACCAGGGAACTATGTGGATAAGTGAATGACACATATACCTAGATAGTTATTCTTTTAAAAAATTGTAAATAAGTCGAACAAACGTCATGATGACATATCACTCATTGCTGAAGTGGCATTAAAAGAAAGAAAAAAAGGAAGACTATGGTGTTAAAAGTAATTAGATTGAGTGAAAAGAACCAAAATTCAAAAATAATTTTTTATTGAAGGACTTAAACACATTATTCACAGTGCTAGAATGTTTTTTGATAAATTAAATTAGGAAATTTTAAAAAATAAATTATTAATTATCAATAGTTCATTAGATATAAAATTCATCACATGAGGTGAAAGAAAAATTTGAAACTTTTTTCAAATTGGTGACACATATAATTGATGTTATATGAGTGTCAACAACGAGAATGTGTTATGTCATAGATGAATTTTCCTTCATGGAATGAAAAAAATGATTAATATTTGTATACATTAGTTTTTGATAGTCCTTATCAAGATAAAAATAAATAGATAATCAATTTGTGACATATGCCTAAAAGGGATGATAGTGTAAGGGACACAGAATATGGTGGGTATTTAGTGAACCAGACCATTAAAACTCATAGAACCAGATCAGTGTAGTATTGTGATGAATAATTCAACCAAGGTTACTTTTTATTTTATAAAATTCATTTATGAATACACCCATATGATTAATTTCTTCTTTATGAGGAATAAGTCAAATTATTTTAATATGTTTAAAATTTTAGGGGAAAATTTGATGAAGATCATAATGTCTATGACAAAAAAGTGAGGTATGATATTTTAAAGGAGTACACATCCAATTATTTTGAGATATATCATTGATTTAATAAAAAATATTAAATATATAACATCATACAATCCATAAAAAATGGTTTGGATGAGAGAAATAATAGGACCATTGAGTACATGGGATGAAAAAACTTATTAAAAAATTCATATTTATTTTTTAGAGAATCTACGTGCACTACTGAGTATATTTATAATAGAGTTTTAGTGGTACATGAGATGCAAATGACTCAAGTCGAGATGTGGTACAAAAAGATCCAACTATTAACAACATTATGGTACTTATAATAACATGTTACATAAAAATAAAATAAAAATCTAGTAATGTTCGATGAAATATATGATATAGATTCCTTTATAGGCTATATATCCAATGCGAGTGGATAAAAATCCATGATAAAACATAAAAAAGTTGGTAGAGTGTTCAAATTCCGATGTTATAAAAAATAATCATAAAATAGTTTTGATTAATTTGAGGTTGAATTTAAATGTTCTAGAGTCAGAAATATGCAAATTATAGAAAAACATATTGTGGAAGAGGCTAGAAATGGCCAATTTTTTGTTGATATTGAATCTGATGTGACCTGTGATGGAGTAATATCTTAGGACTAGATTATGAGGAATCAAAGAATGAAATAACATGTTTATTATTAGGATATTATTGTCCAAAATGATGCCCCTGTCAAAACTAGATTAAGGTCGAGTTTAGAAAACAAAAATGAACTTATCTCACAAGTAGAACCTCAAACTATTTATGAGGATATTTAACATGAATAATGTGTTACTTATATGAATCATGAACATAATAAAATTAAAAATAACTCCACTAGGGAGTTTGTATCAATGCCTATTAATAAAAATATTATTGGTACAATGTGATTTTTTTAGAAAGATGAATTATAAAGGTGAAGTTACATGGAATAAAGAAAGTTTGCTTTTCAAGGGGTATTCATTGGTTGAAGTACTTGAATTTGAATTAACCATTTCACTGGTGGAAATAAATGAGAACATTAGTATGTTATTGGAAGTGGAAGCTCACAAACATCATAATATTTATCAAATGGATGCGAAATATACCTTCTTAAATGGTGACCTTGAATAATAAGTTTAGATTGAATCACGTAAGGAATTTTTTTATCGATAAATATGAAAACATTGCATGTTGTCTTAAGAGGCCTTTATGTGCCTTAAAATAGACCCCAAAAATCTAGTATATCATGTCAGATGAATGTTTTTTACGTATGAAAAATTTAATAGGAAAAGTTGATAGAAATCGGTATGAATAAATGATGGCCATAGGGATTCTTATTATCATAGTCTATGTAGATGACATAATTTTTACATGTAATAAATAGAATCATTATTAGGAAGTATCTAATGAAATTAATAATCATTTTTAAATGTCTATACTTAATGAGATATTATATTTATTGGGATTATAAATTATTCAAAGGTCTAATAATAATGTTATATCCCAAAAACAATCTATAGATAATTGTTGAATAGATTTTGAATAGAGGGATACAAGAGTATTTTTATTCCTATAGATTTTAGAACTAATGTGATTAGTGATGAGGCTCAAACTAGTGTGAATTAAATGGGTTATAGAAAAATTATTGGGAGAATTATCTACCAAAAAACCTACAGAAGTTATATTGTGTTTTTGGACATTATGTGTCACATTACAACGTGATCCCAAGGAATGTCAAGTAATGTAAACCAAGAGGATTTTTTAGGTATGCCCAGAATATACTATGCTATAACCAATTATACAGATCCAATTAAAAAATCCTTGTAGGGTTTTATAGATGTTTATTAGGTTGTATATTATGTTGAAAATAAGTCCACCTCATGTGGAACATTATTTATAGTGAGAGCTGTGTGGAATTTAATAAAAATAAGAAAATTTTACTGTAATTGAGCACATTAGAAGTCGAGTACATAGAAACCACACATGATTATACACAAATGATATGGATATCGGTTTAACAAGAAAATTTTATAGTTTAGGTTTAGAATAAACTCTATATTTCTGATGAAAATAAAATTGTTATTGTTTTTAAAAGTAATTTAGTTCAATGATCCACATCAAATAATATTGATCTCGATTATTATTTTATCAAAGAGATATTTGGAAATGGTGATATAACGAGAATGTTTTCTATACCTAGATAATATATTTCAGATATATTTTCCATGAATTTACCAAATAAGAGTTTCTATGAGTAATGGTAAAAACTTAATGTTCATCCTTCTCATATCACTTGAATATATGTGGAATATCCCCCACCAAAATTAGGATTGTGTGGTCAAAGGTGGAGAGAAAAATTTTCACAACTCTTACTTATTTTTTTAAAGGAGAGAAGAATCTCCACAAAGTGTGTAGTTTTTTATCACATCTATTTCAATGGATATTGATTAAAGGAGGAGTTTTTATATGAGTTTAAGGATATTATAAGGAATAATTATTTTAATAACTTTTCAAAATGTTGCTTACCATTGATTAATGCAATTATTTAAAAAACACATAATTATACTATGGTGTGGTTTCAATATGCATCTCAATTGAGATGGTATATGATTTAATTAATTGTGATTAAGTAAACTAAAATCAGTGATGAGTTTGAGTTCATTAAGAAAGAGTTGAGAAAATATTGACATCAAATCTAGGGGGATTGAAGAGCCTTTTTGATTGGAATAATTACTGAATCATTGATGATAATTTTTTAATTTGTTTTCAATAAATTCAATTATGTGTTTTTAGTTGATTTATATTATCTATGTAATATCTGAAGAGGATTTAAGTGATTCTAAACTAAGATAATGGCTTCTAGGTTTTGTGATTTCAAGCTCAAAGTAGGTAAGTGTGGGCAGTATATGTATGTTTTATTATCTTATAAAAACATCAACCATAATCTTACTTTAGAATAATCTTTGAGGAAATGTAATTTTGAATAAATATAATGTCTTTATGTGTAAACATGATCTAAACTATGTGCACATGAATTAAGTACTGCATAAGAATGATATGTTTCTATCTAATCAATATTCTTGTCTGTGCAAGCATTAATCTCTAGTTAATAACAATCATCTAGAAAATAAAATTATTGATGAATAAACATAGTCTATAACTTGAGTTCATATCATATTATATGAAATAAACATAATTCAATCTATTTATGTATCATTCTAGGTACACATGGGTTAACACCTAGACAATTTTCAAGAGTTTATTCTAGATAAAATTATCTTTTCTAGAATTATTTTCTGATGAAGTATCAAAAACTGATGATTTTAATGCCCAACCTAAATGATCCAAACATCAAATTTAATATTTTATTCATCCTAAATAATGTTTATATGATGCCCAAACCATATGTAACATGAAATATCATATGATCAATTGAGTGGGGAAGAACCAGAATGAATTAATTCATGTTTTAAAGAATAATGAAGATGTTTAACGGGATGGTACTTTTCTACTATTTAGATACTTATGTCTCATGTTAATTAAAATATGGTTCATGAAAAAAATTTTATAGTATATGGAACTTTAATGAATTGATTTTTAAATTGTTTGGTGTTACAGACACCTACTTCATACTGGAATTAGTTAAAATAAGATAAAAAGATGTGGAACCCAATATCAAATAATTGTTGGTTATTTTTTGAAAACACAAATATATTTTATTAGATGATTTTAGGAGACTCTCAATTATTATTTATATCATAATTTTTTTAAACAATGTTAAGAAGGTAATGGTATTTTTTAATCTCTATATAAGAACATGGGAGGATAAAACTCTTGTTGGGTATGTGACATTATCATTACTATCATAGTTTATTAAATTGGAATTACATTCATTATAATTTAATTTTATAAGATTAATACATATTATGAATACTATTTAGGGTATGGAAAAAATAATGGAGACATTAATGAGAAACCTATAAAAAAGAACTATCTATTGAAGATAAATATTTCTTTTCTTCTGAGAAATAACTAATATAATAAATTATTATTGTTTTAGTTGTATTTAATATACCTCACTACTATAAATTGTGGTAGTTTTAGTGAGAGAAAAAACAATAGGATAATATCAAAATTTGTGGATAAATGAGCAGTGAAAGAACATGAACACCCATGATTTAAGAATAGTGAACAAGAAAAATAAAGGTTAGTTCTTGTAGTAGAGCTAGTTAACACCAATATACGATTCTTGCTCAAGATTTTAGTTCCATGTTTGAGAGAAGAAGAAATATTATATCCCCAAATATCCCTATATAGATTGAGTTGAGAATATATAGGTATTAAAGGTGTATTCCCATTATGGATTCTCAATCATATGTTCCTAAAAAAGTTGAGAAGTGTTGTTTATATAATATTATATTGGATAAAGAGGAGGTTATTTCATCTTCTTCCAAATAAAAATTCATTAAAAATAATACATTTATCACATATCGGAATACTTGTTAATTATTGTATCTTTTTAGAGATATTGGTACCTTTTAATGGAGTTTAATTTATTGGAAGCATTATCACACTTCGTGTCGCTATTGCTATTGTTACATTAAGTAATTTTTGGATATTTGTTTTAAAAAGTTTTTTGTTTGATTTTTAAAGAATTAGGAGTATTTTCATCTATTCATGGTTAGTTCATATCCACTATAATGTTTGGTAAATGTTGTAGATGAAAAATACATGGGGGTTCCATCCTAGTATGGTTTTTATTAAATGAATTTTGAGAATCCATGTGATTACTTGTACATAGAGTCTCACTCAGTTAGTTTTTATCATGGATGTTTTTTCCCACATGGTTATCACATAGATTTTGTGACTCTAAGAGGAAACCATATGACATTTTCCTTTTTTGGTAGTTTTTTGGTGCCTTAATTATGTGTGTTTGGGAGAAACTATGTGGATACCATGTGAGTTTTTCTATAGAATGATAGTGTTTTTATCTTAGTTGGTACATCGTTTATAAAAACATGCACCCAAAACTTACCAGAATCTGATATATTGAATTGTTGTTCTCTAAAACTACCACTGGATTTATTTTAGGGTTTTTTTTACCACTCCTCCCTCATTTCTTATTTGTCTAGCCAAGGGAATACAGAAAGTGACATCCTCCCACAATATAATTTCAATTCCAATATTTTTTTCCTATATTTATTGTGTATTTATTGAGGTTGTCCTTCCCTCTTATATCCTTACTTTCTACTTCCCGTTAACATAATATTCTCATATATTCACTTCCTCCTAAAACCCTAGAGATATATTATCTCAATATTAGGGCTTAAGGAGGTTCTTAAGTGGGGTGTTTGGTTTTAAAGGCTCTAGGGTTCATCTTCTTACATTTTTGGGAATTCTATTTTGTATGTGATGACTCTCGAAATGACTATCATTAAATCTAGATAGGTGTATTTTGGAATTTCTATAGTTTGTATGTCATTTGATTCTTGAGGTTTCTAAACGTTTGGTTTATTATACCATTGCAATATATTATGGTAAAATTAATTTTTTTAAATAATTTTGATTTGATTATCACTTGGTTCAAAAGGGATTCATATGGGTTTATGGTGAAAAAAAGAGATTATGAGAGCCATATTTTTCATAAAATGTTTAAATTATTTACTTAAAATGGTAATGTTGTTTTTTTAATGGTGGATGATTCTATTTGGGTCACACAATTTGAAAAGTGTGATTTTCATGGAATTGTTTTAAAGAGAACAAAAAATATTTCACTATTTTTAATCTTTAAATGGTTTATTTTAAAGAGTGTTTTTGAAATAAATTAAATGGGTTGACTCTAAAGAACTTTTTGAAAAAAAATCTAAAATGAAAAGAAATTTCTGGCATCTTGATTCCATCAGACTAAAGGCCCATTTGGGAATTGATTGGTTTTTAAATGATACGGGTGTGTGAGAACCTCATGAGAAATTTCTTGATCATAATTGATATGGATTATATATGTATGGGAATGTATTATATTTTAGGAGATATAGATGATGTTTTTGGGGTTTTTTATTATGAGGGAGTTGGTGGTATTGTGAGAATTTGTATTTTACTTTCATATTATAAGAATAACATACTGATTGATCACATTTTATTTCATTCTTTCATGGGGTAACTAGGAGCCGTGTGAGTGGTCAACATCCGTACTACATTAGATAGTTGAATTATACTATTATACCTTTAGTAATGAATTAGGGATAGAGTTAAGTGACCCTAAATCAATGTTTTGGGCATTCTAGTAAGGTGTCCTGTGTTATGACACAATATAGGCCAATGGGTTGGCCCGTGTTTAGTAAAGTCTTGAATAAGAATAACCATAAGACAAAGTGTGTTACCCATGACACTAAATGATTCTATAGGGGACTTATATTGTTCTCCATAATTATATTGAAATCTGTGACATCATGTCTTATGTTTACTATTTTCATTATATTAGTGATGTGGAGCATTATTTTTTGTTTATTATTTTTTCCTTTAATTATTTTTCTAAAAAAAAATCAGCAGTTCTTCAAAAATGTGGGTTTATGAAGTGGTTTTGAATGTGGATTTAAAACGGGTGCTTTATTTAAGGTGGATTCGGATGAATAATTTCTTTCAAAGTGACAATTTTTATTTAAAGAAAATGTAAAAGAAATTTTTACAAAATAATTTAGTTAGTGATATTGTTTATATATATATATATATATTTCCTTTTGGGAAAAATATTTTCTAATTATATATTAAACTATAATAAATTAAATTTATTTTGAATGGAATAATATAATCTCTTTTAGTGAAATAATATTGGGCCTAGTTTTTGTCATGCATAACATACACCATTCAGTGTATGCAATTATCATGTTTACTTATATGGTTTCATAGCATTAGTATTTTGGTTTTGGTGCTTAGATTATTCATGATGGTTTACATGGGATATGGATATTGATCAAGGTTCACATGGAGATTTGTGAAAGTGATCTGTTTTGGGTTGTATTTTTTTCTTTTTGGGATGCACATGTATCGACCCTGCTGACTTGACATTCCTTTGGTTATTTATGTGGTGCTACTATTATTTAATATGTAGTTTATGGTATGTATCATTATTTGTTTTAGATACTCTGATTGAATTATATATGGATTATCTAGTTAATGCCACTTTTGTGAGAAATCATTCCCAATGTTTTTGTTCTGATCCCCTAGAACCGGTTTCCATCACAGAGTGATCAATATTTATCTTTGGGTATATCATGTTCTAGATTAAAATACATGTCTAGGGGTGGACTATGTTGGTTCATAAATCAAATGGCATCAGATCTCACTATTACTATTTTGGGGAGTGTTAAGGTAGTATGGATACTAGTTCTTTCATTATAAATCAATAGGACGGTGTGAGTAAGAGGATCACAAGACCTTTTCTATTTGTAACATCGAGCTTCCATTGTCTGATTGGATTTGCGTCTTGATTTTGAGTTCACTTTTTGATTATTTGATGGATTTCGATATGTTTTGAGATTATTTTTTCCATATTAAGTATATAAGTGATATTAGGGACATCTTGAGCTTAATATCTGAATGTAGTGAATGAAATGAGCTATACAATTAGCTCAAATGGTCTTCTAAACCTTATATAGTCAATATATAATGGGTCTACAACCATTATAGATCCAATAACATGGTTATGTCTTGGTTTACCAGCCCAAGTCATCAATCCATTCATAGTTTAGTTATCCTTTAGAAGTTTTATATTTTACTCCATTGTTATCCAAAATGACCTCAATAGTTTTTTCCACTGTTTCAATTTTAATTAAGGGAGTTTTTATGGTTAATTTATGTGATTAAATATGGTTTATTTGACATTTAAGTTTTAATGACTGGGGTTTTCTATTTTAATTTGGTTTAATGTTTAGGAAATTTATTTTGAATTTATTCCATGTGTAATAATTTAAAATTTATTTTATTGGAGTGATGTTATTGTATTTATCTTGTTTGAAAAAGAAAGATTTATAAAAGATTGAGATTTTAAAAAGGGGTGATTTAAATTGGTTTTCCAAGAACATTTTAAAGGGTAGTCGATTCAAAAATGAAAATTTGAAAATATTTTATAATAAAAAATGGATTCTATTGGGATATTTTTTCAAAACATATTTTGAGTTTAATGTGAATGGATTACAATAATTTTAAAATGACTCAATGGAACTTTTATTTTAAAATAACATTTGAAGGTGGGATATAAAAGAAAAAACAAAAGTAAGATTTTTATTTATAAAGATGTCGATAGGGTGTTTGTATTTGAAAAACAAAAGTTGTGAGTGTTTTATGGTGGAATGGAAGAATGATTTAGAAAATGATGTTCCCATGAGAAATTAAAATGGAAGGGGGTGTTTTAAAAGTGAATTATTTAACAAGACCATGGATTTTATGGAAAAGGTAGTTTCATGAACTTTTTCTTAAGTGAATTGTTATTTGGATTCATAATATTTTATATTAGTGTGGTTTATATGATTTAGGAAGAAATTAATTGAGTTTATGTTTCATATTAATTTCTATATGTATCGTAGAAATTTATTGAATAATGATAGAGTTATTATTTTATTCTTAGGTGTAGTTCTATATGTGTCGAATCTACCAATCCCCAGGATCAATAATTTTAGATGATTTCCTTTTACTCTAAGAAACCCACATTATAGTTCTTGAATCATCGGGACCATTTTATAGATCTTGTATATGTTTAATTTTGGAGTAGATATATTTATTCTTGGGATGTAGTTTCCAGTTCCCTATTAGAGAGGTTAATTTGTGTTTTGGCTAGTTGTGTCATTGATATTTTATCTCGTGGGTGAAGTATTTTTAGTTAGGATAATTTATTTTTTATATATATTGAGGATTTTAATATTGTTATTATAGAGATAGTTTCGGGTTATGGATTAGTGTCTATAAATTTTGATTTAGTTGTCGTTTTATTAAGAGGAAAGATGCGACCATATTGAGGTTGGGATGCTGATTGGTTGATTATGGGTAACCTTGGGTATGTTCTTGGGTACTAGGATGTGGGATGCTTCTGATCTATTGATCAACTCTTAGTTCAAGATTTTTTTGGTTAACCATGTGACAATATTCTATGATTGAGTTCTTAGATTACCCAAAATTTTATTGTGACTTGGGGGTTGGATCCCATGTCATTTTATGATGAGATGAATTTGTAATTATTACATTTGTTTTAGGTTAAGATTCATTATTGATATTGGTGATGGTTCTCATATGTAGATTTTGACTTATTATTGGTTTTTTTGCCCCTTGAGGTTTTAGAATTTGGTATCTCAGTTGTAATGAATTATGACAGGGGTGTGAATTCAAATATTATTTTTGGGGAAATACTTAGAGATGTGATATCATGGTTGATGTTTTGTTCTTGTGGTGTGTTTTCATCTTGAAAAATTATTTATAGAATTTATAAATGGTGGGTAGACCTCTCCTAAGTCTCTATACCTCCTAGCCTCTTTCTTTGTGGTCATGTAATGTTGTTCTTGGATATGTATAATGGACTTGTGGACTTGATTGTTATGTTTAGAGTAGTCATATATGTTTCATTATTTTATTCCTAGGGTTTTCCCTGATTGCTTCACCACCTAACTCACCTCATTCTATAGGGTATGGTTGTGACTTGTTTTTTGATACATACAGTTTTAATAAGGGATTTATAGGGAAAAAATTGGAATAGTTAGGAGTTTTTCACACATGTTTCATTATAGATATGAATATATTAATTAATATTGGGGTAATTGTAATTTTTATAAGTTTTAATTTTGATTTTTAAAATTTTAAGATGGCTTCCTATGTTCACAGTAACTACATAGTTTAGTAAATTGTGAATATGAAACTTTTATGGGGTTTCCTTATTTCATAGTTCTCATTGTAAGAAATAAGATAAAATGTGGGATGAAACATGCATTTAAATTTTCATAGAGTCTATACCTATCCATTTTTAACACACATAGTTTTTCCTGCATGGATTGCACATGGGTTTTGTGACTCCCAATGGAAACTATACAACATTACCATTCTGTAAGATTTATCTAGAGAATGGGTTGTAAACTATTTGGGAAAAACATTATAAACATATAAGTAGTTTTATATCTTTAAAATTCTGTTTTGTATAGTTGGAACATGGTTTATCCAAATGGGAGACCAAACCATTTGAAATTCCCTAATTTTCATTTTTTTTTCAAAATTGACCATTGTTCGATTTTAGGGGGTTCCAACTTCTCCTAAATTATTTATATTTCAACAAGCCCATGGCATGTGAAAGTTCAATGAGGAGTTTCCCAAATTCTAGTATTGGTGCAAGCTATTTAGGTGACTTTTTTTCATTGTAATATAGGTTGGAAGGTTGGTGCATGTTTGGTAAAGTCTTGGATTGGTCTCACCTTAGGACCTAGTGTGTTTCAAATGACAATAGATGATTTCATATGGGAATTAAATTGTATTTACTAGTTGTATTTACATCAATTTCATTGTGTCTTCCATTTACCTATTTCATTTTATTAGTAATGTGGTTCTTTAGTATTTATTTTTCACTCATTTATTTAGTTCATTTCTTAATTTTTTCCATCTTTTCTATAAAAGGTTTATGTATAAATATGTTTTCAAAGTGTATTTAAAACATGCGTTCATTTTATGAAGTATTCATTCAAATAATTATTTTAATGTGAATGTTTTCATTTATATAAAACAAAAAGGAACGTTTTATAAAACAATCAAGATAGTGATATTGTTTTTTTCTGTATATTTAATCATAGAAAGAATAATTTCTAATTTTATATGAAATTATTGTAAATGAGATTTCTTTTTAAATAAATAACAAAAACTCTTTGGTGAAATTATACTTGCATCGGTTTCGCTCACACCTTACACGCACCATTCAGTGTGTAAAATTATCATGTCTCATTTTTTAGGTTCCCTAATGTTGGCATTTTGATTTGGTTAATAAAATTATTCAATATATTTATATTTGGATGTGGATAGTGACCATGGTTCATATAAAAAATAATGTCAGTGTCCTAGTTTGGGTTCTCTTTTCTTTATTATTGGGATGATCATGAATCTACAGGGATTTCCCTATTTTCCTTTTGTTATTTATGTGATGTGACTATTCTTTATTATTCTGTTTACAGAATTTACCCTTTTTTTATGAATTATCTGATTAGATGTGATATTGGTGATCTAGTTATTATTAATCGATAGTAAAATCATTCCCATTGATATTGCCATGTGGCATTGACACTAGTTTATAGCCTGGGGCGATCAGGAAATAGAGTTTGGGTAGGTCAGGGGTAGCTTGGGTGCTTGATGCATGGGTGGAATAAGTTAGTTCAGGAAAATATTTGTTTCAAGATAATAACTGACCCAAACCACTTATATTGATAATATGATATTAGTGAAAAATATATAGTGATAGATAATAACCTGCTGTAGCAAGGAGTAGGTACACACATTCTGGATAAACATTGTAAAAGTAATTTTATTCATTGATGTTATTTACATTCACATTATTTGGGTGAGGTTGAGTTCAAACCATTCAAGAGTTTCACATACTTATAATAATTAAGTTCAATCTCCAAGAAAGATGTTTTAAAAAGATAGATAAATTGATTCCCCCCACTCTTCTCTATGTATCAAATTTTCCCACTATGAATTTAAAATATAATGAAAATAATAATGAAAGACATTAAACATCATTCTCCAATGCACCCTAATAATATTATTAAATATGTCCATATCAGTATGAGGAAATAACAAGTTATCTCCACTTCAAATATGAATATGAAACACGAATGACATATGAAGACACATTATCTATTTTTCCCAAGTGATGCAGTTATCTCTATAATATATGATATGAGATTAGATAAAATATATAAGATATCCATGTCGTAAGAATAAATAAATAATCATAGGCACCAAATCCAATAAATATGTTCTTATAGATGATGGAACCAAAATGGCATCTCGAACAATTTTTAGTCCCATGTCCAATTCAATAAGTACTTTTCTCCCCACCTAAAATTACCTCACTTTGAGTGAGCCAAAGGTATCCCATTAAAATAAGGGTCATATATCAACTGAATCTAACCATATGATGAACTACCTCTACCTCCACACCCTTGAGGTCAATGTTGAATAAATTTATAGGCATATGATTGAACATGAGACCCCTCAGAGGCCAAAGAACCTACTTTAATACCTTAATAGGGATTTATTCCCCAAACCTATGTAGGTGAACTATAATCCCAACAGTGTGATAAGTATTTTTGGGATTTTTAGTAGGATTTTTTCCTATGACGAACCATTCATGATTGATGGAATACAATATATTTTATCTTTATAGGGGTGGATGAAGTCGACTGCAATAAATGACTTGATATATTACAAGCTCGCTATTTAAATTCATACGACTTACTAATTTTTAAGAAAACCACCTTCATCCCCACTTAGAATAGAAGGGGACTCAATCATACTTGACATTCCGAACTAGTCTATTTCTACCATCAAGACTCATTTCAACGAGATCCAGTCCATCACTTGCATATAGGTGGGGAGATTCAATTGGAATATTGGTGATCAAATACTAGATTGAAAACCCATTTAAAACCATTGGTATTTCAATTTATCATCAAAAACTATTTCATGTGTGAAGTGAAAAAGCATAGTTAAAAGGTTAGTATATTCTATGAATGAATGATTTACTTTTTTGAGGTAAAAAGCTCTTGATACTGTTCCAATTCCATTGAATCTAGTTAGAACTACAGAGTGAACATAACCATAAAGTATTTCAACTATAGGCTCTCATCTAACATAATATAAATAGTATAATTCCTTCATTTTAATAGGTTTTTCAATAATAAATTTGATACATTTCACCTTGATAGAGGTAGGGTTTTCAAGGAATTAAGTGATTATTTGGATCTTTTCCAACCATTCCTCCAACTTTTGAGGATTAATGAATCTTTAGAAAAAATAAAATCTCATTGAGAATAAATTATTCAACTCAGTAATTATAATGATCTAAATTAGACCTTTCTTCCTTAGAATTACCCAGAACAAGTTTTACCCCTTGGTTAGGGATTGAATAGTTATCATCGAAGCTTTGATTATATTATGATCAGCCATAGGATTAGTTCGTAGAATGTTATATATCATCCCTATAGTGGATTATATATGGCTATTTGAGGGGGAATGATATTATAATAAAATTATATGGAGAAATATGGAAAACTGTTAAACTAACTGAAAATAATATAAAATCATATAAATTGGAAAAACTAAATTCTAACCATAAAAAACCATAAAAATAATATAAGAGAAATTAAATTAATAAAAAAGGAAAATCAACGAGTATCCCAAATTTCATGGTTAGTCCACATGATTTACCAAACCATGAACTAACTATTCATGTCTCAGTAGATTGTTTAGATATTGTTTCATGAATAGATTTCATGGTTTACTAAATTATATGGTAAGTATTTTGTGGAATAGTAGAATCCTTTTAGAATGGGATTCATGGATACTATATGGACTACAGCCTATGTGCCTTAACCATGCATTGAAAGAATACCCTCCAATCCTCTATGCCTTAACCCAAAACTACATAGAATGAAAAACATAGAATTAAATTATATTTAAAATACTCATTTCCCAATATCATATGGAATCATGAGGCTCTTTATGATTAATTTTGACCAGAATCTCACTGGAAACCTACCCCTGGTGTAATAACAATACTAACTCCTATCAAACATTATTTCCCAAGTAGAATAAATCAAATAGGGATTTGACACCAATTTTTTTTGAACCAACCCCATTTAGTCTTGAAAAAATATCCAAGATTGCCTATAACATGACTTGTAGGGAATTACCGATCGCCATAAGCTGACAACCGGTGCTTGAGAATCAATAATACACTCTTAGAAATAATTTTTTCTGATAATCTAATAAACCAACAAGGGTTATTTCTACAAACATGGAATGAAATATCTACATATTATCAATATAAACATACAAATAAAAAACATTTAATAATAAATTAAAAAACATAGTGTAATAGATGATCTCATATCATTAGTGAAGACTCATAACCAATAATAACCTAAAAATAAGAGGAAATCATCATCCCTAATTTGAAACATATCCCAAAAAGAAAGAATATTAAATAAAAAATAAAAAAGAAAAAAAAGATAAAAGGGATGGGAAACCTAAGATGAAATACAAAGAGGATGAGTTTATAGAAAATCCCCATACCAAAGGGAAGTAATACCACCCTTACCCATATCTGTGTGACATGATGGTTATCTCCAACCATATCACCTTAAACAACCTGATTTAAGTTAACATGAAAAACTAATTCCTTCATGTGAATCCTTAAATTTACTCGAAATTAGAATTTTTTTGATATATACCTGATGGTGTTGGAACCAAATTCTAGCACTCCTTTAGGTTTATGACATGGGATTAACCATTTTCCCATTTTGATTTTATTAATCACTTCATGAACCTTATAGGTAATACCATGAGGACAAGTTATTATCTATACATTGGAATAGTGGGAATCTTGTGTTGTATAAATATCAAATGGGAATCCTCCACTATAAGAGGAATTTTACTGTCATATAAAGTGATCCATAGGAAAATAAATCTATGAGGAAATGATCCAGAGTGGAAAATTTCTCTTATGGAGGGATAGATGGAACTGTATATTGGTATCAGATCTCAAGGCATGAGGTCAAACCACTCAATTAGCACTATAATGATGATTTTTGGAATTAATTTCAAGTGCACCCTAAGGTTCATGACATGGGACTAACTAACCTATCATGTGGATTTTGAAAATCATTCCCTAACCCTTACAGGTCATGTTATGAAGCCATTTCTATGTCTCGTATGTGGTGAGGGGGGATTTCCTGTATAGTATAAATATTATATGAGAATTATCTCCACTTATAAGAGGAATCTTTCCATGATGGGAGGTGATACCTAGGGGAAACAATGTTGTGAGGAACTCAGTAAAGGTGGAAAATTTCTTATATGGATGGATCGTAGAAATTAAAGACTAGTATAATAGATCTTTGAACAATTGAAGCTTGAAAAATCATTATGAAGTAAATCGAAAAGGGGGGAACTGAGCTAAACTAATTCAATATCAATTAAGAAATGTTCGATATGGAAATGATCTTACACAAAGGGATGATGTGATCTAACAATCAATATTCTATACTATGGTGAGGATTTTATATTACATTTATCTTAAAGGAATTCCAATAATTGTTTCTAAAGAATAATTTACTCATGATTCTAGGATATGTTCATGTTATATTTTTTGAAAACAGGATCATGTATGATTTATAATCACTTTATTGTTGAGTGTAGATGTATAGTAATGAAAGAAATAAAGTTCTTCTATAGTTTTACAATTTAATAATAAAAAATACAATCACACCATAATTGGATGAAGTTAATATCATATGGGAAATATTTACATGAAGTGTGAGGGAGTCATCGATGATTTATTTTTATGAAAAATGGACTAATGTCATATCATGATAACAACACCATAGTCACTTTGGTTACACCATGATGCTACCGATGGAGGAATGGGTTCACCTTATGTGAGAAGTTGTTCTATTGAGTTTATATAACCCATGAGAGGATTACACCTCAATTAGGGAGGAATAAATGTATTGAAAAATGTTTTATATCATAAAATACAAGATTATAAAAAAATAGTGCATCTATGAAGATAAGAGTAAGTGAAATACAACACGATTACGAACCATGGATATTTAAGTGCCACACTATTTGGAGGGTTAAGTGGATGTTTTCTCATGAACCAGCGATTCAACATAGAATATGCGTTATATTTAAGAAGTCTATATGTTATTGAAAGAGATAATATGTTATGAGTACTATTATAGAATATTATTTGATCTATGGTTCTGGTGAAATCAAAGGTTCCATGCTTCAGTCAATGTGTCATACCGCAAATCTAGTGAGAGATGTTTTCAGACACTTTTAGATCCTGGTGATTCATTATTCCATATATTTTATATCTATGAATCACTCTATAAGTGGGGGAATCACTCTACAATTCTTGATATTTCCATAAATAAATTAGAGACACACTTATAAAAGTGATTGTGATGAAACAAATAGAAAAAGATATTCTAAGATAATTTCAAGAGGGATTGAAAAGGATTTTGAGGAGAAGAATAATGTTTCACGCCAAGTACAAATTCTATTTTCACTTAAAGCATGGTAAGTGAAGATCATTTGGCTTGTTGGTTCTTGTTTTTCACCATTTAATTAGAGTAAAAGACAATCCACTTGATCCTTTTCTTATTCATTTAATAATTAATTGGAATATTTGGAATGAGATCATGATAGATTCACACTAGGGATTATTCATCAGACAATAAGGGTGATTGTACATTGTAAAAACATTTATTCTCATGTGTGTTCTTTCTTGATCATCACCTATTCAACACATCCTCACCATACGCGTCATTTTATACTAATTTATGAATAGAAACTTATTGTTTGGAATTGAGAGTTAGTGTTTTTGGTGACCATTGGTTGACACCCCTGTCAATGGTGTCTCTATCCTGGTCTAGATAAATTGTATTAGAGCCATGTTTCTTGAAGATATTTTTAAGAAATTTATATATATGATTACTTTTAATTTATTTCAAATATATTACTGATATGTGATTCCAGTTATGATTCATGAGGATTTGAGTCTATTTCTAATTATATATATATATATATATATATATTTTATTGAATAAATATATAGAGTCTTTGAATACTATCAATAAAAAAGGAGTTCCTATGTTTTATGGAAATATATTTTATATAAGGAGATATAGGATGGTTTTATATCTTATTTCACTCAATCAATACATTCTTAACGTCAATGAAAATGGTTTTAATATTTCCAAAATTTTCATGGCCTATAGTTTGATAGATTAGAAAAATACTGATGATTATGGGAGATAACACAATGTGTTAATCTCACCACTATTAGAGAAGGTTTAGTCATGAGTTATGGGAATGTATAAAAAAATAAATCTAGAAAAAAATACATGATATATATTAACGAGACAATAAGGTGAAAGAGTCTCAATTACAAACCTACCATGATCAGTTTGAAGATATCTTAATAGAAGAGGATGAATCATGGGTTGGATTCTTTATTCATGAATGTAAAACAATAATCTCAATTAATTTGTATTATGAAAATCATAATGATTATTCCATCATGAATAAACTGATAATAATATTCTTAAAAAATATGATGTAAATAATTAATCACTTGAGGATCAATACTTGGATGAGTGGACCTTTGAAAAACACAACAATGTGTCGATCCTTTATGAGAAAATAAGAAGGCCATCTATAAATATAAATGGAAAATTAGAAAATGAGATTGCTTTTAAATAAAAAACATACTTAAATCATGTTGATCCAAAGTTGTCTTTCAATGATTTAACTAACTATGAAGTTGATTCCATGAACTTTTAAGAATTTGTCTCTTTATCAAAAAATGAATGCATTATTGTAAATGTAAATATTGAGTAAGGATTACATTTAAATCTGTTAATTATTAATATATTATCCAATTTTTATGATGTTACTCTGGGAATAAATAATAATCTGAGATAGATGATTGACCCAACAAATCATAAATGATGTTAAAGATGGATAGAGTATGCATCACTTGATATTTTACAAAGTCAAATGGAAATATAACACAAAATAGAATTCAAATAATTTCTTATAACTTGTTGAAACATCTTATGATTTGGAATGTGAAAGAGAAAAAAAGATATAGTGGGAAAAGGGAAAATCAACATTCCTCGAAAAATAAAATTAGTACAAGGATCCCTTTAGTGATGAAGAATAAAAGATAAATGTATAATAATGTAGAGATGAGAAGACACTAAGATATTTTCAACTTATAGAGGATTTCATATTGCACTTTAAAGATAATAGGAGGCATAAAATAGAAAAGGAGGTACTAAATATGGAGAATGATTCATTATGTAAATACCTAGATCAGTAAAAATACAATGATACTATGGAGATGGAAATTGATTTGAACTAAAAGATTGGATATATAAATCTAATACTTATTTTTAGAGAATAAATAGACTAAATTAACACTAAATATTTAATTTCCACGAATAAAGAATATAAGTTGCTTAATTCATAGATAATAGAATTTGAAAATTCATTATATAAATCCATAGGTATGGAGTTAAAAAAAATTAGTGAATGAAGTTGGGGAGATATCTAGAATAGTGGAAAAGTATTCTAATTCTACTTGGTAGTCTGATTAATGTCCCATAAAACAATGTAAAAAATATATTTTTGAACCCTTAGTCTTAAAATTTTAGTAGTAGTAATGTTGAAAAAGGAAAAATGGTAAATTTTTCCATGAAAAGGAATATATACACAATTCCAAAATCAATGATGGTACTGGGAATTCTATAAGAAAATAATTGTTGAGAGAAACGAATATTGAGATAAATACTAAAGGGACGGTCAAGGTAAAAAAAAGTCTTGTAAACTTTTTAAATTGGAAAATAGTAGTGCATATAAACATAAAAATAATAATATTGAGATAATTTTGAAGATCAAAATTTTGATATGATGAGATTTTTATTTGAGGTGAGATATCAGTGTTGTGAAGTATATGGGTACAAATCCTATGTGTTTTGTAATAATCTCTCACCCCCTTAATCAAATATTGGTATTAAATAAAGGGAGATTAAAACTAAAATTCTGAAATTATAGCTGAGGTAACATCTGAAAGGGAATCCACAATTGAAAAAAATATTATTATCTTGAGGAAACATGTAGAATGTGTGATAAACTTAGACACTCTAGCAAAAAACTCTTACCATGATATTTGAATAGTTTAATAAAATAGGTTTCAAATATTTTAAGAGTATAAACAATTAATAACATGTAATGGTTGTAAAAGTGAGCTACAACATTGAAAAAAGAGAAAAGTTATGGATACTTGATTGTGGTTTCCCATTAAACATTATCCAAAAAAAATTATTGAACAAAATATAGTGGCATGATAGTGGTGTTATGACTTTTAGAAATAAAAGATCCCATAATATGCACAGAGTTGGATAAACAATGATTAGTAAGAAGAAATGCTTATATTTTCTCCTTATCATTAGGTTAAGGAATAATATGCTTAATTTTTCTAAACATTATGGTAATGATAATGTCGTGATATGATAGAAGAATGACTATGTAATAAAAATATTGAATGATTAAGTAATTAAATTAAATAGGAAAAAAATTACAAAGTGATTCATATTTTTAAAGATTAAAATTTATATTGCATGATCATAAAAGATAAAAACCAACTATGGAATAACATTTTTTGAATTTGGGGCGTAAAAATATAACTAATATTGGAAAACATTATTCTTTAACAAATATACCAATGATTTAATGTGAAACAGTCAATATATGTTCTATATGTCACTAAACAAATATAGTGAGAAATATTTACCAGCTAGTGGAGACTAAAATGAATAAACCTATTATGTTAGTGAACTAATATACACGTGGTGTGACATACTGACCTAGGAGACACTATTTTGACTCCTTGATCCAATTTTCCACATGGAGTCCGATGTGTCTCCTCATATGCCAGATCTAACCAACAAGCTGTGAGGGTCTAATGATTGTATGTCTGGGAGACTATACCATATGCATCAATACTAAATATAGTGGATATAGTAATGAATAAAGGTAGTGGGAGATAAAATAATAACTTAAAATAATATAGAGAATATAACTTGAACTATGCTAAATAAACATCCATGCATGTACATTATGAGTCATAATACAAGAATTTAACAAACAATAAGCAATGCATGAAACAAGAAACGCCTGATAAAGAATAAATAAATAAAATGTTCAACTCTATTAGGTAGTCCAAGTGAATTCTTGACCCCTATCTCCATGTCATCTACCATTCCAAATAAAACAAAAATATAGAGGCACAAACCATGTGCTAACATGCAGTTAGTAGATTTGTTCGAGCACCAATCGAAAGCCCAAACATGGTGTGAGTAAAACTCAGTATTCCACCACCAACCACATCCAATGCATACAAAGTATTTTAATCTAAAATTATTGAGTGTTCATGTATAATAATATTCATTATCAAGAATGAAAAATATAAAACATGTCGGCTCCGGTTCTATAGGAAACACCCGAAAGACCAAACCTAATCCATCTTAAGACAAAACATCTCTAAACAAGACATCACATACATACATACATACATACATATATATATATCTATATGTGTATGGGTGTGTGTGGGTGTGTGTGTTTTCCAGTGAAGACCTCATGATTAAGGCCCAGGCATCCACAATAAGAGTTTATAAAAGTATCATACATTAAATAAGGGATGTCATGTCCAAAAAACTCAATAAATTATAAGGGAAATCATATACAATCAATTCATATATGTAATGAGGGGTACCATAAACAATTGTCTCATGTGAAGGATAAGGGACTTCATTCACAATAGTTTCATATAAATAATAACAGATTCCATGCTCAACAGTCTCATATAAATGATAATGGATGTCATTCCCAATAGTTGTATATAAATAATAAGGGAATCCATGTGCTACAGTCACATATAATGGATAATCTACATCATTACCCATATCCAAAAGGATTATGTGAAGAATTATTTAAAACATCTCACATCAAGGGAGTATGAAGTGTTATTTACAACACAACCCTTAACCATTCTACAATAACATTTAGTGAATAAAATAAATAATAATAAATTTACTCTTGTAATGTCTTGAGATAAGCCAAAAAATGGACTTCCAATCGTTAGAATTTTAAGATTCTAGTAATGTAAATGGGTAAATTTGATTACGAATAACACAAATCATCATGATCATTTCATCTATCAATTCATTTACAAGTATTAAATAGGTTCCTGTTTAAATACATTGCATAATATAACTCAATTTATTCATTTAGGTCGGACCCTTGTAATAGTGGGGAAGGATCTTGGACCAAAGGGTTTTAAAGGATCATATCCAATATCCCTATCCAATAATTTATTCAATTCTAATTTACATTACACTTATAAGTGGGTAATAATAAATCATTATATTTATCAATTTGAATACGGATATGTGTAGTTCAAATACATCTAATAATTTATTCAGCTCAAATTAATCACCTCCTCATTTAGAGGTTATTACAAAAATACATAATGGTTTTTTGGGTAATTACATGAAATATTTGGTAGGGTATTTAAGATGAAAAACTAATGGGGTGGTTCACGTTGAGGTCCCTACATCTAATAAGGTCAATTATCCTCAAGGAGGCTCCAAGTCATAGTCTCAATCAGTAATTATTAGAGTTTTACCTTTTAGAGGGGATGCATAAAATATCTGGCATGCAAAACAACTGAGATGTATTATAAACATGAAATACATTGAAGGAAATCCATATAACACCTACATTATACCAAGTATGCTTCCTTCATCCAATATCAATCTTTCATTCAATCCTCCTCAAATCCTTTTTTTTCATTTCTTGAGTAATACACTTTAAGGGTTAGTGGGAACCTCACAATAGGAAAAATTTCAAACAACAAGATACCAAGTTTTAAACATTACAAACAGGCTCCAAAATCCACCCCAAAACATCCAAACAAAAATTCATATTTCAAATTAAAAAAAAAACAGGACCCAACCTTCAAAAACCAACACAGCATCGCCTCAGTCCATGAATCCTCGAGGCACACTGCCGAAAATCCACTCCTCAACGTCATCACAACACTAGAAATCTGAAGCCCTTAGAAAGGACTTGTTTCCATTGTCAAAGTGGATAAATCGAAAGAATATACATCCAACCTAAAAATAGGGAATATGAGATTTAATGGAAATAAAATCTAGTATAAAGAATAAAATAATCAAAGGAGGTAATTAGAGTCTTATCCTAACCACTGGGATTCAAAAAATATGTATTATTATTGAATTAGACAAATAAAAAATGAGTCACCATCCATGTAAGTATAAAGGAAGGAGGATTATGTATGGAGATGACAGGGTGAAATGGGAGGAGAAATGGGGTTAAAAACATATTAAGGTTGGAGAGGAAAATTATAATTTCCCCCCTTTTGGGAGGCACATGTTTAGGCTACACGTTTAGAAAAAAAAGGTTCCAAACATGTAGTGTCTCTTTCCAAATAACATTTAATCAACATAGTTTTGTCACATGGTTTACCAACCATGTGCCAACTATGTGCTGGTACTACCCTAGAACACCCTTACCCCACATGATTGTAATGAACAATTAGATAAACAATGTGCTTACCGTGTTGATAATATTTACCCTATTCCCTAAAATTTACAAGATAGATGTATTACCATGAATTTTTTAATTTAACCATTCACCTCTATAAAAAGGTTTCATGATTTGGGTTTCCCAGTTATCCCAAACCGTGCACCAACCATTCACCCTTATCTGCCTAGTCCAAAACATATTTCATGAAGCCCACTTGTCCCAAAACTCATCCAAACTCATGAGACACATATTTATCTTTAATATACATCTAAGAAGTAATTTCAAGGGTTCTAATACTCATAATTTCATTCCAAATCATGGTTTAAAATTTTTCCCCCAGAAAAAAACTCTAATCCCTTTTGAAAATTTCAACCATTCCTAACATGGGGTGTTAGAACCTCCAAATCATAGAACGTCTCATACCCATGAATTATTGGGGGATATATATATGAAATAACCAACCTATAATGGTTTGTAATTCTTGTTTAAATGGCCATGTTTCAGTTCCAAATTCCCAAATTTCCTTCAACAATTACATTAATCACATGGTACATAAGACATTAATAATTAATCCAATGATTGTAACAAAAAATGAAACACTAGGACATTGATTTCTTGATAAAATATAACTCAAGACATGATAAGGCCATCATCTCTCTCATAAACAAACCTATTTAACTTCCCACCATCGGTTCTATATCCCAATGACTTATTCCAAAATATAGTATTACCACCGTCAAAATTTCCTGTTAGTGCACACACTTAATGTCCTAGAGACACTTCCATTGTGTTTATAATGTTGAACCCATAGACTCTGCCCCTATACATTTATTTTCATCACGGTAGTTAAACTCACAATGATAAATCTTACTCTTTTCCCACTAGATTTCCTTGAAAATCCATGACCAAACATTAAACTACACTTGTCTTATCCCAATGAAATCCTGATGTTGTTCCTAATTTTCCTCATATAGTTATTTAAGAAAACTGAAGTAAAACCAATTTTGATAGAATATTTCAAAAAACCCATTACTATAACATCCAACACATCACTAAAAATTTATCATAATAGACTTTATTTGAAGACATAATGAGATTTTTTTAGCACACCAACCAATGCTCGTACCTGAATTCCGTTGAAGATTCCCAGTCGAACCATCCATTTTTCAAACCCACATTGTACAATAACATATGTATTGTCACATTCTTAGTCCAGCATCCATGGATCGTTAAAAGGTAATATGAGATTAATTCTTGCACTCATATTTAACTATGTCTATATTCAAAATTCTACCTTATATTTAATTATAAATACAAGAGTACATTATTCTATTAATCCAATGAAATATGGATTCCAAAATTACCTTCACACCATTGGTATCATGGTTCTACATCCCTTAACACATGACATTATCCCACCAGTGACCAACTTCCCTCTCCCCCATTTTGGAGAATCCTTATATTTCACTAGTGAAAATAATTCCTTATAGTTTACCATAAACATCTACTCAAGGAAATATCCCAAGGAGTCCATCCATAATTACCAAAATCATATGTAGGTAGCTTGACATATAGTTGAGGCACTTCCAACATACCTTGGATTATGTCATGATATGGGGCTTGATCACCTATATAATTTTATCATGATAATATCCTATCAATAAGCATGTATTTCTCTATATAATCCACAATCATGTCAATTGGTCATACATTACTTTTAAAAAATACTAACCCTGCGTATCCCAAAATTCATGTCTATTCTCAATCACAGGTCAATCGTCTCATGATACCCATTTTAAATCCAAATTACCCCTACCCATAAGAAAATTTCATTAATATAACCAAATCTTCGTGTCACCATGCCTGTGAGAATCATATCCTAATTTTTAGATCATCGATCTACAGATATTTTATCAATGAAAATCTATTAAATATAGTTCCCATTTGAAAAATGTGTGAATTAAACATTCCATATATAGTGGGTGTGTATCCCATACCACCCAATTGAAGACCAAAACCATGAACCCATGATTCATTCATTAAAAGGTACAAACTAATTATACTACAATACACATCAGTTCAAACATTCCAATAGATCCCTTGGTAATCATATTCAATATCAGGTACCTAACCCATTCTATTTTTTATCAAATTACTACCCACCTTATGATGTTGTATCCAAGACTAAGGTATCATCTACACATCATCTGATCAACTGGTCAAGGAACCCATAAATTTATGCCTATCAAATATAGTAATTATATCTAATCAACATAGGTGTTTCCTTGAAAACAATAGGAATGATCATAACTATAATGAAAAAGATGTCCACCTTCCATGTGTTAGTCTTGAAATGAGATTATTACCAGACTCACTACCAAACAATGAATTCATAACTCAGAACAACCTCTCTCATTGGTTTCCCTAGATACAATTAATTTTAGTTGATTCATTAATGTATGAATAAAAAATAAGGTCCTCTAAGTCTTCATCCAAGCTCTAACAATCAAAACCCTACAAGGTCTACTAGGTTAGTTCACCTTACCCTATGGTATCTCACATGAAAATCACAAGATACCTAAAAAAAATAAATTACATAGAATCTAATGTTCTTTTAAAATCTATCTAAATAGGCTAAAATAAAAGTAGGTAAGGACATGATCAAACTATGAGGTTTAGACAGGTCAAAAAAAGCATAACGACATCACCTGGAAATCATTAGGTTACCAGACCCCGATCCTCTCTAAGCATCACCATAAGGAACAACTCCTAACAGGGTTACAATGTGAGTGTAAAAAGGACAAGGAGTTGAAACACATCAAGGAATTGTATATGGTAATAACTTTTCAAGATAACTTACCGGACAACCACCCATAAGAATTAGGGTTCCATTTCATTAGCAAAGTGTCCTACCCAAATTAGCAGTCAAATAACGATACTTAAATTTCCTATAAATGTAGCTCAAAATTATAATAGTTTCCCTTTTCCAAGGGTGTTACCATGAAATTATAACCTCTTACTAAGGAACCAAGTATCAACTTTAAAAATAAATTCATACCTAAATGGTCACCAGGCTTTAACGTTAAACCTCTAGGTCAAACGTAACATAAAAGGGCACTACAACCGATATGAAATGTCCATATTTCAAATCAACATAACTTTTTAAAGAAACATTAAACTAACCATTACACGAGCTTCTAATTTATCAGAACCCCCAATGGCTTTTATTTAATTGTTCACATCATTCAATGGTCACTATAAAAATATATTGAGGCTCATATATAAACAATTAAAAGTACTATTTATAAATGAAAACTTTTTACAAATTTAATTAACACTTTATTTATCTGATGAAATGAAACATTATATGAAAATTATAAAATAATTTACCCTTTTTAAGCTATTTAATTCATCAATTTGGTTTCAAAACTAACTTAGATAAATAAAATGTAAATAAAAATCTATAGAGGAAACCACACCTTATGTTACAATTAGAATTTTAATTAACTAACATAGAATATAGGTAATGATCAAGCAATATAAAACGTATTTATAATTTAACGAGAGAATCAGTTAAGAATGATGACACCATACGTGTATATGTAATACTGTATAATTGGATGAAGAAACATTAAAAAACCATTCCTATTTATCATAAGCATACCCCAAGGGGTTAAGAACCAAGGAATATAAATAACAAACAAGGATACCTCTGAGGTTCCTATCATGCTATTATGGATTTTGTTATACTAGAATCCATTCCCAATTTATATGAGTCCATGATCTATAAATATAAATTTTTATCCCATTTAAATGAAAAAAATTATTTTATGTGTCATAATGTAATAACCTTTTCATTTTGACACAGTTCAGTAAGATGAATCACCATTTCCATGCTATAGTGACCAACTCTTTATATGTTACAATTTGATTTCATGTAATTGCAGCTAGACTATTACACCCAGTCTTAGGATGTAATGTGTTCATATATGATCTTTCAATTTTATGAATCACCACTATAATTTATATATGTAAAATATTTATAAATTAAAATTACAATCCATTTAATAATGATAAACTAACGTTTCATACCATGAAATTTGAGTTCTATATCCCAAACAAGTTATAACTTATTAATTGTGTCTCCAACATTAAGATATGTGGGAAAAAACTATTTAGGTTAATGTAGACAATTTAATAAACTATCAATATTTCTCATTAACCTATGATATACAACATTAATTTTATATATATATATATATATATCAATTAAGGAACTTATAAATTACTACCGAAAATTGAAACAATAAAGTAAACATGGCATATCATATTCATGAAATATAAAACCTCAGGTTCCTATCAGGACACATGATCAAATACATACTTGATGTACCTAGATATGGGTAAAAATAAATAATAATAAATTCCAAAAATCATTTTCTTCACCCAACATTGAAATAATAAAACTGTAATAATAAGAAATCAAAACATCAAGTCCACCCCTAGAAAACATGGTTCCTTTCTCATACGGGGGTTAGCTAATATGAGGAATTAGCTCATTAACAATTTAAAAAATGTCATCATATCCTATATGAAAACCCATAATAGTAAGAAAAAAATAAAATAAGTTCTGATACCACTTTTTACAATCATATCCTAGGATCCAATAATCTATTTCACCAAGTCGGTTCACCACATGACTCACGTTCACCTCCCACTATACTAGAGGATGATGACTTGTATAAAGGGTCTAATGGTTGTACAGTGTAGATATTAAACCCTCTGGATTAGTAGTAAATATAATAGAAGTATTAATAAATAATTTTATTGCAATATATGACAACAACATACAATATTATAGAGTAGATAACCCATCCAGTTCCAAATAAACATCCATGCATGAAAATGATCAGTCATAAGTCAACCAGCCAATAAACAATAGGTAATACACAGAATATGACTAGACTGATAGAGATTAAAAAACTAAAATATAGAAATCTAGTAGGTATTTCCTTTTTAATTCATTTATATGTATTAAAGAGTGTCATGTTTAAACTCTTTCCATAATAAAACTCAATTGGTTTATTTAGGTTGGTCCCTTATAATAGTTAAGATGAGACTAGGAACAAGGGGTTTAAAGAATCTTTCCAATATCCCTATCCAAGAAATTCATTCAATTATAATTTCCATCCCGCTTATAAGTGGGTAATAATATAGAATTACATTTAATAATTTAAATTCTTCCAAGTTTATTTCATTTCCATATAAGAATTTATTTAGTTGAATTAATCACTTATTATTTAAGCGGTTAGGAGAAACACACTTATAGATGTATTGGGTTATCACATGAAATCATCATTAGGGAATATAAGGTGACACACCCAATGGGTAGGTTCATGTTGATTTCCCAACCTATAATAACTTCAATAGGCCTCATGAAGGATCTAGGTCATAGTCATTAAAAATAAATTTATCATTTACACATTTTATAGGCAACACATGGAAGATCTAATGTACATAACATTGGAGACATACTTTAAACATGTGATACTTTGATCAAAAATCCATACACCACCTAAATCATAACAATTATACTTAAGTAGTCCAAAATAATTATTTGATTCAAGTTGAAATGAGAGATATATTAAGAATAAAAAACCACCCAAAAAATATCTTATATGAGATCTAAGGGAAATAATATCCAATACAATAAGGAAAACAAAAAAAGGAGGTAAGGGGAGTCAGCCTTACATGTAGGAATCCAACATAAAGTGGTTTTTGTGAATTGGAACAAGAACACATGAGGAACCTCCCAATTAATAGGATAGGAAGGAGGAGTGAATGAGGAGATACTAATGTGAAATGGGAGAAGAAATTGGGCAGAAAAACTTTTAAGTTCATATGTTGAAAATGGAAAATTTCCCCCTTATTAAGAGGGGCATAGTTAGGTTTCACGATTAGGAAACTCATGTGACAAACATGTGGTGACTCTATCCAAAGAACCTCAACGGCCTATCTTTTACTTGAACTATTTACGAATCGTGCACCAACCATGTGGGGATACTTCCTAATCACACCCCTACCCCACATAGTTGCATCACATAGTTTAACAAAATGTGTGCCAACCATACTGATCCTAATGACCCAATGAACAAAAAAATGCATTGTTAGATGGAATCCCTTGAATGGTTTAAACAAACCAAGAATCTCTATAAATAGGCTGCATGATTAGAATAAACCATGGGACAACTATTCTCCCACAACTAAAACTTCTAGATATCTAGTTCTTGAGGATTGACACTTTTAAAACTCATCCAAACTCATGAGATAAATCATATTTTTTATAACCCATATAAAATAAATAATTTTATGGGTTCCGACAATCATTGTTTCATTCCAAATATTCATTTAAAAGTTTTTCCACCCACCAAATAAAAAACCTAAATCCTCTTTGAAAATTTAAATCAGTCCAAAATAGGGGGAGTTACCTATGGGATGATTAACATGAAGTACACAAATTAGGATTAGTATTTCATGAATTTTGTTAAATATTTTACTCACATGACTTATGACTTATGTATACTTTATGTCGAGTAGATCAAAAACTCTGGGGAAATTCAGAAATTTTTAAAGGGATTTTTGAGAACTAAATAGGATGATCCATAAAAAGTTATGATCCAAATATAGTAATGAATACATTGAGTCATACCATGAGATGTATGAGGTAATGCATAAATACAACACTTCATACACACCCTAAAAAATAGTCACTGGGGGGAATAATCATAGTTTTGTGAAAATGGGAAGAATAATGACTTTATATTTTGGAAAATCAAATTATTTTTGGGTACATTCCATAACAATGAGTATTGATCTTCTGAATCAGTTCTTAATTTGACTAAATCATTTAAATACACTATATGAGTTATTATTTTGAAAGAATACTTGGAATAGAAATTGGAAATTATTCAAAATAATTCATTTATTATGATTAAAAGAAATAATTTGGGAAATTTTTATGGGAGGGAATTCAAATGAATATATATTGGGTACACACCTGGTAGAAATATTTATTGGTGCTATAAAAATAATATGGGGAAATTTAATAATATATTTGAGATTATTATGCTTGAAAATCAAATAACACCCCAAATATTATTACTCTTTGATGACCTCATTAAATAATCCCTTAATGATGATTCTTGATAACATGAGATTATTTCAGATATATGATCATGTTTTCATAATACTTATGATGAATATGAAAATTTGGATAATCAGTAATGCTTAGGGTAAAAAATATACATGTTCTAAAGACATAGAAAACATATTTAATTAAAAAAAATATTCTTTTATACAACAAAAATGTGTTACAATCCCAAATATTCTTGGGAATTTATAATCATTCAAGGTTACCTTCATAGTTTGAAATAAAGAGTGTGGTTGAGGACCTACACCATGAGACATGGAGTTCGGTTATGGAAGTAACGTTGAACCAGATTGAGAAAAATGACACTTGGTAATTGGGGCCACATCCAAAATAAATAATATATTTTTTATGAGTTTGGTTTTTTTATAATAAGATCAATAATAAAGGGGAATTTACATGAAAGAAATATTTTATTTTTTATAAAGGACATTATTAAAAATAGGGTATTGATTTTTATGATAATTTTTTTCTACTTGAATGGTTATAAATAATTCAAATCATTATTTTGATTTTTGATCAATGAAATTAAAATGTTTTCCAAATAGATGCAATGTTTGTATTGCATAATGGTGAAATTGAGGAAGATGTCTATATTGAAAACCATTGGTTTTATATCCATGATCAAGATGGTTCATAGGTGTAAAATCTAAAGAATGAATATTATATGATTGAAAAAGTACCATGAGAATGGTATATGAATTAATAAAATAGCTTAAATAGAATGATATTCAAGAAGGGAAAAGTATATTTATATATATGTCAAGGGAGATGATAAAAATTCACTCATTGAGATTATGTATATGGATGAAATGATTTTTTACAGAAAAAAAGATAGAACTTGTGAGGAATTTTCTTCAAAATGAGGAGACTATTAAATGTCTATGGTTTTGGAGATTCAATTATTTTTGTGACTAAAAGTCCCTAAGGAATCCTATTTTATCTATTTCTAAATGAAATTAATTCTCTTGAGTTACTCAATGAGTTTGGAATTGGGGAGTCAATATATGTATCCACTCTTATAGCACAAGTGACAAATATATCCTTGGCTAAATAATAAATATGTGTGAATCAAATAGGGTTCCATAGGCTCATTGGAAAACAACTATACTAGATGGGGTTAATATCAAAAAATGTGTTTGTAGTTAAACATTGTCAAAAATTCCAATGAAACATAATGGAGTCATATTTCATGGTAGAAAATTGAATCATGTGCTAAAACTATGGAACTAAGGTTATTTATTAACATATGAAGAAGGTATATAATTATATCATAATGGTTATACTGATACATATTTGGAAGTATATTATAAAGATCAAAAATATTCTTCTGGAGGTTCTTTCATTATTAGAGGAAGATGTGTTGTATGGCACTCCATGAAGTGTAATTTAGTTACTCCTAACTCAATATAAAATTATTATTTTATGTCATGAAAAGATATAACTCAAATTATATGGATAAATTAATTGTATCATGACCTTAGAGTTTATTTCTCGGACCCATTGTTGCTTGGGTTTGATAATTAGAGTGAAACTAATTTGTCAAGAAAACCCCAAGAAACATTCATGGTCATGGTATATTTACATCAAGTACCACTTCATTAAGGAGAAGGTGAAGTGTGGTGAAAATTCATTGGAATATTTTTAACCAACTAATAGGTCATGAATATATTTACAAATACACTTTCAAAGGATTAATTCCATCACTTTAGAGTAGTTTTTGGAGTGAAATCCTTCCCAAAAGCCTTGGAATATTTCATTGATATTTCCTCTCTTTCATTCCTTTTCAATTATTAAAAAAGGGGAAGAATATAAAAGGATACATTCTTTCAAAGGGTAGGAGACTCAAGGATCATTTATAGGTGATTCATAAGGAGGATAGGATATGAGATATCTTCCAAATTAAGGTGATCTTAAGGCGTTGGAAGCTGATTTTTTGAGATGACATCATGTACTGATTTTTATATTTATAATAAATTCAAAGGGACATATTGAAGATCCATTTGAGAAATTGTGCCTCGAAGAACCCTCATGAAGGGAATTTGAAAAATGGGGAGCTATGAAGAGTTTATTTGATCAAAATTGATACATGATTAATATAAAATTGAACATATAATTTAGGGTGAAGTTCCTTCACAATTACCATTCTATATTATTGTGAGGCATTTAAATGAATTTTTTATTGAATTCATGTTATGACTTATTTTTTAAGCACAATTTATTCATTGTTTTGGGATATAATTCTATTTTATATTTTGAAAACTTGTTGATGGATGAGTTGGAATCACATTATAGTTGAGTGAAGACGCATTGGAATGAAAGGTGTGATGTTATGTTATAGTTGTGATATCATGATGTGATAGAGTTAATCACACCGTAGTTTGATCGAGGTAATATATCATAGGTAATACCAATAATAACATTATAGTGTGTAATTTAAGAGTTATTATTATTCATAAATGGTTTAATATCACATGATTTGAACCACATTGTAGTTCCTTAGTTTGTGGATGAATAGGTTTACATTACATGGGAAGTTGTGTTGTTGAGTTTATCAGACAAGAGAGAGGATATCACCCAGAATGAGGAGTAATGAATCTAAATTGATTGTTTTTCCACCACATCTGAGAGGATAATGCCAAAATTTTGGACATAAGGGGAGATGTTCAGTAGGGATACACTTTAAAGAACAACCTAAGAGGGATAAGTTCTATACTGTTTTGGTGGTCAAGTGAAACTTTCATCACAAATTAACAAATCAAGATAAAATATGCTGTGAAGTGAATAATACCATATCATGTTAATGAAAACAAACCTCATTAATTTTGGAATATTAATAATGGTGGATATATGATTTTGGAGAAATTGAACGTGACACATTATAATAAATGGGCCATGCTACAAATCTAATCGATTATTTGTTGATATATTCCAATATCCTTCAGATCCAATCATATATATATTTTAGATATAATAATCATACTAAATGTAGGGGATTAATGATTCAATACTTGTAATTACCATTTATAAATTGGAAAGTCACATGAAAAATTGTGCATGATAAAAAAAGGGAGGTCCCCATTTCACATGATCATTCTATGAGGGATTCAGTAGGATTTTGATGTAAAGAACTATGGTGAACACAAATTTAAAATTTTTGAGGCACTTAAGATATAAAAAGTATATATTTTTTAGTTGGTTAGATATTGTATTTTATCTCACAATCAATGTTCAGGAAAACACACATTATTTATTCCTTATTATTTTGAAAAAAATTAGAACCGTGGGTCATGAGGTCAAAACCATGATAAACCAAGGATTATTGACCTAATAATAAGGGTAGGTGAACCCCATAAAAAACCTTGTGTAACCTTTTTTAATTTATATCCCAAAAATATCATCATCACATCATCCATATCAAGATCCTTGGCACTAACCAATGATGGGATAAACATTTTTTAAAAGTGAGAGTTGGTTATTTTGGAAACAACCGATTCAACCCTCCAATGATGGTATAATCTCTTTTAGGCCTAACAAAATGGTGTATATAGGATGTGAGTATACCTAGTCTTGTTGGATCCCCTAGGTTTTCCAAGAGAATGATTTTTTATATAATCATTTCATGATAGTTTAAAAATAAAGATATCAGTATCCACTATTAATTTTCAGATATGAGTAATATGTAGGAAGGAAAATAACGAGATTTATAAAAAAATAATCTTGAATTTAATGATATAGATAAATGTACATTTTTAACCAAGTATCATGTCATCTTCCAATGGGTAAATAATTTCAAGGCTGCTCAATATTCTCATAATAGTCCATATCTAAAAATTTAAAATCAAACTATGCACATGCCTCTAGCTTAAAAGACATCATAAACTAAAAAAATGAATCACATTTTAGGGATAAATCCTTCACTACTGATGTAATATAATAGTTAATAGTTATATTGGAATCAATAATTAGAAAGTTACTTATACTGGGTTCCCCACTTAATCACATGATATTCTGATGATGCATAACAATTATTTAAGGATTTCATTTCATCAGAAAACTATTTTTCTATAAGGAATTCCATTATATGAATCTTGTTTTTGAAAAAAATCTTTAATAAAACAATTATCTTGAAAATAAAACTTATGCCAAAAAATACCACCTAAATTTATAATAATTAATGTTTGGAATTTTAAAAAACATATAGGGCACATAATTTTATTTAATATCAAAATAATATTGGTAGAACACTTTTCTTACCCATTATAAACGTAAAATATTTAAAAAAATACTATCAATATAAGTCCTAAATTATGGATAAAAATAACTATAAAACCATTTAAAATATCATTTGGTTAAATCAATCATAAATTAATCTTCAAAGAAAGGAAACACATTAATCCACAAACCTTTAATTAGGAAAAAATTTGGCGGGTGATGTAAATCCACTAGAAATGAAGAATATGGGCCATTGATGCATAATTAAAAGCCTTATCATATTAAACAAAAAATGTAAAATTGAACAAAAAATTACCATATTCAATCATGACTATGGAAGAATAATAATACTATGTAAAATTGAAAAAAGTAATAGGTGGAAGGTTAAGAAGAACTTATATAGTTGAATCTCATAGTTTTGGGTGATAAACATACAAGAAATAAATACTAGAAGTAGTGTATACATCAGTTTCAATGGTAGGGAGTTCTAAAAATTAAAATTTTGAAATGAGAGACCCATTTGTTGGTTAAAATGATGTAAGAACATTTTTGGAAATTTAAAATATTCAATATTGGGTTGTATGCATGGGTTTTCCACACGCATTGGTAAACCATGCACAAGGAAACCAAATAATTTTGGAATTGATCTCTAAGTATTAATTATTTCTTTAGGGTATATATAATTATGTAACATAGTTAATCATAATTTCACAGTAACTGTGAACCTCCCAATATAATGGTTCCACCCTATATAAAATTAAGACACACTGTTACAACTAACCATTCCATAACTATGAAGACCACATTGTCTCCAATTTTTTCTATATGTTTTCAAATAAATCCTCATTAAAAATATAAATGGATAAAAATAAATATATAATTAGTTTTGTACCTGAAGGTGCCGCTACAGGTTTGAAATAACATGTGAAATACCATATGTGACATCATATAGAATAAATATTTAAAAAATCGAAAAATATATTTAGATATCCTCCAAAAACCTTCTCTAGTAGATCTAGTTGTTTTATATATTTTTTTAACAAAAAAACCCTCATTCATAAAAACACAAAGTGGGATCCCATGATAATTTATAGTTTTGAAAAGAATTATTAAATCTCTAATCCATGACTGTAAGAAAAAAGTTTCCTCTAGAAAATAATTAGTGCTACTCAAGTTGAAAAGGGTTGTAGTGTGATCTTCATCAAACACGTGTGTCTTTATACTTAGTTTCACTAGATATATCACACATAATATGTGTAATCATATAATACATTTTCTAATACATTGTGTGATCTTGATTCGTAGAGTATTTCAATATTTCATAGAAAACTCTAATGTTTTTGATTCTATAAGTATAGAATAACTAGATTCATGGACACATCATGTGTTATTCACCAAGATGGATGTTCACATCACATTACCTTCATAAAAATAGATAATTGTATCGCATATTACGTAACTAATTATATTCATATACTTTCACGTTATATCTAAATCGAGGGTCTAAGTTCCATTGTTGTTATATGAGTGAAAAAAATACAATATTTGTTACATATATATAGACGAAATGACTAACCACATACCCAACCACCCATAATTATCTCAACCTCAAGTCGTTCATAATTAATGTATATAAAATATAAAGGATGTCATTATATGTATCTTTTTAACCTATGGTAATATTGATTCAATTTCAAAAATTCCCCCTTGAATGAAAATGAAATTGTGCATGACACTTCATGTTATATATTCAGTCGGACATCTAAAAATTTAAACTCATTTTGTTCCCCATTATTAAATTCCATGTACGTATAAATGACCCAAACTACAATAATCTTCACATTTCACCACAACTTATAATAATACTTGATGGACATTTATTAGGGATGAGACAAAGTCATAATTTCAGAGGATAATTATCATTTCACTTCATATAATATATGAAACCCACATGAAGGAATGATAAAGATATGGTAATTTTTTTATAATACATTATATTTATATACACTTTAAATCCCTTAATAATACATAAAAACCATACAAAATCTCTACTATAATCATAAATAATATGAATTAGTCACTAGAGAGGATTTATACTTATTTCATTTGAAGGTTGTATAAAGCTCATTACATCACTATGTAATTTTTTCCACGATTTTTTTGACCATATAAAAAATTTTACCACTAAAATATTTTAATAGAATAAAATATTTGAAGAAATATTGTTTGAATAACAGTGAGATTATGACTCATAATCCTTAATATTAACATTTTAGAATGTAATATTCAAAAAACATAACTCCACAACATCTAATATTATGTTTTTAATAGATTTTGTAATCAAAATTAACATAAAACTTTTTATTTTTATTATAATTATCTTGGAAATTTTCTACATATACAAACATTTCATTGAGATCTTTTGGTATGGAATTTAAATTTAACACTTCTAATTAAGATCATTCTTTATTAATATATCCTAAATGTAATTAAGGTAGTGAACCAACCTCAAAGAGCCCGAATACTATGTTTAATACTATTACATTAGTATTATTACTAAGAATCAAATCCTAAAGGACTGAAGAGTATAGTAGTGTTAGTAAACAAGATACATATATGAGTATTGTATTACAAATTAATACACTAATTTCCACATAATTTCCCCTGTATTAGGATAATAACTTTAATCCATGTACTATATCTCTACATATCATTCTTAGTACAATTATGGGATTCTTAGGGAAAGGAAAAAAATAAGGCTGAGATCAAATAATCAGTAAGGGTAAATTATAGTAGAAGAAACAATTAATCAATGAGAATAATAATGATGGAATGGTAAAAAACTGAATGCACATACCTTGAAATAAAAAAACTATGAAAGAAGTTCATAAAAAACATGGAATGTTAATAACTAGAAATACATTATATTCAATCAACTAGATAAGGAAAAATCAATATAGAGTGGTAAGAAACTGAAACACATGCCCTTTAATCAATATTTTGATAATCAAATGAATCCATATACTTTTTTCATAGTGAAAATCACATGGATAATATATACTGAATCAAATGAAGGAAATGCTTGATTATTGGACGTTATGTTTTAGGGTCATGAAAACTAATTCTTTTAAGATCAATCCTCTAGACACTTTAAAACTACAAGTAGACAAATTAATTTTCCTAAGTTATTTTTCTCATGAAAACCTATAGATTCATCAAGGGGATATATAATATTCAAGCCCCACCCATCACAAAATATTGAAATCATTCCTCATATCAAATAATAATTTTAATTAATAAAAAAATATGGCTTATAAAATACCCATATTGAATAAAAGATATAAATTTACAAATATTTCCCAAAATAATCAAATAACATTCAAATTAAAAACAGTATGAACAATATTATATTCTTTAGGAAATAATCATATTGATGAAAAATGATATGGATATTTAGTTAAAATTCAATGTAAATTTATCCTAAGAAATTTAATATTTCAATGGGACTAAAAGGAATCAAGGAAGTGATTGTCAATACTATCCTTGAAAAAATCAATCATAAACCATATATTGGAATAATAATGATAGTATCAATAACAAATATCACAAGTGGAGTAAAAATAAAGGGTTTTTGTCATTAATTAATAGAAATACTATACGAATATCTTTTAAAAAAATTCTTGAAGAGAATAACATTTTATTTTGATAAACATTTTCCATGAAAATAACGTTTTAAAAAATTTAGACTAAAAATTAACCATTTAATAATGAAAAGTAAGATTCAATGAACTTGTAGTGTGTAAATCTAAACTTTATGTAAGAGGTAAAAAGAAAATTCCTTTTTATATTATAGAGGTTATAAAAATGCCGTGTTCAAAAAGTGATAGGGTGATTTTTTTAATACATTAGAAAAAGGGGTAAAATTTTATTTAGTAAATAAATTTGGAATGGCTAAATAAAATTTCAAAACATTTTCAGAAAACATGATTTGTATAAGAAAACATGATAAATAGGAAATATATAATTCTTTTAATAATAATGATTCATTTACCTCAGCATATATCCAGGAAAATTTAATTTAATTCAACTTAAAAAAATACATATTAGTAAATATAATTTTCTCTAACTCATAAATCCTTATCACTATTGTAGATTAAATAAAGTTGACCAGTAAATTTTGGTCATCTTCAAGACCCTCTACAAGAATATTTCTTAATATGGTGGATCTAAAAAAATAAATAATATCCTCATATTTATGCTCTTTATATTTAATAGATTAATGATAAAAGTTAAAATACCCTTAAGGGGGACACTATAAAATCATGCCTATTTATACCGAAGAGATTTAAATCTCCATGTTATTTACCTTTGAGGAGAAAACTTCCACTATAAAAAAATAACATAAAATGAGAATGTACACAAAAAACTTTTGCTTCACTATATAATAAATAATATGTATTCTCACCATTTCAAATAAATTCTAAAACATAAAAGTTATATATTTATTTAACATGTAGATATATTTTAGACAACCACTCAAATTTGAAAACATTCCCTTTATATAACCACATATCTGATATTGAATAGAATTAGCACTTAGATTTACTCAGTCCACCTTCTTATATCCTCTTTTTATTCACTATTATAGAAAATTTTAATGTTTCATGTTTGTATTTGAGACTTTAAATGAAAAATTAAGAGCTCTAAAAGTAAAAATGCTTAGAGATTAAGGGTAAGAGAGAGAGAGAGGGGATTTAAAACAATACTTTTTAAGTCGGTTGGAACACTCTAGACATTAAATAATTTATTTTATTTATGAAACAATGATGATGCAGTAATTACATTATTAATGAAATATTAAAATAATTGATATTATAAATACCCAAATAAAGGAAATTTGAGTCTTTTTATAAATTAAACTAATTTTAGAGGTTAATATGACATGTTAGGGTTCATTAAATGATTTTTTTGAAGAAATAATTATTTTAAGAATTTAGCAAAAACAAAATACCAAATAGTGTCAAAATTGACATAAAAGAGCTGTAAAACAAAATATTATATTATTAATTGATATAACAATAATAAAAATCTAAGGTTCATCCAAATGACTTAGATAAGGTTATATATAATAATAATTAACCACATGGGGTTCTCATGGCTTGTTATAGTATGTTTACTAACCATATAATATAAATTTACAAAGAGACATGGTAAATGTCAAACTAATTAACTAAGTGTTAAATATTAAAGAAAAGGTTAATATAGTTACCCATACCTATCTAAAACCTATTGGTTGAGTGGTTTTCGACCTATACCCACCTTATCATAGAAATAAATCATTTTGGAGACATTATAAACCGAAAATGAATTTATTATAAAATAATATTTGAATCTTATCCTAAGGTTCCCCTCACCCCTCTTATAAAAGGGAACTTCCCCTTCTCTCAAATTAAGAGTTTCAAAGCCATTTGGATTTGCCAAAACCGGCCCAAATATCCTCTAAAATGTCCCCAATTCATCTTAGTGGAATTCCTTTAGTCCTAAATCCAACCTATGGAGCCCTTATGATGAAATCAAAAAGAAGAACCCGAATAAGAGGTAAATATTTCCTCACTTCTTTCAAGTTATTTTATAATTCCACTTCCTCTTTCATTGATGTTTATATTCTAAAAAAATAAATCCAGCATCTTCTATATAATGTGATGATATTATAAAAATGGTACAACCCGAATCATTATTCTATCCATCCTATAAATGAAAAAGCCACCATACATGCGTATGTATAGATTACTGTCTCCACGTCATGGTGTAGTTTGTTATTCAAAAACTTCATCGTTTGGTTGGGTATAAATATGAGTAAACATTATGTAAATAATAAATATCACATGATAATGATTGTTTATATGTGATATACCATCCAATTATAAACTATTTTAATATCAAAATAATGATATTGTCGCTCGTGTGTATGTACGGATTACCTTCTCCACGAACACGATGAGATTCATTCCCCATCGTATTAATTCAAGAATAAATTAAATTTTATGGTTTAAAATAATGTTTATGAACAAAATAAAATTATGTATATGAATCAAATAAATCATATCCATAACAAATATTACTTAATTAACAAATCATATAAATTAACTTGAATTAATTAACACCCAAAACGATGATACTACTGAAACATCACTAACAGAGAAATATTAGAAGATCGTATATGATATCATGTTAACGCATATGGTTCTTTTATAATTTAAAAATAATTATTTCACTATTATACAGGAGGTTAACCTACCCTTGACCAAGGAAAAGTAAAAGGTAAGGGTTAATTTTACAAGTTCTTTATTATCTGAGGTTGTTTTTACGTAAGTATCAACTGGGACCTCTTTATCATCCACATCCATGTTTTTTTAAAATGTATTTCAAAAAATTTTTACTGTTTACTAGACTATGTGTTAATGTCATTTATACCCTTATTTTAACTTATATATTTTGAAAGGAATCTTTCCGTCGTTTTCCAAACAAGGCACTTTACAACCTTTTTGAGAAAATTAAGGTAAGAATGTTTTTTAAATTATACGGCGGGTGCGGTTATTATCCACTGTTATAACATCGTCGAAGCTTACCTTACAAGTTTATAAGAATATTTTCAAAATAACTATTTTCTTTTATAATTAAATGAATTTTAAATTATTTCAAAATAGAATGATATATTCCTATTAAATATTTTTTCTTTCATCTATGTCAACATACTTTGATGGATTTTAAACTTGTTTGAAGTTGATCTATTATGATACAAATCTTCCATATTTTATTGAAGGTTTTGTGATATGTTTGATTTTGGATGTGTTATTTTTGTACAATTCATGGTTTATTGTTTATGTATTGACATTTCTTATGCTAGTTTTAAAACGAATGTTTATGTTATATTTCAACCCTTTCATATGATGAATGTATTGGACTTAGTATGTGATGGGTGGAGCCCGCTATAGCTGATCGGTGAATCAGTAGGTCTCATGAGACAAATAAATGTTGAATTGGACAAGGCCTTTCCCAATTTGATATATGGTTTTGGCTGAGGCCTAAATCATTTTTAGATGTCTTGGCTGAGGCCTTGACAAAAGTTTTCAGAATGTACGACATTATACATTCCCTCTATATGAAAATAATATTAATTTTTCATGGGGTAATTCGACTAGTAGAATACCCACGATTATGTTTTATTATGAAATTATTTACTAAGCTCATATTCCTGCTATAAAAGTGTTCATGTTTATTATTTTTAAAGGAATGCGTTTTAAATTATTCACCATGCTTAATATTTAGGTTATCTTTCGCTGTAATGCTTACCCTTACTGAGAATTTGAGCTCACCCCTTTCTTACATTTCATTTTCCCAGGAAATTAAGGATTAAGTTATGAGTGACTTTCAGGAATAATCTAGGAGGCTTGGATGTTTCTAATGGAATAAATTAGTGTTGTATTTCTTTTCAAGTTGCAATGTTGAACTTATGTATGAATATTGTTTCCAATAATACTAAACTCATCAGTCTTTAGGGATATGATTTCCTTGTGGTCATGCCAATGTTATGTAATAATTCACCGACTTTGGGTAACTAGGGTCATGGCATTACATCGGTTTAGTTATTAGATCCAAAATACTCAGAGTAATCATTATGGATTTTAATTTTAAAAGATTCTTTTCAAAAAGTGTTATAAATCCATAATTCATTAAATAATTAGTAAAAAATAATAGCTTATCACAAAGTAAAATAAATATAATTAATAAAAAATAAAAATAAATAAATTAATAAAATATTTAATTAAAGATAATAGTTTTATTATTTAAAATTAAATATATCGAACTTCCCTAAATGAATTCAAAATTATCACTGGGATGTGGTTTAGTTAAAATATCAGCAAGTTTATATTTTTTATTAACAAATTCCAAAAGTATATACTTTTTTAGAACATGATATGTTAAAAAATGACACCTTATATGAAAAATCTGAGTATTTGAATGAATTAAGAATTTTCAAAATATTAATTTCACTTGTATTGTCACATAAAATTGGAATATTATTAAAATAGATACCAGAGTCTAGTAGTGTGTGTTTTATCCACAACACTTGTTCTCAGCAACTTCCATCATAGATATATTCTACCTCAACTATTGAAAATATAATTGAATATTTCTCCCCACTTTACCATGAAACTATGGACTTTCCTTAAAAGTGACAGGTCCCTAACGTACTCATTATATCTAACATAAGTCCTTCAAAATCAGAATCTGGAAATAAAATTAAATTATAATCCGAAGTTATTGGGAAAATTAAATATTGAAAAATTGTTCCTTTTAACTATCTAAAAAATATTTTTATAGAAGAAGTATGGTACTATTTTAGTTTTTATTAAAATATAGTGCAAAGATAGACATGAAACAAAATATCTACTATAATTAAAATAAAATATAGCAAACTGGTTATTCTAACATTATATTAATTTCTTTAAAATAATTTTCCATCTTAATTTAAATCATATTTTATATATTTACATATGTGAGTTGTATAAATCTAAGTGTTTTCTAGTCAAAAATATTTCAATAAATAAAAATTATATTATATTTTACTTAAAACATTTATATATTATATTATATATATTTTAAAACCAAGAAATTTTTTTATTTCTCCCATCATTCAGATTTTAAATTACTTTTCCATAAGTTTTTGAAAATAATTCAAAGGATTTTTATAAGTTGAAAAAACATCATCTACATTAATATGTACTAATAAAATATTAGATCAAACCATTTTCTTAATGAGATGAGGATATTCCAATCCTCCAAAAATGAATTTTATACTAGAAAAGAACATCACCATTAAAAAAAGATCTTATAGCCTATTTATGTCTATAAAGAGATTTAGTACATATGAAAATAGAATTTGGTAGATAGGGATTTTCCAAACATAGTGGTTATTAAATATAGAATTCCTCAAAAAAATATTCATTTAGAAAATAAGAGTTTACATCCATATGATATAATTTAAAATTTATATTATCTATAAGATACATGAATTCTAACTACTTCTAAACTTGTAATAGGTGAAAATGATGTATCAAAATCTATTTTTTCTCCCTGATTATATCCTTTAGTAACTAATGAAACTTTATTTCTAGTAATTATCCCTTGGAAATCCTTATTTTTTATAAAAACCCATTTTATTCATATTACTGTATTAATTGAGATAATTTCAACTAATTTCAATTTTTTTAATACAACATAGGATATGTTCTTCTTCCTTAACTATTATCCAATATTCACCTTATAATTATTCTTTTACAGGTTTAGATTCTAATTGAGATTATAAGGTTGAGAATTCATATAGGCTTTCTACACTCCTTTTAGTCTTAACTCCTTTATCTATGTTTCCTATTGTAGTTTCTAAAGGATTATACTTTATGGTTCTTGGTTGTCTGAGTAAGAAACATTAGGGTTCACCCATTTCTTGTTCTTGTAGATCAAACTAGATTTAATTATATTCTAGTTTATTTCTAAAATCATTTTTAAGAGATTAATGTCTCATGTTGTATAAATAATTAGTAAATTTATCTATTTGATTGTTACTATGATAAAAGGTTAACTTTTATCAAACATCCCATGAATATATTCTTCAAAAATCTTTTAGTTTTTATTATACACTATATAAGATTTACAAGTATCATAATAACTTAGCAGGTTTCCCTCACCAAATATTTGATCAAATTAACCAGAACCTTTCACGCTTTTCATGATATGTACATTTTATCTGAACCCTTTAATTTATCCAACCTTAGGTTTTATATTATTTCAAAATTTATAGGGTGTTTTTTAAATAAAGGGTTGTATTAAAACTCTATTCAAGATGTGGAAGTATTTTGGAAATATTTTCCCAATAAATAAATAGGAATACTATATTCAATTAATGAAGTTATTGACATTGATTAAATAATCCTATTTATTATTTAAATAATTCCATTGTTGGAGGTTTTTTATATAGAATATAATATATGTTTAACTCCAAGGTTCTAGAAAAAAGAATTAAATTATTTATTCTCAAACTCTACATGCTGATCACTTCTCAATGAAATTATTTTAAATTATATTTGATTTTGAACAATTTTATAAAAAATTAATAAAATAGATAAAACCTAACTTTTATGATTTGTAAAATTATCCCATGTTAACCTGTAAAATTCATCAAAAAAACCATATGATATTCCGGCTAATATTTCTACTCTTGATGGTCTAAAAAAATTTATGTAGACACATTCAAGAGGTTTTAATGAAGAAGCCTTGTTAATAGATTCAAAGGATGACTTTTTTTGTTTTCTTATTTGGCATGAATTGAAAAATATATCTTTATGGAATTTAGGACTAAGGAATTTAATATCTAAGTTTATCATAGATAATTTATACAAAGAAAAAAAATTACAATGTCAAATTCGCATACGTTAAATCTAGTATTCCTTTTTCCAAGCATTTTAAAAATTCATTCTTCATTCAAAAAAGTAATTAAGATCCAAAGTGTAAATTATTTTAGTTTATATTTCTCTAAACATAATATGTTTATAATTAAAAAAAGAATAGAAATTATTAATGAAATAAATATATAAAACATTATTATGGAGTTGAGAGATACTTATCCGATTCTTATTAAAAAATTTAATTTATAGTAATTTGTAGATTGAAATTTATTTTTTTTATCCAACTAATCAAACTACTAATATGTTTTCCCTTTTCATTATTATTAAAGGTAACCTGGACTCCACTAAACTTTTTATAATGTAAAAAAATTATACGAGTCTCCATTAAAGTTTCTTGAATAGCCACTACCCATATACCATATAATTCTTTTCTTATGACCATTTTCTACAATTTAATTTAATAAAATATTCTTTTGGTACAATAATGTTCTTAGGTCTAGCTAGGTCAGTAAGAAAATACCTAGGTAACTATATTTTCATAATGTTTCCAAAATTTATATGACTATATTGAAAAATATATCTAAATAATATTTTTTTTATTCCACCAATTTTTGGATTTTTCAAGCAATAGTTAATCGAATATGGCCTTTAATTTAATAATAAAAGTGATTACTCTTGATAAGATTTTATTCTTAGAACTGGTTACAAAATAATTTCTATATATTTTTGAATTTTATCCATTCCTCTATATTTCATATTTCTCCTTTTTATGAACATTTTGACCAAGAATATGATCTACTGATTCTTTACCCCTAGTTAATATATTGGAATCACTTTTGAATGACTCTACCTTATCCTACATCTATTTAATTTTTTTCAAGAACATTTTATTTTGAGGGTGATTCGTTAAATTTTACTTTTAATTCTATGTAATGTTTTATCAGGGAATCTGTTTCATTTAAAAACATTATCAATATTTTGTAGTGAATTGTGATTTTTTGCTAAATATTCTTTTTATTATTAAATTATTGGGATTTTCAAAGATAATTTACTATTAGAACAATTTTCAGAACAAGAAGAAAAACAATAGTAAGATTATACCTCTTATTATACTTTATCCATAAAGGTTAAAAGTTATTTTAAATTGGTTGGATCCTTTTTTGAATCAGATTCAGTTGTACTGCTAGAGTCCTCAGAGATACTCCTAGTTTCCTTCATTGCACTTTTACCTTTTGGCTCATAATTAGTTCTCATATGATAATTTTTATTATTATTTTCCATTTTTACACCCAATTATTTTAGTTGTGCAAAATTAGATATTATATATATATATATATCATTTTATAACATTCATAGAATTTTAATTATTGAATTATTAAACCATATCTTTTGATACAATTCCAAATCCTTTCTTCTTTTTATAATATTTAATGAATATTATGGCTAAATGAGCCAGTTCTATTGTACAATCTAAGAATTATGAATCATTTGAGAATACAATGTCTTATTTTGATTTTTTTCTTATTTTTGAGTAGTAAATCTAAATGAAATATTTTCTATTTTTATCATCGTATAATCTTCAGTTAAAATTTACATTTCTTATTATTCATACATTATTTGAGTTTCGAAATTCTTCTTTATTTTATGTTCTAATATAAGAGTTGAATTTTATATTTTTTAAGAAATACCATTCCTTTTATAGGGAAATAATCTTATAACATTTAAAAAATGATCTGGTTGTTTAATTTGTTCTTCCAAAAAAGAAACAGCATTGGATATTTCAATCAATATTCCAATTATCTAAGTTATTACTTCACCATCAAACATTCTGAAAGTTTTGAATTTCAGATTTTCAATTATGTATCTTAGTTTCCTAACATTTTTTGTTCATTTATAATAATAAATTATAGTTTTTCATATATCATAGTAATTAGTACATTTAGATACACAATTAAATGCATCTAGACCAAAACCAAATATAATATCATTAATTTATCTTGAAATTCTATCATACTCATATTCCTTAAAAACCTCCCAATTTTTTGGGTCACTCAATATTTCATGGGTCTTGATAATCTTCATGTGATCTTTGAATCCATGATTAATAAAATAGATAATCATGAGAGATTTATAAAACTAATAATTATCTCCATTAAAATAAGGAGCATCGATCATGGACATTTATTCATTAAATTCTTCCATGTACATCTATCTTTGTATTGAAATTTTACTCGATCTTACTATAGCTTATAAGACTTCTTCAAAAATAACTCCTATGATACCATTTGTTAGAAAAAATTAGTATAAAGATACACATGGGGTGAATTCCTTCCTTATATATTTTTTGGAAGATTGAAATTTTATCCATCTTCATATATTATGAATATATACACGATTCTATTTTTTAATAAATTTATGCAATCAAAAAATAGAGGATGAACAGATAAGTTTTTATATTGTTTCATCACATAATGATCCCATAGACCACCCCAGAAACACTCTCTCAGCTATATTGGTGATTTTTACTAAATATGAATTATTATTATAATACATCCAAAATTGAGTGAAAGTAGTTGACACCTTACAATAATATGACATCTTTTAGAAAAAAAAAACCCTTTCAATCCACAATTTTGTGGAAAAATATGACACTCCACCATGACTGAGTATGAGTAGCTAATACTCTAATAAATGAAGTCTAATTGACTTGATGAGATATAGATTTACCTCCTCGTTGCATCAAAAACTAAAACATAATGGATCTTATTCTTTATAGAAAAAATACTTTAAGAATTAATACCCTCTAATATATCCTAATTTCAAATGATCATCATGAAATAATGTAACTGATGAATAGAGGAAGAAAAAAATATAATGATAGTCAAACTGAACAATTTCAAAATATGTATGTATCCAAAATTTAGCTCTTTATAATTATAGAGACATTATTATTTTTCAAAATATGTACTACACCTGGGAATGATATAACCCTTAGTATTTAATAAGAGAAACATGATTTTATTTTGGTTAAAAATATCCAAAAATATCTGTAGATAATCTGTGAGTATTTTAATTTTAAATGTTTGAAGAAAACCATAAATTTCCTTAAAAAATAATGATTTAATATATTTAACATGAGTCTTTGAATTGGTCTATAATAAGATTAAAAAGAGCTTAATAATTCCCATCAAGACCATTGTATAAATATAATAAAATATCTTTATTTTAAACATTATAGTTGACTATGAAAAATATAGGGTTATCTTCAAAATTAAAATTGATAGCGTGAAGTTAACTTCAAAATGTTGGATTTCTGATCTATACATTATCTACAAAAATGTAGGGATACTTTCAGAAGAATGGTTCATAATCCATACTTTTAAAATAGTGTAGGGTAACTGATCTATATATTCACTCTAAACATAGGGTTTCAAGACCATACGTTCTTCTTACAAACTTTAGGTATACATAGTGTTTCTATAATACTTATACACACTTCCAGAATAACATAGACAGAAGTTTAACTCATAAATAAATTTAGAAAAAGAATAACTTCTCAAGGAATATAATCCTGAAAAATAGTTATATTAATTTTCTTAGTAAAAAAAATAATTGTATTTGTGAGCATCAAAATCAATGAGATTAATAGTGTGTTGTTAGGTCAATACATTCAAAATAAATAATATTTTATATTAAAAACATTTTTTAAAAAATAATATTTTTTGATTCTCTCTTTTGTGGAAAACATTTATATGAATTATTTTTCGTAAAATATGATTTAATTTAATTAAATTCATAAGTGATGTACATTTTTCTTGGAATCATTCCATGGTTATGAAAATATTTGTGAACCATCACCATTTTTCAAAAAATACATCATGGTTTTGGAAATACATATTTTTTAAAAAAATTTATTCATCCATTTAAATGTAGATTCTAATGAATGGAATTAGATCTAAAACAATTTTTTTTAAGTTTTATTTGGAATAAAATTGTCTAAAAATAGTAATAAAACCATTAAACAAAATTTTCTAAAAATATCAACCATTATTTTTAATTAAATAATAATTTAAAAAATAACACACCTTTTTCTATGTCGAAGAATTTCAAATTTTATTCACAAATGATTGATAAATATCTTTGAGAGGAAAAATTATCCCTCCTCTAAAGAAAAACCCCAAAGGTATATGAATCTCTTAATGCTTGGAAATTAATCCCTCTTCCTTATATTAATCTAGAACCATAGAGTAAATATAAATAGTGAATGAGATATTTTGTTCAAGGAGTTTTCATATTATAAATATTTCACACTATCTCATGATTTTGAAATCAGTTTATTAGCTTCAAAGATGTTCCCTGAAAGATCAATATTGTTGTATATTATATAAAAATTTCGTGTTTCTTCATTTAAAATATTTTATAGATTCAATAAAAATAAAACACATTTAAAAAATTTATATGTTTGGACATTCATCATGAAATATATCACTCATTAAAATTTGATTAAAATATTATAAAAACATTTTAGAACATCATCCAATATTGCTAAAATAGATATTGATAGTTTATAGTGGATAAAAGGAATAGTTGATATGTATTATCAAACTTTGATTAAACTAATATGTATAGTTCCATGAATTAGTTACCTTTATTATGGTGTAGTGTCCTTTAATAAAAATCATGATCTGGACATTACCACTACACTGTGGTTTTTTAGTGTATATCTTTATCAGTGTAATATTTGAAAATCATTGTTTGTATTAATACAATTTGGTGATTTTTCAAGTTGTATAATTTTTCACAAGTTATGGATTTACTTTTAATAGGAGTGTATATATGTCATGTGTTATATTTTTAATGTAGGAACATAATATGTCTGTGATAATAAGTTTTTATGTCAGTTTTATAAATTGGTATGAGAATATAGATTTGGTGAAATAATTCTTAAATTTTATGATTTAATTAGTGTTTTATTGAATAAATTAATATTTATTAATTAGTCAACTAAAAAACGAATATAAATATGAAAATGTGATTCTTTCGATTTTATTTCTCTATGAGATATGTGTGGGGATAATAATTAAGGATTATTAGATTTGAAATATCATATGTGTAAAATGATAGAGATTTTGATTTTTTACATAGTATGTTATTAATATGGGATTCTAAATTATGTTTGTTGTTTCTTTTTACTAAATTTATGTATGATTTTATATAATTGTGGAACCTAAAAAGTGTACTTTGGGATGTTGAGATGAATAAGTTAATCACGAAGGATGCATCAACTAGTTTGAGGAGGGATAAAATGGGATTGGTATATCTATAAAAATTATTTAATATCTTTTTAATTTATAGATTATGATTATTTTTACCATGGTAATCCAATAGATAGAAATAATTATTCTAAGAAGTTAGGTGATGATATTTTATTTCACTTGATATTTTCATGTGTTGCATCCTCCAATTTGTAAAGTAAAATTCAAACTATATAGTATGAAAGAATGAATTAAAAGGTTCAATATAATATTTGAGTTATTTAATGATACTATGAATGAAAATGTGGATTTTATATAATTTAGATAAATAGGTTAAGATGATATTTTTGGGACATCTTATTACAAGTGAAGGAGACCGAAGTGTTGTTTTGGGAAAGATTTCAGATATTATTCTATGAGAAGATTTATCCCATCACATTAAGGATGGATAACAATCAATAATTTTCTTCATTTAAATTAGTTATATGACATTAATGGAGTATATAATTAAATTTAACAATGTTTTTAAATTTAATCAACTTTATTAGGGGAGAAGGCAATGAAGTTGAGATAAGTCAAGATTGGTTTACAAAGACAACTTCATAGTCAAATTAGTTTTTTGTTTACCAAATCATAATGAGATAATAAATTTTTTATGATAATATAATATGATTTGGGTCATATGTAAGAATCTATTAAGGTTTTGGTAGATGTTTCTAATATAAGTATATAATTATGTAGTAGGAATAGAGGGATTGTGGCTTTTTAAGATCTACAGTTAGTGAAATCGTGGTACAATTTTCCCCTATTTTTAGGTAGGACTCTATTAGAGTGTTTTAAATGTGTTTATATAGAATACCTAATTATTTTTTTGAATGAAATAAAGAGTTTCACTCTTTTTTATATTAGATAATCTGTAGTTTTATTATTAAAATAGAGCTCTGGGAGTTAGAGGATGTTGTTATCATTTCACTTGAACATCAAAAGCTTGGATTTGATTACCTCAAAAAAGTGGCGATTCTGTCCATTTTGAGTGATCATTTCACAATATCAGGTGATGTTAGTAGGGATCAATTTATTATATAAGTGTTTCTAAGTGTGTTCAAGCAACTCATATTTAGGATAGTGGAAGTAGCAACTTATGCTTTTTTATTCAAACCTTTACAATATTTTAAATAACATTTTATGAATTAGTTAGTAATATTTTGTAGGGAATTTACATTATCGAAGCCTAAAAATATATATTAATAATAATATGATATTTTTATTTGATGTGAAATTTTGAGGGAATTCACCATTACCTCTAAAATAGATCCATTTATGGGAAAGTCATTGTCCTAATTTGAATCAATATAGGGGGTTGACCAAATAAGTGACACAATATCATTTTTCATTCCTGACCATGGTCCAGAACCATCTCTATTGTTTTATTAAAATAAATAATAATAAATATAGAAAAACATAATTTTCTCTATTTATATTTCCACAGACTCTCTAATTAGGGAAAGTCATGATAAACCCTAAATAATAGAGATATATATGAATTGAGATATTTGGAGATGTAGAGCATTGTGATTATGTTCTTCATGAAGACCATCGATATGACTCGATACATATGTATATTTCCTTAAACACCAATGATATAATTGAGTAAAGAGTCATTATTTTTTCCCTATTCAACATGATACATAAATGATATTTAATAATTTATGTTATTGATATATTACCATAATTATTATCTTTTCACTTTTATTTTTTTGAACTGTTTCCTGAAATCCATGATGTTTCCCCCATTTTCATCATCATTGGTGATTTTTCACATGATAAATGGTGTTCAAACCATCACATCCTTAAAAAAATGATTCTCTCCCTTTTTATACCCATTTCACCATGCTCACAATTGGCCTTCACCATGGTGGGTTGTTCTATAAATATGGCCTAAAGCATTGATCTATAAAAATGTGGGACTAAAGAATGTCGTTTTAGATGTGTACATGGTTATAGGGACATATTTCCATGATTTTATGGTATCATAAGGTATATGGTGCAATATATATGGTTTCTAGAGGCACGGTGGTGCAGGTTCTGATGGGAACCAATAAAGAAGGGGTATAAGGGTAAATATTCGATGAGGTTCACGGTGAAGTATGGTTGGGAAGGATTTGTCTGAGAGTAGAAACGATCATTTAAGGAATGAATGTAACAAAGAGATCAATGACAGTGATCTAAGAACAATCATACCCGAAAAAAGTCGTATTAGCATGATTTATAGATCACTAGTGATTCATTAAGTCAAAGACATGATCACACGGTGCATGATCCTTGAAAAAAACACCATATATGAAACTCCTACAATGGATATTATGTCTATACTATGTTAAATATTATATCAGGTGTTCTTTAGTCAAACATTTATTGTACTACCAAGTCACTCAACTCAACATGTAAAAGAGTACATGATCAACAAACTATTTGGCCCTACCTTTCATCTAGGATGGGGGTACTTCTTGTACCTTGGACACATGAACTAGGATTGTAGTGGTACTAGCCTGATCAACATGTGATCCCCACATATAATATACCTTATTATAATCTTTATTTATATCAACTCTCATGTGGTACGATATTGGTAGTATACAACCCAACCAATTACGGAAACTCACACACCCAGTTCCCTACAGTACATTTCATGTACTTTTGAACCTTTGGGTATATTCATAGCGGTCTAACTAAGATCCAAATTTGTTCATGAAAGTAGTAAATTAAAATCATTTAACTTGATATAATTAAATGATTCATTCTTATTCATCATTATTATAAATAGATGATATAATTTGGACAATTTTGATTCCTTAAAATCTTATGGTTGATTTTTGGGTTAAAGGTAGATTATTAGAGAAAAATGGGGTTGGGTACTCCCCAATGGATGTTTTAATGAAAAGATTCATAACACCCACCATTGTATACTACATAGAGTTTATTAATCTCCCATATACAATATCCACGATTACTCAATTTTTAGGATTAGGGTCAGTACCTAGTTGGCACCAACAAGATACACCCCCTACGACTGATAGAGTTAGAAACCCCCAAATAATGAGCCATATGGACTATATATATATAGAGTTAGTTCTTCCATATTTGAATTTATTTTCTCAATGAGTCACAAGTCCACCATCAGGTTTGATATTCCCCTAGTTGACACTCTAATACCTTGGTGAGGATTGGGTCCCCCAATACAGCTTTAGAGAGGTGATATAGGTTTTGGATAATTTAGTTAGTTAAATTTATTTGGTTACTCATGGTGAATGAACCATATAAATATTTTTGTAAAAAAGGTAATCCACTGCATCTCTAGTTCTAAATAATTAAATAATACTTCGGTTACTACAAACCTTTATGGTTTTGAGTTGACTAGTTTTCTTATCTTTTCCATTGTGGTTCTAGGGTCATCAAATTAGGTATATATATTGTAACAACCTGGGATTTTATAAGATACATTATTCTTAATTTCATTCATATCTTCTATTGTAAGACACACCAAGATTATCTTGCGCTATACGCAACACTGTATTAGCTTGTAGTATACGCAATCGCGACCTTCCTCGATAGTGTGTCTTGTACGCAATACCGGGTTTTACTAAACAACAATATATTATTATAATATTGTTATGAACTAGCCGTTATGAATAGTGTTAACTAAATTTTGAATTTTATAACATTATTATTCATCTTACACATTTCTAGAACATGGTATAAGAACAAAATAAATTTTCGGGTAAAATAAGTATTTTTAAAAAAAATGCAGTTTTGCCGCCTTTTGATGGTGCACCCACTTTAAATCTAGTTTTTGACATGTTTATAAGTTCCATTTGAAAAAATAAAATTATTCTTTGGAATCAAGAAATAAAAATTTACTTTGGATAAATTTTTCATTTTATTCTGATGACTTTCATATTTTGATGAATAGTAAAAACACGCTATATTTTAATTAAAAACAAATTTTTCAATCAAAATAATTAATAGTGATAAATTATTAATTTGAGTGGTTTTATATTTAGAATATATTTTTACAATTTAATACAATGTTGGTCATTGAATATAATTTCTCATTTAAACCAGACATAAACAAGTGTCAATCTTTTGATAGTTATTATCTCTTAAAAACACGCTATTTGTTTTGACGACGGGAATTAATTTTTAAATTAATTAATGCAACAGATATGTTTTGAATTTGGTAAAATAGACATAATTTTTGAGTTCATAATATCAAATATAGCTTAGGCCTAATTTTTGGTATTTTTCTGGAAACTTTCATTTTTTTGATGAATAGTGAAACCACTAAGTGGTAGTTAAGAAAAATGAATTTTTTCATAAAACTTAATTTTTCCGCTTCTGTGAGTGGAATTTCAAATATCCGAGAGACATTGTTGATGTCAGTAAGTAAAATGTGCTTCAATGAGATGAAAATAATTTTTGGTGAATAGTAACTTTTTACTTTTGTTTACCACGATTAAAAGTGAATAGGGTAATTAAGGGTAAAAAAGATATTATTATTACCCTAACACATGTCCTAATTCTATTGGGCAAGTGTAATTCGACCAAAAACAACCTTAGGAATAAAATATGATCATTTAGGCCCACTTGGATTAGATTAGGACATTTATTATTAATTTATTTAAAGAATGGTTAAAATAGTTAAAATCAAAGTTTAATAAGTAAATCATTTTTAATATGGGGTTATACATAAGATAAATTCGACTATAAATATTAATTAGAAAGCTAAAAATATTTCATACATAATGGTATTTTATTTGTAATTTTTAGACATTAAATAATTTAATTTATTTATGTCACAACAATGATGCAGTAATTATCTTATTAATGAAATATTGACATAATTGATGTTATAAATACCCAAATAAATGTAATTTGAGAGTTTTTATGACATACATTAATTTTATAGGTTAATATGACATGTTATTGTTGATATAAGTAACATGTTTCGAACTTATCATTCTGTTATGAATTATATAAAAATCATGTACCAAATAGTGTCAAAATTGACATAAATTAGTTTTTAAAACAAATATTATATTATTAATTGTTATTTAATTCCTAAAAATCTACGGTTCAGCCAAATGACTTAGATAAGGTTATATATATTAATTATAAACAAAGTGGGATTCTTTTGGCTTGATATGGTAAGTTTATTAACCATATAGTGTAGGAAAACAAGAAGACACGGTAAAAGTTAAATGATCTAACTTAAAGTTAAATCTAAATGATAAGGTTAAAATTGATACCTAAACTTCTCTAAATTCTATTGGATGAGAGTATTTCGACCCATCCCCACCTTAGCCTCGAAATAAATCAATTTGGAGCTATTTAAAACCGAACTTGACTTTATAATAAAATAATACTTTTAGTTATTCCAAAGGTTCCCCTCTCCTCCCTTATAAAAGGGCACCTCCTCCCTCTCTTCCTCACACAACTTTGAGCCTTCAAGCTAAGCCAACCCCTGCCAAATTCTATTCTCCACTTCCATAGAAACATCCTAGAGGTTCTGGTCTTCCTCAAAGACCAATTTTATTGCCCTAAGAGGAGGTCTCAAAGAGGCGCTTCAAAGAAGAGGTAATTTCCGTTACCGATTCTTTCACCTTTATTTATTCTTCCACTTCTTCTTCTTAGGTTGTTTCATTATGAAGTAATAACATCAGTATCACTCATATACTGATATGTTATTATAAGTATGAAACAATCCTATTTCACTATCTGTCCATCCTACGGAAAACGAAATCTCCGCGCGTGCGTATGTACGGAATACCGTCTCCACGCCGTGGTGAAATCTATTTTCCACCACCACCTTACTTGAATAGGTATAATGGTGTAAATAATAACTATATATTATAATTTTAAAGTGATATTGATTCTGAAATAGTATACATACACTCCAATACAGTCCCACGATCAAGAGAACGATATCATCACTCGTGCGTACGTACGGACTACCGTCTCCACGACGCGATGAGATTCATTCTCCACTTTAACCATTAATGAATGATTATAAAGTATATATAATAAGTAATCATGAAATATATGACATAATAATGATACTGGATTTATTTGTATATATATGTATGTCATCTACTTAATTCCATTCTAATCAATAAGGAAACGAAAACAGCGTTCATGCGTACGTACGACCTACCGTCTCCATGAACGGTGTATTTCTTTCCATTTACTGATTTATTATATATATGTATATTCTGAATATATATTATATATAAATCATGTTTTATATTCTGGAATTAAGTAATCATGATCTAAGTAATCATATGAATAATTACATGTCAAAACACGGACGACAAATAAAACGATTTTACCCAAAACACTTCTTTAACATGGAATTTACAAAAGAACTGGTAATATAAAGTCATAAGTGAACCATATGTGATATCATAACAATTTATATGATTCTGTAATAAGTCAATGACATTATTTAAATCATTATACAGGAGGTTCGGACACTTACGAAGCAAATCGGACCAAAGGTAAGGGAAATATCACAATCTCATTTTTATCCGAGATTATTTATACTTTGAAATTTACTGGGGTGTATTTTATCATCCATATCCATGTTTCCTCAATATGTAATATTATTTCCATCCACCTAAAATTGTTTAAATCCTATTTTACCCTTCGGTGAGTTTTTATTAAATGATATGAAAGGAATCTTTTGTCATTTTTCGTACGAGGTACTTTTTTTGACTTTTCTGACAAAAGTATGAGAAGAATGTTTTTTAACTTATACGGCATGAATGGATTTTTAAAACATTTTTTCCAAGAATATTCCTTTAAAAAATTTCAAGTTTATTTTTAATCAACTTCTTTTAGTTTAAAGTTGTATGACATGTTAAGAAAGGAAAAATGTTTTCGAAGCAGAAAGGATATTTTCCTCAAGAATGGAGTTCAAGTGTTTTATCAAAATTATTTTCCATCTAAGATAATAAAGGGTTCTGTTTTTATCCCTATTATTACATTGATTTGATTATGTTGTGATGGAATTATATTTTTATGAATTCCTTTATCTTATATGAATTGTTTTATGATGTTTAAGATTCCTATTTTTATTACATGGGTTATGAAATGATGTATGATCTATGATTTTGTGGCACACATAAGAATGGTATCATTATGAGATGGGTGGGACCTATATCTCCCTCCAATGCATTGGGTAAAGATTTTATATCTCATGATATAGACATGGCTAGAATGGTAGGTTATACCGGTTCAGTGAAACAGGACTGAAACGAGGGTGACTCGGTTCAGGAAGGGACTTTGTCCACTAAGATAGTCTTGGCAATGAGTCTTGACTAATAAGAAATGATTCTCTATGATTATGTGTGTATGACACAAAGTTTATTGTTTTAAGTTATGATTATTGTGATTACATTTCACTGCCATGATTTATCCCATGTTATGAAATTATTCTCTCTATTGCAGGTTAAGATTTCCAAAATGTTATGTTCATATGAATATGATGTGATTGATATTTCTTTTGTTTACCCTTACTGAGCATTTGAGCTCACCCTTTTATGTTTTCTTTTCCCCAGGATGTAAAGAAAGGTTTTAGGTATAAAAAAAAGAAGATCTTTATGGGAGATGTTGAAGATCTTTCACCACGATTAGAAGATTATATTCCGAGTTTCCAAAGACACTAAACTATTACGATCCTTGTGTGTGTGTTTCTGTTATGTACTAAGTATTCGCAAAAGTAATGTAATGTCCATGTACGTTAAGCTTCGGGTCTCTACAGTTGGTATCAGAGGAATGGTTTAGTCAACATTTGGAAACTAGGATGCAAAAACGTTAGTGAGATCCCTAGAGATATTTCTAAGGTATTTCTAGGGATGTACCTAAGGTTAAGTATACGTATAGGTTATAGTACTAGAATTACGCTAACGATCATAGAATTAAACCTAAGATGTTAGATATTGAAGTTACTCCCCCATTATTATGTTTTTTTCCCTAGCATGATTTTTGCCTCTCACAAGATTCTTTTTGTGTTTTAGTTAATGGAAGGAACCAAAAGGAATTCAGTTAACATTGAATCCAATGGACAAAATAGTGACTATGAGCAAAAAAATTGTGTAATTCCTAGAGAGAAAGATCTTGTGATTATTCCAAATCAGTCATCGCGATATATGATTAACAAGGTGAAATTTAGTGGTATGCCTAATTCATCAAAGAAGAGAAAGATAAAATATTATGCATGTTCGAATGTTGAGGAGCATAAAGAAAGGAAGATTGAGATTTCTAAAGAAGGGAAGAAGAACCTTGAGGAATACCTCAAATGGAGAGACCGATGTTATCTGTGTGGAGAAAAGGGTCATAGAGTGACAGACTGTTATGGAGTTCAATGTCTTACTTGTGGAGAACATGGGCATTACCCAACTCAATGCCCTGACATAAAAAGTTACTTCTAAATCAAGGAAGGACTTATTCCAGGACAATCATTGAAGTGGATGGACTGAAGTGTTTATGTATTGGTATTCAGGAATAATGTTGTTGAGGTACTTTTATGGTGTATTGAAATATTTATGTATTGGTCTATTGTGGTTTTCAATAATTTTAAGGTACCGATAACCATGAAAAGTGATTCAAAGATTTTGGAAAGTAGACAATATGCGCATAATGAATAGATAAGGAGAAAATGAAATGTTTGACAGTATTCATGAGCTCATGATTGATATAAGAAATAAGTGATATCATGGTTTGAGTATATAGAATTTTGAGGATTTTGGTATGTGAAAAGTGTTAACTTTTAACTGCATTCAAGTTTTCACTATGGTTCAATGGGTATTCAAGAGAATACATGATTAAGGCCTTTGAATGTTTGTAATGTGACCAACAAGACATATCTTATGATATATGGGGATCAACGATGGTATTAAATCTCTGGTAATCGTTTTCACTATATTATGAGAATGGACTGCAGTATTATGGATAAGCCTAAAGACTAGAATGGATTATGTTGGACATAAGTCAGTATTGTTTAGGGATAGAAGTTTTTTTTCTCGATATTATTGATGGGATATTATAGTAATATAGTTTTAGAAAAAGGACAACCTACAGGATGGGCGACAGCCCATCGCGTCGGACAAGGCTGTGGGAATCGAACCCACAACCGAAGTGCGACTGGCCTTTATCGCCTACCACTGGCCAACAGGAAGTCCCTGTTTAGTAGAAACTAGTTTTATTATATTAAGAAGTATGATATATGAAGTATAAGTCCATTTTAGGAACGATATATGATTAATCTCACTATAGATGGACTTATGTATTTTTTGATAACTTTTCTAACCTTTTGTTTGAGACAGATGGAATGACCCATCATCTGCTAACACATCACGAATGACAAATTCAACTTCATTTTTTTAAGAGATGAAGTGGAAATTTTCCAAAGAACAACAAACGGTGAGACTATACCAAAATCACGAAAGTATTTCTTCTAATTCCAATTTCATCAACTTTAGGGAAATGATCTTGAAAACCAAAAATATTGTCCCAGTGGTCTTATATCTGAGGAATCAGATGGTACCTTAGATAATCACAAATCTATGGCTTTGTGATTGTTGGCTTTTTCATAGCCATGTTCTCTAGCACTCTCCATCAGAACATGATGGTCAGATTTCTCTTCCATATCCATATTTTCACCTATGTGGAAACCCAGTGATTAGTTTATTTGGGTAACAGTTACGTTTCATACGTTTGTTTTTAATGATTGGTTTTGGTATTCATTTTTACGATTTGGGTTTATATTAAAGAAACTTTCGAATAGTAAACCATTTATAACCCTGCCGAATTTCGAGGGCGAAATTCATTTTAAGGGGGGTAGAATGTAACAACCCGAGATTTTATAAGATACATTCTTTTTAATTTCATTCATAACTTCTATTGTAAAAGACACCAAGATTATCTTGTGCTATACGCAACACTGTATTAGCTTGCAGTATACGCAATCACGACCTTCCTCGATAGCGTGTCTTGTACGCAATACCGGGTTTTACTAAACAACATTATATTATTATAATATTATTATGAACTAGCTGTTATGAATAGTGTTAACTAAATTTTGAATTTTATAACATTATTATTCATCTTACACATTTCTAGAACATGGTATAAGAACAAAATAAATTTTTCGGGTAAAATAAGTATTTTTCAAAAAAATGAAGTTTTGCCGTCTTTTGATGGCGCACCCACATTAAATATAGTTTTTGACATGTTTATAAGTTCCATTTGAAAAAATAAAATTATTCTTTGGAATCAAGAAATAAAAATTTACTTTGGATAAATTTTTCATTTTATTCTGATGACTTTCATATTTTGATGAATAGTAAAAACACGCTATATTTTAATTAAAAACAACTTTTTCAATCGAAATAATTAATAGTGATAAATTATTAATTTGAGTGGTTTTAAAGTATATTTAGAATATATTTTTACAATTTAATACAATTTTGGTCATTGAATATAATTTCACATTTAAACTAGACATAAACAAGTGTCAATCTATTTATAGTTATTATCTCTTAAAAAATGCTATTTGTTTTGACGACGGGAATTAATTTTTAAATTAATTAATGCAACTGATATGTTTTGAATTTGGTAAAATAGACATCATTTTTGAGTTCATAATATCAAATATAGATTAGGCCTAATTTTTGGTATTTTTCTGGAAACTTTCATTTTTTTGATAAATAGTGAAACCACTAAGTGGTAGTTAAGAAAAATGAATTTTTTTCATAAAACTTAGTTTTACCACTTCTGTGAGTGGAATATCAAAAATCCATGAGACACGGTTGATTTCAGTAAGTAAAATGTGGTTCAATGAGATGAAAATAATTTTTGGTGAATAGTAACTTTTTACTTTTTTTTACCACGGTTAAAAGTAAATAGGGTAATTAAGGGTAAAAATGATATTATTATTACCCTAAAACATGCCCTAATTCTATTGGGCAAGTGTAATTCGACCCAAAACAACTTTAGGAATAAAATATGACCATTTAGGCCCACTTGGATTAGATTAGGACATTTATTATTAATTTATTTAAAGAAGGGTTAAAATAGTTAAAATCAAAGTTTAATAAGTAAATAATTTTTAATATGGGGTTAGAAATAAGATAAATTCGACTATAAATATTCAATAGAAAGCTAAAAATATTTCCTACATAATGGTATTTTATTTGTAATTTTTAGACATTAAATTATGACACAACGATGATGCAGTAATTATCTTATTAATGAGATATTGACATAATTGATGTTATAAATACCCAAATAAATGTAATTTGAGACTTTTTATGACTTAAATTAATTTTCTAGGTTAATATGACATGTTATTGTTGATATAAGTAACTTGGTTCGAACTTATCATTCTGTTATGAATTTCATAAAAATCATGTACCAAATAGTTTCAAAATTGACATAAATTAGTTTTTAAAACAAATATTATATTATTAATTGTTATTAAATTCCTAAAAATCTAAGGTTCGGCCAAATGACTTAGATAAGGTTATATATATTAATAATAAACAACTTGGGATTCTTTTGGCTTGATATAGTATGTTTATTAACCTTATAGTGTAAGAAAACAAGAAGACACGGTAAAAGTTAAATGATCTAACTTAAAGTTAAATCTAAAGGATAAGGTTAAAATTGTTACCTAAACTTGTATAAATTCTATTGGATGATATTATTTCTACCCATACCCACCTTATCCTAGAAATAAATAAATTTGGAGCTATTTAAAACCGAACTTGACTTTATAATAAAATAATATTTTTAGTTATTCCAAAGGTGCCCCTCTCCTCCCTTATAAAAGGGCACCTCCTCCCTCTCTTCCTCACACAACATTGAGCCTTCAAGCTAATCCAAACCCTGCAAAATTCTCTTCTCCACTTCCATATAAACATCCTAGAGGTTCTGGTCTTCCTCAAAGACCAATTTTAGTGTCCCAAGAGGAGGTCTCAAAGAGGCGCTTCAAAGAAGAGGTAATTTCCGTTACCGATTCTTTCACCTTTATTTCTTCTTCCACTTCTTCCTCTTAGGTTGTTTCATTATGTAGTAATAACATCAGTATCAATAATTTACTGATATGTTATTATAAGTATGAAACAATCCTATTTCACTATCTATCCATCCTACGGAAAACGAAATCACCGTGCGTGCGTACGTACGGAATACCGTCTCCACGCCGTGGTGAAATCTATTTTCCACCACCACCGTACTTGGATGGTTATAATGGTGTAAATAATAACTATATATTATAATTTTAAAGTGATATTTATTCTTAAATAGAATACATACACTCCAATACAGTCCCACGATCATGAGAACGATATCATCGCTCGTGCGTACGTACGGACTACCATCTCCACAACGCGATGAGATTCATTCTCCACTTTAACCATTCATGAATGACTATAAAGTATATATAATAAGTAGTCATGAAATATATTACATAATAATGATACTGGATTTACGTGTATATATATGTATGTCATCTACTTAATTCCATTCTAATCAATAAGGAAACGAAAACTGCGTTCATGCGTACGTACGGCCTACCGTCTCCATGAACGGTGTATTTCTTTCCATTTACTGATTTATTATATATATGTATATTCTGAATATATATTATATATATATAATGTTTTATATTCTGGAATTAAGTAATCATGATCTATGTAATCATATGAATAATTACAAGTCAAAACACGGACGACAAATAAAACGATTTTACCCAAAACACTTCTTTAACATGGAATTTACAAAAGAACGGGTAATATAAAGTCAAAAGTGAACCATATATGATATCATAACAATTTATATGATTCTGTAATAAGTCAATGACATTATTTAAATCATTATACAGGAGGTTCGGACACTTACGAAGCAAATCAGACCAAAGGTAAGGGAAATATCACAATCTCATTTTTATCCGAGATTGTTTATACTTTGAAATTTACTGGGGTGTATTTTATCATCAACATCCATGTTTCCTCAATATGTAATATTATTTCCATCCACCTACAATTGTTTAAATTCTATTTTACCCTTCGGTGAGTTTTTATTAAAAGATATGAAAGGAATCTTTTGTCGTTTTTCGTACGAGGTACTTTTTTTGACTTTTCCGACAAAAGTACGAGAAGAATTTTTTTTAACTTATACGGCATGAATGGATTTTGAAAACATTTTTTTAAAGAAGATTACTTTATGAAATTTCAAGTTTATTTTTAATCAACTTCTTTTAGTTCAAAGTTGTATGACATGTTAAGAAAGGAAAAATGTTTTTGAAGCAGAAAGGATATTTTCCTCAAGAATGGAGTTCAAGTGTTTTATCAAAATTATTTTCCATCTAAGATAATAAAGGGTTATGTTTTTATCCCTATTATTACATTGATTTGATTATGTTGTGATGGAATTATATTTTTATGAATTCCTTTATCTTATATGAATTGTTTTATGATGGTTAAGATTCCCATTTTCATTACATGGGTTATGAAATGATGTATGATCTATGATTTTGTGGAACACATAAGAATGGTATCATTATGAGATTGGTGGGACCTATATCTCCCTCCAATGCATTGGGTAAAGATTTTATATCTCATGAGATAGACATGGCTGGAATGGTAGGTTATACCGGTTCAGTGAAACATGACTGAAACGAGGGTGAATCTGTTCAGGAAGGGACTTTGTCCACTAAGATAGTCTTGGCAATGAGTCTTGACTAATAAGAAATGATTCTCTATGATTATGTGTGTATGCCACAAATTTTAATGTTTTAAGTTATGATTATTGGGATTACATTTCACTGCCATGATTTATCCCATGTTATGAAATTATGCTCTCTTTTTCAGGTTAAGACTTCCAAAATGTTATGTTCATATGAATATGATGTGATTGATATTTCTTTTGTTTACCCTTACTGAGCATTTGAGCTCAACCTTTTATGTTTTCTTTTCCCCAGGATGTAAAGAAAGGTTTTAGGTAAAAAAGAAGAAGATCATTATGGGATATGTTGAAGATCTTTCACCACTATTAGAAGATTATATTCCGAGTTTCCAAAGACACTAAACTATTATGATCCTTGTGTGTGTGTTTCTGTTATGTACCAAGTATTCCGCAAAAGTAATGTAATGTCCATGTACGTTAAGCTTCGGGTCTCTACATATATACTCACACTTTCATTGGTGTTCAACCGAGCATGTCATGTATTATATATATAATATTTAATATTATGGATATCTTAGTTTACTCAATATCAGTGGAATAGAAACTTATTGAGGTGAGAAGAACAAGGAAGTGTTCGGGTCGGGAGCTCCGCATCGAGGAGTACCCTTCCATTCTAGTTGTTATAAGTTGGTTAATTTCTTGGTATTTTGGGATTATATATTACCCCTTTTTCATTATTTACTTTTTCACAAAATTTGGATGATTATAATGTTTCATATTCAATAACATATTTTTTTTATTTTCTAGGTTGAATTATTATTATACCATGTGTGAAGACTTGTTGTTTTGTATAGGTAAACTAGTATAAGGCCTCCCAGGTTATGTTATATGCCTAAGACTGCTAGTCTCTAGCCCATATCATATTAGAGGTGGTTTTTTGGGGGAACAATAATATCACTTCCTACCTAGGAATGGTCTTAGTGGGATGGGTTATGTCAGAGTGGTATGAAGAAAGGGATGTCATAGTGAAAAAGTTTAGAGTTATTTTTTTGTGAGGCTGGTTTGGAAATATAAGAATTCAGTTTAAATTGGTATTATGTTTATATTTCAGGATAGGGAGCCCAATATTAGTATATTGGATGATGTATCAAATCACTTGAACTCTTAAAAACATTATTATAAACTCATAAACATTGAAAAGGCTTTCATTTTTTTATCCTTTAGGAGCCAAATCCAAAAATATTATTTAATGAAAATGGATTCATCATGTTAAATGTTGGATTCCATCACATCAACTCCCATATTTGATCTGAAGGCAGGTTCATGATTCACACATGAAATCATTAGGGCCCCTTATTGAAAACTAACAATTAGGCTTCTGTCCAGGGAATAGATCACGATATACCCACACGAGGAGATCAGAGAGTAGATCTGTTATCTCTACATTTCATACATGTTTTCATTGGTTTTAATATTTATGTTTCAATAATTTTTGACTGATTTAAAAGGAAATTTTTTTAAATATTATTTGATTTTTTTAATAAAATACCCATCATTGTGTTGAAATCAGGAATAACATAAATGAAAATTTGATATTAAAAAGAATATGTGAACACTTTTCACCACGGCGTGAAGTGGTGTAGTGAAACCTAAGATAAATGACGATGAAGTGGATCAAATTGATTTGAGATGATCATGGATCCAATATTCCTTTCCCATTATAATATTAAACCCAAACTTCCTCTATTATACAACTGTATAGTTACTGTTGTTGGGAGAAATATAAAATATTAATTTTATTCTTTTAGAAAATTAAACAAAATCCTTCAGATGAATCATGATACTCCACTAGTAGTGTTATTACTATACCTGGGCCTACAATTCAGATAGACCACCCTATTCTTTTTAGAAATATTTTATTATAGTTTGATGGGATGAGGATTATTATCGGTTTTGTATGCTTCAAAAATTCCATTAAAAATGACAACTCAATTTCCGAGGTGAGCATGACCCTTATGGAGAAGAGGGATGTGTTGAGTCAGTAACTCATGTGTTCCACTTAGTCTATAAACTTACTAATCATATTATGTCGTTATCATCTATATTTTTTCATTGTGTGGCAAGTCTTTGGATGAATGTGGTTTTGCATAACAATGATTTAGTGACTCTCCCAGGGTCAAATATTGAGTGTCTATTTGATGTGGATTATTACCAAACTACATTGAGAATTGTGTGTGTATGAGACTTGTTAAACCTATAATTGGATATCATGTAGATCATAGAGTATACATTGAGTTTCACATATATCATCAGGTATTGTCTAAATGTGATACATGGTTGATTCCCTTAGGTGTTGAAGCTAGAGTGTGGCCTCCATGGAGAAATTTGATACGATGTTGTTCCCCTCCATATCTGCATATATGTTAGTGTCTTAGAGGTGGGTATAGTGATTGTGATCATTTTAGATGATATAAAACTGATAATTGGATTTGATAATGGTTTTATAGAAGAAAATTCATTAAATATGGGTGAATAAGAGTAGGAATCAGAATCAACATCCTCAAGGTATAAACATGCATGGTCCTAGTCATGGGATTCATCAACCAGAGAGTCATGTATAAGGTACACCCATTCAATATACATGATTTTATATGTCTATGGGAGATTAGATGATATGAAATGGGACTACTCAAATCGAAGTGTGTTAGAGGGTGGTTAGGGAGACACAATGGATGAATTCCTATGGAACATCTAGTAGCACCACCAACCCCCTATGGCTTACTAGGTGGCCCTCATGGAGGAGGATTTGGAAAAATATTTGGTGGTAGACTAGTATGAGATATAGATGGATTGTCTTATAACAAAATTACACCATAACCACCTCCAGTAATCCCAAATTTGGATTAAGAATATGGAGGCTAAGGATGTGGTAAGATACATGGGATAGAGGGTGATAATCAATCTACATATCACATTGATTGTGTTGTGATATTTTTAATCTCTACAATAAAACCCATAAATACATAAATACCATTATGAGAGACTATTCAATCATTGTATCCTATATTTAAGAGTGATAAATTATAAAATATCCCTTTTCTTAACCTATGATGCTATATATTCCAACTAGATGTGAACACTCACTCACCCACATATACTGATGGTGTAAGATTGTGTTTAGTAGAGATACATTTTCATGGGATGTCATAGTTATTGGGATGAAGCCCTAAAATTTTATCCTTAATATGGACTAGCTATACTGAATACATTCATAGATAGACTACCACCATTGAATAATGATGTAATAATGAGCAGATGGATTGATGTTTTTATTCATGGTGAGTGAACATCTTGTTGTGATGAGTGGGACCAATATGTGGTTGTTTCTCTCATGAATTTGGGATGACCTCGTTGATTTAAGGTTCAAACATTCCAATCGGTTTGTAATGGGTTTTTTCGTAGAACCAGAAACAGCCAATGATTCCATATCCATTTGGACATACTCTTCAAAGGTAGGCGCTCATTAGTTGTGGACCGATGAGGCTTAGGAATTTGCATTGGTCAAGAGGATGGGAGGTCGGACTCATCACACCTTTTTGATAGGGATTTATTGTCTAATCCGGGACTCTCTTTATAGATTTAAGTTATGTTCGTGAATCCTTATTAAATTACCAAGTATAGAATGAGAATTCCTTTAGATCTGACAAGCAATGATTAATATGTAGGAAATTTAGAGAATCTTTTATATGTTTTCGTGGTTCTTCATCAATAGAGAATTATCTGTATTTGTTAAAGATTAATAGTCAATGGTATCCTTTAATAAATTATATATATATATCTCTAGGTCATTATGATGACCATACTGGTTTTAAAGCCACTCAGCGGGGCACTTGAAGTTTATTTTCATTCAGAAGGACATAGATTATTTTAGAGATGGGATCTTACCCATAGATGGGCTACCTATGTATACTTTGTTTAGAAAAGGAATCATAACTCGTGTAGTTCGAGTAAGGGAGTATGAGGTTTATGTATGATTGATGGCTCAAATAAATATGTCATAATTACTTTTACACTCTAAGATCACATGAGTCATGCTCGGTGTGAGAAAAAAGTGGTATTGGTAAAATCAGTCAATTATGCCATGAAAGATGCAATCATAAGAAATGATGTGGGGATTATGTATGTATGACTGCCCAAATAGATGATGATTAAGATTTACATCAGGGAAGAAATCTAGGAAAAGGTTCCATAAAGGTATATGTGCTTTATAGAGATTTGGATACTCTAATCTTGGGGATTACTCCAAAGGAAGATTCCCAAGTTAGGAGGAGACTTATGAATGGGTTTTACTCCTGAGAAGGAAGCCCATATTAGAAGTAAATTAGGGCTGGTTAAGAGAAATTAAGATTGGGACTTACTCCTAAGGAGGAGGCCCAGGTTATGGGAATTTGAGAATTAAGGGACTTGGGGATTACTCCTAAAGAGGATGCCCATATTTGGATACTGGGGATTACTCCTGAAAAGGGGGCCCAATTTAAGAGAATTTGGTTGGGGCTTACTCTTGAATATGAAGCCAATATTTGGGAACATGTACTGGGGTTACTCCTGAAAAGGAGGCCCAAGTTATGGGAATTATGACTGGGGCTTAATCCTAAGGAGGATGCCCAAATTAATGAGGACTTGGGGCTTACTCCTAAGAAGGATGCCCAAATATTAATGAGAATTTGGATTGGGGATTACATCTGAAAAGGAGGCCCAAGTTTAATATTCTCTCATCTTTAAAGGATGAGGATGAATGAATGAACTCTCTAACTTTAGTGATGTAAAGATGTGTAAATCACTAGGTTTTGAGAGATGATCCACCGAATTCCTTTCAGATAAGGAAGCCAACAAGGAAATCATGTCATAAATGGATTTGTATAGAGTTATGAAGGCTTAATCCTGAAGAGGATAAGTGGATAGGTGTAAGAGATGTGAAATAGGCCTGAGAGGTACCTAAAAAGATAGGGGTGCACAAGTCCTGGCAGGCGCGCAGGTACTGTGTGGGCACGCAAGTCCTGGTCACGCAGGTTTACCTGCGTGACACATGGGTACTTGCGCTATTTTCAACTCTTAAGGTAATACTTGGGCGAGACTTGGCTCAAACCATTGGTATTATCCCTAGAGGCTTTCCAGAAGATGGCGCGCAAGTTCTGGTGAAAGAGTAGGGCAGCGTGAAAGTGTGGCCAGTTCCCTTAAGGGATGGCCACTAAGGCACGCAAGTGTTGATGAGTTTCAACACTTAAGCCATCCTCACCCTCTTTAGATCTTCCGTTCTAGGTAAGAAATTACCTTAGAAGTGTTCAGAAGCTTTGAGAAGAGACTAGGGCACCAGGAGCTCAATTTTAAGGTCCTATAATTTTTTCCCTTTTCGAAATGGGGGGGCCCATAGGGGTATTTATAGGCTAGAGAAGACCCTGGGCGATTTTCAAAGAGGGCGCCCAAGTCACCTGCGTGACCACTAGGCGGCGCGCAAGTGTACTTGCGCGACCATGCAGTATCTTGCACGACCTATGGGAAATGTTCTCCTTGTTCATCCTTTTCTCTTTTTTTGATGTTTATTCAAAGGATGAATCTTCTTTGTTTGAGGTATTTTCTCTTTTCATTTCGTTTAGACTCTGGGACGAAAAAGGAGCGTCAACAAAAGTCCCCCCTTAGAGTTGGATCCAAAGAGAAAAGAAGATTTTACTCTGAGGTGAGAAGAAACAAGAAATTTGGAAGTTTAAAGTCATGCATGTCGGACATGAAAAGGCTATATGTTTAAGGACGAAATAGCTTTGAACGAATTAATTAAAATGGACTCAATTCTTTGACAATTTATCTGAAAACATATTACCACACTCAAGTATAAGGGAAAATATGTAAACTCTGACTTATGAAATCTTGAATCTGAGGAATGATATGAAAAATGACTAAGAGGAATTAGAAGAAGTATTTTCCAAGAATGAAGTTACCATTATTTAACAAACCCGTTAGAGGGTTGAATTATGAAGGGCCACCAAAGGGAATTGGATGAATAGTCAAATAATAGCATCTTTTGGATGACAGGTCTGTTATGTAGACTACTTATGCAAGGCCGCCTAAGGGGACTTGCTGCATAGTCAGGAAAAAGAACTCTCACAAAGTTACTTTTCTACTTCTAAAAATCATGTGAAAGTTTATGGAGATTAAAATTTTTCAAAGTATAGAGTTTTCTGTATGGAAAGAGGTACTTGAAAATGGAGAAGATATTTCCAAAAAAAAATTGTTTAAGAACTGGATGAATTTCACTCTTATGAAGGTCTGACCCAAATGCTAGGAAGGGAAAATATAAACCATAGACTTGAATATTTTCAGATCATGAAAAAGAGTATGAGAAAAATATATAAATAATGGCTATCTTTTCGGATCCCTATATATCATCGTTAAGACAACTAAGGACAAAAGGAGGTTTTCGTCCTAAGAATGAAGTTACCATTATTTAACAAACCCGTTAGGGGGTTGAATTATGCAGGGCCGCCTAAGGGAATTGGATGCATAGTCAAATAATAGCATCTTTTGTCTGACAGGTTTGTTTTGTAGACTATTTATGCAAGGCCGCCTAAGGGAACGTGCTGAATTTTTAGGAAAATGAATTCTCAGAATTTGAACATTTTGTGATTATAAGTCAGGAAAAAGGGTTATGAAGATCTGAAAATATTTAAGGGTAGGATTATGACATGTAAAAATGGGTATTGTTCAATGTATGTAAAGATACACAGAACAATGATAACCATAATCACGTTGTGGTTGGGTCCTGAATTGAAAAGTTGGACTTCAATATGTATCTTATAAGGATGGGAATCAAGACATACGTAGTTCTTGAACTATTGTTTAATGTCATCTGGGAAAAAAGGATTGGAGATCTTAGTTTAGGGTCATAGAGCTCGAACCATTATATGAAATACACAGTGTGTGTTTTCATGGGGACTTTTCAGCCAAGAGACTGAATGTGGAATTTGGGGTTAGGCCCAAAAGACTTGGGGCTATATTTGAGGGACACTCGAACGTTCCTACGTATCCCATAAGAATGGGAATCAAGCCCACGTAGTTCTAGAAATACCCTCTGTATAGATTTGGTTCATACATGTGAAGGGTGAAAGGGAACTTTAGTGAAATGATTTTTTGACCCAAAATAAAAGCTTCGGGCATTTCCATGTATGCACATAGTATTTGGAAAAAAACATGATTGGAGATCAATGTAAATAATGATTTCATCTCAGGTGAGGGTATCAAATAATGTTGTAGTTTATTGTCATACTGGGCAAAAATGTTGTACATTTTATCGTCACATATCAAGGACGAAGTTGAACCAATGTAAAGATATTGATTCATGGGGTAGTTTCACAAATCAACATCGTACGAGATGTAGGTGAACCAATATGAAGAGATTGGTTTTGGGCTTGAACCTTGGGAGGTTTCCTACATACCCATCCTAGAAGGCAAGGATCAAAGTCCACATAGTTCATTTAAATAATGAATTAGTGATCAAGTTGTTCTTGGGGACAACGAACTAAAAAATGATATTGGGACTTACGGGTGGTTACCAGCCCAAAGAGGGTGTTATGGTTGAAGTTTTCTCTAAGCTCATGTGAGTCATACTATGTGTGAGAAACAAGAGGTAGACACAACCTTAATGATGAACAATTTAATGTCATGTAGGACATATGAAGGGACTATGCAGTTTAAAGTCATGCAGTTAGGAGTATTGGTGATGCACAGTTTAATGTCATGTAACAGGGACAAAGTACAGTTTAATGTCATGTAAGACGTATTAAAGGACTTTTGTACAGTTTAGCATCATGTAGCTAGGATGATGGGGACAATATAGTTTAACGTCATGTTGGACGAAAGGGGGACTATATATTTTAATGTCATGCAGTAAAGACAAAAGAGTACATCGTTTAACGTCATGTTGGACGTGTTAGGTACTTTTTCATAGTTTAACGTCATGTTGGACAAAGAAGGGATGATACAGTTTAGCGTCATGTTTGACAAGAGTGCGAATAGTTTAAGGTCATATACATGGACAGTTGGTTATGTAGTTTAACATCTTACTGGACGTAAGGGACTTCTATACAGTTTAGCGTCATGTAGATAGGACGTTACAGTTTAACGTCATGTTAGATGAAAGAAATGAAAATAGTTTAAAGCCATATGCATGGACTCTTACTGTATAGTTAACCGTCGTATAGAATGATGAAGGGGACACAGTTTAACGTCATGTTGGACTAAAGAAATGCAAATAGTTTAAATTCATATGCATGGACTCTGGATAGTGAGGTTTAACGTCGTGTTAGACATAAGGGACATGAAAATAGTTTAAGGTCATATGCATGGACTGTAACACTGTATTTTGTGTTTATACAAAATACTTCTTCAGAAATCTGGCATTGGTTGGAGTAGTGATGAGTTCTCCATCCATTGAGATTAATGAATAAGCTCCATTGGAGTAGACCTTGTGTATTGAATAAGGTTCTTCCCATTTTGGTTCAAGCTTGGGAGGTTTGTTTCCTGGTATCATTGGAGTTATGAGAACCAATAACAGTTCTCCTTGAATGAATTAATAAAGATGAACTTTTTTGTTGAGAGCTCGTGCTATTCGATTCTAATAAACTTCCAAGTGGTGCAGTGTGCACAATATTTTCTCATCTAACCATTCGAATTTATCCAATCGCTTTTTAGATTGTTCATCTATTGATGACGGATCCCAAATAGCTACTCTGAGTGAGGTTAGTTGATCTTCAATAGCCAAGACTACTTCCATTCCATATTTTAATGAATATGGAGTTGACCACGTTGCAGTGCGGGTGGTGGTTCGATAAGCCCATAAAGCATGAAAGAGTTTATCAGGCCATGAATTATTTTCATTATCCACCATCTTTTGTAGTATGTTTTAAAGAGTCTTGTTAAAGGCTTCTATCTGGCCATTGGCTGCTGCATGATACCGCGATGAATGATTGGATTTGATGTTGTATTCTTGATACAAATTCTTCACCTCGGATGAACAGATGTTTGTGCCATAGTCCGTCAATATGGTATGAGGGACACCAAATCTGGTAATGATGTTAGACTTGATGATGCTAAAAATGATTTTAGAACTAACTTCTTTGAGAGGTATTGTATCTGCCCATTTGGAAAAGAAGTTAGTAGCAGTAAGAATATACTTAAACTGCTTGGCCATAGCAGAAGGGTAAGGTCCCACCACATCCATTCCCCATGTGGAAAATGGCCATGAGTATTTAGTTGTATGATGAAACTCTGGATTTTGATGAATGAATTTCGAATGTACATGGCATGAATGACAATTATTTGTGAAATCAACACAATATTGTATCATTGAAGGCCAAAAGTACACAAGCCTTCGAATCTGATTAGACAGTCTATGTCCAGATTGGTGGGCACCATAGACTCTTGCATGCACTTATTTCAGGACATCCATTATCTCTTCACCATCAATGCATCTGAAGAGAACTCCATCAAAAAGATGCTTGTAGAGAATTTTCTCTAAGTGATCTGGGCTATCATAAAGAGTAAAATTGACTACACATCACCGGATTTGTTCTTTCCCGGCTCTATAAAGTGGAAGTGTTCCATTTGAAGGTATTCCCTGATAAGTGTCATCCATTTTATAGTATGACCATACAATTCAGGAATGGGACTAATTTCATTGATCTCCTCTATTCTGGTTTGAACATAAGGTGAAATTGTACGAAGGTGGTCAATACTGATTGTTGTTTTGTCCCGATTTGGATCTGCTAGAGCTGTGGCTATATTATCCAGTGCATCAGCTTGAGCATTTTTTGATCGCGGGACTTAATAAAATATCGGTTCCATAGGAAATTAAGACATTAACTCTCTAACCTAATCATACAAAGGGATAAATTCTTCTTTTCTAAGGGCACAATCCCCCTTAAATTGTTTGATTACCAGTTCTGAATCACCTTTCACCTTTAAGTGATTCAATTGTGCCTGAAGCGCCAACTCTAATCCTACGACGAGGGCCTGGTATTCTGCTTCATTATTGGTACCACCTTCCAACAATAAGAAGGAATAAGGTAACACTACCTTTTTTGGGGAAATAAGAATAACTCCTAATCCAACCTTGATGGATTTAGGATCTTCTATTTTCATCCCTGTTGGACTTCTGGAAGCACCATCAAAGTACATTTCCCATGCATGAGGACTATCTTGAATAGAGAAGACTTCCTCATCAGGGAGTTCAATATCTGAAGATGTGTCTTCCACTGAAGGGTGTTCAGCAAGAAAATCCGCAAGACCTTGGCCCTTTATTGCCTTTTGAGACACATACTGAATGTCGAATTGCTGAAAAATAACTTCCCACCTTGACAGTCGTCCTGTAAGCACTGGACGACTAAGGATGAATTTGAGTGGGTTATGACGAGATACCAATTGCACCTCGTGATATTTCAGGTATTGTCTCAACTTTTGAACTGCAAAGATTAATTCCAAGCAGCACTTCTCAATATTTTAATACCGGTTTTCGGCTTCAAGCATAGTCTGACTGAGATAGTAGAGGCTGTTTTCATACCCAGCATCATTCTTCTGAGAAAGAAAAGCACCCAATGATCTCTCCAAGGAAATCACGTAGAGGATAAGTGGCCTTCCTTCAACAGGTGGTATAAGTACCAGTGGACTCAAGAGGTATTTCTTGAGAATATCGAATTCTTCTTGACATTCATCAGTCCACTAGTAAGTGACTCCCTTCTTTATCAATTTTGTGAAGGGTAAACTTTTGGCTGCCAAATTGGTGATGAAACGGTGAATATAGGGTAAGTATCCTTGAAGTCCTCTTAATTATTTCAAATTTCTTAGAGGTGACATACCAAGGATTGACATGGCCTTCTCAGGATCAACTCCAATACCACGATGGTGTACAACAATGCCGGGGAATTTTCCTAAGGTTACCCCAAAATCACATTTTAAGGGGTTCATCTTCATATTATGTTGTCGAAGCTTTCGGAATATGACTTCTAAATCAGCCAAGTGATTAGAACGTTGTTTGGATTTGACCACCAAATCATCCACATAACATTCAACAAACTTCGCTAAAAATGGTTTTTTAGATACGATGCATGGCACACTAATATGTTACACCTGCATTCTTTAAGCCAAAGGGCATTACCCGATATCAAAACACACCCTGTGGGGCTCTGAAGGCTGTGGATTCCTCATCTTCTGGATCCATTTGGATTTGATTATATCCCAAATATCCATCCATGAAGGAAAGTGCTTCATATCCAGCTGTTTCATCGGTTAAAAGTTCTGTAATCGGAACTAGAAAATCAACCTTAGGACAATGCCTATTAAGATCTCTGAAATCGATGAAAACTCAAATTTGTCTGTTCTTCTTCTTCACAGGGACAATATTAGCCAAACAATTGGGATATTGAACCTCTATGAAGAAGTTAGATTTGATAAACTAATCCACTTCAGATTCAATTTTGGAAGCATAAGTTGGGTGTGTTTTTCTTGCGGCTTTCTTAAATCCTCGATATTCTTCTGGTAAACCCAAATGATGAGTAGCAACATCAGGATCAAGCCCAGGAATCTCTATATAGTTCCAAGCAAATATGTCTCGATTTTTCTTTAAAAATGTAATATACATATCTTGTTCTTCAAGAGTCATGGCCACACTGACTAAAGTGGGGTGTGGATCATTTTTTGTACCCATATTGATTTCACTGAGTTCATCCACAGTGGTAGAGATACCCTCTTCAAATGATGGAGGAGCATTTCTGAGATCTTCCTCTTCTTATTCAACATGTGTTATCTCTTCTATTTCTACTTGCATAGTAGATGATGAAACATAATTTCCATGATCAGAAGAGATTTTAGAATTTTAATATCTTGAATAAGAAGCATCCATTTCTGACCCAATTGATGATTACAGGTCTTCCGTGGGAGATAAAGAGGAGTTGATGGATTGAGAATCGACAACATTGTTCACCTCAGACATTACTATAAATTCTTCTGGCCTAGTTGGCGAAGTATAGAATTGATGGATTTCAGTAGATGAAATGAAGACATCTCCATTTGAGCTTTCATCATTTCCTGGTGGATCACCAATTTCTCTCATGTTGTTTGGCTCGATTTTTGTAATTGACATTATGGATCTTTCCATAAAAGTATTTTGATTTGGGTCTATCCTGTCAATTTGACTGATAGGAAACACATAATATGTACTCACATGCGCAAATGGATTTACTGGAATCTTTTCCAAACCATATGGAGCATTAACTTTGGCAATCTCCCTTATTATGGATTTCTTCTTTCCCTTCATGTGGTAGAATTCCGCCTTAATGTATTGAGACTCACATGTCTTGAACAGGGCCTTATCACCGTACAATGTCCCAACATGACAATCGAAACAATATTTGAGACATTGATGGTATGATGAAGGGATAGTCGCATATTGATATAGCCAGGGTCTTCCAAACAAGATGTTGAAGGCTGAGTCTTGATCAACAACCATGAAATCTGAATTGGATATAAGATCTCCAAATTGAGTTTTTAGTATATCTTTGCCTAGTGGTTCTTGTTAATTTATATTATATCCTTGTAACATCATAGTAGAAGGAGATAAATCAGATTCTGTGAGGCCCAATCGATGAAGTGTATGAATGGCGATGAGGTTGACTCCTGAACCATTATCAATGAAATCTCTTCAGATGTCTACACCATTGACCTTTCCAGATAAGTACAAAGGTCTAATATGCCCATGTACGACATCATCTTCATCTATGAAAGATATCACTGCATGGAATTCCGCAGGATTATTCTCTACGTGATATACTTCAGCTGCAACAATTTCAGTTTCAAACTCATGAGGACTTGACAAAGCCTCGATGAGTGTCTACCGAAGATCTTTTGATAGATTCAAAGCATCTAGAATTGATAACATGGCCGGTACTTGGGCCAGGTGTTTCAATACATCATACTTTAGATCCAAAGGTCTACATTTTCGAACAGGAACATGTGGTTTAGCAGGTGCCTTGGAAGTTGATTATTTTGAAGTTGATGCATCCTGTATCGGGATAGGAGTTGGAAATATTCCTATCTTTGAAGTATTAGACCGATTAGATCCATTTACTTGTTGAGAGGATGAAGATGGAACCCCCAACCGATCCTCCAGATTAACTCTTCCAGGACTGAATTTTCTATTGGTTGGAGAACTTGCTTGTTCTTATTGAGCTCGCTGAAGGACTCTGCCATGAGTTTCTGCTGCATACAAAGTTCTAGCAGGGGTAGAATTGGAATAGTGGTTTTTGGGATATTCACATCTTCCTCTGTATCTCAAACCCCTGGAACTTCCTCTAACTCCTCTATTTGATACAGGGAATTCAGGCTCATCGAAATCAAAATTGTGACTGGCATAAAGATCTGATAAATTAATCATGTTAAAAGAACCAAAGATTAACTCTTCATCCGATGAATATTTTGCCTGATTAGCCAATTTAGGCTGTGCCGTTTGGTGGGACGGTGCCCGTGGTTTCGAGGTAGATGGAATGAAGTCTTCCAGAGTCAAAGACAACTTAGGCTTTGACACATAATCAACTTCCTCTGATTTCTTTTCATTCTTCGAACTATGCTACCCTTTTGAGGATTTTCCCTCTGAAGAGGATTTTTTTGTGGCATCCATAGCAGAAGACACAATTGGTTTCTTCAATTTTGTTCGCAAAATGGCATGAGTTCAGTTGATTGTTTTCCTAACCATCCAATCATCATATTTCTGTGCATTTTTTCTTTTGACTTCTTGCCATTCGCCTTTTTCCTCTTGAAATGTAGCAGTAACACATGCTACCTGGGCTGAAGAGCCTTTAGGTTTGACTTGTCGCGAGTCATCCATCTCTTCCAAGAGGTCTTTTAAGGAAAAACACTCCTGGATGGGATTCCCCAACATTTGATGAAAGGGGAAATAATTGGGACGATCTTCATCTCCTTCCTTGTTTGGCCACTTGGGCCTTGGCACCTGAACCAAATTATTCTCCAGGGCCGAAATGAAGTAAACAGGTACTTGTTCATTTTGGAAATAATCTTTACTCTTCAACTCATCAAACGGTTTCCATATTTGATCTCTTTGATCGTATTGACGAAACGACCTCTATTGTTGAAGCTCAGGAGGTGGAGCCCTTCGGGAAGATAATTTTTTGGAATTAGAAGCAGCTACAAGTGCTTGATTAAGCATAACTTTAGCAATCTCTACTTTACCCATTCTCCTTCCTGGATCTAATGGAATTACACGAGTTTTATCCTTAGTCTTCGTAAGAGAGCCTTCAATCTGTTGAGCGATTGAAGTAAGGTCTCGAAACCCTCCTGTGTATTTTATAGGGATCAACGGCATACATAATGTGTCACATAGATTTTCCACACAGATTGGAAACAGTTCTTATTGAGGGAGTTATAAGATCATGGAATATGTTAATCCCTTACTGTGAGCAATGAAATATGCGACCCTTACATTATCCCTTTTCATAAAGTTTATAAGATAAAAAACTATTGTCTTTGGAAATGTTGAGCTGAACTGAAGAAGAAATCGTTGACGGAGATATTCTCATCCGGTAATTGACCGGGATTGCAAGCTTGTATACCAAACAAAAGCTGGTCCTTGCAAGGTTCACACGAAGCATCTGATTTTCACTGATTCATTCTATTCTGGATTTCCCATCATAGGATCGCAACAAGACATGTAATGTGTCAAATGTTGTTCAGGATCTCATGATCCATTGAAAATAGGGAATACAGGGTTCCCAAAACGTGATGGGGGAGGGATTGAATCTACCCATTCAGGGTAAACTCTCTTTTCTGGTTGAACCAGTGCACATTTACCTTCCATAGTCTCTAACCGAGCGGTTAACGACTCAATGTTAGTTATTAAATTTTGATAATCATCCGGTTGAACTTGGACTTGGGCAGGTTCAATGACTGGAGCTTGGACCGGTATGACTGCTGGTACTGCAACCGATGGCAGCACTGCCGATTGTTGTTGCACTTGACCCGTATGATTAGACCTGTGGGGGTGTACTGATAAAGGACGATATTCTTGATCCATCTTAGTATCCAAAACAAATTCCGTTGGATGACTGGCTCCATCACATTTAGGAGGAAGTCTACCCTGAAGTAGTTCTGTATTCATCCTCCTCAATTCCTTCATTTCTTCTTCTTGTTGCGCAAATATTTTCTCTAATGAGAGTGATTGGACTTCTCCAGAGGAAGGATATGTAACTTGATTCTTTCATTTCCAATTGTTTGATCCCCTTCATGGAGGGGGAAGTGGGTTACTTGATGGAACACCCAGATTTTGGGTAAGCCTTTGATTTCGTGTACGCACACCTTCTTCATTTATGTCTGTTCGTACAGCTTCTTGAGTAGGAACATCTTCATCTGATCCCTATGAGTGAGACTCATCTGGTGGGTCATAAAAAACGGCATTGATTACATTAATTAATGCATAACTCATCACATCCCTAATATCAGTATTTCTTTGATATTTTCTTCTGCCATGTCTTTGATGAGACATTTCCTTTTGTTGATTCGATCCGTCAGGAACTTTTTGATGAACTGTAATTTGGAGAGAATCTCCTGATAACATGGCTCTTCATTCCTCTTGGGGATTATTCCCCAATAGAGAGAAGACTGACTTTCTCTGAGGGGGAAATTGAGGATTTGAAAAAGACCCCAGTTCGGTGGACTGGGGTTGTTCCTGCTGTCTTTGCTCAATTCATCGAATCCTATTTGTTGATTCTGATGGTTGGTTTAAAAGAGTCTCTAGTCTGGAAAGTGGGGTGGTTCTTGACATGATATGTCTGAGAATTTCTTAAAAGATCTCATGATCCGGAACACCTTGGTCAGGAAATTAGCTGGATGCATCAATCTAAATCCACTTTTATCACCCGGTTCAAAAGACTGTTGTATGATTTCTGACACTTCTATCACTTGATGATGTGATTGCTCTATATGAGAGGCCTTTTCAATATTCTCATTTGCTTGATACAGGAGTAATTCAACAACTTATTCTCTGTATTCTTGATTTTGAGAGGAACTAGTTGAATCCTTTTCTTGGGCATGCCTTTTTTTAAAACAAAACCCATTGAGTGTGGCCAGCCATGGGCAATAACATTGCATGAAACCATTTTCGGTGGGATTTGCTGACTGGAGAGAATAGTGAAATGTAGTTCTCCATGAACACCCCATCCTCTGACATGAATACTAGATGGGGAATTGGAAATTAACTGGCGCAATCTTCTTACTGCGCCAAGGCATGAACTTTGAAGGGCTCTCTGCTGATTTTCAGCCTTCGGATATCGAGATACGGATAGAGATGCCAAGTCAATTTGACGTTGTAACCCTTCTATTATATTGACATGATTTTCATATTCATCATAAGATAATATTTTCTTTTTCAACTGACAAAGAGTTTTCCATATGTTGAGATGAATATCATGAATCCCATCTTCCGTCAACATCTCTGGAATGTCATATTAAGAGTCAACCAAAGGCCAAAACATGACTGGAACTTCAACTATCGCTAGTTGTTTTCTCATGTGCAAATTTTTTTTCTATATCATTTAATGAAGATTCTTCTACCTGTTTTGACAAGAGCTGGTGCTTCCTTTTTTGCTTCATTGGATTCAACATGATTGGTATAGAATTCACTGATCAAACTAGAAGATTAATGACCTGGGGTGGTTCGGAGAATGACCTACACCTCGAGCTACCTTCTGATTGAGAAAGTATTTCACTTGCTAGTGATGAAGCATCAGACATGACTGGTTTTGAATTTGAAAGTTCCTCAAGATAAGAGGGAGTTCTCATCACTACATTGTCCACTGGAGTATTTTCCAGGCAATGTGCATCACTACTGCGGAGAGGGATTTCACAGCGAAATTCATCATGATGGGGAGGAACACCATGGTGGGTTATAGAAAAAGATGAGATCTCTTGCTCTTTGGTCTTCTAGCCCCACAGAGGGTTATTGTAGCTTTCATCTGAAGATGATACTTCAAGATCGACCGAACTGTCATGAAGCAAGCCTTAATGAGAAAGTGTCTGTTGAAGACCTTCAGAATTAATGTTCCCACTGTTGGGAAATGATGGAGTAGAATCTTGGATTCCAATATATAACTGTCTGGGGCTTCACGAACTCCAGCATCTAGCAAGGCCTTGTTATAGATTGGCTCTTGATTTCTTGACTGTGCTGAGTGGGTCTTCTTCTTAGACGCCTTCTTACTCACCTTGGAAACCACTTGTTGATGAATGTGGCTACTCTCAGCAGGTTTATGCGCTTGATCAGGAGAGATGGCCAGGTTAGGATGACGATCTCCACTCAAATAAGGTGTATGTTAATGACTTGGTTGTCCGTATGATATGGGGGAGTACTCCCCACAACCCTCTTGGACTGGAACAGAGGTATTTATCTGCTCCGGAGTGATCTGTTGATGAGCCACTCCATTGGTAGGGATAGATTTTTATTTCATTCCCTATGATGCTTCCAAAGCCGTTATAATATACTGGCAGACATCCAGAATATGAGCAGGGATTTGCTTCTTCTCTTTCACCATTGACACAATGTGCTTGGTGACGTCAGATGCTGAAACAGGGATATACGTCCATTCCGTGCTTGGAGTAGGTTTGTGTTCCAACTCTTGTCCTCCTTTTCCTGTCAGTGATTCCAGAGAGTACTCAAGTCTGGGGGCAATGAATTGAGTCTGCCTCATGTTTGTCACCGGAGATTTCTGACTGACCTCTCCTGGTGCTACCAAATGAGAATTTTGGTAGGCTTGATCAATACTAGTAGGTGTATGTGCCTGCAGATTGTACTTCACCAAACGTGGTTGAAGAGCTCCATCATATGTAGTCAGACGAGCCTGATGACTAGCCAATGATTTATAAATAGGTGTATATTCCTACCTATAGTACTCCGCCGGAATTGCCTGGTGGGATTGGTGTGGTACTTCCAGATGAGTATGCTGGACAATGAGATTAAAACGGATGGGTGTGTGTGAACGCTCATTTCTTTCCACAAAGTTAGGTTGGTGGACTTATTCAGAGATGGCAGGGATGAGAACCTACTCAATATTGACCAGATTTTTCCTTTGGCGATTCGTCTTTCCTACTCGGGTTCGAGGAACCTGATCCGAACGCTTGTAGATGATACCATCATCATGTTTAGGGCGCTCTGCTGCACGAGTCTGGCGGCGATTATTGATGGGAACCCTTGGGAATGACTCCTTTATCTTTGAATTAAGTCCTTGAGGGACCTGCTCATTCACCTCCCCATTATATGGGAGGGACTGGTGATTGCATTCTGGGGATAACAACCCGAAACGGTTGAAAACGGTGGTTGGCACCACCTGCTTCTTAATCACTGGTCGCCATTGCCCGGACGACCGGTGTGAGTTGTTGACTTGGAGGGCTTGTCGAGCACCCTCCAGAGTCGGAATAGTACTGTTTTGATGGTACTTCTTAACCAGCACATTTGATACCCAGCGTTGAAGACGCTGAGTAGGTGATATTGTCCTTAGAGCGGATGATGATCCAGCAGGTGTAGCAGTAGTGGCATTTGCAGCAGAGGTATTCACATATGTGGAATTAAGAAAATCCATTCTCGCAATGCAGAAGATCTTTGGAAAAGAGTGCATGTTTGATATAATAGATGTAATCAAGATAAGTCCGGCCACTACATATTTTGGATAAACACATATGTTATTGATTGTCTTGTTGGCCCTCTCATTGAGTTTTAAATAGGGGCCTAACAAGTAGGTAAAATATCATTTTAACATGGTTAAGGATTCACGTCAGGTTCACCATTTTTTGTTTCTCTCTGGAATTGGGGATGACCTCGCTGATTTAAGTTTCAAACATTCCAATTGGTTTCTAATGGGTTTGGTTCGTAGAACTGGATACATCCAATGATTCCATATCCATTTGGACCTAATTTCCAAAGGTAGGTGCTCATTAGTTGTGGACCGATGAGGCTTAGGAATTTTCATTGGTCGAGAGGACGGGAGGTCAGACTCATCACACCTTTTTGAGGGGAATTATTATCTACTCCAGGACTCTATTTATATATTTAAGTTATGTTCGTGAATCCTTAATAAATTACCAAGTATAAAAAGAGCTTTCATTTAGATCTGACAATCAATGATTAATATGTAGGAAATTTAGATAATCTTTTATATGTATTTTAGGTTCTTCATCAATAGTGAATCATCTGTATTTGTTAGAGATTCATCGTTAATGGTATTCTTTAATACACTATATTGATATTTCTTGGTCATTATGATGACCATATTGGTTTTAAAGCCACTCAGTGGGGCACTTGAAGTTTATTTTCATTTAGAAGGACATGGATTATTTTTGAGTTGGGATCATACCCTCAGATGGGATACCTATGTATCCTTTTTTTAGAAAAGGAACCAGAACCCACGTAGTTCAAGTAAGAGAGTATGAGGTTTACGTATGATTAATGGCTCAAAGAAAGATGTAATAATTACATTTACTCTCTAATCTCACGTGAGTCATGCTCGGTGTGAGAAACAAGAGGTATTGGTAAAATCAGACAATTGTGCCATGAAATATGCAAACATAAGAAATGACGTGGGGATTATGTATGTATGACTTCCCAAACAGATGAAGATTTAGATTTAGTTTAGGGAAGAAATCCAGGAACATGGTCCATAAAGGTATATGTGCTTTATGAAGATTTGGATACTCTAATATTGGGGCTTACTCCTAAGGAAGATGCCCATGTTAGGAGAAGACTTATGATTGGGTTTCACTCCTGATAAGGAATCCCAGATCATATGTAAATTAGGACTCATTAGGAGAAATTACGATTGGGGCTTTATCCTAAGGAGGATGCCCATGTTAATTGGAATTTTAGAATTAAGGGACTTGGGGCTTACTCCTAAGAAGGATGCCCATATTTTGAGACTGGGGCTTACTCCTGAAAAGGGGGCCCAGGTTAAGAGAATTTGGTTGGGGATTACTCCTAAAAAGGAATCCTATATTTGAGAACATGGACTAGGGATTACTCCTGAAAAGGAGGCCCAGGTTAAGGGAATTATGATTGGGGATTACTCCTGAGGAGGATGCCCAAATTAATGAGGACTTAGGGATTACTCCAAAGAAGAATGCCCAAATATTAATGAGAATTTGGATTGGGGCTTACTCTTGAAAAGGAGGACCAAGTTAAATATTCTCTCATCTTTAAATGATGAGGTTTAATGAATGAACTCTCTAACTTTAGCGATGTAAATATGTGTAAATCACTAGGTTTTTAGGGATGTTCCACTGAATTCCTTTAAGATAAGTAAGAAAACAAGGAAATCATGCCATAAATGGTGATGGAGAGAGTTCTGAAGGATTAATCCTAAAGAGGAGAAGTGGATAAGTGTAAGAGAAGTGAAATAGGAAGGAGTGGAACCCAAAAAGATAGGGGCGCACAAGTCCTGGAAGGCGCGTAGGTACTGTGTGGGTGCGCAAGTCCTGGTCGTGCAGGTATACCTACACGACACATGGGTACTTGCGCGATTTTCAACTCTTAGGGTAATACTTGGGCGAGACTTGGCTCAAAACCTTGGTATTATCCCCAGAGGCTTTCCAGAAGATGGCGTGCAAGTTCTGGTGAAGGAGTATGGAGGCGCGCAAGTGTGGCCAGTTCCCTTTAGGGCTGGCCACTCAGGCACGCAAGTGTTGATGAGTTTCAACACTTAGGGCTTCCTCCCCCTATTTAGATCTTCCGTTCTAGGTAAGAAATTACCTTAGAAGTGTTTGGAATCTTTGAGAAGAGACTATGGCACCAGGAGATCAATTTGGAGGTCCTGGAATTTTTTCCCTTTTCGAAATGGGGGGGCCCACAAGGGTATTTATAGAATAGAGAAGACCCTGGGCGATTTTCAAAGAGGGCACGCAAGTCACCTGCGTGACCACTAGGCGGCGCGCACGTGTACTTGCGCGACCATACTGGAACATGTGCGACCTATGGGAAATGTTCTCCTTGTTCATCCTTTTCCCTTTTTTTGATGTTTATTCAAAGGATGAATCTTCATTGTTTGAGTTATTTTCCCTTTTCATTTCATTTAGACTCTGTGACAAAAAAGGAGCGTCAACAGTGGTAAGTTGTAGTCAATCACCCATCGATTTTACAACATGGATTTGATTGTGGGGGAAGATTTATATTATCAAATTTCTATAATAATAGAAGACTATATTGATATATTTCATTATGATGTTCTAAGATATCCCCCTTATCAAGAGGTTAACATATAAATTAATTTACAATCAGGGACCACACTAATATCTATTAATAACTATCATATGGCCTCGATAGAGCTCAAGTAGAGAATGGTTTTGTGAAAAGACCCCACAGAGAAAGGTTTTTTCATCCACATTGTGTCCCCCATGGAAGCTCCAGTGTTTGTTCTCAAGAAGGTGATGGGATATTGGGGATTTATATTTACTATAAACACCTAAACATGGTGTTAGTAAAGAATAAATTCCATTTTACAAGTATTTATGTACTCTTCAACTAGATTAAGTAAAAAATGTGGTTCTTCAGATTTATATCAAGTATGGAGACCAATAGACTCAGGTTCATGATCGAAAATATCTATAATAAGGTGTTCTGGTGTCACTATAGGCATTATGAGTTTATGGTTATTCCCATTAACATTATGGAAACTACATATATGTATCAAAGGATTTTATTAGACTATATTATAGTGTACCATTTTCTATAAACTCTAGATGTGTATGTTCTATATTATTGATGATTACTTTATAGGGCATGTAATCATAGAGGGTAGGGTTTTTATAGACCCCATAAAGGGTGAGAAAGTTCTTTCTTTGGGGCCACCCAGAAGTACATTTTATGTTAGTAGGTTTTTTTCATTGGCAAGATATTGATAGACATTCACGGTTTAATTTTATATAATAAAATCTCCCATGATTTCCCTTACCTAAAATTGGAAGCCTTTTGTTGGTTCTAAGTAGTATTAGAGGGAAATTATTGATCTGAAGTAGAGGTCAAAAAGAAAATATATCCTAGGTTTTTTTGAAGAAGAACAATTTTACTTCGTGTTATTTGATCCCAATGAGGCTGGGTTTGGATATGTGTTGATTTAGAGGTGGGTGGTGATTTATTATGGACCTAAGAAGATAATACCTCCTTAAAAAATTATGAAACCCACAATTTTGAGCTACTATTAGTGGTTTTCACCTATAATTCCTACAGAAATTAATTTCTCATTGTGAATTTTAATTTCTATATGGACCAAAAGAGTCTTATGTATATCTTCTCAAATTGATATCTCAACCAAAGGAAGAGGATTTTATTTGAACTACTGAAAGAAAATAAATTCGAAATTTCTTATACTACTAGAGAGGAAAAATTATAGTTTTATTCCCTTATAAATAAATTCTATTCTCTGTCCATAGAGGTATAATTTGACTATATTGACCCAATATAGTTATCCTTGGTGTATGATAAAATTATAAAATATATTTTATTGATTGTGGTGGCCCTTATGATTCTTCATCATGTGAGGAAGGCCCGTTTTGGATACATTGACTATGTGTTCTTTCATATTAAGGTATACATTGGAGATGCACATAATATATTTTCCAATGTCATGGAGCATGCCATCAAATTATAGGGGACTTAAATAGATCCAATTGTGTTGTTCAAGGAGGTGCTGTGGGAGTTTCACACTTTCACCTTAGTGGTATATCCTTATGCGATAACGATGTATTAAGATCTCATGTGTTAGTTTTTATGACTAGTTAAGTAGAATATTAATCTTGATTTATAACCCCAATGGCTCACTAATTAGTAGGTTATGTTAGCACAAAATGTTTCATTAGGTTTATCCTAAACACTCTAGGTTTTATAGTGAAATTGGTAGGGAATATTGATTGATTTTGTGATTAGAATATGATGTTTTGTAAAGGGTCATGATGTTATCTGTGTGATCATCGACCAAATGAACAATTTATTACACATTATTCTTATTTTTATTATATTTTTTTCAAGAGTTTTAGATTATTATACAGAGATGAGATCATTCAATTTCAAGGGATACCCTTAATGACAATTTTAGATTGAGATGCTTGATCCATGTGCTAGTTGTGGAGAATATTATAGGAGGGTTTTAGAACTCATTTATGGATGAATATGGTGTTACAACCTTAGGAAAATGGTTATACTAATAGGAAATTCATATTCTTGATTATATTATGAGGGACCAAAACCTTTCCAGATATGGGAGAATAAATTACCCTTAGTTCTAATTGTGTACATTAATGGATACCACTACACTATTAACATGGAAAATTTAAAGGAATTATATAAAGGCCCATTAGGTCACCACTATTCTGGATAGAGATAGGTGATTCATAATGTAACGCCCCGACCCCAGTTACCCAGAGTCGGTGCATTATTACATAACATTGGCATGATCACAAGAAAGATCAAGTCTCAAAATACCGATTAGTTTAGTAGCCTTGGAATAAATAGATACATTAATAAAGTTTACATTACATCATAAAATGAAAACTACAATAATATAGTCTCCATAGTCTACAATCTTATCCCCTCATACTATCCCTACAGGTCATTCAGAAATTACATCTTCACATCCTGGAAAAAATAAAACATAGAAAAGGGGTGAGCTCAAATGCCCAGTAAGGATAACAATATAGCGAAAACTTTCATAAATAAGAATAAACATTTAAGGCAATGTATAACTAAAAACAAAAGACTTTTAAACTTGAACTTAAAAATAGTATGGCAAAAATAAAATGAAATAATTCCATTTACTTATTAACATGGATATTCTACTAATCGAATGATCACATGTAATATCAAAAACCACTTTCATAATGATGGAATGCATAATTTCAGACTATCATAACCACATAGCCAAGGCCTCATGCAAAGAATACGAATAAGATTTTATCAAGGCCTTGTGCCAAGACACTAGTTTGTATCATGAGACCTACCGATGCATCGAGGAGCTATAGCGGGCTCCACCCATCACATATTAAGTCCAATGTATTCCTATATGAAAAGGTTTAAACATAACATAAACATTCGTATTAAAAATAGCATAAGAAATGTCAATACTTTTACCATAAACCATGAATGGTATAAAAATAACACATCCACATTCAAACATATCACAAAACCCTCAATAAAATATGGTAGTTTTGTTTCATAATAAATAAATTTCAAATAAGCTTAAAATCCATCAATGGATGTTGACATAGATGAAATCAAAACTGTTTGAGAGAAATATCTCTTTTTTTTTAAATCATTTAAAAGTCACATAATTATAAAATAAAAAATTTAATTTGAAAATTTTCTTATAATCTTGTAAGGGAAGCTTCAAAGATTTTATAATGGCGGAAAATACCTACATCCACAGTATAAGTTAAAAAAACATTCTTACCTTAATTCTGTCGAAAAGGTTAAAGATGACCTTGTTTGGAAAATGACAGAAATATTCCTTTATAAACCACTTATAAAAGTCAATAAGGGTATAAATGACTTTTACCCATATTCTAGTAAATAGTAAAAATGTTTTGAAATACATTTTTAAGAAACATGGATGTGGATGATAAAGATGATCCCAGTAGATTATTACGTATAAATAACCTCGGATAATGAAGAGATGGTGAGATAACCCTTACCTTGTACTTTTACATGGTTGAGGGTAGGTTAACCTACTGTATAATGGTGAAATAATTGTTATTAAATTATACAAAAATCATATACATTATTATGTTATCATATATGATCTTTTAACACTGCTTTGTCAATAATATCTTTGTATTATCGTCGTTTCGGGTGTGAACTTACTCGTTTTATTTTATATGTTTTGTTACGTATGCCATGTTTTTCATGGATAGGTTGTATATTATTCATATCCAGAATGATATCAAGTACTGAAACATTATTTTTAAATCATAAAATTATAAAAATACTTGAATGGATACAATGGAGAATGAATCTCACCGCGTTCGTGGAGACGGTAGTTCGTACGTATGCACGAGTGACAATATCATTCTTTTGATATTAAAATAATATTTAATTTGATGGTAAATCTTATATACAGAATCATTATCATGTTATATTTATTATTTAGATGAATTACACATCATTATTATACCCATCCAAATAATAATATATTGAATAACAATTAGACCACGGCGTGGAGACGGTAAGCCGTACGTACACACGTTTGGTGACATGTCATTTAAAAGATAAACAGAATACTGAATATGGTTGTACCATATTTATAATAAAATTACATTATATAGGATATACTGGATTAATTATTTTATAATGGGAATAACAAAGAAAGAAGAAGTTGAAGAAGAAATTACTTTGAAAAATGGTGGTGAAACCATTACCTCTTCTTCAGGTTATTCCTTTTGATTTGATCAAAAAGGCTCCATAGGTTGGATTTCTAATCAAACTAAAGCCTTTAGGTTGTATTGAGGGAAGTTTAGAGAGTATTTGGGTAGGGTTTGGCCGAACCAAAAGGCTTTTAAGGTGTGAATTAATGAGAAGGGTGAGTGCCCTTTTATAATAGGGGTGAGGGGCACCTTTGGAAAAGCTAGACATATTATTTTATAATAGATTCATATTCGGTTTCTAATCTCTCAAAAGTGGATTATTTAAAGTTTAATGTGGGGATGGTTCTAAAACCACTCAACAAATATAATTTAGACTGGTTTGTGTTATTATATTAACCTTATCTTTAAGTATTAACTCTTAGTTAACTAGTTTCACTTTTACAATGTCTCTTTGTATTTTTATATTATATGGTTAATAAACTTACTATATACATCCAAGAGACGCCCCAAGTTGTCCATTAATGAGACACCTATCATGATATAAGTCTCTTGGCCTAACCTTAGATTTTTAGGAATTTAATATCAATTAATAATATAATATTTGTTTTAAAAACTCTTTTATGTCAATTTTGACACTATTCAATAATTGATTTTTGTAAAAATCAAAACAGAATTATTACTTCTAAAAAAGTTAATTAAATCAATCCTAACATTTCATATTAACCTAGAAAATTATTTTTATTTATAAAAAGTCTCAAATTAAATTTATTTGGGTATTTATAATATCAATTATTCTAATTTTTCATTAATTAGGTAATTACTGCATCACCATTGTGTCAAAAATAAATTAAATTATTTAATGTCTAAAAATTATAAATAAAATACCATAATTAAGGAAATTTCTTTATATTTTTAATTAATATTTACAAACAAATTTATGTTATGTATTACCCTATATTAAAAATGTTTTAGTAAATAAACTTTGATTTTAACTCTTTTAACTCTTCTTTGAATTAAATAATAATAAATGTCCTAATCTAATACAAGTGGACCTAAATGATAATATTTTACTCCTAAGGTTGTTTTTGGTCGAGATACACTTCTCCAATAGAATTAGTACATGTGTTAGTGTAATATTAATATCATTTTTACCCTTAATTACCCTATTTACTTATAACCGTGGTAAATAAAAGTAAAAAGTTACTATTCAAAAAAAATTATTTTCATCTCATTGAACCGCATTTTACTCGTTAATATTATACGTGTCTATATTATTTTAAAAATTCCACTCAAAGAGGTAGTAAAATTAAGTTTTATGAAAAATTCAATTTTTTAACTGCTACTTAGTGGTTTAACTGTTTATCAAAAAAAGAATGTTTCTAGAAAAATTCCAAAAATTAGGCCTAATCTATATTTAATATTATGAATTCCAAAATGATGTCTATTTTACCAAATTCAAAACATATCAGTTGCATTAATTAATTTAAAAATTAATTCCCGTCGTCAAAACAAATAGCGTGTTTTTAAGAGATAATAAATATCAAAAGATTGACAGTTGTTAATGTCCAGTTTAATTGTGAAATTATGTACAATGACCAAAATTTTATTAAATGGTAAAAATATATTCTAAATATACTATAAAACCACTCAAATTCATAATTTATCGATATAAATTATTTCGATTTAAAAAGTTGTTTTTAATTAAAAATTAGTAATTTTCACTATTCATCAAAATATAAATGTTATCCGAGAAGTTCCAAAATTTCACCTTAGGCTAAATTCGATACTCCGAATACAAAAATAAAGTCCATTTTCAGAGATAAAATTTATAAATTTTCAAAATGTAGGTATTACTATTCATAACGGCTAGTTTGATTGGTTGTGGTGTGTGTTAGAACTCGATGTTGCGTACAACACACGCTACTGTATTATTCAAAGGAAAGCGTACCGTGGAAGAATGGGATGTTTCATTGTAAATTTTTGATGTCCCCATTCTAAAAAGTAAATTTATTTAGTCAAATTGAATATATAATTGTTTAAAATATTGGATTTAAATAGGGTTCACTATTAAAAGTTGGTAAAAGTGCAATACTGAAAATGAATTTGTTCTTACATTATATCTACGAAAATCATAATATGGATTCTAAAATTATAAGGATTATATAAAGTTTAAAATTTAGTTAATACTATTCATAATCTCTTTTGAACGGCTTGTTTGGTAAGTCATGGTGCGCTTGAACTCGGTGTTGTGTGTAGTGCAAGTTATTGAATTATTTTGAAGAAATAACACACAATGAAATCTTGGGGTGTTACACATCACTTACTGGGGGTAAACTTGGTGATATTAGTGAAAAAAAGATGAATTTGTTGAAATAATATATTATGATATCTTAGATCCATTATAAGCTTGATGGAGACCGACGATAGAGGATATTTAGGTTTGATGTGGGGGATTATGTTTCCCTGATAGTCTCTACCTGATGTTGTGTATAGGGTTTTGGATAGTAAATAAAGTTATCCATGAGGTTTATTATTCCATTATATGTCCTACTCATGGCAGGATAAGTTTCTTATTGACAATCACTATACTTGTAGTTAGACAATAAGCATAACCTCTTCCATGTGTAACAACTAATGAGATTCATCCATGTACTATCACACATGACCTTTTGGGGTAAGATATACATTGAATATAATGTGAACTTATTTTAGTTCCTAGTTTCAATAAATATTTATATGATAAGACCTTATTTGGTTCAGTAAAACTGTTGGTGAATGTTTTGTAGAAGTATGAGAATCTTCATGAGAGCTCATGGGAATCGGAGAACAAGATACAGGCTTAGTACCATCACATATTTAGGTAGTCTATAATATTTAGTAAAAAATTCTTAAAGGTGTGGAGGATGTGGTATTGTGATATTTTTTGAACCTTTAATAATATCATAATTAATATTATTTATATTGTTCATTAATCTATTTCAATATAATTTTTAGCATCAAATATTGAATATATTATATAAAAATAATATATATTTTTTAGTCATCATGCAAGTATTTTAGGGAAGCAAAATTTTCAATTATAGAAAGCCCCATATGGGAAAGCCATAACCATAATTTGAGATATAATTGAAGGTTCACCCTAGGGGTGATATAATATGAATTTTCCTTTTGGTTCGGAGACCATGCCAATCGTGGGAGTTTAATTAATATATATAATAATAAAATAAATATTTTGAAAACCTAATTTTCTCTATATATTAATCCTTAACCTCTATAATTTGGGTTAGTCCCATAAACCCTAAACTAGAGAGAGGTAAGTCTATGGAGAATTTAATATATATAGCATTACGAATGTTTTATTCATGGAGATCATTAATGAAACCCATCAAAGATATAGATTCCATTGAACACCAGGGATCCAATAAATAAATGGTTTATTATTTCAGTTCTCCACTCCATAATTCATATGTTCCATGTCTAAAATTATATACTTTATTAATTTTGTTAATTTATTTCCCTATTCTTTTAGTTGTTTATTTTATTTCCCAAAATCTATTAAATTCACCTTTCATTCTTTAACATTGCAGGATACAAAAATGAAAAATGGAATTTGGACTATCACACTGGTCACCAAACCCTCATTATCCCCCTTTTTCTCTTTATTTCACTCCCAAAATTCACTTGTAGCCTTCACCATGGAAAATTATTCAAAAATTATGGTAGAATTGATGACATGGAAACAACTAGGCTTACGTAATGCTATTTTGGACATGAAAGTGAAAATGGGGGAATTTTTGATGGTTATAGGGCCCCATAGGATGTATAGAGCGTGTAAATGGGTCACCAAAGGTGCAATGTCATGGGTTCCAACAAGAAGTTATATATAAGGGAATTAGGGGAATGATCTAGGTAATCATCTAGAAAAGGATGACCGATGAGGCATTATTAGAGGGTGGTGACAGAAATAAAAGTTGTGACAGTATTAGAGGATCTTGATAAAACTTATATGAGCATGACCAAAATAAAAATACATTGTATATTCACAATTTGTTGATGTATAGGAATTATGTATGTTAAATATGTGATCACATGGAATTTGATATCTGAAAGACACATTGTTCATCATTCTCTTCTGATGGACAGAGTTTTCAGACTGTTAATTATGTCATGCGGTGTACTTTAGTTACATACACTATGTATTTCTAGGTTATATTGGTCGAAGTTTATAGGTATATATTCTTGAAATTTTTTCCGACACACAATGTGGGCATATGGAAACACTGTGTAAATGACGACATGACACTTATTGGTAGTAGTACATGCATGATTTACCCATGTGTTCCATACATCCATATCATTTTGCATACAATATATATATTAAATCCCACATGGAATGAAAATGGTAGTACGTGTCATGAAAAATGCTTGGGGTTCACACACCAGGCCCCTTATAGTACATGTTGTGAACTATTCACTATTTGTGTTTTTCCATAACCTTCTTCCTAGAGCTCAGATTTGGGCCCATGAGTAGTCAATTATAATAATTTTTAGACATTGAATAGAATATTACATTACCTTTCACCATCAGAGTAAATATAAGAGGGGATTCATTTAATTCAGTTTCATTATCTCTATAGGGTCGACGATGAGGTTTTGGTGAGACTATTAGAGTAGAAATGGGGTTGGGTACTCGCCTAGTGATGTACCAAGAATAGGTTTTTGGTCACTCATATACTAAAAAGTGTTTTTTACACCCATATAAACCCCAAGGAATGTATCATCCATGTATATGAATGGGATTGGTACTACACTAGTCCTAAAAATGTGTGGGTCCCCTATATACAAAACTGAAAGAGTTACGAACTCCCCCACTAATTGTGAAGAGTTCCTCTATCTATAGAGTTGGGAACTCCCTCATTCAATGTTATGTTATTAATGAGGAATATGTCATCTATCAGGTTTGGTACTACCTTATGAAATAAATTTATAACTTAGAATGGTGTGAGTCCCCCAATACAGTTTATGAGAGGTTTCACTGGTATGGAAATTATGGACAATTCTGTTTCATGGGGTTTTTATATGGATTTATCCATCTATTTATATGCTATGAAGATAGAGACTCCTATACATTTATGGGTCTCTACAATGTACCAAATCTAGGTTTCTTATTACCTTTATGGGTTTCAGATAACTGGACATCCTTTAATTCCTTGGTGACTTTTGAGGAATCTTACTGGGTATGTATATACTCACCCCAGATAAGGTATTTTCCCACACATTCCATGTATTATGTAAATGGTAATCTGTACGTACGCATGATCTATGTTTCCGTTTTAATTTTCATATTGAAAGAAATAAAAAAATGAAATTAAATTATATATAAATATATATCATTATTACAGTATATTAATGATATCATATTAATGTTATATACCCACTGAAACAATCCTAAATATAATCCATGTAGTGTATGAATGAATCATATTGCTTTGAGGGGGCGGTAGTCCACACATCCCCTAATAAAAATATTTTGTTAACACCAAATAAGAAGTTAAAATATATTTGTTGTAAAATTAATATAGAAACTTAAATAAAAAATAAATATAATATGTGACATATATAAATATAGTTTACATCCTAATGTACACCTTGGTAGGTGGTGATTGAAAAATGATCAATCATCGTTTCATGAGGTAGTAGTTCACCGTACACAGAGATAATATGTTTTTTCCTATTAGATGGAGGTGTGTGTGTAGGGTGAACCATTTACATAAAAGATAATATTATATTTGGGATACATGTTTATATATGTAATAATAGAATAAATAGAGTTTTAGGAGGTGGATAAGAAAAATAAAAGAAATGACTTGAGAGAAGATATTACCCCTTAATCGGGTAAGCCATTTTTGTTTCTGCTAAAAGGATTTTTTGAGTACCCTTTTTCCCAAGGTAAAACTTCTAGAAGGAATGGAGAGAAGTTTGGATATTATTTGAGTAGAGATTGGGTGAGATAATGGGCTTGATAGGTCTGAGTAAGTGGGTAGAGGCAGTGTCCTTTTATTGGGAAACAAAAGGACCCACATGGAATTTTTGAAAACAAGTTAGGTGACACATGTTATTACATAAAAAGAGTCATTAAAAACAATATTAAATAAATAATATAAGTTTTAAAGATGAAGCATGGACAAAAAATGGGGTTTTTTCATCTTTATAGCTCATTTGTCCACCTAATATTGGGTTATATCCCCTAACTTAGATTAATTTGACCTTAATTGGTGTGATTATTTTTAATCACTTTTACCAATATTTTGGTAAAAAATTAAGTTAATATTATTAAAATATAAATATTATAATTATTAAAAGTGTTTTTTCCATTTTATCTAAAATCATTTCATATAATAGGAAAACTTAAGATTAATGCAAATCCTGCATACAACATGAAATAAATGGTTTTTAAAGTAAAGAAAACATTCAAAATTTTGTTGAGTTTTAATATTCGATTTAAAAGTGAAATTGATAATAAAGACCTACATTGCATTAATAGAAGTAAAATTGATCTCATGTGACCAATAAAAAAAGTTAACATATAAATTATCATTAATAATTACTTCATAGAACGATTAGTTATCAACTAAAAAGTGATATTTCATTCACTATTCAGAAAAAAATGTGGTTTCTCTAAAAAATCACAAAAATTTACTCTAAGCTAATTTAAGAATTATAAATTAAAAAATTAAGTATATTTTTTCAAATTAAATTTCTATATATGTCTGAAATTAGTTTTATTATTAAAATATTCTCATTCAAAAAAACAATATTTTTGAACATAGAAGAGATTTACGAAATCTCATATCTATGTTTATCAAAATGTTTTATATATGTACATAAATTATAAATAATATTTAAAAATTATTTGTTTCTATTTATGAAAATATTTTTAATCTCTAGTTTATAATTATTCTATTTTAATAAAATATAACAATAAAATGATGTTTCATATAATCATCTGTGTTGTGTGGAACGTATGCTAAGTCGGTGTTGCGGGTAGCGCAAACCAAGTCGGTATTTAATGTAGTACAAGCCATGTCAGTATTGCATGTAGTTAATGCTATATAGGTTTTGCATGTAGATTAATCCAATTTGGTCTTTCATATAGCACAAACAAGGTCAGTATTGCGTTTAGTGCATGCCAAGTCAGTATTGCGCGTAGCGCAAGCTAAGTTGGTATTGCTTGGAGTGTAATCCATGTCAGTATTTCATATAGTGCATGTTAGGTAGGTATTGTGTGTAAGGATATCCAAGCTAGTGTTTCATGTTCAAGTAATATTTGAATGAGTTTTTTTATATATATATATATAAATATTTATAGTGTAAAGTGAAATTAAAAAAAAATATAGAAATGATAAATTAATTCAAAAAATATATTTCACAAAATATATAGTACAAAAATTATACCCCCTTTAATGTGAATTTCACCATTGAAATTATTCTAGGTTATTAAAGGTTTAATACGTTAAGGTTTCATTCATAAAAACCCACATAATAATAATGTATACTAAAAATTCCCTTAAAAAGGTAATGTTGGAACCACAATAATTCCCCAAAGTAACATATAACTCGGGTTCCACAGAGGAGAACATTGGTTGGAGGTGAAAACATGGATACGAAAGAGAAATATAACTATTATCTTCTAATATAGAGTGAAATAGAAAAAAGTTTTCATATAGTTAACAATTAGAAATCCATAAATCTGCGATGAACTAAGGGACCACTTGATTTATCCGAAATAGAGCACTATGATAACATTTTTTCTATGATGATAATCTTTTTTTATTTTGAATATTTTTCATGAAATGATAAGATTACATGATTTTAGGAAAATGTTCACCCTTTATTGTTCCTTGATCAACATCACCTCTTTCTTCAAAAAGGATGTTGATTTTTTCATTCTTGATGCACTAACAGATAAAGAGAACCATGATATTCCATCACATATGTCATCAATAATAATCATTACCGTGTTTTTATGACATTTTATCCAATATTCTTAAATATTCATGTGGAAAGATAATACATCATTTTGAAAAAATCCATCCAAAGTTTAACTTAATATTTTTATAAGTAGTTAACCTTATAAACCTTTCAGAATATGGAAATATGAAACATTATAAAGGAGTCACATAATAATATTGACATCGATTCATCATATATCACAATGTATCTCTTGGTTTTCACATTCCAAACATGTGAATTACCTCATCATACATTCTCTTAAAACATGGTAATAACCTCAATTAACCTAAATACTTTTGGATCACATGCATTATTCCTTATTCCAATGATTTATGGATATATTTATTAAACCTAAAAATTTGTAAAAATCATCCTTAAGGACATGGACCATTTTTTCAGTAATGAGTTCTCGAATAATCAATTCTATCCAATTTACTTTATCCAAATCAATTATCTCTTTATCCAAGAGAAAGAGGATTTTTTCAACATCTTGATCACATTAAGGGTTACCTTATCTTTATCAAAATATCACTTTTTTATGTATTCATCACCATGAACAATATACTTTTCAATCCATAATGAAAAATTATAGTGAAAGTACTTAGATATTTCATGATTCATATATCATAAAATTATAATTCTAAAACATAAATACTTAATTAATCCAAACATATTATTAAACCATCACTCTGGCTTCATCCACATATTAATTTATACCTATTTCCTATAATATGTTATATGAATCCTATCATATGGTTCTCAATCTTAATCTAATCATTCTTTTTATGTTTAATGTAAACAATACTAAAGAAACATCACATTCCTTTCACATATCGGTATTGGACTCTTCATTACCCGTAGAAAAATCATCACTTATACACATTGCTAATTATCATTATGATCCATCCACATATGACATAAATTTTTATACATCCCATAATTTCCATATTTAAAATAGTCACCAACAAATAATACCGTAGGAAGGCCAACATTCCCTTCAATCCCATTAACTGAACTCTTCTTTTTCCTCATGTAGTCACTTTCTTGGTGTCCTTATCTTCCACACAGTCAAAACATATTCTTATTCCTTCAATACATTCACATATTTTATTATCTACATATTTTTGACATAAAGTAAACTGAATCTTCTTTCCTTCATGTCCTCCATTACCTGAAATCTCAGCGAACACAATCTATCTCTTCCTTGGTGAGTCCAAGTGTTGGTTAAAGTAAAAATTTTTAATTTTGTTCCATGAAAACTAATTAGGCTTGATGAAAATATCTCTCACTGAAATGATCATCCAAAATGATTTATCATCTGAAAATAATCCATCACATTTAGCATTTTTCCAGTTCCTTCTATTTCCTGCCATTGACTGAAACAAGAAGTAATGTGTTAGCATTACTTATCATAGAATAAAACTGCATAGTCATGAAAAGATACACATATAGGATGTGTAAATCATTCCACCTTTCTTAATTTATGACACATTAGGTTTATAATAGGTTATTTATAGACAACAATTATTTAAATCCTTTATTATTGTTTGTTAATAGTTTTTGAATTCCCAAGGGAGATCCCCTTAGAGTGTCAAACCAGTTCTGCAGAAAGGCCAATTTTCATGTACCATATTACCACGATTTTGTCTTGGAACATCTTATCTAATTTTTTACCCCTAAGTACATCTGTTATAGAGCCACATCTACTTTTATTATCCATAAAGAGATCAATTTCCAGGAAACCACTCACTATATACTTTATCGATGTTCCAAGAATTTTTTTTATAAATGTAAACTCATCCTTATACTTATCCTTAGATACATCCCTAGTCATATACATAGAAAAATTCCAAGGTATATCATTAATATTTTCTTATCATAGATTCAAAAGGTTGACTAAACAATTCACTTGATAACAACTATAGAGACCTAGGATTAACATTCATGGATATAACATCATTTTAGATGAATGTTCAGTACATTACAAAAATACATTCCCAAGGACTATAAAAGATTAGTGTCTCTGTAAACATGATAAAAAATATTATATCCTATTGGAACATCTTAAAAATATCCCATAAAGATATCCACCTTAATAACTTATTCCTAAAACCTTTCTTCATAACATGGGGAATGGAAACATAATAAATGGTTGAGCGGAGATTCCCAGTAAGTGTAAATAAAGGAAGTGAGTAAAAATATCATAAAAGGGTATGTAACTTGAGAATAAAATTTTTAGAATATAACCAAAATATTATAGATCATAATAAATATTATCAGTTCGTAAAACATGAATCATAATGATATAAAGAACACAATCCCTAAAAGCATGATATAGGAATAAAACATGAAATTATGGAAGACACATAATCATATAATAACCCTATGTCAAGGTGTCCTACTGAGGCCTTTGTAACATGTTAGGATTGGGTTAACCACCCGTTTTCCTGCTTTTGGATTAGGATTCCCTCCCATGTACCCTCTTGTTTCGGGCTTGGGATATCCTCCCATATACCCTATTATTTTGGGATTGGGATGTACTCATGTTTACCCTCTTGTTTTGGGCTTGAAATTACCTACCATTTACTCTTTTCTTTGGGCATAGGGTGTCCTCCCATATATCATCTTTTTCCAACCTTGGGATATCCTCTCGCGTACCCTATTGGTCTGTGTATGGGATGTCCTCATATTTACCCTCTTCCTTTGGGCTTGGGATGTACTTGCATTTACCCTCTCGATTCGGGCATGGGATTTACTCCCATGTACCCTCTTATTTCGGGCTTGGGATGTCTTCCCATGTACCCACTGAAGTAACAAAATATTTATCATTACCTAATGAATTTGAGGTAGATATAGGTCCCACCAATATTATAATAACTACATTCATACATGTACCACAAAATAAAACTTTCATAATATCATGAACTATAAAAGACATGTTTTATAAACATAAAAACATATCCCATAAAATGAAATTGTTAGAATTAACATTTCAGTAAATTAGAAACTATAAAAAAGATATAGGATTCGTAATCACTTCATTAAATCATAACTAGTGAAAAGAATGAGGTTTCAAAAGCTTACAACTTATGGAGGAGAAAAAAGTTTCATAAAAATCATAAAATTAAATAATAAATCATTCATAGAAATAATATGAGTGGTACCTTTAGATAATTTCCTATAAATACACGAGTAACATCAAAACATGTCACCTTATCTAAAAAATAATTTCGAAATATATTTTGAAATCATTTCATGAGTAAAACACCCTTTCTTCTTCAAAAAATTATTTTTAATAAATAAATCCATTTTAAAATAATTTTATTATAAAATAAAATTGAAAAATTATAAATAATACTTGAAATATTTTTTAAATATTTTTTCCTTGAAAACTTATAAATAAATCTTGAAAACATTTAAAACATTTATTAAACATAAAAAATTATTGAAAACAATTTTTTTGAAAATAGAATTGAATTATTTCTAGGGGAGATTTAAAACAATAAAAAATTTTAAAATAAATTTTCCATTAAAATTGTATTCAATGATCATTTGAATAAATTTCGGAAAACATTATTGAAAACATTATTTTTTTAAATAAAATAGATTTCTGACCAAAGATTGAGGTATAATAAAATTTTCTTAAAAAAATTCGTTAATTATATTATGTACCAAAGAGTGGAAAATGGTAATGATTCATGTATAAATAATTAATGAACAGAGTATGTGTAATCTCATGAATATTCTGGAGATATGGATCCTATTAATTTTTCAAAGACCCATAATCTTTAACAATCTCAAAAAGTGATGAGATTTTTTAAATAAACTCCTACAACTTGGTTACTTGGGATCATAACTGTCATGTCAGAAAAGGAAACTACCTGAAGCATAAAATATCATGAAAATAATGAGATTCATGATATAAAATTTAAAATTGAAGTATATATACCTCAAAAAAGAGTTTTGGTGCATTACAAAACATGAGTCTCATTGAAGGAAAACTGAGACAAAACATTTTTACCGATTTGGTAACTTTTGAAATGTAAAACCCATGAAAGAAATATTATAAAATGGATATTTAAATTACCCTAAATATAATTATAATAATCATTTAATATAATCATATTCTGAACATACACCCAACAGAAAGAAACGGTGGAGACCATAACATGTATCTCATAGAAATAAAAAGTGAGATGAAATCCCCTTACCTTATGTCGTGACTCTCTTCGTATGCATTCAAAAAAACTATATAATAAATATAAATTTATTATAAAAATTTTAATGAAAAATATTATTATATATAATACCATATATTGTTTTCTTATGGATTTATATTACCCTCTGTTTGAAAATATTATGTAAAGGTTTCACTTCAGGTAATATTCTATTTATTATTCACATGTGTCTTAATTTATTATAAATTTGGTATTTATTATTTATATAATGATTTAAATATTTGAAAACATGATATAAATATAATTTATATAAAATATGTGTGTATTATAATAATCCATTTAATACATAAGTAAGAAATTTAATACCCTGTTAATGGAGACGATAGGTCGTACGTACGCATGAACCCTATTTACATTTAATTGTCGTGTTGATAGAATGCATGCAATATATATATATATATATACATATATCATTATAAATGTAGATTTATTATATCATATATATTATTTATTCACTAAAACCATCTTTAATAAAATCTATGTTGTGTATGAACGAATCATATCAATTTAAGGGGGAGATAGTCCACACTTCCTCAAACTAAATTATCGTACTAACACAAAATGGAAAGTAAAAAGATACATGCTGTAAAATTGAATGAAGAACATTAAATATATAATAAAATTAATATGTTATAAATATAAATATATTTACCATAATAATTTCCACTATGGTAGGTTGTAATAGAAAAATGAACAATCATCATTCTATGAGGCAGTAGTTTGTAGTACCCAAAAATAGTATCTTCTTGGCCCATTAGATGGAGGTGTGTGTGTGTCTTGGTAAGAAAATTTACATAATAACATCATAGTATGTTGGGGATAATGTTAATCTACATTATCATATAATAATGAATTTTTTAGTTGGTGGGGAAGAAAATAAAAGAAAGGACTTGAGAGAATGTATTACCTCTTAATCGGGTAACACCTTTTGGTTTTTGAAAAAAAGGCTTCCTTGAGTTACCGTATTCCATTGTAAGGATTCTTGGAGGAAGGTAAGGAAGTTGGGAGATTATTTTAGTAGAGGTTTTTCAAGACAATGGAAATAATTATTATGAGAAAGTGGGTAGAGGTGGTGGCCTTTTATAGGGAAAGAAAAGGACACCCTTGGAATTTTCGAAAACATATTAGGTGTACACATATTCTTATCTAAAAAATTCATAAAATAAATTAATAAATTATTGAAAATGTATGGACGAATAATGGATATATAATGGGTTTTTGATAAGTAGATATGTTATTTTGGTCCCTAATAGTGAGGTTTAGTCCCTAACTAAAATTAATTTGACCGTAATCGCTTTGATTAATTTTAATTTATTTTACAAATCTTTTTTGGTAAAAAATTTAGTTGATATTAATATAATATAAATATAATACTTATTACAACGGTTTATGTTTGTTTTTAAAAATTAAATTTATCGAAGTCGGAAATATATGATTAATTCTAATGCCGCAGACGAGACAAATTAAATGGGTTTTAAAGTTGAAAAAATGTTTTCAAGTTGGTTAGGTTTTATATTAAATTTAAATGTGAAATTGATTCTAATGACCTAAATGATATTAATATATTTTAAATTGATATAATGTTACCCTAAATCAATTTTAAATGTTCCATAATTGAATCATTATATGTAATGTTGCACAATTTTATCCTTTATTTTTATGGTACTTGGAATTATTGTCAGGATTTGGTAGGTTTTTATTATAATATCATCGATTAGGATTTTATTTATATGGAATAATTTAAATCATTTTATTCTAAACCATAAATAATTATTCTATATTGAATAGAGGTTGGGGATTCTTCTTTGATTGGTTATATAATTATGTAGTAAAATTTTGATTAGGGTTAATTGAACAAGAATAATTTTTCTATGACCTACGTAAATTATGACTCGTATATAGAAAATAGACATCGACCTTTAGAATTAAGAATTGGAGATTATCTATTTTTTCGGGTTTTACCTTGATTAAGACAAAAAAAAGAAAATAAAGGTAAATCTATATATTTTTATAGGTCACTTTTAAGATCCTTGAGAGAATTAGAGAGGTTAAATACACTTTTTATATTTATTATTATTCTGTAAAATTCATGATGTATTTCACGTATTTATGTTAAGGAAATTTTATTTATAGACTTATCATATTATCAAAAGTGATAAAGTTGAATAGTATGAATATGCATATTTTTTTTGAGTCTCTTAAATATACATATATATAAATATATTTGCAGTGAGAAGATACTATGGAAGAATATTATACCATTAGTATGGGGATTATGGTAGTATGGTTGGGTTTAAGAGTAAATGTGATAATGATATGTGAAAATGTGATATCAATTTCCATTATTTTCATCATATATTCTAAGTGATTCTTCTTGAGGTAGAAGGTAATTATAGTGATTGGGGGTCGGGGTGGGGGGTTATAACATCTCTATGTTTTCGATGTATATTTTTATTTTGTCTTGGGTATTTTAAGATTTATTTTGATGTTTAACTTCTTGAAAATTTGGATTTTGAGATGAATTAGGTGGGAAATTTTTTTTCTTTTAAGTATTTTTGATTTTAGGAAAATAATTTCAAGACATAAGGAACTTTATGGGGGATAAACGAGAATTTTCGGAACTAGATAGAGGCTCTATATGCATCTATCGACCATTTGGAGTCCAGAGGTAGCCATTGGGAACATAGAGACAACTATAAATCTGACGGTATTCCAATGGGATCTGGATGGGGTTCCCTACGTAGAATTTTATTAAAGTAATGTTTCATTATTTATAAGTTAATAATATACTTTTATAAATTATTTTTTATTATTTCAATAAAATATTTTTTCAAAAAACATTTCTTTCTATTTGTATTGGACTTCTTCAATCTTATAAACTCTATAGACATCTCACATCACTATAGATTTTTAGACCATCAATTATATTGGATTTTTTAGGATAAAATAAATTAAAAACCCGAGTTTCCTCTTTAAATAGTGTTATTTTACTATTAATTTTCAAAATTGAACATTTTTTTATTTTAGTATGAAATTTTAATGGATTTTTTATTATTTTTCCAGAATTGTTAATTTTTTTATTCATGAGTGTAATTAATTAAACATTGTATTGGCTACCTTGAATCTTTATCATGTTTTATTCATAATTTTCATCAAAATATTGTATATGTAATTTTAAAAATGAATATGATAAATTGACATAAGGAAACTATAATGGGACAATAAATATTTTGTTTTAATTGATATTAATTATGTCAACTATTATACCTCGCATGATTAATTCACACAAGTTAATCTAATTAATTGAGATGTTTAACTTTTAACTAACTCTTAATTACTTTGATTAAATTTGGATTTATTGTGATATTTGATTTAGAATGATTAATAATAGATTAAAGTAATCCATAACATTTTAAATTAAACAAGTACTGAATTTCATATTGAGTATGGGATTAATGAGTAATGTTTATAATATTTTAAATGTCTACTATGATGTTCTATTAAATATTAATTGATTATTTAAGTGTGGTGTGTGTGTTGGATTTAATTTTTGATTATTAGTATATTATGAGGAATTGTATAAGGATATCCATTGTCTATATTAGTCCATATATATATTAGTGTTTCCTAAGTTTTATATTATACCCTAGACTTGTGAGAGGATCCATAATATATGTTATATTCTGGAATGGGGTTAATTAAACATCTATGTTTTACCATGGACATAAAATGTTACCATGATTATGCTTACATTATGTTATGAGACATTATATTTAATAAAGATACATGCTAATTATTTTAAATGGTTAATGTGAGTAAAATCAAATATTATTGTTTCATGGTATTCCCACAATGGTTCAACATGATTTCTAATTTTTTTGTGTTTAATGTTATTCAATTCATATGATTTTATTTCATTATTACAAATGAGATCATGATAAATCTTTAGAAAAATTTGGAACCATTCATATAATCCTAATAAGAATTTTTCAGATAATTTGTACCTATACTTATCATATAAATATATATTTTTATTATCATGATGTAGGTGAGGGAAAAGACTCGATATAGATGAGAGATATTGAGTTGAGTCATTTAGGTTGACTCATAGAGGGTTTTGTGCCACTATAGAGGGGGTATTTTTGTTTAATTTATTTGGATTTACTTGAATATAATGCATTTGATAATGATTAATTTATATGGATACTTTATTTGTAGTAAATTTCTCTTGACCACTAGGGTTTCATATCTTTTTAGGCGATCATCTCATATTACCTAAATGCATTAATCTATGGTTTCTCATTTATTGTTTAGTTTTTCATACAAATTATTACATAGAGTGTCTTAGACTTACCCTCATGGATTTTCCTTCATCCATGTCTTTAGTTTTTGTTTTTTTTCATCTTACTTGCACCCATCATTTTATGGTGTTTTCTATCATTTTTGACAAATATTTCATTCAATTTAGGTACTGCTCTTGTTTCCTCTTGGTTTATTTCTATGGTCTTTTCATTTAAATTTCATTATATTGTAGTTAACCATGTTTTATTGGGTTTTCAAGAAAACTAATTAATATAAATGACATTGTTTTTTATTCGGTTTTAGCAGTATTGATTCCTTTAATTCGTTTTTATTTTTTAAAATGCATTATGGTAATTAACATATTTCCCTCAAACTTTTTACACGAACAAAATAATTGATCACCTCAAAATATTTCACATTTTATTATAGAAAATGTATTTGGGGAGAAGACAACTTTCTTGTAAGTAAACACGTATGGAATTGTTGGGCATCAAATCCTTTCACCTCCACCACGATAAAGGAAACCATCTTTCTTATCACTTAATTCTCACATGATTTACTTTCTCCATCACAACCAATCCTATTTTTCTCCCTTATATAGTGATAAAATCGGAGGCTGTCTTGTGATAACCTTCAAGGAGTAAAAAAATAAACTAAGATTTATTTAAAGGTATTATTTTTTACTTTATTTATTTATTTAGTTGTGTACTTTCAAGTTTGATTTTTTTTGTTTATGTATATTTTAATTAATTATATGAAACTTGATAGCAATAGTTAATATCATTCAGTAATTTAATAATAATTAGTCTTAGTTAGTAATCTTGTAGTAATTCTAACTTAATCCCAATTTAATATCACTCGATAGTTAATAATAATTCCTAAAAAAATAATTGTTAAATAAAAATTAATTAATTGACTAATTAGGAATAACTAATGATTAATAAATTAATAACTAATAATTAACTAATAACTAATTACAAATTATTAATAATTAATTACTAATTTTTAATTACTAATAATTAATAATTATTAATACTTATTATTAAATAATAATAATTAACTATAACCTATTAATTATTAACTAATTGAAAATTAATAACTAAAATATAATTAATAATTAATAATAATAACTTATTATTTACTAATTACGAATTGTTACATTATAATTAATTAATAAATAAAAATCAACTAGTAATTATTTAACACATGATTATACTATTATTAATTTATAATTAGTAATTTACTAAAAATTATTTACTTATTATTATGTTATAATTGATTACTAATTAATTAATAAATATGAATAATAATTATTTTAAAAATTACAAATAAAATTTACAATTTTTATTCTATTAAAAACTAGTAACTAGGTAATAATAATTTGTAACTATAAATTTTTACTAATTAATTAGTCTTAATTGGAAATTTGTTAATTATTTTAAATTAATTACTAATTAATATCATAGAGTAGTTAATAATAACTATAACTTAATATTAATATTTAGTATTTATTTATTAATTAATTAATAAATTTAATATCATGTCATCTTTTTAGCAATGACATCCTACTCTAGATATAAATAATTGGATTCATTCACTAGCATAAATACACCTAGGAGTAATAATCCTAAAAAGGCTATGTCACGAACCAGCCCGGGTCGACCCTGAACCGGTCACCCGAGCCGGTCCGCGGCAAGTCCCGAGGGGCGTTCCCGATCCCCCCGGGATGGCAACCAGTGCCGGGCATTAAGACTTGATCGTTGGGAACGATTTCAGCCCAAAACAAAAGTAAATAGAACAGAATAAATAAACACTAACAGCGGAAAAGAAAAAGAAACCACACAACCACGTACCTCCATGTGACCTCTCAGGTCACCACCCAACTAGAGAGCAACCTCGCTCCAACACTGAGCGACTCAAGACAGAAGACCTGCGACTGAAATGGTAAAAGATAGGCGTGAGCACAAAAGTACTCAGTAGGTGAGCCCAACAACAAATCCCAATGCACTGCCAGTAAATAAAGAATCTACCTAATCCAGGTTTGAACTATAATGTATAAAAGTAATTTTTCACAACGTTTTACTTGAAAATCAAACACGAGACATTTCCCTTATACTTTTTCGAAAGATAGTTCCATTTCATTAGTTTTAAACTCATTCTGAAAAGCAAAGTGTTACATTTTCAAAACAAACCCAAAGCGAATAAAGAATTTTCATTTGAAAACCATTTTTTTTCTCAAAGTCTAACAGTATAGGCTGTGAAATATGAATGAAGGAAAACAAGCAGGGAAAACAAGTGCATGTAAAGGTAAACAGGCATGGAAAACCAAGTGCAAGTAAAAAAAACAAACCAGAAGTTATCAGCAATAACCATGGGTGATCCTGAACATCCCTAGAAAACCCCTGGACGTACTCGGGTTCAGACTACCTGCCGGCATGGTACTCCATAGTCAATAACCAACTGGCCGCCCTAACAGCCAACCAGTGGCACATCCCTCCTGGCCTGTCTGTAACTCCAGGGGGTACTAACCCGTCTAATCAGGGTTAGCAAGCAACCGTCACTCGATAATCTACAAGACGCCCAGGAACCCATAGTAGTTTTTGTAACACTGTGTAAGTGGGTGACCCGCGCACGCGTGACTCATCTCACCGCACTTTCCAACCCCTTACACGGACATCGCTACACGACAACCCTCGAAGGGAAGTACCCCTGTAGAAATTCCCTCACAAGTACGTATATATATATATAATCACTTCACATTTGATAAAGTGCCAACCGGGCCGTCATGTCACTTACATTTTGATCATTTAAGACGAAAGCATTTTTAAAGAGGGATGACACACGCCATTTCATTGAAAACCAGAAACGCACTTAGAACATTATTTAAGAAACTCAAATCAGCATCTCAAACCTGAAAGACATTGGTATTACAAGTAAGAAATCATTTTCCCAGTTCCAAACGCACCCCACTTTTATCAAGAGCCAAACGGGCCTTTAAACACCTTTTGAAAGAACACCATTTCCAAAATGAAATCCAAACTTTTGTTCGCGTAACAAAGGAAAACATCTTTCATCAACCAAGAGCCACACATAAAGTTTCCAAAACAAGTTCAAAGGTCACACGACGTTTTCTCTAATCAAGGTTCTAAGAAAACACCATTTTCCATAAACAATACATCTACAAATTTACACACGCCAAAAACATTTCAAAACACAATTTAACATGACTTTCATTATTCAGGAAGAACCATCTAGAAAAACTACCATGGAAGCACATAATTAAATCCAAGAAAACACTTTTAATGAAACGCTAGAATTTAAAACAACTTTTATCATCAGCAGATCACCAAACTATAGATAACTACTTAATAATACTTTTGAATTTACTGAAGCTTAATAAAAAGTCAAGGAATAAATAAATTCTAAATTTAAAGGCGAGTGCAAAGGGAGACCTACCTCAAGATCCAAGCGCGGCGGTAAAACGACCTTGGAACCAAGGCGCGATGACACGACGTGTGTCCGAAGCCACGTGATAAGGTCCGACACTCTCGAAACTGAGGCACGGAGACGGCGGAACCTCAACGGAAAGTAGGACAATCCTTTGCGGACAACTGTGTACGCTGGACAGTGGAAAAAGTGCACGTCACTCAACCCGCAACAGAAAAAGGATTATTTAAAATTAAATAAAAACACTAAGATAAATATATATAGGTCAATAAATAATAAATACATGAATAAATAAATAAATAACTAATTAACAAATACACAAAGAAAATGAATAAATCAATAACTAAATAAATAAATAAATAGATAAATAAATGAACAAATAATTTATTAATCAATTAATTAATAAACAAATAAGTAAATAACTAAATAATTGATTAATTAACAAATACTTAATTGAGTAAATAATTAGACAATTAGTTAATCAATAAATTAATAAATAATAATAATAATAATAATAATAAGTTAATAATTAAAATAATAACAAATATAATAATAATAATAATAATAATAACAATAATAATATGATAATTAAAATAATAATAATTATACATTCTAACAATAAAGATAATAATAATTATAATAATAATAAGATGTTAATAATATGATAATATTAATAAAGTAATAATTTAATAATAATTGTAACAATAATAATATAATAATAAGATGATAATATTAACATAATTATATTATAACAACAATAATAATAATAGAAAAAAAAATATTATAACATTGATAATAATAATGTTATTAACATGGTAAATAAAACAAAATGTAATAATAATAAAAAAAAGAAAATAAATAAAGAAGCAGGAGATGCGGCGGCTACCGGGGGGGGGGGGCGCGGATGGCGCTGTACGCAGGGGAAGAGCAGGGGAGGCGCGGCTGCGGCTTGGTGCAGCGACGGGGCAGGAGCCGAGGCGGCGGTCGGCGGTCGGCGCTGAAGGAGAGGAGCAGGGCGGAGGCCAGCGGGGAGGCCGGGTGCGGGTCGCGGAGGGAGCGGCCGAGGCCGGGGCGCTGGGGGGAGCCGCAGGGGGGGTGAGGCCGGCAGTGCGGCTTCGGACGCAGGAGGCAGGGCGGAGCAGCGGGGGTTCGCGGGTGAAGCTGGGCGAGCCGGGACGGGGTGGAGGCCGGGAGCGGCGAGCTCGGGTGCAGGGAGGCGGAGCGCCGGACGAAGGAGAGGCCGGAGGCCGGGCGAAGCAGGGCGGCGGCTGCGGACGCCGGAGGCAGGAGGGGAGGCCGGGGATCGGCTGCTGTTCGCCGGAGGAGAGGGCCGGATGCGGGCCGTGGGCGCTGCAAGGCCGGGTGCAGGGAGGCGGAAAGCGATGTGAGGCGGAGGCTGGGCGCCGGCTGCGGAAGAGGGGGGCGCTGGTGCGAGGAAGAAGAAAGAGGAGAAAAGGGGAGAAAGAGAAAGAGAGAAGGAGGGGGAAAAGAAGTGGCGGCTGGGTAGGGACGGGGTAGGCTAGGGTTAGGTTATAATATATATATATATATATATGATGAAAATAATAATATCAATGATTATAATAATAATAATAATTTTAATAATGTTAATAATTATAATAATAATAATAGTAAATCAATAATAAAATGTATAATCATAATAAAACCTTTTTAATAATAATAAAATTTATCATAATAATAATAATAGAACTTATAATAATAATAATAATAAAACTTAGATAATAATAATAAAACTTACAATAATAAAAATAATAAAATGTTGTGATAATGATAATCGCTTTATAATAATAAGAACAAACCTTCATAATAATATTAATAATACTTTATAATAATAATAATCATAACAATAAAATAGTTAAAGTAAATAAAAGTTAGTTAATTATAATAATAACGTAACTCAAATAATAATAATAATAAAAGTTCAATGTAAAAACTTTTATATTTAAAACGCCGGGTGGACACATCGTCCCCCGGGCCGAACGCAGGACCATCGCTAGCGATGCGATGACCGCGCACCGGCGCGAAACCACCAATCACAATTAATCTTCGAAAAATTTAAACCGGGACCAAGAAAGAAGGAAAATTACGGACGTCCGCGGTCGGGGTGTGACAGGCTAGTTGGTTATTAACTCAATATTTACCTACTGCATGACATAATGGCCTAACTAAACACCTATCTTGACACTCATAAGAGATTTTATTTGATTAATTCACATGATGTTTGTAAAAAAATTAATATCAAAGAGTATTTAACAATAATTATAACTTATTATTAAAATTTATTAACTAATCATCAAACAATTAATAATGTAAATCTTGTGGGGTTTTCTGAGTAATAGAGTCCCTATCTTTATACAAAACAAATTGATATGCAATATGAAAAAGATTCAGTTAAGTATAATAACCCTAAAAATGGTAGTTTGCTATTAATACAATCTTCACTTGGTGCATGAAAAAAGAGGCCTAATTGGACACCTGGATTGACACTCACAGGGAATCAACTTTGGTGAATTCATGTGATATTTATAAATTATTGATCTTAATGACTATTTCCTAATTATATCCATATACTATGAATAAACTTTACATAATTATTCCATTTTTAACCTTATATGATTAGTCCCTATAGTAAATATTGTTTACACTTTTAAAATCATGTTCATAAATAATTGTTTCATGTAGAAAATCATATCTATCTGTGTTTACTACTGTGGTAAAGTTATTCAAACTAATGAGGAATATTCAAGTAGTAGATGAACAACATGAGTGGTTATCTTATGTTATTGTGTTAACTTAGGGGAACATTTTATAATAATTCATTATTTGTTATATCTCAGATCATATCAAGAGATCTGGTCTATTATATATAGAAATTTTCAATAATAGGATAGGATATTAAATATAGCTTATCCATTAATTCATGATGAGGAATAGGTGAATGCAATAAAATTATTTGACCAAGGGTGTAATAATGATTTTATGAAGTTATATGCATAGGTTTCTTCTATCTAACAGTAGACTGGTATTGTATGATGACATAAACATTATTGAGTCATCAAAGAAGGTCTATCCAAATATTATCTGATTTTTACATATCTTGTAGTATATAAAAACCAATATGATAACCCAAATATTATACAATAGAAAATTATTGATAACAATGTAAGTATTGATGAAAAAACATATAAAATATCGATAAAGAAGAGGAAGATGAAGAAGTTATTAAATAACTATCTATAAATTTAATGGTTATACACTTGCGTCAAAGTAATATAAGTCAACCTCCATTGTTAGAATATTTTTCATAAGAAATAGAACATTTTCATAAATTTTACTAGAATTTCATCACATGTGAAATTGAATTTCATAAAGTTAGGGAGAATAAATTTTGTTCTTTGGATAAAATTTTATTTGTTGGAAGATATTTTGAAAGAAAATATTCCCTAGAAAGTTTAATTAATTGATTTCAGATAGAGAGTCACAGTTGATATTTTTTCAAGGCGTAAAAGTACATTAAATACATTATGTAGTCTAAAAAACATGATGATGATTATAAATTTATCTCGAGGTAGATTCCTAAAATATATATTGGAGGGTGTAAGATTTCTAAGATTGAGGCATCTCATTCATATATATAACCTAAACTAACACATGATCACCCATCATTAGATGTCAAATTTGTATTATCATTTATTGTAGATATTATCAAGATCATTAAATATGTTCTGGTATCACATGTACAGGATAGGATACAAAAAACATCTTCTATAATATTTCATAGAAAAATGAATATAGGGAGAAGAAAAAGGATATTATTAATGTATATAGTTACTAGGATGGATATTATCAGTCCTTACCACAATAACAATCAAATACTAAGGAAAGTAGTGAACTTGTATTCTACTTCAACATGAATGAACATATAACTCAAGATATATGAGTTGATCATTCTCAGATTTAATTTCATTGGTTTTTTGGCCATTAATTCTATGTATTACCATATTTTATTTCTATCATATTCCTATAAATATCGATGAAATATTCTTTTGTGTAATGTATACTGGAGTATTTTTAATTACTATAATCTAATATTATAATCATTCACCTCAACACCTTTCATTTTTTACAGTATAGAATGATAATTAAGCCTCTTGTACCTAGTTTTTTCCATGTATTAGAAATTATTTCACCAACATTTGGGGTGTATTCTTGATATTTTATCATTACATGGTGATCAATGAGACAATAAATGAGTATAATGTTACATATAGATCCCCAAATTCACATCATTTTCTACACTATACACTTTTCTTGAAATATGTTGAATAATTTTTATGGTAAAAATATAAAGGAAAACACAAAGCATGGTACATAATCTATTTCATATTATTTATTATAAAAAATATAATGATAATATTAATTTATATATAGTATGATAATTTTTTTCTAGAATATGATCTATATTACAAATGGTTTGATAATTGATTGAAAGGATTTAATAGGGATAATCTTGGAGTTTATAACTACATTACACAAACTCTAATACATAAATACACGTTAGATATGATGAGTGGAAGAGGTATGAACACATGACATCAAGCATTATGGAGTACATAAAAGACATAATCAAGTGGATTCATAAGTTAACTATAACTAGCCTAATTTTAGAGATTCTTTTTCATGGGGTGAAGTACCCTATATAAAGTAGAAGATATACCACTGATAATAATATTCAGGTGTTACAATATGAATGAAACTTTCAACAAGGGATTGAATGGAACCGTAATGAATCTTATGATTTTCAACTGAGTTTTTTAACCAGGAAGCATGTTTATTCAAAGTGATAAAGTATCATTAACTGAACACAGAAAGTGGTAGTTTACGGTTGTCTTTATTACTAGACCGTAGGAACTATGGTAGTAGAAACATTCAGGGATTTTGGTTTCCATGTATGCATGTTTTTGATACATGTTCCTTTGTGAACTTCACATGAGAAACATATCTTTATCCATTACACCATCTTGACATCATTTCTGAATAATATAATGCATGACGGATTCCTATTATTGAGTATCATAATTTTTTAATACCTCAATAATAACCCACACTAATGTAATGACGTAATATTTTAGATGATTCAAAATGCATACAATGTTTTATAACATGTGGAAAAATTTACGCTGTAAAAAAAATAACACATTACGAATCTATTATTAATAAAACTATAATACATTCTATAATGGTAAACCTTTAATAGTATCACCTTTAAAAGGTAAATGGTTAATATTATTTAAAATAAAAAATTCTATTTTAAATAAAAGACCATTTACTCATATTATATTATTTCTTTTATAAAAGATAAATATAAAAAAACTAGAATTTAAATATAATAAATTAAAATTTATTTTTCAATGGCACACAATAAAATTATATTAACATGTTTTTTATTTTTATAAAAGAATTGACATTTAGGTAAATAGTGAAAATATTTATTTTTTTAATACTACTAATTTTATATGAATTAGAATATTTTAAAACTTTTTCCAATTAAATTAATTATTATAGATTATAATAGATCATTTTAAAATATTATATTGAATTTATAAACCCATGCACAATATATTGAAATTTTATGTAGCATTTTAATGATTTTTTTTTGTTTAATTAATTAAAACATTATTGAATGATGTTTTCGATCTTTTTTATTGTTAAATAACAAATTTTTAATTGATAATAATTATTTAAATTTATTTGTGTCAATTACATTGATAATTTTTTCCCAATCAAAATTTTTTTTCATTAAAATAAACTTCTTCAAAAAACAGGTCATAAATTTCTCTATCAAGAGAATGTTAATTGGATAAAATGATTCCAAAATCCAAGATAATAATTTCATTCCTATTTAATATGTCTAATTTTAGTTTTTGGTATAAAATTTATGCCTGGATTATTTATAATTACCATTACTATAGTGAAAAATTTATTTTATTATTATTGTTTAACTAATACCAAGGAATTTCTTATCTCTAGTGGGCATTCAATATAAGCTTATTGGAGAATGGTAATTCCAAGTAGGGGAAAAGATTTATTAGAGTTAAGTGGGATTTGTTCTTATAGGTATAGATATTTTGAAACGTTAATTAGTTGAGGCTAATGAAAAATGGATATTATCTATGTTGGTGGACCTATTCGAAGATATATTTCTCGAGGAATTTTTCGGGATACCTCTAAAATAATAATTTCAGTTGTGTATTAATTTTTTATATTTAATAGAAATGATTTCCATTACACCTAAATTCATGGATCAGTTTGAGTTAAGGGAGTTGAAAATTTATCTAGTGGGAATTGAGATAAATGGTTTTTAGGAAACCTAATACTTCATCATGGGGAGATCTGGGTTTGTTTGCTGAGGAAAGAGATAGAAGCATTTGGTTTTGTAAGGATTAACTTAAATGGAATATGGTATCTATAAATAATTATTATACATTTAATTTAATCTACAATTTATGTGATCAGTTAAAAGGGACTATGTTATTTTCCAATATAAACATATTCTAAAGAAATCATTAGCGTCAAGTGAAACCTACTGATGCTCCAATGATGGATTTTTAATGTTGATATGGTAGTTAAGAATACTTATTCATTCATTTTAGGTGTTAAAACCCCTCTATAGTGTTTATTTCACTAATTAATTTTACATTACATTTATTCCTAGACTCCATCATGGTAGTCATTATGGATAAAATCCTTTATTATTAAAAATCTCAAGATGATGATAATACAAATCTTCAGGTTATCCTAGGGATGTTTTGAGAAAACTAAATATATGATAAAATTTCCAAATTAAAATTTTTTATTTATAAATTCAAATTTTGGGTTATATTGTATTTTAAATAGGATTTTATATTTATTTTGTTAAGATATAATTTTTTTATGTTTTGGAAAGTTCGTATGAATATTTTTAATTTTTTTTTTGGACTTGTTAGATATTACCATCAATTAATCCATGAATTTTCTAGATATTCTCTCCAAAATATATTTTATTAAAAAGGGAATCAATTTGGTGTAGTAATATCAAGGTGAAATGGTGTTCCAATAGTTGTATAAAGTCTTACTATAGATTCTATATTGAATTTAGACTAACCAAGTGAGGGGTTTAATGAAAATTCTGAGGCATATTAAATGGGCCCAAGTTGTGATCTTATAATAGATTCTTTTGTGGTGGCCTATGGATCAAGAAAATGTAGATATAATGAGTGAAACTATCTAAATCATGAATATTAATTATCTAATATATTTGGTTATTTTGTTGAAATCATTATATATTTAGTGATATATAATTGGTAAACACTAACCATAAGAGCCTCAATTTTTTTTCACAGTTATATCTAAACATGAGGCAATGTCAGTGGATTTAATACCTCAAATAATTTTACTTTGAACACTTATGTGCACCTAGAAATGTAAATTATGTTATAGATTCACTTAGTAGAATGAATCCACCTCATAAGGTTCTAGAGGAAAAAAGAATAGTGGAGGATGATGTGTTTAATGAATGAACTCTATTGGAATGTTTATAATGATATGAATAAAATTTATTTATATCATATTGATTTTATATAATCTATCATAGATAAAGTTATAGACTCAAAATAATTTGACCGTGATTGAACATATATTCAATAAATCCTTGATTATGAGGATATACTTTTATAGTTGATCCTAGGATTCTCATTCCTTTATTTATATTTGAAATCTAATTGTGGTACTTACAAATATCATTTAGGAAGAGATAAAATAATTTCCCTCATCTAGATGTGAATTTTATCAAAATCATTCCAAATATTTATCAGTATATCTATAGGAAGATTACATGACATAACATAGAAATATATATGTATAGATTCTTCTTTAGGTATTTAAATTGATAGCAGGAAAA